>CM062649.1:4285956-5485956 GCA_031772095.1 Zeugodacus tau | reverse complement strand
CGTTTCTTGACTTCCGTCGGGATAAACCAGTTTGACTGTGCCATCCGGGTATTCACGTCTCTTATTAAGTTTCGTATGTATCTCTTTTTGACCATTAGGCAACATCAAAACTCTATCGCCATTTCGCATTTGTATTAAATTTGTACCATCAGCAAAACGCCACTCTTCTAGTTTCTCCTTCTCAGCGGGGTTTGTAATTTTCACAGAATTGTCGGGCAAATGAATTTCAACAACTCCATTTTTATAACGATGTTCGGTTTGACCATTGGGAAATTCTAGAATTTCTAGCCCATCTAGGTATGTTGTATGCCAGGTATTTGTTTCAGCGTAATAATATTTAACAGTCCCCTCATTGACATTAGTTTCTTTAATATCCTTGTTGAAGTATAACATACGGATGTTCATGCCATCCGAGGAGATTTTTTTTAAGTTACCATTTGAATACAAAATATCTTTACTGCCATCTGGATTAATAATTTCACGTCGAAAATTTTCTTCACGCTCTGAACCACTTTTACCACTCTTATGTCCACACGCTTCCCGTTCCATATCCATGCCATGGGCTTTGACGTTAGGTCCATCATTACCTTTGTAAATTACAGTATCTTTCGAGGTATTAGAACGACTTGTACTTTCAACAGATTTCACGCTTTTACAATTCTGGGTCTGTTTCAATTCGGAAATAATATCATCATCATCATCTGCTAAATCGCCTTCCGAGTCATTACACCGTTCATCAATATCCAATTTATATAAAGCACATGACTTTTCTGAATCATTTATTAAATCTGTTCTGCTAGTATTACGCGTGTTAGGTGGAGCTTTCGTTATACGATGAAATTTTCCATTTGATTTTTGAGTAGGTGAAGTGTGTAATGGCTTCGAGTTCTTGGTGCAAGATCGATTATTTAAATCGGGATATTCAGAATTGTTGCATGTGTTCCCGTTAGTCTATAAATATGAATATGAATTATTTATTTATTTTAAAAACTGATATACTCACCAATTTGGGTGCTAATTTGGCTATGTTTCTATTTATTTCCATAAGCATTTTATTGTTGCCCTCTCTTTCGAGTTTCTGTTTCTCATTTTGCAATCGTTTATTTTCCTTCGTTAATCGTTCAATGTCTTCATATAGTTGTTTTTGATCCCGTTCCATGTTTCTTATTTGCACACGCAAACGCGCCTGCGCAGATGCATGTAATTGTTCCTTTTGTTTCAATTGGATTTGTAGCGCTTCTAATTCATCCTTGAGTCGTGCAATTTCCTTTCGTTCTTTGTTAGTAATTACTTGTTTTTGCACTCGCATTTGATGTTCAAATTTACGTCTTTCTTCTTCAATTTTCATTCTTTCATCATGCAGGTACATTTCCATTTGAATCTTGTCGTCCTTTAAGCGATCCAGTGCTTCATTACGTTCTTGACTGAAATGTGCTCTCTCCATTTCATATTCCTGTTTAGCTCTCAATAATTCAATGTTATTATTCCTGAAGGCAGCTATTTCCTTCTCAAGCTCTTCCAGACGTAATTTAATAATGTTGCTCTTTTCTTGTAGTTCTTGCGTTAACGCAGATGGTGGTGAGGACATCAACATTTTCTGACCTGCTGCTTTGTCTTCTCCAGCATCTTTGCCCAGCAATGCACTAAAGAGAGCATCCTTGAATTGATGAAATAAATATGAACTTTTATTCGTGGTCGTTTCTTCATCTATCATAGAATTATTGGAAATTATATCTTCGCACTGTTCATATTCACAAGTTGTATTTTCTTCAGAAAACCGGACATGCAAATCCACCTTGTCCCCATTTAATGTTGATTCGTTTTTGGATTCAGCACTTAGGTAAGTTAAGATGCCAGGTGTTCGACATTCCTCGCTTCTAAGGTCTGTGCTATCAGAAGAACTATTTTCATCGTCAGAATCACACCTTAACATCTCTTCCACAGTGGGTCGCAAGCGACAATCAGCATATCTCTTTTTTATAAGCATTTCCGTTTCATTTGAATCAATTTTATCGTTTTTAATTTTATTATTTAGGAATTTTTTAATACAACTGGAGTTCATGTCAATAGCTCCTTGATCAGCTTGTCTCTCAAGAAGTTCGAAGATACTTAAAGTTTCATCATCTTCATTAGTATTAGTATTTCTTTCAGAGATAGATACATTCGTTCGTAAATCTTCTATAGGTATAGGTTTTATATGTTGCGGATCGAGAACTTTTGACCAAGTAATTGAGACATATGGTTCAACTTGCTGTTCCGGTCCACTTTCTTCAAAGTCTTCACAAACTTTTGTTTCTTTAAATTCAGTTTTTCTTAACCGAACATTGGGTAGAGTTATAGAAATGGAAGAAGAGACCGCTTTAGAATACTTGGAATCTGGTGTAGAACTGTTAGCAGGATTTGCCGTTGCCAACATTTTATGAAATTGTTTCTCATTTACATCCTGTTTTATATCATCAATATAATCCTCTGTGTTAGCCACTGATACTAAATTTTTTTGAGATGGTTTTACTCTGGGTGCCAGCCTACGACGTTGCATATTTTTAATTTTCGAATGCGTCGTGGCATACTTATATCGCGGCAAGTTGTTTAGTCGCAAAGACTCCGGCGATATTTTATATCGTGCTTTTATGCCCTCGCCGCGTTTAAGATATGGCCGCTTGGGTTTAGCATCTATAACTTCAAGTTCTTCATTATTGTAGGCAATATTGCTATAATTTCTTGGATTTGAGAACTCTTCCTGATTTTTATTTATGCCTTGAAATAATCGGTTCTCTATTTCATTGATTTTACTGTCAGAAACAAAATTATTTTCATCTCCATATATTTTTATCTGATCAACTGACGTGTCACCACCGCCATTCTCTACATTTGCAATGATGTCGTTATCAGATATGAATCCTAATTTTTCATATACATCCTGGTGCTCTAAGCCGAGCATTTTTCGTTGCATATTTTGGCGCTCGTCCAGCAGACGTTTCTGCTCTTCCTGCCATTTATTTAACTTTTCCAAACGCTTTACTATATTCACCTGAGCGTCCAGAGAACTGTTATTGCAATTAGTTCGCAGCATTTTCAACATTAAATTTGCTGATCGTTAATAGTTTAACAAAATAAATTGAATCATTCACACTTGAATATTTTAAATTGAAAATGTTATTTATTTCAGTATAGCCAACTTAACGGATTCATTCAATAAATAAGAAATCAGAGATGTGTGTATAGAAAAAATACTTTTATCGATTAACTAACTTTTATAAGATAATGGTGCGAATTATTTCAATTTATTATTAAAAACGAAATTAACATAAAATTTCCATATTTAAAATTTTCGAATTGTGGACAAGAGTGATAGATGTCTTCCATCTATAGAATATCACACATTGATATTATTTTGGTTACGAATGATATCTGTTTGGAAATTCATTGCTGTGTAATAATTACAACCCTGGACACACAATAATTGACAACCGGTCAAACTTTAGATGGTTATTATTATTACTACATTTTTCTTAAATAATTAATTATTTGTGTACAAATTAGTTAAGAATAATTCGCGACAGTGCAAAAGAAATTTAATAAAAATTATTCTTTAAATCGTTATGAGCTTTAGAGATTTAGACTTTAGTACTACTCGACAGCTTTTTTTTATCGTGGTTGTTCTGCTGGCTATATTTTTAGCAAAAAGGATTATATTCAGTGATTTTGAAAACAAATCTTAACCAACAACTTTCTGGAAAAAAAGTGTCGAAACATGTCAACAGCCACCAATCGACGTGTTTCATATTTTTATAATCCAGATGTTGGTAATTTTCATTATGGTCCCGGACATCCAATGAAGCCGCATCGCTTATCTGTAACTCATAGTCTTGTTATGAATTACGGACTTCATAAAAAGATGAAAATCTACCGGCCTTACAAGTAACTAAACTTTTTTTGAATTGAATTGTATAACCATTTTCATGAGTTGGGATCATATATTTTTAGAGCTAGTGCACAGGACATGCTACGTTTCCATAGTGAGGAATATATCGACTTTCTTCAAAAAGTTACTCCCCAAAATATTCAGTGCAATAGTAAGTAAATGATAATATTTTGTATAATTAAAATATTTATGATTGTTTATTTTGATACTCAGCCGTAGGATACACAAAATATCTGTCTCACTTCAGCGTGGGCGAAGACTGTCCAGTATTCGATGGTCTATTTGAGTTTTGCGCGATGTACACAGGAGCCTCTCTGGAAGGGGCCCAAAAGTTGAATCACAACCACAGTGATATATGCATTAATTGGTCAGGAGGCTTGCACCATGCAAAAAAATTCGAAGCATCAGGTTAGGATTAGATCATTATTTTTTTCCCACTGTTTCTCCATTTCATAAATAATTTTTCCTTTTAGGTTTTTGTTATGTTAATGATATAGTGATAGGCATACTTGAATTACTTAAGTACAACCCACGAGTTTTGTATATTGATATTGACGTGCACCACGGCGATGGCGTACAAGAGGCATTTTATCTTACGGATCGCGTTATGACTGTATCATTTCACAAATATGGAAACTACTTTTTCCCTGGGACTGGCGATATGTATGAAATTGGTGCGGAATCGGGCCGATACTATAGTGTAAATGTTCCACTAAAAGAAGGCATTGACGATCACAGTTATTTCCAAGTTTTTAAACCAATAATTTCGGCTGTTATGGACTTCTATCGCCCTACCGCGATCGTATTACAATGTGGTGCAGACTCGCTTGCTGGTGATCGGCTAGGATGTTTTTCACTCAGCACTCGTGGTCACGGCGAGTGCGTTAAATTTGTTAAAGAATTAAATGTGCCAACGTTGGTAGTTGGCGGTGGAGGATATACTTTACGCAATGTAGCTCGCTGCTGGACACACGAAACATCATTGCTTTTAGACGAAAATATATCGAATGATTTACCAATGTCCGAGTATTTAGATTTTTTCGCACCTGATTTCACGCTTCATCCTGATGTGAACTCACGCCAGGAAAACGCTAATTCTAAACAATATTTGGAATTGATAGTGAAACATGTGTATGAGAATCTAAAAATGTGTCAACATTCACCAAGCGTGCAAATGGTACAAATTCCCCCAGACGCACTTGATATGGAGGAAGTGCGAGTTAAGGAAGAATCTGACCCAGATGTTCGAATATCACAGGCAGAAGAAGATAAAATGGTGGAGCCCAAAAATGAATTTTATAGTGGAGATGCGGATCAAGATAAAGGCGACACGGCTGAATGTTAAAATATGTTGTACGGGTAGTACTATAGGAAAGCTGTATTTAAAATATAAAAATTTATATATTATTTTTAAGTTTAATTATAATACAATTTTATATAAACTATTAGATTATTGAAAGTTAGTGCTTTCGTTCATAAAACTGCATTTTTTTAATCATTTTTGAATCTATATTTATTAGGTAATTCGAAAAAATACCATTTACATCTTAAGCGTAAATTAGTTTTAATATAAATATGATTTTGATTCCACGATATATTAATAAGTATCTTGAATGAATAATGCGACCTTCTGGATATGTTAAATGGTTTTACCAACCTGTTGTCGTGTTAGCTAGACGACGCATGCGTCGCGTATTACGATCTTGATCACGTATTTTCTTTTCCATTTCTGCATCGGTTAATGTTTCGAGGAATGGTGCCCATGCATCAGCATCACTGGGATTCCGGAAGGGAACATCGATGGTAGATAGGGGAGCTTCGCTAAAGGCATATGTACGACAATGCCAAGACAACTGACCGCGTATGCTGTAAGCAATTGCTGTTACAAACTCTCCTCCTAAACCAAGCTCAGCACATAGTTTTATAGCAAATTCCTCGGGATTATTATTTCTTTCAGACATATCCCATTCAACTTGATCAACAAGCGATGTATTACCGACGTGAATATTAAGTTTAACGATAACACGCTGATCGCAACTTTCTTCAAGTATCGGAGGCTCATTAGGAAAAGCTTCTATTTGTTGTCGAATTGCTTGTGCGATGGCAGGAACAAAAGGTATAGGGTTTAAATCCAAATCATCGCAAAGTACTTCCGCAAATTGTTCTGGTGTTATCATACTCTCTTCATAAATATATAATTAAAAAATTAAAAAAGCAATAATAAAAAAATATGTATGTATAACATACCATTTTTATTCCAAGTGAATGTGTCACGCAATTTTTGACCTTCCAATTCCATGTCCAAACGTATAGGTACTAAACATTCTTTCTGTGCTGCGTTTTCAATATTAGCTGTTGGATCGGTATCATCAAAACACATAGGGAATGTACGAACTTTCTTGGTATGAACGCGATTACGGTTTATGGGAGTAGCTTGTGGGACTGCGTCCAAATGACTAGAATTCGGCATAGTTGGAACATATTGTGGCTGTTTTTTGGATTTATTTTCACGTGGTAATGGTGCTTCGGATGTGTTTACGGATATAGCACGATATCTATGTGAGCATTAACAATTGAATAATTCATTAAAATAGAAAAGAAATAAATAATCAATTAAAATAGACAGTTGAGTATTAAAATAAAATACTAACTTTTCATCATTTCCGGCAATTATATCGTCTACCTCCACGGCTCGTAGCAGTGACACAGAACTCGCTAATATGTGGGAACTCAATCCGGAATCAGCTAGCCTTTTACGCTCTTCATTGGAAAGTACTAGCCGTGTCATACCAGGATACTTTTTATATAGAATACCACGGAATAAACGCATATAGTTTCCGACTTCTGATCCGACATAGTAGTATTCACCACCTTCTTCCAGCTGAAAAGCTATAGGCTTGTCTCCGTATGTTTGTAACGCCATTTAATAAAAATAGTTTGATCAACACAAAATGTATGTCTTTTTCCACCAATAAAATTTTCTTCACCCGAAAACGCTAAAAAATGATGAAAAACATACAATAGATATGAAACAATGGCGAATCTAAAAAAGGGATGCCAGCACTCAAAATAACATAGAGGTGCCAAGTGCACTTCTCACAGATGTAATATTTTTGGAAAACAACTTTCAAAATAGAAAGACGATATGTATAATTTTTGTGTACCTATATTGTGTTATTTTCAACTAATACTTAAAAAATTTTGAGAGTTTTCCAGATGTAATAAAAATTTAAAATTAGGAAAAAACACATAAATCGAAATCATATCGTTGACATTCTTTTAATCGGTATTTCTTAACTGTACTATCGATATTTATTAAACACGACTATTTAAACAGCTGATTGATTAGATGTATTGGCATAATTTCTTTGATAGTTAAATACGAAAAGAGAAAAATGTCCCTGATTCGATCATCTTTACGCATTTTAAATCAAAACAAAGCGCTAACCCGTTTGCCAGTGTTTGGTGAATATTATTTGAAACAACTTCGTTACGTATCAATAATTTTTATTTTATATCTTCTCATTTTAGATCAAACACGCTGCTTTAAACGTTGGGTGGCGCCGACATTACGTGAACTTCGCAGGAGACAAAAAAAGTTAGGACCACAATTGCCACAACCCCGATCCGGTTTTGTTGAATGGAATTACCGTGCTGAGTTGTTTGCTTTTGGAAAACGCTTAAATGAAGAATTTGATTTAGAAATGCTGCAGTCAGCATTCACGCAGGCTTCGTATGTACAAAATGAACAACTACGTCAACGTGAACTTGGTATTGTGGAAACAGACGTAGTAATTAAAGACAACAATGAATTGTCCGAACGAGGAACATATTTAGCAAATGAGTGTGTTCGTGCATATTTGAAGCATTCATTTCCGAATGTGCCGGCGGATGGGATTAATGCCTTCACAGATTATTTGCTAAGTACTGAAATGTTATCATATATCGCCTCGTATCTAGGAATGAATGAATTGTTGCTTGATGGCGATTATCCACCTGGACAGGAATCCTTGGCTCGATCATTTCTTGCTGTTATCGGCGCAATTGAACAATCCAATGGGCAAGAACGCGCTTTTCTTTTTATAAGAGATTTTGTTTGTACACAATTGAATCAACGAGATTTACTTGAAATCTGGAACATTGACGATCCAGAAGTATTGTTAAAGCAAATTTGTGAGGAACGGAATTTGGGTGAAGTAGAACCGCGTTTAATTGGAGAATGCGGGAAAAATACACTGCTTGCTGCATATCATGTGGGATTATATGCAAATAAAAAACTGATTGGCAAAGGTAAGAAGCAATGAAATTCAATGCTCGTCTCAAAGTAGGAACTGTATCTTATAGATATTTATATTTTCTTATGAAATCTCGTTTGTTTTTAGGATTTGGTGAAGATGTAGCAATTGCAATAAAAGTGGCTTCCCTCAATGCTCTCCAGCAAATATTTTGTATACAAGACAACATGCGTCCCTTAAATTTCCAGGCACATCTAAAGCCAGTTGGGCAAGATGCTATAGAAAAATTGGCTTAAAATTTAGTACATTACTTTGTTCGTATATCAATATAAGTCCTTGAAATAAAATTCAACTATCTGGGTTCAACAAACAAAATCTTTGAAATTTATTTTCCAAATTGTTTAAAATGGCGTTATATATATTATATTATACACAAACATTTTGTCATTGGGAAATAATTTATGCACTAAATGTGGACTACTTAATCTTACTAATCTTTTCAACTTGTTTTCCCAAAATTAAGCTATGTCAATCTGTAACATGCATCTGTCCCATATGTTTACATCGTATGTTAGAATAACAAATTATATGATATACATGTACAGAAATTTATATTATTTGACGTTGTCCGGCTTATTACCACCAACATTGCCGCCACTATTCGTTCCAGTACTGGATGAAAGCCCAGTACCGGGTTCCTCGGGTTTACTTTCAAGAGAAAATGGAGGTATTTTACAATCAAAAGTATGACCGTCTTCACGCTCTAACCGAAATGTACCCCACATGTGACCGCTAGGGGCTTGCAGGCTGACGTGACTGCTGTATTGAAAAGCCGGCAGACGTGGGCTAAGTATTGGTTCTTGTCCAACAACGCCTCGCCCACGTACCGTCTCTAAAGTGCCTGATAGGGAGAAAATTCGCCAATGGCGTTCCCTTAATTGAACGCTGAGCACACCTAAATTTTCTAAACGAATGCAGTACCGCCACTAAAATGAAACACAATTTAAAGTATATTATTTTTCTGTTTCAGAGTACACTTACCCAATAAACCGAGGAAGCGGGTGTTTCCCGACAACCCATATAGAAAGGTATAACAGTTACACGTATATTATCTGTAGTTTCCTTATGTACATCGCTCAATTCCAACCAAGGATGGTTTTTTTCCTGCCATGCTTTCAGTGTATCTTGACCCTCAAATGGTGGATCTTTGCCTGGGACATGCGTTAAAAACTTATCGAAGAGTTCATGTTGAAGAGGATGTTTTTCTCCCGACGTATACGGCATAATATCGTCGTGTGCCACATAATCAAGACCCGGAATAGCATACAGGCTGCGATTGGAATCTTGGTTTCCTAAAAATGTTACTGCCTCCGTTTGTGCGCGCTTAATAAAAGACAAAATTAAAAAAAAATATTAAATACAATCGTTTAAATGGTTTAACGGTTAAAACATTTATTTACAATGTATGGGCAATCGCGGGAATCGATCAATACTTGATAAAATGTGTGAACTTTGCCTTTCACTTCTTTCGCAGAAGCGTCCGTATCACTAGTGGGAGATGAGTTTGCAATTTCATCTCCGCTAGTTGCATGTGCATCTGTTTTCCCTTGTCCAGTTGTAATTGATGGTTGACCATTTGCGCTTTGATTACTCTTTTCTGTAGCAATGGGAGTGTTGGAAGACCTCTCAGCACTTATTCTTTGTTTCTGCTTGCTGTGGTTATGTAGATCTCGATCATATACTCGGGCAGACCATGGAAAAAGCACAACCCCACGGTATCCAAATATGCGGTGTAGGAATAACTGGCCTGTCTCATATTTTCCATCTAGTTTGACTGACTCCAAGCGTCCTACTTCAGCTAATCTAAATAAAATATACAGAAAAGATTTGAGACCGAAAACGACATTTGCAGTTTGTTATGCAATTAAATGACACTTCGCTCAATTGAACCCTTCACTCCTTCATTTCTTTATTAAAGAAAAATACACATAAATTACATTTACTAAGGAAATGCTAGATATGGTTTCATAACGTCGAATGCATTCATATTTGAGGAAAAGTTTACTTACTTGGCGAGTTTCGATCCCTGTTTTGAAAATTGTCGTAGTAGAATAATATCACATTTTGCTATAACTGTTAAAGGAACTAAAACCCGTCCTAAATGATTATTTCTTATCGTTTTAGTAAATAAGCTATTCATGTTGTTTGTGTTTTTGTTTAGTGCACTTTACTTCACAGTTGTCACAACAATACGATTTCTCACTAAGAGTTTAGTCCTTTAGATTATATGTTTTAAAAATTCTATGGTTTCTCGAAGTATAGACTATTTTTAGTATAATTTTAATGAATGTTATTTTTTTATTTTAGCAAATAAAAGCTGTCATCGATTGGCTAACTGCTATAGACAAGCCAATCGAACAAACTTTCCAAATTTTCATACAAACTGGCAGCACTGAAATCAAATTGTATATACTTGGTCGCACTGAACTCTTCAAACATCGTCTATCTCTAACGTTTTCTGCAACAAATTTAATTTTTATTAAAGTTTTTTATTCAATAAATTCAATACAAAAATACTAACGATTTATCTTCGCCTTCCCTTTTCAATTTCAAATTTGTGTATAACAATTTTTATTATTTTGACAGTAATTTGTCCTTTGAGCCGTTCACAATAGTAAAATGGTTCTAAAATGAGTAAAACAAAACTTGGTAGCACTCAGCAAGCGACTATTGAAATTTTAATGAGGTATTCGCATACTCTCCAGCACGAATTCAACTAGATATCTTTGTTGTTGCTTTCACATGTAAAATTTTTGACAGGCGAGCAGCGCCCAAAGATAACGAGCAGAGAAGTGGCCAATCGATGGCAGCTAAAGAATTATTAAGATTTTCATGGCTGATTTTTAGCGAAAATACTCCAAAACTCACTGCAATAGTTTTCTAATTGGCACTGTAAAAGTTTGGTAGCACTGGTGGATGGCTGCAAAAAGTCGATATACGAACAAGTGATCAAAACAAACTGAGTTGACTTTAATACATTTTATTTTTTCAAAGAAAGACAAGGGAAAAGAATAAGCAGAGGTGGTAAAAATTGTTTTCAGTTCCCGCCTGCAACAGAATCCAAATAATCAAGTAAATAGTCTATTTGGAGGTTGGAACCTACTCTGCAACGAAAATGACATTACCAGCTAAAGTATTTACACTTTCGCGAACTGGTAAGTATACAAATGAATTGAATTCCCCTAAGAACTGTATATTTTGTTTCCTTAATGTATGGTTGAGGTTATGGAAGTTATGTCACATCTTAATTCAAGGATCAAATAATTGTAATACAAAATGTTATAGGTCAGCGTATGTTTGGGACCAGTCTCCGCTTATGTGCAGCTGGTAAAGATATTGTAACTGTACCGAAAGGTTATGTGTATGTCAACAATAAAGAGCTAAGTATGGAAATTAATGAGATCACTGACCGCGCAGCAACAACAATGTTTTTAGGAGAACTTTTCCGTGGTTTTGCTGTGACTTTGGCGCATATATTTAAAGAACCAGCCACTATTAACTATCCATTTGAAAAGGGTCCCTTAAGTCCACGTTTCCGTGGCGAGCATGCTCTTCGTCGATATCCCAGTGGTGAGGAGCGTTGCATTGCTTGCAAATTGTGTGAGGCAATATGTCCAGCACAAGCCATAACAATTGAAGCAGCTACTCGATCGGATGGAAGTAGGCGAACAACACGCTATGACATAGACATGACCAAGTGCATCTATTGTGGTTTTTGTCAGGTAATATACAAAGAAAAATACATATGTGCAAATTCACATAAAGCTTTTAAATTTTTAGGAAGCTTGTCCTGTTGATGCTATTGTTGAGGGCCCGAACTTTGAATTCTCAACTGAGACACATGAAGAATTATTATACAATAAGGAAAAGTTGCTTTGTAATGGCGATAAATGGGAATCTGAGATTGCATCGAATTTGCAAGCGGATCACTTATACCGATAAATTATTTGAGTTAGACTGGCTAAAGTCCTCAAATTCGTTAACTATATTATACTTCAATTTAGCTTGAATAAAAGCAAAAGTTAATGCAACACATACATATGTATATATAATAACACTTTATTATTCACTTTGAATCTAAATATTTTGTATTACACCGTTTAATAACGTTATATTTGAAATGTTAGTTGTGAAAGTAACTGAAGTCTTTCACATCTATTGGCCAGGACCAGATAAAGATTTCTCCATGAACTTCTTCTTGGCGAAACAAATCCACCATTTATTAGGCTTTCCGTCTTCACTGTTGAAAACTTTCTCGCAAACGCGATTTCCAATTTCGTGTCGCAATTGTAGGAAATATTGACGCATTAAATCTGAAAGAGATTGGCATAAATATAAACATGCATTCTACTATAACAGTTGATTTATTTAAAATACCTGCTTCTTGTGTATTTTGTGGTCTAGCATAAACTGCATTTAATGGAAATCCTGCATCTCCGGGAATGTCGAACTTGGAAATTGCTAAACTGTACATTTCTTGAGTGCCTTGGTTTTTGTTACTACAGCGTTGTAGGCGTTTCAAGCATTCGGTTATATACAGTGTAATGCATATGAGCACGCGATCCACTTCAGACTGAAATAATGTTTTTTTTTAATTTACTATAATCCATTTTCATTCCACGTTTATATTTGTATATACAACATATGTCCATTGAAGTCTTTAAATTTTTTTAAATAATTATCGTAACATTAAGTTATTACCTTTATCTCATATGTTCGGAAGAAAACATTTGCTTTGAAGTAATATAGTGACTCATCAATGATATCGTTTTCAATACTGGCACTGGGAGCAGGTCCACGAGCTTGAGTGCGTAAAGGCAAAATTGCCATATTTCCGACGACTTGAGAAAATTCTTTAATCTGAGAATGGTAGGCCTAAAAGATATTTAATCAGATCTGCATTAAATTCTGCTAATACATTGCCTTTTATCATATTTGATCAATGAAATGACCGCACCCCGTTTGCTTTAGTAAGGTTTTTAAATTCAATATGTTTCAGAAATTATATTTACCGGCATATTTTCTTTATTTTAATTTATATATTTGTTAGTTACAAAAATTTTCTTTAGAAACAAATATTTACAAATTATTTAAATTTTAGATGATATACGAATGCAAATGTCTAAGAAAATATTGATGATGTTTGTTCACTTATTTTCGTTTTCTGGTTTGTAAGCACTGTTCAATTCTGTCATTCACATTGAATATCTGAATTCTTTTTAACCGATAATTTATCCAATTCATCTTACACTTCGGCTCTACGGACAATACTATTAGCCAACCAACTGTCAAATTTATTGTCAGATCCAATATTATAAGTGGACCTTGTAGAATTTTCAGCATCATTGAGGAAAGTTAACTTTATAAAGAACGCTTTATTATTTGGAAGCACATATTTATAGACATAAAATTCGATTTTGATTTCCATAACCGGTGCACATATTCTGTATGAAATTATTAATTCATAACAATTTGTGTGAATGTAAGTACCTAATATTTTATTCGCACTGTTTTAATAATAATAATTCCTTCTATGAAACTTACTTTGACCAATTTATATAACATAAGCGCAAAACACCGTCTTTATTAACAGCTTTTCTACTGTTGAAGGTGATAGCAACTATTGTTTGTGAACACAATAAGTAATTTGCCAATAATAAAGATGTAAGATCATAGATTGATTATATTAATACCTAAACGTACAAAATCATTCTATGTAGGTACTTAAAATATGATGATATAAAGTATTAAGTTATCCAGTATCAATATAATATATTTCTCGATCACATCTATCACTTTATTGGTATAAAAGAGCTATAAGAAACAAAATATTAGAAAATACCGGCGTGTTAAACAATTTTGATAATGATAACAAAACGGATAACAGCTGTCAATGCTGGATAAGGTGTAAAATATTTGTGTGAGGAAAAATGCGAAAAGTGGAAATAGCACAAATAGAACAGAAAATACAAGAAAAGGTGAACTAGTTGACAACTAAGAACTGAATAGCGAAAATTGTGAGTAGGGCTTATTCATAAGCTAATCACTATTGATAAAGGAAAAAAGGCAATTGTGAAGATAATAATACGTCCAAGATCAATACTGCAGTGGAAACGGAAATAACGTCAATTACGAAACCAAATATTATCCATAATCTTCATTATGCAGTAAATTTTGGTTTATCCTAAAAGCTTTTGTTTAACGTGAAAATACGTTAATAACTACATTAATTACTTTAAGTGAAATTTATAATCTGATTGTGTAAACCTATCTAAATCGGTTAAGTATGTTAACATTATATTATGCCACTGCTACATTCCTGCAGTCTTGGCGTATAAAGAACGTTTGTTCAAAAATTGGACACCAATTAGCACTAAATACGAGCATTTCATTCTACACGTTGCCTACAGGAAATGACGATGGTTTTGGTGAGATAAAAATAGATATATTTATAAATATTTGTTCAATATTTATTAAAATGTGTTCCTTCCTAATAGATCCTTCATTAGCAGCATCAGATTTCTGTCACAACCGAAGTGCTGCGCGGGTTTCCGAAATACTTTGGCTAAGTGGTTTACACCGTGGCTGCTGTTTATATCCGGTACAGGTAGTGCAGCTAAAGCCATGGATATCGTTTGAGGAGAATGCTGCGCCTATAGAGAATAAGCTACTTCCATTTGCTCATTCATCAAATCCTAAAGCTTTATTGGATCATTTTGCTGTTTTAAGTAAAGATAATATTTTGCATCTCCTATTGGAAATCGGTATACAACCATGTTATGAGATGGAGAATATTGAAAATAGTGTGCGGGTATGAGAAAATATTGATTAAGATAGCATTTAAATATTTCAATTGTAGTATTATTGAATTATATAATATAATTGATTATGTAAATAATTTACTAATTGAAAACAAAGGTCTACAATCATCCGTACAAAATTTACATGTTTTGACCGTTTTTTGTTTTTTAATTTTCAGATAGAAAATTTTGGTAAGCTAATAGCATGGAAGGTCGACTCACATCTTGCTGTG
This sequence comes from Zeugodacus tau, assembly GCA_031772095.1. Lineage (NCBI taxonomy): Eukaryota > Metazoa > Arthropoda > Insecta > Diptera > Tephritidae > Zeugodacus > Zeugodacus tau. The sequence continues at coordinate 5,470,703 of CM062649.1, read as the reverse complement.
CTCATTGAGACTGATGTAGAACATTTCACCAAATTGTTGTTGTCCACATATTTACAAAATAATTTCTTCCTTAACGATCAACTACAATTACTAAGGATTGAGTGTAAGCTAGTACTAATCATTAATTAGTTATTTTAATTTTTTAATGGTTAACTGGTTGATTTGATGAAATTTATTTATTATTACTTGTATTTTGAATAGTCATTTTAAATTTTATATACGATTGTTCAAGATAAATTAATATAATTAAGGAATTATTTTTAATACAATGCCAGCTATTAAATACGAGGGTAAACCACAGCCTATGAACTTGTTGGCCAGCCATTTGCGCAAGCCCGTACGCCATAGCGAGCTTGATTTAAGTCTTGAGGATTGGCAGCGCCATTTGGAGCATTTACGTGCATTGAGCGTGTTAGCACATCAAGCCACTGAGTTTGAAAGTAAAAAAAGTCGGGCAGAGGGTAAAACTGCGGTTGATGCTGTAGTAAAACCAGATCTTATACCTTACGAACAACAGGCGAATTTTAAGTCAAGTAGCTCGCAAGAGTCTGAAGCAGTTGTCACCACTTCTAATGCCGAAAAATCTTCCAAATCATCGACGGGTTCTAAAACACCTTTAAATGTCACTCCTAGTAAATCGCCAGCTGTGACAAAAGTACCTAAAGAAACCGAAATAGCTGATAAACGTTCTTCCTCTTTATCCAAAATCAGGGCTAAACCCACCGAAATCAGAAAGCCGGTTGTCCCTAACACCAATTCTAGTGGCGGCGGAACCGAGAACCGCTTCAAAACTACAAAGGTCAGTGGACATTTATTTTAATTACATATATATTGGGATTAAAATTTGAAAACCATCATTTAGGTTCCTGATGCTTCAGTAGCAGCACAAGTAACAGAAAAGTCTGATCCACCTATTACCATTTCTGCGGCTGCAGCCATCATAACGACAACCACAACACGCGCGAAAATGCCTTCCAACAGTGTCAATCAATCTTCAATTGATCTTGGCAAGATAGCCTCAGGAACTTTATCAACATCATTAGAAAAGCAAAAGTTGATACCGTTCGAAACTAGTCATCTACAAAACTCAAAAAATAGGGAGAGCGACACATCTACTTTCACACACGCATCTACAAGTTCTGAAGCATTATCAAGTCAGGAGCGGAGAAAGCGAGCCGTTAATTCTCGCCCTAGTAAACCAACAAATGTATTTGTTTATTCCGAAAGCGCCAGTTCACGTGAGGGAGCAATGGCTACGCTTAAAGAGATTTTAGATCGGGATAGGTAAATAACATTACTTGATTAGAAGAATAATTTCTATTCAAATACAAATGTTGATTTGATTTACTTTTAAGGTACACAATTTACGAATTGACTCCTCAACAGTTAACACAAAAATACTGGATAGAAAACACTGGTCTTTTAGTAGTATGTGGTAACGTACCTAAAAATATTGGGGAAATACTAGTTGATTATTTCTTGTGCGGTGGGAAGGTATTCTCGCTATGTTCGGATATTCTGAATTTTGTGCTACCCAACTATCGGACAGCTGAGGTAATTTCAAATAAGTTTGCTTTGTTGTTTTTATTAACAGTGGCGACTAGTTTTTATTCTATGTATATATATATGTATTATTGCACAAATTTATACAGATATCATTTTTGTATATAGGTGCGGGAAAATGAGCTGGTGCAGTTCTCGTATGATAAATGGCAAAAGATAAAAATGATGCATCACATATTTTGTTATCAGCCTTCCCCTGTAAAAAAAAACTTCTCTACGGATAGCGATGATGCTACACAATCAAGTGGGAGAAAACCGTAAGTCTTTAAAACATCTAATTGAGAAAAACACATATCCATATACACGCATATAAAGTACTATAAGTACATAAATACTTTGAAAACAATTAATTTTAATTATATAGTGCATAATTTGTGAGAAAGGAGAATGTAAGAAGCTTTCCATCAGATGTTTTCGAATATTTTTTCACTGTCTGTTTAGAAAATTGCCACTACTTAGTGTCTATAATTGCACCTTAAAAAAGTACATTCGGTGTAACTCTTGACCATATCTATATAATAGGTATACTAACATCTTTTATTTGGTGCGATAAACATCTACAATAAATTTAACAACAATTTTGCTTTCCACTCGATTAGCTTTTCGCTTACTATTGATCGTACTTGCTAAACATTGTGTTTTTATAATTCATTGGTACCAAGAATTATTTCATATTCTTTCGAAGTTAAATATATGTATATTAAAAAATACTTCTTTTAATTGTCCATGTTATGTCAATTAATGTTTTCGGGTTTTTTATGTGTATAGATGCTTATGGATGTAAGAATGTTTCTCGATATTTAACAACAATTTTGCTTTCCACTCGATTAGCTTTTCGCTTACTATTGATCGTACTTGCTAAACATTGTGTTTTTATAATTCATTGGTACCAAGAATTATTTCATATTCTTTCGAAGTTAAATATATGTATATTAAAAAATACTTCTTTTAATTGTCCATGTTATGTCAATTAATGTTTTCGGGTTTTTTATGTGTATAGATGCTTATGGATGTAAGAATGTTTCTCGATATAACTCATATGAGGTGTGTTAAAAAAATAACGGTAAATTTGGTATTTGAAAAAAAAATTTATTCATTCGTCTACATTAATGTTGTCGCTTTTAAAATAGTCCCCATTCGGTATTATGCGCTTATGCCACCACCTCTTCCAATCGTGGAAACACTTCTCAAACTCTATTTTTGGGATAACCTTTGGATCTTTCAGCGATTTCTCGTATGCTTGTAAAACGACGTCCCCTTTTTTTTGGAATTAGGAAAAAGTTACACGGATTCATGCTTTTAGCAAACGTAATTCGCCAAACTCATAAAAACGCCAGGCGTTTATGTATCGACATAATAGAAAAACAATTTGACAATTGGACTTCCCAAACCAGCGAAATTGTAAATTCCCGTTATTTTTTTAGCACATCTTGTACATACCTACAAGAATTGAGAAGTTTTACATAAAAGAATAGATTAAAATTTTAAATATTATTAATGCATTTTTTGTTATAACCACTTCTGGTTATTGAAAATCTCATTACATCCTATTTAATTTTCTTTTCTTTTAAATTTAACTAATTTATGTGTATTTTTTACTCAATTCTTTTTCTCAATTTTTTGTGCATTATTTTCTTAAAAAACATTATTCTGTCTGCGTATATGTTATATTTTTTTTTGGCTTGCCGTTATACATTCAATTAAATTGATGTACTATATCTCGTTGTCTACTTTGAAAATTTATATATTATATAATGTATAACATATATTTGTAAAAATTGAAAATTATAAAATATCTTTCCGTTATTCCAATTTCTGGTTTGATTTGTCCTTTTGGTACACGGTTTTTGTTCAAATTTTCTCCGCATTTCCTTGTGTGTCTGTTTATGTTTGCTTTCATTACACCTTTTGCTCGTTCCTGTATCTGTATGTGTTGTGACAATTACTTCGTACATACATACATACATTTATGTGGTCCAAAAACAAAACAAAAAATCCGCCCTTAGAGCTCTAGTGTGTCCAAGGTCTGTCGAAATTCAGGATCTTCATGGTAAAGTGCACAATCTTGATGTGAAAGTGCTTGGCACTGAGGAAACATGGAATACTCCTAGTTTGTTATTGGCGAACAGCGTGAAAAGCGGAGGATGTGCAGTTTTCTCGCAGGTAATCAGTCGCTAATTAGTAAGGAATATAAAATTTTAAAGATACAAATTCAATTTTCATTAAATCTTCATTACAATTTTGAGTACATTTTGATATTGTGAGTTGATATACCATTATCAAATATAAATCCGGATCTTTCCGAGTGCATCGCGACTAATAACTAGAATCGTTGAATAATTGTTGACCTTATTTAAATTTTCAAGATAGTCTAAAAAATATAATTCTATACCATGAGCACTTTATATGTAATTATTAAATTACGAGATCAGATTTAACAAAAAAAAAATGGAAACAATGGTAGCAATTACAAGATACATATGTAACGGAATTGTTAACTTGAATTAATTCATTAATAATAATAATCGTGTAATCGTGACAAAGATTTATTAAGCCCTACATAACATTTATTAAATTAGGATGATAAAGTCTTGGTGTGGATTTTAATTAAATCCTGCAGGAACATTTTTTTTTTTCAAAATTGATTTGATATAATATCATGATATATACATATATATGATCTGATATAAGATCAGTGAATTTTCACACACAAATTTAATTTAAGTAATTACTTTGTAATATGTTGGCAATATTCTAATGTGATATTTGTAAATTTACAAGGTACATTTGGAAACAAATCCTTCGCAATTCGAAATGGATGAGTTCAAGTATAAGATTTTAAAGCAGAATGAACAAATCCGATTGGAAATTTTATCTGACTTGCTGAGCAAACATTTGAATGTAAGCGTTCAGCAATCCAATCCGACTAATGCACCCAAATGTACATATCAGGAAGCATATTTTCTTGGAAGACACGAGGTGAGCATATCGAGTTATTCAATTTCAAGTTACTTTTTACATCGTTGATGTAAAAGATGCGAGACTTGATAAATCCATTTTACAATTAAATTACAAATAAAATAATAAATGTTTTGGGTTATTTGCACTATATACTTTCAACCAACAATCTACATATAAATATAAAAAAAATTATTTACAGTCCAAATTTGAATTATTGGAGAAAGTTAAGAAATCTGGAGCTAAGAGTAACATTATAACCACTTCCAAACTGACCATGCAGTTTTGTGATAAGGGTGATAAGCCCCAAGGTGCTAATACCAATGTTTTACCAATACTTATACATTCCTGCCCGGAGGATTTTTCAACTGTGGAATATTTTGATGTAATGCAAAATAAGAAAAATAGGATTTCATTACCATTATATCACTTAAAACTAATTTTCTTGACATAGAATTTAAAAACAAATTATATTGGACGTCTAGTCATATATGCGCCCATTATAAGTACCAGCATGAATGTGATAAGTGAACTGGAACTTACGGATGGCATTGTGGTTTTAGTACGTCAACAAACAGAAGGTGTCGGTCGTAGCAACAATCAGGTGAGGAGAGCTCAGTATTCACTAAGTTCACTTGTTTTTAGACTCACCCGTGACTGATATTTCAATTACTTTTTGTTTCTCTTTGCAGTGGCTTAGTCCGCTCGGTTGTGCCATGTTTTCGTTGCAATTACATTTGTCACTGGACTCATCCTTGGGTGGACGTCTACCATTGTTGCAACATATTATCGGCTTGGCTTTGGTGAATACATTAAAAGGAAATCCCACTTATAAGGTAAGCATACACTTCATTTTACTTTATTATACCAATATTATACTTACATATCTTTTATAAGCTATATAACTTCCTCTATTTGAACTATTTGATATTGTTTTTTTTTTTTTCAAACCAAATCCGAGTTTAAAGGAAGTTGAACTATAAATTCAATTGAGATCTAAGATATAGTTAATATAAAATGTGTTAAGAAATACTAGTTTCAATTTGGTGGTCCCCATGTTACATATATTGTAATTCACTTTAATTTTCTTTTCTTTGTGTAAAATGCCACAAAGATTTAGATTATTGAAATGCCCCTAAATGTGTACAATGCAAGAGGAGTTCTTGATTATCACAGAGTGAGAATACAGCTACTTGGCTTGAGACGTTGCCTTTAGCAATAGGCGACCAATAATATAAAGCGACCCAAATGTTTCTAGTTCGTATTCCAGAGCGATTACTATCATTTCAAGATCAAGCCTCATTTCCTATCTATATATGTGTGTATGTCTACTCTAGTATAACAACAGTGTTTAAATCATTTCATTTCATTTATTTAAACTTTTCGCATCTTCATCACATTATAAAATAGTGTGGATTCTCGTATCGGATAACAATCGGTTTTTAGCAAATTTCTTTATATAATTCTCTTTGTTACTTAAAGCCAATATTCCTTACGTTTTTTTCTTACTCGCATATACACAGATGTACAATTAATGATTTTTTGTTTTAGTTAATAAATACATTAAATTTTGATACATATATGACTTTCTTATATGTACATATGCATTTCATGTTCATGCTTGCTAATCTCATTCAATTTCATTACTGTCTTTTTGTTATCTATCTGCATTAGCCTTGATAATTATCAAAATATTAAATATTTACAAATGCATAGTTTTGAAACAATATCTGACAATTGCCCCCATGGCATCATACATATACTCACATATTACATAATCATAGAGAAGGCTCTTAAGAATTAAGTGAATAGCTACATTTATTTGTACTCAGTACATAAGAGGAATGAAATAAAGGTAATTTATTTTGTATAATTTAATTTAAACACTTCATGTTACGATTATTAAATGTTTCCTGTATTTTTTGTCATAACAATTATGTATTTACAGTGATTATCATTTAATAATATTTCTTCGAAAATTGTACTTGACAGTAGCAGATTTGATTTACCCTACTCCGGGGTAAATTTACATACATACACATCCATATACATTTATACGTAATGTGTGTTAGCTTTTAGTACTTAAATCTAGTTTATAATAATGTGTTATTTGTGCCACTTTTCATAATGTCATACTTAATTCATATATAAATTATATAGCGATACATATATGTATGCATGCATGCATGTGCTCAGTTCCTTTGGGTGGCGCTTCCTTTGATGAGGTACACAATATATCGCAAATTTTGTACTATTTGCGATTTGATTAAAATACTGACTCTGCCGAACGTGACAATTGCACGGGGTGTGAGGGGCTGCGTGCCAACCGTTTTTTCGGCAATCGCTCCAGAAGGGAGAGTAACTTTGCAAAATCTGGTCTGTCGTCTGCTTGAAATGACCAGCAGAGCATAAGTATATCTTTGACATCACGCGAAGTCTGCAAGTTGGCTAATGTTTGCTTCATACCGCGGCCTACCTGCCAAATGATTGATTCCGGTGGCTGTGACTTGAACGGAAATTCACCACATAAAAGCTCGTACCACACCGTGCCGAATGAGTACACATCCGATGCCTTTGAGAAGGGTAAAATCTCTTCGGTTGGCTTAACTGGCATTAGTGATCGCATCAGTTCTGGTGCCAAGTAGCACAGCCATCCATTGGGCACTCCCAGACCTAATTCGCAGTATAGTAACTTTGTGGAGCTGAATAGACCAAAATCGGTGATAATCACTTTACCGTTCTCCAAAAAGATATTCTTTGTGCGTAAATCCTTGTGATAAATACCACGGGCGTGAAGATAGCCCATACCTTGTGAGATTTGTTGTGCCACTAGCGTAGTACGGTTGATGGTGAATTTATCGCGACGTGCGTGAATGTAGGTGTAAAGGGTATTGCCTTTACACAAAGATGTAACAATGGCTAGGTGGGGTGGATTCATGCATGCACCCATAAATAGCACTAAATTTTCATGACGAGTCTTCTTAAAGTTTGCCACTTCCAGTTTAAATGCCTCTAACATGTGCTCATCGTCGAGGTAGTCTTCTTTGAGTAATTTAACCGCCACATCACCATGCCATAATGCTCTATGTACTGTACCAAAACGTCCCTTACCGATTGATTCTAGCAAATGTAAATCGTCGTAGGGTATATCCCATTCTTTGAGAGACAATGAATTTTGACGTGGCCAATTTAGCGAATCACCATCTTCTGTAGAATCCAGTCTGATTGGTGTACGATCGGAGTCTGTACTGGCTGAAGTACTTCCCGACAATGAGACGGTTTTATCACTATCATTCGATTTATGTGTATCGGCAAGTTCAGAAAATGGATCGCGCTTATCCACACCGGCTGAGCTGAGTTTACGCGGGTAAAACGAACCTGTTCCACTGACTATACTTGAGCTGATAGAATGCACGTTACTGTTTGTTGAAGCAATTACGGTCGAAACATTAGTAGAGCCATAATGGGATACCGCGCATGTAACCACAGTGCTGTTTGATAAACTGTCACTGCCGTGACTCGATTTGTTTATTGAAGATGTGAGTGAATTGTTGCCATCCTGAAAATCCGTCTGCTGTAAACAATTGAATTCACCACTCGTCGAATCCGTTCCACTTTGCGAGGAATAAAGGGTTTGTGTAGTACCACCAGCCGCTTGATTACAATTAGATGTTATCGTTACATCTGGAAAATTGAAAAGGCTTGCGTGCTTGTGGAATGATGAAGGTGTGGATAGCATGTTGGAGCTCGTACTTGAGCTGCCACCTCCGGAAGAACTCATCATATTACCACCGCTCGGAATGAAAACAGCTCCCGCATGAGTTGTTACAGATTTTGGATTAAATAATGCGGGGCTAGACGGACTCGAGCTATTACAACTGGAGCCAGGTGAACTGCTATCACGTTTTCGCCTTGTGATTGGTGATGTATTGGCTGTGGACTGGTTGTGTTGCAAGGAAGCAAATCCACCATGATCATTAATCGTTTTCTTAAATTCATCAACAAATTCGGAGGGTAAGCCACAAGATGGTGGTACATTCTGTTCACAGTCCTTATGACAGCGATACTTGCATTCTCTGCACTTGAGACCGAAGAACATTTGTTTTTGACAAAGGTCACATGTTGACATCACCTGGAAAACCTTGGCAAAACGATGTGATATCGTGTGCCCCATGCCTAATGGTAATGTGCCCGGAGATCTTGGTACTTGAAGATTGTTTGGATTATTATTGTTTTCTACGAAAACATCCGAGCTAGCAGACGAAAAACTATCGGGGCTAGGGTCGGTGTTCAGACGCGAACGTGATAATGCTGATTTGTTATTTGCTATTGTTGCGCCAATTACTGATGACGCTAATGATTGTGATTGTGGCGATCCAGTACTTGATAACGGCGTGTCGCGAAATTGAGATCCATTTGATTTAGATTTGGCTAAAGGTATCATCGTTCCGTCCGGATTATTAGTAGAGATACCGGAAATATGAGTAGGTGTATGTTGTTGCATATTGGTTAATAATGTCTGATGTTTTTTCATTGGCGGTGGTGTACCAGCCGGTTTGCTTCTTTGTGGTGTGCCATTTACACTGCTTCCTGTACTACAAATCGTACTGAAATTACTGATTAAACTTGTAGGTGTGAATGGAGAATTTGGCGGGGATGGCGTTAGTGTCAGTGTTAGTGTAGAACCTTGTATGCTAGACAAATCATCGGTGGCATTATTGATTGCTGCTGTTGATGTTGATTTGCAACTGTGATCATGGGAAGGCGAGTGTCGACTATTTCCCGCCGATTGGTGATTGTGTGATTTTCCTTGTTTCGTTAGTATTCGATGTGTGCGCGGAGAAGCTGGTATTCCTATATTTCCCATACTGCTACGGTGATGGTGATGATGATTATGATGACGATCCCACGAATCCCAAAACAATTGTTCAGTCAAATGTTCTTTTTTTTCAATTGAAACATTATTGCCTCCCATGATGTTATTGGTGGAGCTTTCATTTTCAATGCTTAGGCTTTCCTTGCATTTACGCAAATTCTGCATAGCTGTTGTTAGTCGTCTTATATCTTCATCTTTTCGATAACTAGGATTATTGCTTAACAAATGTTTAATTTCATCATCACTCTGTTCGAGTAGTTGCTCTAATGTAGACAGGCGGGTTAGGCAAATATTTGATGACTCTTGACTTATGCCCACAACCCGTAACCATTTTTTTAGCTCCGTGCTGGTAGTATGAGGCAATCCGCTTGCTGGTATCCTCTCATTTAAACGTGATTTGGTTAACAATAATTTTGAAAACATTCGAACTAGTTTCGACTCAAGACTACGGATCTCTTGCTGTGTTAGTGTAGCGCTTGTGGCACATTGTGTACGCAAACCCTCCAAACGGTCGGCCGAAATGTCTATCATATCTTGTATGACATCAAGATCGTTTACCGGTAACGGAGCTGCTTCTGCAGATGCCGCAGTCATGTTTGGTGGTTATAGATGGTGACGATGGCAGGGTGGAGTGGTACTATCCAGTTACTGCACTAAAAATAAAATACGTACATACTGACATAAATTAGAAGTGTTAAGAGTATTTACCAATACAACATTCGCATATTTTTGATAAACTGTATTTTTATACGTACTTATACATACGCATAAGTATGTTTATATATTGCTAACTCTCAAAATTCATTATTCACACTGCATCATAATGCTAACAATTATCTTTTTTGCTTTTGTTGTTTGTATGCTGCTTTGGTCTCGGTCGTAGTCGGCTTTTTACCGCATTTTGCTCGTTACTGCCTCCGTCCGTCTTAACTACTTGTCTATCGTATCCTTAGTTGGTAACGAAAAAGGCCCACCAAAAAAAGTACAACCCAACATAATCGATTTTTCATTTATATGTAATTGAAGTTCACAAGTGTAGAACAAAGGCTTAGAAATGCGAAATGCAAATTAGCAAACAATTGCGTTACACCTGTATATGCAAAAATATTTCAACATCAATTCTCGGAACCTTATTATGGGACCAATACATATTTTTTATTATTTTTCAAATGGAGAATAAATTATTGCGACTTCAGAGACTATGTTTAAGACATAAATTTATTATATATAGTAATCTAAATTAAATATAATATTAATTTTTAGAATGCACACCAATCAAAATTCACTTACTTCTTCTCTTAAAGCACTTTTGTTTTAAGCTTCTTTTTTAAGAGAAAAATAAACGTAATTTTTTAGTAAAAACTCGTGCTGAAAATTTTGTAGTATTTTAGAGACAACCAAACCAGCGAGTTACTAAAACAGCGATTTCACGAATATCAGCAATAACAGAAAATAATAAATGAGTTGCCATATAACTCATTTATGGGTTATTATAAAATTAATGTGATATGTGTGTCAATATTTGCCATGATAAATATCAAATATATTTCAAAATCAAATATTTTTTTAAGGATCTTGACGTACGTTTAAAGTGGCCCAATGATATTTATGCAAATGGTGTACAAAAGATTGGTGGACTTATTGTGAAAACAACAATGATTGGATCGAAAGTCATCGCAAATATTGGATGCGGAATCAATTTAGATAACGAAAAACCTACAACCTGCATTAATTCCATGATTTCAGAATATAATATGATAAATCGTACGAATATACCAATACTAAAATATGAGGAATTTATTGCGTTAACATTTAATGAAATTGAACGGATCCTAGAGAAAGTGAAATCGGGTGATTTTGATTATTTTTATGAACTCTATTACGAGCATTGGCTGCATGAGTAAGATAAATATTTTTATATAAAATTAAACATTTCTTTTGTTATGTATCATGTCTCATTTTTATAGTTTACAAAAGGTAATTATTTGCGACACGTTTGGAAGCCAACAAGAGGCGATTGTCATTGGTATTGACGAGATTGGCTATCTAAGAGTTAGAACAGTGGATGGTAAAATTGAAACAGTTCAACCGGATGGAAATAGTTTTGACATGCTGCAGGGACTAATAGTACCTAAATATAATTAAAAAGAAAACAAAAAATGTTAAGCATATTTTAAGTCCATATATAATGACCAATTGAATTATTTGTATTGATAGTGCATTTGAAATCTATTTCATATGAAATGAAAGCGTTGATTATATTATTCGAATATAAAGTTAACTTAATAAATGTTTAAAAGTTTGCCATGACACTGAAAATTATAACTATATGTAATTTAAAATATAATTCGTCTCTTAATGTAAGCACGACGCAAGGACGACTATCTAAAGCTTTTAAAATAATATATAATATATTCAGTGCTGATAAAATAAACAATAGTATATGATTAGATATTATTATAAAATATACAATTGAATAGATTTGGTTATAATGAATGTTAAATGTGGAAATTTCTTTGATGAAAATATACATTTTTTGGAAATATCGCTAAAAATTTTGGAATATTGCTACAAATTTACTTAATCTATGTGTGAGGTTTTACATGAAAGTGAATTACTGGTATATATCTATCACATCATAAAATAGATTTGTTTTTATTTATTTTTATTAATATGTTTCACTTAAACTACAATATTTTTTACATTGTGTTAGTAAAAAGTATTTGTATTAATCAAGGGATTCTAACATAGACACTTTTTGCTCCTTGCTCTTATTTCTAAATTTATTAGGCTTTCAAATTTATATTAATTGTAATAATAGGCTCATAAATGTTTTAAATATTAAAATGCATATATATTATTAATAGGAAAATAATACTTACATACATAAGCTTGCTACTCTGTATCGCCTAAATACAAATAAAGTGTTAAAAATAAAGATCATTAATACAATTCAAATATATCAGTGCCTTAATTTCGACATAAAAATAATTCTTAAATAATCTTCAGTCATGAAGATATGAATTCAACATGCTAGTCATTGGGTATTTACTGTGTATATTTGGTGGTAAATTTTAGTACATTTGCATTTAACATTATTATTTACATAGGGTTAACAATGGGAAATTATTTGCCCTTTGAAAATAAATATATAAAGGTTACAACATTGTTTCTGTCAAATACTTAAAATGTCATTTGTATTTCGTTTTCCATATTTCTCAAATTAATTTTTAACTCTGTGAAGAAAAAGTGCATTGTATGTGTCGACATTTGAGAGTTTTATTGTAAAGATCATCCTCATGTAATACAAGTTGCTTTCAAATATTAAATAGATGTACTAATAAAATTATTCTGGAAAGGGTAATTTTGTTATAATAGTTTTATATGAGATTGCAATTGCATTAGATAAGTTGATTATATATACCCGAATATCTGCATACAAATTATAGGATTTTCCCATAAATATATGTACATAGATCAAATGTGTATAAAAGTCTTCTACAATTGAAAAGTTTTCGCGTGCAAGTCTGAGGAAGGACGTTAGATACACATACATATTCGGGGCGAGAAAATAGAATTGACACAAATATGGCGCAACGTAACAATGCACGTATCGATCGCTTTGCTCAGATGACAAAGCAGGAGGAGATAATAGCAAAGAAGCGCCAGGAGATTTTGGAGAAACAAAGAACAGCTCAACTGGCCAAAGCCGTGGCAGCAGCACAGAGTTTAGCTGCAAAAATGAAGTCTGACGTTAATGGGACTGAAACTACAGACGAAATAAATGAGACGAGTGCAGACACTTTGCAAGATGACACTGACCTTTCAACGCCAAATACAGCTGAATTAGCATCTAAGGAAAAGTCATCCACCATTGATAAGAGGTTTGCATTACAAACTACCAAAAAACTAAAATATTTTAATACATATAATTTTTAAGCGATTCGTTGGTAAAAAGTAAAAAAGAGGAATTACCTGAATCAACTAGTTCAAAAACGTTAAATAGCTTCACAGGAAAAACTGGCAAAATATCAATTGGATTAAAACGTCTACAACCGCAGCTTCCAGTTACTGAACAACCGCCACCAAAAGTGGTTAATTCTTTTTGTAATGACGGGTCATTTTTGGAAAACTTTAAAAAAATTTTAGAAAAGCATGAACCAAAGCAAACACAGGTTATACTAGCGTGAGTACACGAAATGAACTTACATAATTATAGTTCCACATATTTGCATATATTTCATTATTTATAGACCAGAATCAAACGTTGAAGTTACAATATCTGACCAACTATCTGCTCATCAGCCCACCGAACCCGTTGTGGTCGAATCGAACAGGCCAATTGACTCGTCCATGCAACTAGCGCATGGTCAGCACCCGATTGGGCAAACATCTATGGTAACATCACAGCAGCAAGGGATTTCACAATCAAGTATTCAGCAATCTCTGCAACACTCAATTGTGACGCCGATGGCTCAGCCAACAATGCACCATCAACATTCTGTACCACCACCACCTCAACAGCTTATGCGTTCATTACAACCATCGCCACAAAGTCAGCTTCAGGCACTTCCAACGCTACAACATCAGCCGCAGCCGTCAATGCAGCAACAATCACCGCAAACAAATCTATTACATCCTCCACCATCCGCACAACCACAATTTCTATTTAATCATCCACCACAACCACCGCCTGTACCACCACCACATCCTATTCCGGCGGCATTTTTTGCTACCGCTCCGCCGCCTCCTCCTCCGCCGCAGTTACCCATGACTTTAGCCTTGGGCCCGCTCTATATGATACCGGCGCCGGAGCCTATGCAACTGAATACCATACCGGCACCAAAGGAGTTTGATTTGAATGCTATACCCAATCCGCAAATGAACGTGGAAGCAATTCAAATGCCACATGGTATACAGCAACGACATCATCAGGTATTGCAAGCACAACAAACACAGCAACAAAACAATCAAATCGTACAATTACAACCACATCAACAACTGCAGCAAATGCAAAAACCATTAAGTGAACACACCAAACCACCTCCACCACCACCGCAACTGCCGCCACAGTTGCAACAATTGCAAAATCAAATGCCGCCATTATTACAACATGCACAACAATTTCCTTCCAATCACCAGCAGCAAACGCCGCCACCACCTCCACCACCCCAGCAGCAACAAGTCGAAGATCACGGCAGTCCCACTCATAAAGCAGGTGTGTAATACGAAATTCTTAAGTAAAATTGGGGAAAAACGCCAATTTGTTTATGTATGGATATCACTCTTATCCGAAAGCGCTTAACCGCATTCGACACATTCAAATATGTGTTAAAAACTGTCATAATTGGCATTGGTATTAAGACATCACTTCCATGAAGGCTACTTCAGAGCTATATTTAACCGCTGATAAATTGCGGCACAATATTATTTTTTTTTAATTGTAGTCTTTAATACAAACATACATACATAAATTTTTTGGTGCTTGCTACGCTAGGCTTGATTTTAAAGGATTTTATGTAGTTTTTTCAGACAACAATGACCACAGTTGCTCGCGCATACAGTTACCAACAACTGTTGAACACTTAATCGAGTTGGTTGGCGAAAATGGGGATGGTTATGAAGATGAAATACGTTCGCATAAAAACGAACTACATCCGGCATTGTGGTAAATTTTGTTGTTTTCCATATGCATACTATGTATTTTTTTCTCTTCTGCTTGCGGTAAAAAATGTCATACACATACGGAAAACGTACTAATAGTACTTAAATGATTCGGAAATGCGCGAGGCCAATGCCAAAAAAGTTTATGGCTTCAGCCTTGTATACTAGACTTACAAACTCCTGCAGATAGCTTTAGTAAGCAATCGTACATTATACTTGTTGAATTGCCATAATTTAAGAAGTAATTGCAAATTCTGTGGGTGTTTAACATAAAACCCTTGACTTGTTTGATGTTCAGGTTTTAGGACTCAAGTAAAATATTTTCAGTTTTCTATGTAATAGAAGTTTTTTTAAAACTATTTTAAGCAATTTCCAAATATGTATATTGAACGATTACTGTGTGCCTGTTCGTCTGTTCCTCAATTTTGAAATACTTTTATGTATATGTTGTCCTCACAACTGATTGTGATAATCTACAATTACTTGAATATATAAAATAGTGTAAAATATAGTTCTTTAAATAGAAATATTGTTTTCTGAGTTTTCGAATTCTAATCACTAGTTTCCCGTTGCTTGTATCAGAACAATAATGCATACATAGTACATACATGTGCAAAAAACAAAAAAATATATAACGTACATATATATGTGTATTTGATTTACTTGTTAAAAGCTCGAAGTGGTTAGTTTAGAACCCATTTATTTAGTTTAGTTTATAAAAGTATAATAGTTGAAAGCAAGCAGCCTAAAATGAAATACATGGTTTGTTGATATGAGCAGATTTGAAAAGTCGAACGAATTTACCACATATTCTGCCTCTTTTGGAGCCATAAAACAACAGCAACTAATGAGCAGATTCCAGCCCGAGTCAGCAATCCGTTGGTGTTGACCTCAGGACTTTCTTTGAATGGGAGTTGAGTCCCAACGTTTTCGAATATGTCGAATTGTCTAAAAGATAAAAAGAAAATGCGAGTAAAATTGTTAAAAAGTCATCTCAGCAACGGTCGCAGGATAAATCGACAAATGCTACCGGCAGCGTTACCGTTAATATATAAAAGCTGATTTTTTTTTCCTTTTCAATTTATGTTTGTTTTTATTATCGATTTTATTCGAATTTCAATTTAGGTTTCTGTTTGAAAAAAATTGCGAGCAATATCACAATTACCGGCAACGATTGAATGGACATCGACGCCGCATTCAACACGACCAACAGATTCAACGGCAGGCTCAGCAGCAAACAGAATCGCCACCGCACCAGCAAAGGCAGAAACAATCGCTGCCACGCTCCGAAAGTCAAAATACAGTGGAAACGGATGAGGATTCTAGCGAAAGTGGTGGAGTACAGGAGCACCAACAGGAAGCGCTATACCGTTACCATCAGAAGCAAAGGCAACAGCAACAACAGCGCGAACAACCATCGCCACAAGATGAGACCCAACAGGATGCAACTGATAAATATGACCCTGAGTCGGCTATTAGCGGTGATGTGGATTCCGATGACGAATACATGCGCGGTATGTTAGATCGTAATCGTGATAACCTAAAGCGTCGCATTGAGTGCCGCAATGAGTTGAGCGAAGAAGAGCGTCAAGAACGAGAGGCCGAAGCCGAGTTGGAAGAGCAACGTCGCCTGGAGCGCAAGAAGCAGCGCAAAAGTCGTTGGGGCGAGAAAGTGCAGGCGTCTACCAGCGCCGGTGCCCAATCAGATGCATTGTCAAGTCAGTAAAGTCAAATGGATAATATCTTGTATATTCTCTTAATAATTATTTTTTTATTTAGATGCTCCCACTTCGTTCGCCAATCAAAATAAACCGATGCTAACCGCCATAACACGCAGTGATCCAGCATTGTTGCAATATGCGCGCCTTAATTACGGTTCTACTAACCTGAGCGAGGAGGACTGGAAGAAGTGCGAAGAGCACTACAAAGTGAATTTGTTGTATCAGGACATGATGCGTAAGCGTCAGGAGATCGATAGACTCGCACGCAGCGGCAAATTCAAATATGAATACGATTCGGATGAAGATGTCGATGGTGGCACTTGGGAGCATAAACTACGTTGCGCTGAGATGGAGGCCACCAAGCTATGGGCAACAGCATTAACGAAGCAAAGTGAAGGCAAACATCACATTGGTGACTTTTTGCCACCCGAGGAGCTGAAGAAGTTCATGGAACAATATGAAGCGAAGAAGAGTAATCGTCAACCCGATTTGAGCGATTACAAGGAGTACAAATTGAAAGAGGACAATATTGGTTTTCAAATGCTACAAAAATTAGGCTGGAAAGAGGGACAAGGTCTGGGCACAGATGGCGGGGGCATAGTAGATCCAGTTAACAAGTGAGTATTAAACGAGCTACATGGTGGTGTAAATGTTTGCTAACATTTTCTAAATTCATTTATACTTGTGAAAGAATAATTAAATTGAGTTGTAATAAAAATTATACTTAACTGTATAGAGCACCGCAAAGGGACGGTAACCAGGGTCTGGGTGTGGCCAGCGCCGCTACGCCTGAGGAGTGCGACAATGAGTATGATGCCTACCGTAAACGCATGATGTTAGCTTATCGTTTTCGACCCAACCCACTGGTATTATTATATTTTCATATAATCATTTATTGAATTATTCATTTCTCTTATTTGAAACTTTTCACAGAACAATCCACGTCGCGCCTATTACTAAACGCATATGTTGGCTCAACAGTTCGCAGGGATTGTGTGCGAAAATAAACCCTTGAATTACATGCTCTTACATATATAGCTCTATATATATATTAATTTACATATTATCTATGCCGTAAAATATCCCGCAACCCAACAAGTTCACCTTGAAACCACAAAGTGTATAACAGTGAATTTAACTATATTGAATGCATAAAATATGAAGTAATCACGCAATATAAATTTGGTATTTCTTTGTTGATATAAAATAGCAACATTTTATTTTCAATATTCTATTAATTTTTTTTTCGTCAGCTGAGCTTAACAAATTACAAACTAATAATACTACAAGCAAAAAATGTATATACTCTTCAATATTCATACGTATGTATGTTGTAATAAGTGCATGCATTGTCGGTTGTTGTTTTAAACGCTTATAAATCGCCTTAGCGTGTGTATGTTTGTACTCAAAACTACGAATAGAATGTTAAAACGGGCGTTTGATTACCACGAGCCAACACTACAGGACAATTAATATCGGTGGTAAGCATCTCCAACCAAGACATGTACAAAGCAGCTGATATCGCCTCCTGTGAATAATAAAGTTTAAAATTTAAATGTTCACCCGAATATATGAATAATGTGTTTGTTGTGTTTGTAATGTACTCACCCTTCGCGGCATAGGCAGGGACATAACGACGAGTGTCGCCTTTGATGAGTGTTCCACGACTAATTCGTGTATGCGTAGCTGACGGTGTGTCTTCTCTTCCAACGAGTGTAGTTCTTCTTCGAGATGACGCATTTCATTGACGGAGTTATGACAATAACTCTGTATGAGTTGCCTGTGCTTTACCAGCGTGTCCATGCGCGGTCTTGTGGACAGGCCCTTAAGCATTATAAGTTCGGAAAATTTGATGCGAAATTTCTTCAGTAGATTGGCCATACTGTAGAACAAGTCGCACGAGTTAAGACTAAAATTTGTGATTAGAGAAGAGCTCTGTACTTACTTCTTTTCCTCCATTTCCTCATCCTTGCCGTGACTCAATGCAAATACCCGCAACTTACAATTTTGGTAATTTGAACGAAGCGAGAGTATATATGGTAGCAACATAGTCAGACCTATGAATAAATGGAAAACATTATTATCATCACATCAGCAAAATGAGTTTTATGAACAGAGTCTGCGCTTACCGCCATCATCATAAAGCCAGAATACGTCTATGGTACCCTTGGGCTGTTTGCGTAGGAATACCGTCACAGCGTCGAGCACATCCTTCGGTACTTCGGAGCCACCTTTTGTCAGGTACTTTATACCGTCGCCTTGGCTTACGGTATATTTTCGCGAACTCGTCATGTTGGGCATGGATGGCACATGCGACACTGTGAACGAGGAATTGGTGCTGTCAATGCCAGCTAAATTCAAATTTGAGTCCACATGCAACAACTCCGAAGCGGCATTTGCGCTCGGTACCAACGCATTCGTGTAGCCCAGTTCGTTAGTATTATGCATATGCCGGCCATTAATCGGTATTTCGGGATTCAATTCGGAAAATTCCAAACCATTTGGAAGACGTAGTATAACCACGCCCATGCGCTGCGAAAAGGTATTGCTGAAAGAACAGATGCGTTTTAAAGCGGTGTCTTTACATATTATACAAATTCACACTTGCGCACAATTAGAAATATACTCACTACAAGATATTAAAGTAGCTTTCGACGCACTGCCGACGACATTGCGCCCAATCGGTTTTGTAGCCCATCAATACGATGTTCGGCGTCAACTTGCCAAAGCCGGTGGCTTTTATTAGCGCATTAACGCCCTCTTCCATAGACAAGCCATCGATGACGTTATAGAAACATTTAATTTTGCGCGCATCCAAATATTTCTGGCCTTCCTTGATGACGCTCAAACGGTTTTTGTAACCCAAACTCATCTAGAACAAAAGCTAAAAGTTACAAGAGATTCTCGGCTGTGCCGGAAACATCACGCCAATCTACTTACCGGGACAACATTACCGATAAACATGAGGGAATTGTGTCTGGTGAGCATGTTGCCGAAATCAATTAGCGGTGGCCGACTGCTTGGATCACCAGAGAGCACCAATATTTGTGGGTGATAGTTTTTGACGTGATCGGAGACATTTTGCAGCCGATGAACTGCAGTCAGTGTGGCTTTGTATTGTTGTTCTTGTGTTGAAGAGCCCCAATTAGCTTCTGGCTTACGATACATAACGATCAGGTAGAGAGCAAATATAATGACTAACGTGATGAGAGAAGATTTCCAATCGATTAAGAACATTATCGCGATGCAAAGTATAAAGCCAAACAAGCTCAACCATGTATTGTAATACTGAAATGTGGAAAGCGAAAAAATTGATATGGCGATAAATCAATCGGAGTACACTCACTTCAGTGTATGTCTATACTCACTTTAAATGTTGGTCGCCAGCCGAGCGGCTTAACGAATGACGCATGGAATGTACAGAAGTTAATGAGTGCGTAAGAGGCCAAATAAAAATTCGAAATAAGTGGAGCTATTACATTCAGCTCGCCGATCAGTAAGAATCCAGCCGATATGAGGAAAGTTAGCACATAGCCACGGTAGGGCTCGCCATGTTTACCATAAGGTTTGGAGAAGAAAATCAAACCGGGGTAAATACGATCAATGCCCAGGGCTTGCACAAGACGTGGCACTGAAAGTATGTTAGTTAGTGCTGTGCTCAGAGTCGCCGCGAAGCAGCCGGCGTAGATGAGGGGACCCCAAATGGACATCAGTTGCATAACGGAGTATGAGTTATGTAGGCCATATTGACAGGTCTGTAAGTATATACCATATTTGTTACCTCGAGATCGTGAAATTATACTATTTTCTATAAACAGATTTTGTTTTAATCAATAACAATTACAGACCGTTATTAGTTCAAGCGTACCGGCATTATTACTCTATGTGTAAAAGTTTTAGTAATATACCAATACCTATTCGTCTGTATATTCAATGATTTAAAATCATGCCGACAATTAATGTTGCATACTGTTAGGGGCTTACCGAGTTCTCTTTGCACGGCAATTGTGAAGTGATTAATGTGCCATTAATTAAATCGGCCACATTACCGGAGGCATCTCGTGCCGCTGCACCACCCGCAAACAAAACGAAAAGCGCATATGACGCCATTGAAATCATGAGGGCCCAAAATGTGCCCTTGGGTATAGCTGCGCCCGGATCCTTCAAGTCACCGCAAATATTCGCACCCGCTTGTATGCCGGTCACACTGGGGAAGTAAATTGAAAATACACTAAAGAAGTCCTGATTAACGCCCTCCGAATAGCGATAGTCGCCACCAAAGTTTTCCTTAAAATTGCTCCCTGAAAAGTACTGTGATAATTGAACATTCATCAAGCACAATATAATTAACTTACAAGAGAATCCAACAAAGCCTTTTGCGATAGATTCCTCATCGCCGCGTGGTCCGATGGCCGCGCCAATAAGGAAATTGAAAATAGCCAGCACTATTGTGACGATCAGGAAATTTTGAGCTTTCGACTCCCACTCCATGCCCACGCAGCAAACGAGAATCAACACCACTATCGTGCACACGCCAACTATGCGGACATCATTAATACCTCCGTCGATAATCTTCAAGCCATGACTTTCTGTTTCCAAGCAAAAATAATAATTATAGAAATAAAAGGGTTATATAACTGTAAAGTGCTTACTCAATAGATCGTTTAGTGAATCGCAGAAACCGATAGTGTTCATGGATGCAGCGACGGCATTCGCGAATGCAAAGACAACACCAACCGAAGCACCAAACTCTGGACCCAGTGAGCGTGAAATAATGAAATATACACCGCCTCCCTTCACCTCGCCATTGGTGCTGATTGCGGATAATGAGAGTGTGGTGATCACGCAAACCACCGCGGAAATGGCGATAATAATCAGAGATTGCATTATACCGGACTCGGCGACTACCCAACTGAGACGCAGGAACAACATGACGCCCCAAATGTTGAGTAAGCATGGTATGACGACGCCATTAATCCAACCTAATTTGATCATGTGACTATTGCTTTCGGGTGGCGGATCTGGCATCTGGATGCTCTGTTGGAGAGAAAGAGAATTGTGTTAATGCATAGTTATAGCAGAAGAAAATACGACCATTTTAACAAGATAAAAAGGAGTGTTTATATGTATTATATTTGTCATTTGAAATGGTTAGATTCGACTGTACTGAGAAAATATCGTCCTTTGACTAGTTTTATTTTTGGGTTATTGCTGTCTGTGAGATAGTCAATAAATAATATATACTTATATATGCAAAGAAAACTCAGAAACCACTCACTGACTCTTTATTAAGAGTGTCTCAACAGACTCTTTGGCAAATTATAAAATTACACAAGTCATATAATAAATATTTTTCCAAGAAACGAAATTTGTTATTTCGTGCATTTATGCTCTCTTACTTTAATAAAGCAAAAGTAATTCAATATCGTATCATTGTGCTTTACATGTTTTAGTTCTGATTAAATTTCACACTGAAAATATTCAGTTATTATTTATAGTGCACTGTAATCCCCCACAATTTAACCATCACAAATATGATTTACAAAGCAAACGTTACTCATACGTCATGTAGGCCATTGGAAAATACGTAAATTCATAAGCAGATATGAATCGCAAATATATACATATGTTCATTGTATTACACATAGGCACACATATTATATAAAAGTGTAAATAATTTATTGCATCTAAATTTCAACTAGAGTTTAGTATATGTAGGTACATTAATAACTTACATACATAGATAATATAATAATTTACATAGATTTTCAGCACAAAAGTGTTCAATTACTCATTAGCGTTATAGAAACAATTCGTCAGAGCTGAATTGAAGCAAATTTAAATTAATTAACGCAATGTTAATGAATTTTGATTAGTATCGTTAGATCAGCTGGCGAGACTCTCACACACCCATGCGAGTCATGCACATTCATACTCATTTAGCAAATATTCGCAATTCTTATTTTTTTTTGTTGTTGTTGTACGCTTTGGTGATAATGATCATAACTACACACGCTAATTCGCAACGTGGTGCTAATAATCACTCCGCCAAAGGAAGTAAGCAGCCGGGCAATGAATTGCCAATTGTTGCGCATATTTTCGCACATACTTGTTGCTTTAGACTCGTATGCACATGTATGTGTGTATGTGTGTTGTGTAATTTCTCAGTTTTTTCTGCACTAAATTGCTTGCGCGCTTTAAATGATCACATCACTTATTAAAAAAACACTAATTGTGGGAGTTTAAAAGGCTTCTGTACGTATGTCTGCACGAATGTAGTAAAGTTGTTGTATTTGCTTGTAAATTATTTAGCAAAATTATTGCTTAGTATCAGCACACACGGAAAAATTAATTAACTACTATATGTACTATCCATAAAGGGAGTCCTTTAATTGTCTTGTTTTTTATTTATATAGTTATCTGTTACTTTTAGAATATTATTATATATATTAAACAAAAATAGTTTTATAATATTTATTACTAAAGCAAATTCAATGTTATTGTTGTTTGAACCGAATAAAATAGAGTCATTGCCTCAACTAGATATTTTTACTAAACCTCAAGAAACTGAATATACAATCACCGCGGTATAAACAACAGTTACAACAATTGCTTGTTGTTGCATTTTATTAGAACAAGATCAAGTGTACGAAATTGATCTATGGCGAAACTCATCTTCTTTAAAGAATATACTGACGAATATCGAATTTATTTTAAGAAAAAAGCTAAAGCTGAAAAGCTAAACGAGTACTTGAAATAGAACATTTTTGTTATAGCGACAGTCTCAAATCAAGCATCGTGATACATAAAACTATCTAAAAAAAATTATTTTCATTTTGGTTATAAGTACATAAATGGTTAAACTATTAAAAAACTTTCTGATTCTATTATGTATTTGCCCTCTTCAATCCATGATACATAAACAATAAGTAAATCAGCTGGGTGGCTTTGGTCAAAAACAACAGAGCAAAGTAGAGCAATTGCAGTAGCATAACAGCAAAGCAAAGAAAACAAATAACAAACACTCGAGTGCTGTCGGTCGGTGGCAGCTACATGAGTATCGAACATGCCATCAATATGTTAAATGACTGACAGAACCAGATATAACCAGAAAGATAGCAATATGCCGACACATGTGGAGTGAAAACAAACTGAGAATGAAAATATTATTTTTTCAAACCCTACACCAAATAGTTTTGAAAAAAAAGCAAAACGAATAAACGACATTGAAGATCTACTTCAATGTGACACTCAATAATTGAGCGGTAACAATTGTAGTGGCGGTGTTAATTGTGCTACTGATATTTTCAAAAGCAATTTCATGAAACAAAATACTAATAAAATACAAATAAATGAAAGCAAGTGCTCTTATTTCACATTTCTTTTTCCAAACTTGTACTTAAAATTGGTTAATGATTACAAATAACACAAAAATGCTAGTAATTCTATTCGTACGAGTAGATATTGAAAAAGGTAAACTCTCTAATTGAGTTATCTTTTGTCTAAATCTGTTATTGGTGTGCTTGTTTGCGTGCCGGTGCACATCAAAATTACATTTAAACAAGTAAGGAAGCGCTAAGTTCGGGTGTAACCGAACATTTTATACTCTCGCAATTTACAATTTATTGATGTAATTTTATAAAGATAACACAAGTCGACCCATATATTTGGTATAAAGTTCAATAGAATAACGAAAATCATCATAAATAGTATATGGGGACTGAGGTAATTCCTAAACCGATTTCACTCGTTTTCACCACCAAGATACAATGTATCGAAGACTATACGCTCACTTAATTTAATATTACTTATAATTAGGTATATGGGATCTGGGGGTAGTTATGACCCGATTTTTACCATTTCAGGTACAGAGAGAAACTGTTATAAGAAAAAAATTCAGAGAGAATGAATTACATTAAAATATCTGAGGGATTTACCTATATTTTCGGTGAAAAATTAACCTTAGGCACTAGGTTCTTCATGTTCGATATCAGGGGCCTTGAAAAGTCATGGTCCGATTTTGACAATTTTTCCACAAGTGATGTCACAGTTCAAATACAGTATTTGTGTAAAGTTTTATTCCGCTAGCTTTATTGATTCCTTATGAATACATTATAAAGTGAACGAATCAGATGGAATTCAAAATTGAGTTATATGGGAAGCAGACGTAGTTGTGAACCGATTTCGCCCATATTCCACCCGTGTCAAGAAAGTGTTATATACCGAATTTCATTGAAATCGGTCGAATAGTTCTTGAGATATGGTTTTCGACCCATAAGTGGGCGACGCCACGCCCTTTTTCCATTTTGTAAAAAAATCTCAGTGCAGCTTCCTTCTGCCATTTCTTATGTAAAATTTGGTGTTTCTGACGTTTTTCGTTAGTGAGTTAACCCACTTTTAGTAATTTTCAACCTAACCTTTGTATGGGAGGTGGGCGTGGTTATTATCCGATTTCTTTCATTTTTGGACTGTATAAGGAAATGGCTAAAAGAAACGACTGCAGAAAGTTTGGTTTATATTGCTTTATTGGTTTGCAAGTTATATACAAAAAACCTATTTGGGGGCGGGGTCACGCCCACTTTTCCAAAAAAATTACATCCAAATGTGCCCCTTCCTAATGGTATCCTATGTTCCAAATTTCATTTTCATAACTTTATTTATGGCTTAGTTATGACACTGTATAGGTTTTCGGTTTCCACCATTTTGTGGGCGTGGCAGTGGACCGATTTTGCCCATTTCCGAAAGCAACCTCCTCAGGGTGCCAAGGAACATGTGTTCCAAGTTTCATTAAGATATCTTAATTTTTACTCAAGTTATCGCTTGCACGGACAGATGGACAGACGGACAGACGGACGGACGGACAGACGGACGGACAGACATCCGGATTTCAAATCTACTCGTCATCCTGATCATTTATGTATATATAACCCCATATCTAACTCTTATATTTCTTGGTGACACAAACAACCGTTATGTGAACAAAACTATTATACTCTGTGCAACAGGTTGCGAGAGTATAAAAATTTAATTTAATTTAATTTACTGCCGTACAAACTGAATGATCGAAATTTTTCTTTAGATTTGCTTAAACACATAGTTACTAAAAGAAATGCGCCTGTGAAGGGTATATTAGCTTCGGTACAGCCGAAGTTAACGTTTTTTCTTGTTTTTTTTTCACAGTATAATTTAAAGTTGTTGTTTTTTTCGAGTGTAGATAGAAAGTGCTTTTGCCATATTCAAGTGCAGGAAAGTGCTTAAGCACAGATAAAGTCTAAATATTGTATAAAAAAATTGAATGAATTTTGAAGTGGCATGAGCGTGCAGCTTACTAATTCGAATTTCGTTGGGTTTTTGATTGCATAACTTCAACTGATTCAAAGGTGAGCCTATATAGAACTTTTGTATCAGATAAATAATATAAGCATAAGTACGTATATGAAATATACAAATAAATACGAAAAGATTAACATTTTACTTTCAAAACTCTATTGGAATGGGAATGAAATGTTACGCATACGCCCAGCCAATCGGTTTAAAAAATAGAATAATAGCGGTGATCGGGAGTTTTACTTGCAGCTAAAACACTGAATTCAATGTTTCCAATTTTAATAATTATTACGAGTAAATTTATAAGCAAAAATAAGAAATTGATAACATATATATATATATATATATATAATATCAATTTTCTAAATCACCTTTTAAATCATAAATAATCAACTTTTTGATGATCGGATTATACTCTTAAATGTCCCTTTTCAGTAAAATTTAATTTTTTTATTTTCTAAATAATATTTTCTCTCCACATTCCACAGGTTGGAAAATCTCTTTAAAAAGTTTACAATTAAAATATTTATATTTGTGCAAACTCATTCCCTTATATATCATTGAACATTTAGCTTTTTGTCGAGATTGAGTCATGCCATTCGAAAGCGCTACTCTGCTTTACTTAAAATGTGTAGTTGTTGTTGACGATTGTATTTAAATATATGTGCATTTGTATATTCGCCGATAATGTTTTGTTGTTATTGACTTACCTGCTCTTGTAGCTCGCCATGCAGTTCGCCAATCGATGGCCGCTTCATATTACGCTTTGATATTCTGTAATTATCTAATCTGGGCAATGCTTCCCTGTAAAACGAGATTAATGTGACTTTATTAGTATTGATAAAACAGATATTATAGAAATTAAATTTATATTCACTTTAGTGTTTTAAAATGATATGTAGTCGTATTAGTATTTCTGAAAATATTATTGTAAATATCGGCTCACATATCTCCAACCTTGTAAACACTCGAGTGTTCTACTAATGCCTGCTCTTACTCAGCCTGCTTTCAAGTGAAATATTTCGAATTGTTTTCAACATGAAAGCGGCATTGGTAAAAAAAAGTTCCACAGATTCACATTCATTGGATATTTTTCACACTGTTATATCTAGGTAATCATGAAATCAGTCCAGAAACCGTTTTTTACTCAAATACATGGTACGGACTACTTCTATAGAAGTGTTATTGAATGAAGGACTTGATCCAGTTGGGATTTAAATCTCGACTGAGATTAGAGCTAGAGTGTACTTAGCGACCAGGCTATCACTATACCATATAACTATGTTCCTTGGTATAAGGGAAATCCAAATGAGTCTAATCAAATGTACAATGTGAAATTTTTGTAAAATATGTTGTGACTTCGCTCGCTATTACGTTAAATATATGCATATCATAAACCACTTGGGCTATCTCAGCTAAACTGATTGACAATATTTTACATTAATACCGTAATCTACGAACTAAGTTTGTTCACCTGCCTTATAATGGTGTTATTTAAAACAATTAAACATGCGACAGATTTCTAATAAATAACTTAACGCTGGCCGTTATATTGTTTACGTTTAGATGAAGTACAAATTAATAAAGTAATTTAAAGCAAACTTATTACGTGATTTTCACATTGTGCTCTCAAAAGATTTTAACGAAATAATATAAAATATACGAAGTAGGTGTAAATCTCCTCCCTGACCCCAATATTTTGATTTTTCTTGTCTATAATTCGTGTGATTCCTTAGTTTTAAATGTGCGTTAACTACTACATTATATTTGCTATTGTTACTCATCATATCGAGATCTTTACCAGATTGACTAACCACCAATCAGAATCAGAACATACATACATATGTAAATACATATATACATTTAAACAAATTTTAATTAAATGAAAAATCTTAGCGAACTGCAATTTTTATACTCTCGCAACAAAAGTTGCTAAAGAGAGTATTATAGTTTTGTTCACATAACGGTTGTTTGTAACACCCAAAACTAAACGAGTTAGATATAGGGTTATATATACCAAAGTGATCAGGGTGAAGAGTGGAGTTCAAATCCGAATGTCTGTCTGTCCGTCCGTCCGTCCGTCCGTCTGTGCAAGCTGTAACTTGAGTAAAAATTAAGATATCTTGATGAAACTTGGCACACTTATTTCTTGGCACCATAGGAAGGTTGCTTTCGAAAATGAGCAAAATCGGACCACTACCACGCCCACAAAATGGCGAAAACCGAAAACACATAAAGTGCCATAACTAAGCCATAAATAAAGCTATGGAAATAAAATTTGGTATGAAGGATCGCACTATGAAGGGACATATTTGAATGTAATTTTTTTGGGGAAGTGGGCGTGGCCCCGCCCCCTACTAAGTTTTTTGTACATATCACAAAAATCATATCTCAGGCACTACTCGACCGATTTCAATGAAACATGGTTTGTAATAGTTTCCTTACATCCCAATGATATGTTGTGAAAATAGGCCAAATCGCTTCACAACCACGCCTACTTCCTATATACCAGAACTTTGAAGACGATCTGAATCGTTTACATTACAATATATAAAGTAAGTACTAGTGAAGATATCGGTGCAGAACTTTGCACAAATACTATGTTAATAGTGTGGCAGCCCCATTCTAAAAATCGCCGAAATCGGACCATAGGTTTTTAAGGCCCCATATATCGAACACGAGGACCTCGGTGCTTCTAACCTAATATTATGGTTTCCAACTTTCAATGGACTTTATACAATATATATGACGAATATGTGGGTCAAATTGTGTATTATGTATATAATATAAATAAATTGCGAGAGTATAAAATGTTCGGTTACACCCGAACCTAGCCCTTCCTTACTTGTTTTTTTTTGCTTTATTAATTTTACATGCTGTGAAAGTGTAGGGCAACGAACTGTCTCATTTGGTTTCGTTTATAGAAACATATGTATATGTGAGAGTGTATGTGGCGATGTAAGCTTTTAATTTAAATTACAATAAAATGAGCCGTCAAACAAGTTTTATTTTGTAAAAAAATCGACAAATTCGGTACTTTTTGCAGCGTTCAAAATGCCAAATCAACAGCAGACATCACTCATGTTCGCCCTTTTTATTCCCTACTCAAAGGGAATGTATGTATGTGTGTACGTGTTTGGGTGCGCACTGCGTCATAGAACAGCTTATTTGCATATTTTTAACCTTCTCAATAAAAAAAAACATTAAAATTATTGAATTATTTGACTTTCGACAATAAGGAGAAACCAAATTTTCTCAAAATTCAACAGTAAAAAACAAACTTTGGTATAAGTAACAAAAATCTGTAACTTTTAAAAACTTTATTTAGCGCCATTTTCATAACGATGATCATAAACGAAATGAAACCAATGGTTAAAATGTTACCAGAAAATAGTTTTGTCCAACATAGTTGAATTCATATTTCATTCTCAGTGAATATATTTCTCATATACATATTTATACATATGTACGTACCTATGTATATTTATTTTTGTGAACTTTTTTTGTATTGAAATACAAACGTACAGATGTGCAGATGTATGTATATGTGTATTTTGCGAATTGACTTTGGTATGTTTGGAATAACCTTACCGCACCGACCTATATTCATTTGAAATAAATCAAATAATCGAACTGATCGCCCTCATTATTATAGTATATATGTATATTTTTCATTTGGAATTGGGTTGAAAGTAAACATACATTTTTACACTGAAAGACATACAAATTTACACATCGCTAATTATAAAATTACTAGCACTTAAAATTTGTGCAGTGATGGAATAGAGGAAGTGAAATATACGCATACGTACATATAAAATAAATAATATTCCAAACTGTTTTGTTTGATAAAATTGTGGTCACTAGCACATGACCAATTGTGAAGAATCAAATAAAAGTAACGTTTTATGTGGCTACAACAGCAACCATGGCTACTGTCAATATTAGTAACTTTCTTCTAAATGAGACGAAGGAGGTGTTTGAAAAACAATATGAACGACTTGACACTGTGTCATATTTATCTACTTTTACACCTTGATGGAGCTGATAATCTAATTTAAAGGTATTCTCAACAAATTTTATTTTGACGTTTTCCAACTTTTTCTGAGCAGTCATTATATGGAACCATTTTTATATTTATAAAAACACAAGATGGAAGGCGAAGGTTTTACTAAAAACAATAACTCAGTGAGTAAATTACAAAGCGTTAATTGACAGTCGGTAGATAAGGCAATTACTTCAATTTATACTATTGACAGTATACTGCGATTAATAAATACCAATCTGAAATACACTCGCTTTATAAAGGTGGAAATTCTGTCCACTCAAAGGTAAGTCTTATATGTATGACAAATATCCATGAATTGTATCAAACACCTATACTATATATTAGAATTGTTTAGTTTGTAAGTCTGTCACTGGCTTAACTCAGATAAAATTTCCATGAAGTGTTTTTAATAAAAATATTAAATGCAAATGTAAGTATAGTTTAACAAAAAATTATTAGAAACTTATTTTGGCGCATTGGATACAAATTAGAGAACTAAAGGCATAAGTTATTAATTTCTTTGCCGAATTATCAATTGTTTTGTTTACGAAAACATTCTTTTTCGCATTTTCTATTTTCCATTTTCGAATTATTCGATTTGCTTTTATTTGATTTCATTTCAATAGCTGGAAAACCCATTTTCCACCGGTCTGCAAGCAGCCGTATTTCTATGCATATTTAAGTACATACATTTGTATGTATGTATGTGTTTTGGTGCATTATTTTTCGATTATTACAAAAGTGTGCTAAAAATGAAATCTTAAACACTAAATTATTCATTTCGCCATCTCATTCGGCTTTTGATGAAGGAGAATAAATATTTAAAGAACGAAATTCAGCAATATATTTGGCAAATCGGAAAATAATATTTTGTTTTGCTGAATTACATGTTTGAATGCAAATTTTGTTTATGTGCAACGAATGGACGTGTACTAAAGCACCTTTGTATAAACGCAAGAACATATGTACATACATGTGTATGGGTGTACAATAAGTCTACATATGCACACGATCGATTTACAAAATTAAAGAAATTTTGAGCAATTTTTTTTGTGTCCCAGACCCAATTGGCAGAAAACGCGCAAGTAATAGAATACCCGTGTTCGAAATTTAATTGAACATTAAGGCCAGAGTGCAATGACCCACTTTAACACTTAGGAAATATGCTTTATGCCTCCAAACAGCCTGACCAATGGAACAATAATTCGATCGGTTTTTGAATTTTTTTTTTGTAAGATTAATTGGATTAACAGTATGAGAATTACGGAACAGAACTTATATTTTTAGGATACAACGTTCAGCTTATGTAAGAACAGTTCTATAATTGTTTGGATAAAGCTTTTACTGACTTCCAAGCTATCGAAGTCTTTCAGTAACGTAATGTAGTGAGTGTTAAGTAAAGGAGATATGTCGTAGAGACGCATTAATTGCGGAAGAAGAAGTTTTTAAGTCTTTAGTTCCAAACGGTTTTTAAATATTCTGTTCTTCACTCGCATTCTACTTTCAGGAATGTGGGTTTTCTGTAATCTAAATAAAACTAACCATATGAGAATATGGGCGAACTGAAAGGTTTTTCTAATTATTTTCAGATGTCAATAATGGTCAGACATTTCGATGATGTAGATATATAATTGGGATTCCGATTGTGAAGGATCATTTTAGAAAATTATGAAATTGAATAATGATTATAACCCGGATTTTATTCTAAAATCTCATAAAATATTTACGCTGTAAAAAATTTAAATGTAAAGTTGATATTTAGATTATGCAATTAATTAATATTAAGGGGTTATATACAGTTAGGATTTTAAAAAAATTTAATTTTTTTTTGCGTTTTCTTAATATATATATATCTGAGTATAAACACACAAAATTTCGATCCGACGAATATTTATAGACAGTTATAGACACATTAGTGGAGTCGCGCCGACTACATGTAAAGTGCTTTCAAAACTTTAAACTCGTTTTTCTCGAAACGGTGTTTTCAAAGTCGGTGAGCAAGATTTCGCAGAAACGGCTGAACCGATCGGTCGGAAATTTTTACACAAGCTTCTTAACTATATTTTTTAGTAATTAAGGATTTCCCCATTCCGATGACAATTTCTTATTTTTATAAACAATTAAAGACCCGAATTTTGGTCGAAAATCGAACCTTTTGCTTTGAATAGCCACCATTTTGTGAAATTTTTTTTTTTGCTAATTCCTTCGATCAATCACTAGATTATTTATTATATTAATGAAATTTATTTGGCTTTTGCATTTTAGATGATCCAGTCCAGAGATATCGTGCTCACCGCAAGAGGACTTTTTTTGCGGACCTCTGCAAAATTGGCAATATCAACGTTCCCGATAATTATTTTTGGCAATAAAAAATATGTGAATATAGTTTAAGGTTGTCATAATATACCTGCCAAGTTTCAAATCAATAAACCAAATAGTTTGCTTAGAAAAATCTCGAAAAATGCCTTTATATAACCTGTGCCTGTATATAACCCCTTAATAATGAATGATGTAAAATAAATTTCCATATTTTAAACTGAACCACTTAATTCAAAATCGAACAATGAACAATGTAAATTAGTTTAATTGACTTTAAGTTTGTATTGAGCGAGCTTTAATTGCAACAAAATTCCTAAATAAGTAAAAAATAATGTGATCTCAGTCTCATTTCATTGGCAGTATTTGATCTCATTAAATTTGAAATTCATATTTTATGTAAAATTTAATTTGCTCAGTAAGTCTACGCTTACTCAATAAAATGAATTTTTTTCTCAAACCAATATATATTTATATATATTTTATAAGCAAATTTCTCCTTAAGCAAAAATGCATGAGTAGGAAATAGTTTTGCAATACTCAAGTGCTACTTCGGTGCAAAATAATTGCATTGTTTTTTTACAAATCACATTTTGGCAACTAACTATAACCATTGTACAACTCTAAGTGAATACAAAAATATGGGATGTCACGTTAAAAGTTTACAAATTCTTTCACTTACGTTGTTAGCTGCGCCAAACTGAATTTGCGTTCATCCTCCTGTCTCGAATTCTTGCGTAGAAAGTGTCCGAAACCACGGAGCGAAAGGCGGGAGTTTTTACGGCAGACAGGATTGCTACTGTCGGTGCTCAGGTGAGTGGGGTCGCCCAGCGCATTGGACGCAGTGCTATTTGCATTTAGCGGATATCCGTTGTACTGTTGGGATGTGGTGTTGTTGGACAAACTCTCCGAGATGGTGGGTATAGTGAGGCCACCCTGAACTTCGGCATTGCCGTTTGGCGTGTGATCAGCCATTGTTTTTTGTGCACAAATTAGAGTTAATTTAAATATTCAAAATCACCAATTTTACTAAGAACACTTCTCAAACACATAAGTACGTAAAAAAATATTATTTCTTTATAAATTTTTGCAATTTAAACGGGGGCTTCCATAATTAGCACACTTTTAATAAAATTTCTTAGTACAATGTCCTTACGCGCTTATATTTTATAATTAGTCACGTTACTATGTTTAATTTCTGCAAGAATTGAAATAGAATTATTTAATTTTAGTCCTCAACTATTTTCATATGCAGTTTTAAGTTTTGCGGTTTGCTTTCCGTTTCCGGCTTTACGCTTTCGTTACACTTTTGCTCGACTAGGCGTACGTACGAGATTGCGGATTGCGGGCTAGCGAATGACGACTGCACGATTTCGTTGCGAACTTTTCGGAATATCAGCGGCAAATAACTGAAAATTATTAATTACAGTTTCTTTTATCTCAATCGATGTGAATCGAAGTGTAATAACAGAGAATAACGAGTGAGTTGAATAACACGACGAGCAACAGCAAGCGCCATCGTACGCTGCTGCAACAACAACCATGCCAACGGCATCAGAATGCGAGCGAACAAAAAACAATAAAATTTGATTCAACAAAAAAACATACACGAAGTGCTGGAGTCAAGCGTTATTGCTTGGGGAGGGCAGTTACTTTGCGAGAGTCACCCAATATGCACACATACAAATTTCATATACGTATATGCATTTCTTTGCGTTTACACATGTACTCGTATGGGCTTGCAGTGATATTCGTATGAGTACAATTGTCAGTCAGCTGGTTTTTAGCGAGTGAATTCTCGATTTAGTGCGTGTGTGTGAGCGATCACTCAGGGATATTAGCTTATTTGCGCTTTAGCATGTGTGTGTGTGTGTGCTAAATATTGCTTAAATTTACTTTCTACTTGTAATGCGCGCAGGCGCTCATTTAAATCAACCAAAACATTGCAATTCAAAACAAATCACAAACAAATGTTAACAGCCATGTATAC
Source organism: Zeugodacus tau (assembly GCA_031772095.1). NCBI lineage: Eukaryota > Metazoa > Arthropoda > Insecta > Diptera > Tephritidae > Zeugodacus > Zeugodacus tau. Next base: position 5,436,240 of record CM062649.1, on the reverse strand, counting down.
ACACACACACACACACACACACATTTATTGTATAGCAGCAGAGTACATGCTAATACTAACGGTTGTTCACCAGTTGTACTATAAAGCTGTTTTGTAGGCGTCGATGGAATATTGAAATTTTTTTTTTCAATCTCAAAGCAAACACTCAAGCACTCAATGAAATTTCAATTACTTTTACTAATTATTTGTCTGTCGACTGATTTGCATGCAATTAGGGCTGCGCTACTGTGTGTTCAACGTAGACACATTAGGGTGCGCATTATTCACCGTCAAATTGTTGTGATATTTCTTTCAATTTATTTTATACATATATTTTTTCTCACGCCTTTGGGCCCCTAATTAAAGTGAACAACCACAATTTCCTCTCTACGGAATTTAATGGATGCCGCCCAAATGTTTAGTTGAATAACATCTACCCTAATTTATATTATAATATACCTGTTAGCCATATATTTATAATATATATGAGCTTACTGATCGTAAATTAGTTGAAATTGTTGTGTTGTTCTATAATTTGTAGTTTTTGACTTATGAGTTTAGCACAAATTTATGACAGTGTAATATGAATCCGTTTTCTGTAATTTGGCAAAATAAATATATTCATAAATATTTAAATAGTTGTGAAATTTAATTTACTGCTACTGTATAATAGTAATAATAACAATTTTCAAAGTCGAAACTCATTTTGTCATTGCCAATTGCGATGTAAGACAAAAAGTGATCTAACCTTTTTTATATGGGAGATAGTGTTGAAGCAAAAACAATTAGCTGATTTCGAGCAGGATAGTTTCATTTCTAGATAACCATAGTCTATATATATGTATATGAGTATTCCAAGTAAAATCTTTAATAATTAACTAACAAAATTATATTAAAAATGTTCAATAATTTAGCTACTCAATAATCAACAAATGAAATTTCATATAAACATTTTTTAAGTAAAATTGCTTAAATGCTTATCTAATACAACTTCTACAACGCCAGTCCCGTTATTTAAAATTTATTGCTACATAAGTAATTATGAAAATATAAATTAATCATCCACTTCCACCTGTAGTGATCGTGTATGAAGGAACTTTGTTTTCATATTCTACCACCGGTCGCTACCCCGACGCTGCTGCTATATCTCGCATAACTTTTTTTTACACTTCTATCAACACGCTTAATTAACACGCTCATAAATAATAACAACAAATTGTAAATAAACAAAACGCATAGATATGTATTGCAAAACGAAACGAAATCACTAGATTATTTAGTACACATGTACATATGTAAGTCCAACTGAATGACCAATAGAAATTGATGTCTGTATTGGCGAAAAAAGGGAAAAAATCAAATCAACAACCGATTGTGCGGTCGTCGATCGTTGCTCGTAGACACACATGTACGCATTCAAAATTGGCGCTAATGAATTGAGCGTACAATTGTTTAGAACGCCGACAAATGGTCAAATCAAGGGGCGATAAAGCTTTAAACACTGACAATAGCTGATCGTTTCTGTGGCTGTTTGTTCTGATGGTTTGTTTGAACGAAGGTGTTGTGTGAACGCTCGCTTATGGGCAGTTAACACCTCGCTTGGTTGCGCGTAACAAGTGTCATTGTTTAAAAGGTAACAAATTTGCACTATTTTGTTATTTTTTTTTTATTTGGTTATTTTGTCTCGCACAATGGACGCACTTGTTTTGTTTACAGTAAAGCACAAATACATATACATATATATATGTACATACACACACTACAAAACAGCCTTCAACGCGCAGGAACTGAAAAGAGCTCGGTGACGCGCTGAGCACACAGCGGAGCGGAAATGGATGCACAAATTAGAAACAAGTGTAAATACAATCTGAATGGACGCAGCGCACTTAAGCATGTATGTACTATATAGTATACGCGACTAAATTATATCATACTCCTTGTTTAATAAGCCCTGATTCACTATACCCTAGTACCAAGGAATTTTTTATAATTATTATAAGTTTTATTTTATTTATTTTTATTAAATTTTTTCTCATATATTATAACTACAATGTTTTCGGCTCACTTTGCGTCGCGATTGCTAGTATGACACTGAACTGTAGCTCACGTCGTTTTTTATTGTGACTCCGTGAAGCTTTCAACTCAGACATTTTTTTAAATAAGAGTATTGCTATTTTAGAGTACTCGAATTTATACGAGCATACACATGTGTGTATGTGTGTGTGCTTTACATAATTTGTATTGTCCTCATTTTATACCCGTGTTTCAATAATGTAGTCTGATTTATGAAAAATTTAAACAGTTATATAATAAGCATTCAAACGAGTTGGATACACCATTTCGGTCACCAGTGAGCGCTACGTTGGCGTAACATATGATTTATATAGAAATATATCGGATCATCTTCCTATACAAATCGTTGATGTTACTTTACCAAATGAACTTTAGCCTTACGATACCAAATGCTCACCATGGAGCTGCAAGTTGGTAAAAACAAACTCGCTGTGTAGGTTCGACGTTCGGAATGTATTTTCGAAATCTATTTTTTAAAGCGCCGTTACTCACTGTTCCGTTATAAACATTATACAGCGACTCAGTTCCACACGAAATCGGTTACTCCTTTCTTGTCATTTTAATATTTAGTTTCTTCACTTTGCTCATAAAAAAAACTGCACTGTTTTGAGCTTATCTGATTTTAATTTATTCCGAAATGCACGCGAGCATTATCGACGCAAATATTGTTTTACATTGTTTAAATGCATAAACATACATATGTACATATGCATATAAACCCACTTTTGCTTTTACTCACACGTTTTAACATTTTAAATACAATTTCCCAAAGAGTGTATCGGAGAGACGTGCTTTTTTGCTCACCTGAATTATTCATAAATCTCTCACTTCAATCGGCATGCTTTAAGAATTATCATTTCACAATCTCACCAGTAAAATTGAAACAAAAATCGTGATAATTATTATAAACACTAAAATTAGAATTGCGCTTAACTAAATTGTTACTACCACACATGCAAACTCCCTTTTGGCCTGAGCCCTTCCCGCTTCCCTTGATTCCCTTTATTAGTTAAAATTTCGCACGAGTTTACACGATTATTTGTTTGTATTTGTTGTTGTTTTAGTGTCGGCACATATTTCTTGTTATTACTCTTGCTAATGTTTACTCAGTGGTCCACAGCTTTTTTTTTTTGCACACACACTTGTAGGCAGGCAGACACTCAAGTCAAAAGAAATTGTATTTATACGAGTACTGGTGTTGTATAATTTGGTTTTGTTTCTTTTCTATGTATTTGTTTAGTTGTTGTTTTTGCCATTTTTATTTCGCTTGTATATCCATCACCAAGTGAATCGCATCAAACGAATTTAATTCGGTTTTATCTGGTTTGACCTGCGTCAATTTGTTCGTCACTCGCCGTATTATTGTCGCATGTAGTTGTTGTTGCTGCTGTTGTTAAGAGGTTGGCTTACTGGTTCGCCTCAGCGCTGGGTCGCTTTGGCTCATTGCCTCTACGTTGTTGCTGTATGTCGTCTGGCCAACAGACTTCGCCGCAAGCGAGGATGTTGTTGTTGAAGCAGCTGCTACTTTCGTCGGTCGTCGATCGCCGCTCGTGTGGTTGGTTGGCCACGATCACCGCGTGCTGCCATAAAACGCTCCGACACAGCTCCACAAGAGTTTACACTTAAACGCTGGTTGTTGTTAGAATAACATGCCCCTCGCTGATGTTCTGAATTAAGTATGTGTATATCGTACATTCTTGACTTTAGCTCGTGGTTACTCTTTTGTCGCTTTGGCTGTGAGTGGATAAGCATTGGTGGAATCGGTCTTAAGAGTATGTAATGCTATTTGCAGACGAAGATTTGCACTCAATTGCGCCGGCTGCTTTTAACTGGTTTAAATTGGTTTGGGCTTAGATCGGTGCGGTTATCCAATCCGATCGCATTGCGCCAACTTGAGCTGGGGAAATGCTGCAACTGTAAATATATGTAATGCTGAGATGGTATTCCTTTTACTTACGGAAAGGGGAATTTTCATATTTCGCCGGCTAAGACATTCGATTCTCCATTTTTTCGCTTGTATTTTTATTTAAGATTGTTTCTTTTAATTTTTCTTGCTTTACCACGACCACAAAAAGCCTGTCATAGGCTCAATTGTTGGATTAAAAAGAATAGTTTACCACACCATCGATAACGCTCACCGTCGACCAAAGCTTTCTTAAGGAATTGTCAATCATTATCCCAAATCAACCTCATTAGAGAGTTTATATTTAACAAAAAATTCAATTCTACGTTAAACCAATTCCCTAATTTAAGATTTAAATACAAACTCTCAGCTAAATGCAGCAAATCAGTTGAAAAGTTAATGAGAAGCAAATGCTACAGGGATCTGACTTTTAAAACTCTTTCAATTTAATAAAAATAAAATGCAAATAGATATTCGATAGTTTTGTAGGAGATTACATTTGAATAGTGTCAATAAAATTTCGCAAATGTTTATCTTACAGAAATTGTTTACTTAGCATTAGTAATGTCTACCTCACCGTCTGTCAGTTCTCTTGTTTTTTGTCCTTTTGTCTTCAAGTCTGTTTATTGTCTGTCAAAATGTTTGCCAAAGTCAATAATTTTTCCAAGTACAAGTGTTTATGTCACCCCTCCCATTCGGCGCACACATACACGTACAGAGAGATGTCAGCAAAGCGATCGAATGCCACGCGCATGTTGTCACCCAATACAATTCACATAAAAACAATTTAAACTTTAACCGCAACAAGAAAGAATCGAATGAATAAGTGCATATGTTCGTATGGAGAATATATTTGTAGTGGTTTGTCTGAAAAAAAGTGGGAGAGTTAAAAGACAAAGAAGCAGAGGAGACGACAGAATGAGGCGATTAGAAGCAATTCGGAGCAATTAATAACGACGGCCATATATTTAGTGCATCCATATGGTCCCCTATATTTGCACAGACATTTCAATATATGTACATATGTATGCATTTACTTATATTACAATAATAGAATGAGAGATGACTATCGGCGCTTAGTTGACACGAGAAGTTGGTATCTTCAAGGTACATAAACTGCACTTAGCCATTTTTGGTGTGCATCATTGTGTATGTACGTATTGGAGATTCTAAAACCAAAAACAACAAGTAAGGAAGGGCTAAGTTCGGGTGTAACCGAACATTTTATACTCTCGCAATTTATTTATTTAACTTTATTTATATTATATAATACACAATTTGACCCACATATTCGTCATATATATTGTATAAAGTTCATTGAAAGTTGGAAACCATAATATTAGGTTAGAAGCAACGAGGTCCTCATGTTCGATATATGGGGCCTTGAAAACCTCTGATCCGATTTCAGCGATTTTTAGAAAGGGGCTGCCACACTATAAATGCAGTATTTATGCAAAGTTCTGTTCCGATATCTTCACTAGTGCTTACTTTATATATTGTAAAGTAAACGGTTCAGGTCGACTTCGAAGTTCTGGTATATAGGAAGTAGGCGTTGTTGTGGAGCGATTTGGCCTATTTTCACAACATATCATTGGGATGTAATGAAACTATTACAAACCAAGTTTCATTGAAAACGGTCGAGTAGTTCCTGTGATATGGTTTTTGACCCATAAGTGGGCGATGCCACGCCCATTTTTTTGTAAAAAATCTGAGTGCAGCTTCCTTCTGCCATTTCTTATGTGAAATTTAGTGTTTCTGACGTTTTTCGTTAGTGAGTTAACCCACTTTTTGTAATTTTCAACCTAACCTTTGTATGGGAGGTGGGCGTGGTTATTATCCGATTTCTTTCATTTTTGGACTGTGTTAAGAAGTGGCTAAAAAAAGCGAGTGCAGAAAGTTTGGTTTATATAGCTCTATTGGTTTGGTGGATATGTACAAAAAACCTATTATGGGGCGGGGCCACGCCCACTTCCCCAAAAAAATTACATCCAAATATGCCCCTTCTTAGTGCGATCCTTTATTTCAAATTTTACTGTTATAACTTTATTTATGGCTTAGTTATGGCACTCTATATGTCTTCGGTTTTCGCCATTATGTGGGCGTGGCAGTGGTCATTTTCGAAATCCAAGTTTCATCAAGATATCTTAATTTTTACTCAAATTACAGCTTGCACAGACGGACGGACAGACAAACAGACATTCGGATTTGAACTCCACTCTTCACCCTGATCACTTTGGTATATATAACCCTTAGATATAGGGTGTTACAAACAACCGTTATGTGAACAAAACTATAATACTCTCTTTAGCAACTTTGTTGCGAGATTATAAAAATTGAAATCAACATACAAATGTACGCTTAATACATTTGCGGATGGAAAATATTAAACTACAATAAAAAATCTACACTAAATAATTAATAACACTACATTTTAAGAGTAGAAGTAGTTTAATAGAACTGTTTTCCAATTTTCAGTATTCAATATTTAAAGTATAACATGTGTATTTTTTTAGATATACGGTTGATCTTCCATAACTCGAACTCTTCACTTGGCAATAGAAGTTAAATTTCATACAAATTACCTTCCGTAACTCGGAAGTCTTTCGGAATACAAGTTTTTTTTTGATTATGGTGATTCGAGTTAGGGAAGTTCAACTGTACATATGTACATGAAAAATTTAAATAACATACTATCTTAAATAGATATTCAATTAAGCGAAGAGCAAAAAAGTTAATTTTCCATAATACAAGTATATTTTTTCATAACTTGTAAGCGTTTGTATGATAATTTTTTTAATCACACCTTACAATTGTTCAATGCCGATGATAATTCATAAATGTTAAGTCGTGCACTTTTTTGTTTAGCAAATAAATTTAGTATGTTTTTTTACAGCATACAATAAAAATCCATGCAATGTCAATAGGTATTATAAAAAGTTATCATGGTCCATAACATCTGTTAATGAGTTGCTATTAGCACCATTAAATTTCGGCAATTGTGTGTAATTTTGTTAAAAAATTAACAAAATATCACAAACAGAAATATTTGCATGTGCTCAGCCAGTAAGTGCAATACTCCATTGGATCATCGCCCCGGAATTGTTTTGGCTGGCTAAATGTGCCACTTCTGCTTCTTCTTTGGGAAACCCTAAGCTGCAATTCGCAACGATTAATTAAGATTTGTTTCAGAAAGGGCTAACCTTTCTTAACGAATGCTTTTTATAATGTTTGTTAACCTTCGATGTGGCAAATGATATGCTCCAAGCACAATCATATATTGCCACCACACGGCGCACTTACATGCCTGCAGCCATATGTACATACATATGTAACTGTTATCAGATTAGTGTTCTTAGGTAGTATAAATATTTCTCGCGTAAAGCCGGCAATAGAATACGTCTATATGAATTGGAAATTCCACGTGCGATAATACAAAAAAAAACATGTTTTTATTATTAGACGGGGAAGTTCATTTAAAGTTTTTTGAGTTCCAAGCGATATTATCTCTAATTATTATCTAACTTAGTTCCTATACTGTTTAATTATCGCATTTAAACCAAATTAGACCAAAGAATTTGATATGGTCTTTTACAAGCGGCATTAGTCAAGGCTAAATGGTGACAAATCTACGTAAATTGATATCTGCATTACTCATACATACAGAACGTTTTGTGTACGTGTATTTTGGTGTGTTTACTTTTGTGAATTTATTCATGTGATCCACAGCGCTGTGAAGATTGGTGCGGTACCAGTCATAAAAAGTAAGTTCTGTAATAAATATTTGTTTAGAAATTGAGTTGTAGTTATAAACGAATCAACTAGTATTTGCCGGCGCCGCGTCTTAGTGTCTGGCGGTGCTTGAGATGCAGTCAAAATGTAATTAAACAATTCAGTTGCTTACTTGCTTGCATATATGTATGTAGATATGTACATATAACTGCATGTGCAAAGTGTGCTGCAAGCGGTGTGATCTGGTATTAACTGTTTTTTATTGACATTCATTCAGTTTAAATACAATGAAAATATTTGCGCGTGTACCCTGCCAGCCAAAGGTGGTGAAAAAGCTGGTTAAACCGAAGTTTTTTAAACCCACAAAAGTGGTAAAAAAAAGTGGTGAGTTTGCCATAGGCCAGCATAGCTGCTTGTGAGCTTTTTAACCACTATTCCCCTCACACGTACGAATACAAAAACAAAACAACCCAAACGTGTGCGTTGGTGTTAGTAATTGAAGAAACATGAGGGGAAAGTGGTTAGGCCTGGCTGGCAGGGCATTTAGTGTGTGTTGCATGCGTGTATGTGTGCGGTAGTATTTATGAATTGTTTGCTGTTCAATTGAAATGGTTAATTGGAAAATTATTACTTCACTCTCGTCATAACAAATAGGTGTGTGTTTGCACTAGCAAACATTACGAACTATGTCTGTACATGTGTGATACAGATGTTTGTACTCAATGTCGGCAACTACGATTACGCATTGTCCGCAGCCACCCACCCGAGCCCACTTGGATATTTGAGATAAAAACTAATAAAACAGTCACTTATTTACACATTTTTTGGAAGTTTTCGTTTGATAAAAGCGTACGAAACTTGATTGGGATTTTTGTGGAAAACTTTAACATAAAATTCAGCTGTTCCAACAACTTTATTGGATGATGTAGGTACGCGGAAATATTTGTGTTGTTGTGAAAACAAAAACAGCCCAACTAAAAATAATTAAATTATAAATAAATAACAAATAAAGAACAATATAAACCAAATCAAATAAATATAGAATTTAATTTTTGAGGTTCTTGACAGTTTTCATAAACCATGTAACTGATGGATTAAATTAATTTGGATTAAATTAAAATCATTTTTTTATTCAAATCATTTAGATTAAATATTTTATAAACTCGTAATTTTTATACTCTCGCAACATGTTGCACAGAGTATTATAGTTTTATTCACATAACGGTTGTTTGTGTCACCCAGAAATAAAAGAGTTAGATATGGGGTTATATATATAAATTATGAGGATGACGAGTGGAGTTGAAATCCGGATGTCTGTCCGTCCATCTGTCCGTGCCGGCTCCAAATCGGTTATTTGTATATATCTCGCAAACCAATAAAGCTATATAAACCAAACTTTCTGCAGTCGGCTCTCTTACGTACCTCACCACACACCATGAAATTAGTTGAAATCGGATAATAACCACGCCCACCTCCCATACAAAGGTTAGTTAGAAAATTGCTAAAAGTGGATTATCTCTCTAACGAAAAACGTCAGAAATACTAAATTTTACAGAAAATATTGCAGAAGGATGCTGCACTCAGATTTTTTTTATAAAATGGAAAATGGGCGTGGCATCGCCCATGTAACTCAATTTTTAAATCCATCTGATTCCTTCACTTTATAATATATACATTAGATATCATTAGAATAAAACTTTACACAAATACTATATTTGAGCTGTGACATCACTTGTGGAAAAATTGTCAAAATCGGACCATGACATTTCAAGGCCCCTGATATCGAACATGAAGAACTCAGTTCCTAAGGGCAATTTTTCACCGAAAATATTGGTAAATGTCTCAGATATTTTAATGTAATTCATTCGCTCTGAATTTTTTTCTTATAGCAGTTTGTCTCTGTACCAAAAATGGTTAAAATCGGGTCATAACTTCCCCCAGATCCCATATACCTAATTATAGGTAATATAAAATTAAATCAGCGTATAGTCTTCGATATATTGTATCTTGGTGGTGAAAACGAGTGAAATCGGCAATTAGCAATTACTTCAGTCCCCATGTACTATTTATGATTATTTTCGTTATTCTATTGAACTTTATACCCAATATATTGGTCAAATTGTGTTATCTTTATAAAATTACATCAATAAATTGCGAGAATATAAAATGTTCGGGTGCACCCGAACTTAGCCTTTCCTTATTTGTCTAACATGAATTTTGTATTACCATGGGCGATTAAATGCTGTAATAATTCTGTAGAATTAAAAATGCAATTCTTTTACCCGATGATTATGTATATGTATTTTGTATATAAGCTACTCGCCTGTCTTGGTATCCAATCACATATGTACATATATGCAAATATTTATAAATTAATATTAAGATCTGCAATGAATACATAAATATGCAAATGTTTGTGGGCAAGTAAACAAAGCACATTCACATATGCAAATTAAGGTATACCGACGTGCAAAAATACACACTAAATGCTCGCGTTTACTTTCTTGCACACATCACATTCGGGTAGGTCAGTTGCGAAACTTCGATATTTTTATTTCCGACCGAAAATCAAAAAGCTGACGTCACTATACATAAACGCATTTCGTAGCATTTTTGTGTGAATCTATTTTATGTATTTTTTATTGGTCTCAATTTGTGAATTGATGAATGCCGAAACTGTCGAAGGGCATTGAGCCGTTAGGAAAACTTGTTGATCCGAAATTTGCGTAAACAGTTGACAAGCGACAAAAAGCCATGCGAACAATACATCAACACATATAAATGCATATAAACGTGTGTGCATATTGAGTCTGAAGTGGAGACGTGTTGTTTGTTATGAAAGATATTTACAGGTAAATTACATAAAATTCAAACCGAAGTGCTTTATTTATTTGGCTTCAAATCTTTGCGCTGAGTAAAATTTATTACTTTCCCAAGATTTAACTGGTAAAAACCAGCTTATTATACATTTTTATTTAATTAATTAAATTTGAAATTGGTGATTGGTGTGTACATTTCACTCGTCTTGCACAGAAGAGCATTCGTTCGATTACGCTTCAGAAGCCAGTTACACAAAGGAGGGCCTTGAAAGTACTCATGACTTGCACCTTCAATTAGATCATAAATGAATTATATGTACTTACATAGTATACACAAATGTTTGTGAATACGACCTATCCTAGACTGGAGTTTACTTCGGGCAGATCACGTTTTATCATAATCATTGAAAATCTAACTTCGAGAGATGTTACACTTCTTATAAATGTTATGTTGTTAAACATCAAGTTTATAAGTGGAGAGGAAGTCGATAACCTTTTAACCATATTTAGCTTGAGCTCAAGAAGATCCAACTCTACTCCCTTGTATCGTTTAAATTATCCAGAACAATAAAGCAATAGTTAGGTTAGGCTAGTAGGCAGATCTCTGTATATGCAGAAACATCTCACTTGGACAGTTTTAAACGCTGTCCTTTGTGATATCAAAAAACTCTAAAACACGCTTGGAATCTGTTACAAACATCTTGAGTTAGCTAATATACTCCTCTCAATAACGTTCACTAAAAGCTATGCTGCTTGACATCCTTCTCTCCCCACCGGTGATAGTCGATTCGTGATATTTTAAGTTGAGAATATATGCTCGAATAGAGTTGGACTTTACATAATTATATGAAATATTTTATTCAAGTTTATTATTAGTTATTTCATTGAATCTGTCTGCATACATACATATGTATATATTTCTAACAAAGTTGCAGTGTTTATTTTTATTACATTATGTAAGGTTTACAAAAACGTTTGCACTGAAGTAAATAACAATGTATAAACATTGACTCGTAACTACTTATTAGAGCTCTTGGTATTCGACTAATCGACTAACCGAATTAACCGAATAGGGCATTATTCGAATAATAATATTCGGTTTGCACTATTCGGATAGTCGTCAGTCATCGACTATTCGATTAACCGCTCATCCTATCCGGTTAACCGTTCGTTGTCGACTATTCGAATAGTGTAAGTTCATTCTATTTCCATTTTTATTGAAAAAAGTGAAACACCGAAAAAATGCGCACAACTGACATTTTCACAAGTAAAAACAAACAAAAATCAAAGGCTGCTTGGATTTCAAACAATTTTCATTTATTCGAATAGTGACAGTATAACTATAGGAATAACCGCAGTAGAACGACTATTCGAATAGTCGTAACATTGCGACTAATCGAATAGTACTAACCGGTTAATATTTGTATGAACGGTTACAAACATTTATATTCGAATAATCGGTTTTCAGGTTAATCGAATAATTTTAAGAGCCCTACTACTTATGTCTTGTGCTGGTTAACTACTGTTTGAAATGCATTTACGGTCATTAATAGTGCGATTGCCTTTCCTCTCACATCTTATTGTTGCATTTAACTCGTATGCGTTGCAAATTTATGTCGATGTCAGAGCTAATAGCAGACAACTATGTCTGTTATATATGTACATACGTATATTGTATGTAATAATAAATAAATAAACTAAGTACGTGCATACATACATACAAAATACCACACATATCGGACAGCCTTTCACACATTTCTTTACATTGAAAAAAAAAAAACTTTTTAATTGTTGGACATTGCATTTATGTTATTTGAAGGTATTAATACATACATATATGTAATATTATTATTGACTTCTTTCAAAGAATGAACTTTTTATTAATGTTGTTGTGTGTTTTATTTTTGCATTACAATTTATTGTTTCCTTACTTTAATCGAAAGAGAATAAATAAATAATAAACTCTAGTCTCATATTATGATACTGAGATCCATAGGCCCCACTACATAGATTATAGAATTAGCTATATAATAACATGATCACACCCCTCATGCTCAACTATTTTAAGCTGGTACAAATCCCGTACCTTCTTCGAAGGAATGATTCTCCGTCAACTGATAGTATATTCGGTTTAAATGGAAACAGAGGGAAATTTATGAATCAACAGTCCATCTCTGCTTACTTTAAGATCAAAAAATAGTTATGTTACGTTTGTAAGGGTTAAAATATATAATTTACTTACATCTAAGGAAGCAAGATGCGACTATTAAGATCTTCAAAGTGCGCAGTGAGAGTTTGAAATTCTTATTTAAAATTGTAATTAACATGAAACCAATATATGTATATCTACTTACATATTTATGCGAACAGTTCTGTGCTACATTTAAATTGCTTTAAAACTATGTATGTGCAGCACAGCGTATATTTAGATATTTACATACATATTTAGCCACAATATACACACCCTTTTGTGGTGGTAATGAAACAGGCTGCCTAATTGTTATCTACTTGCTAATATTACAAGTGCATACTAAGTGTCAAATACTCGTATACATACGTACATATGTATGTATATGTAGATATGGATGTGCGAGGAATGTTAGGTTGACAGTTACATCAGTTATAGTTTGTGTTTAAGTACGCGTGTTCTCAGTCGTAAGCAAAAATTGTAATAAAATTCACTTTTACTTATTTACCCTGTAGGGAAAACATGGACTACAACAATAATCATGTACATGTTTGTTCACCATATGGTGTGAATGTCCATAAGAGTGTCTGTGGACCTCCTCTTCCCTCCTCTGTGAACTTTTCCACATTTAACATTTACATACATATTCGGTTTGGAGGTAATTCTGCTACGAGTGACTAAATTCGCAGAAAGTTCAGGTGTGTTTTTTAGATAATAATGAACTATGACTATTATCGATTAGCAGACAAATAATTCCATATTTTCTAAGAAATTACTCCAGTCAATCTGTTAATGCTTTCGGCGTATTAGCTCAATTATTCTTGGTAAGACAAAGGTTGGGTAAAATATTTTCGTCATTTTTTTATGCCTCAAAATTTTCACGATTTTTTTGTTTATTAATTTCTAGTAAACAGTAAAATATAAAAAATGCTTTAACCAAACTTGAGTAACTTCACTTGTTACATGAATTGTTTATTGTCGCTTCTGTGACAGCAGTTAAATATAATTATAACTGACAAATGTGTTAAATATAATAATATTTATTTTTGAAATACTGTTAATTAGTTTAGAGACTCACGTTTACACGAGCGACTGCGTATTTACATATATACATACATGCACTTCACCTACACAAACAAACATACACAACTAATAACCGAATCTAAAGGCAGACGCTAACTAATAGAGTCATCGGCAAAAGACAAAAGACAATGTCATCTTTATTATCACCTAATTAACATCGGTGGATAACGTGTACATTTGTAGATATGTATGCATGTTGCTATGCATGCGCTTTCATTTAGGCGCTGGTATTTACCACCCGTTTGCAAATTGATTCTTGGCGAACAACGCGACACTCATTTACACTTTCATACACTTAGTTAATTCTATATCATGTCTATATGTGTATGTATTATGCATACTACAAGCTTGCAGCTAAAAAATAATCTCAATAAAATTCTTTATTGTCTCGAATGAGTGGGTATATGTATACATTGGTTTAGTTAATAGTTTTTCACGTGTATACACAAGTATCGTATAGCGTTATATAAGTATGGTATTTACGACCATAGTAGAGTCTTATGTAAGTCTGCTGCTTGTGGCGCCGAACGCAGGGAAACCGGAAAACTTTGTTGGCCTACGCTGTGAGCTGCTAATTAAAAATGGTACTTAACACCGCAATATTGTCTGCTAATTAAATCCTTGATGCAAGTATTTTTGAAGTGTTTTGGCTCTGCTATAGTGTTAATTACTACTACTAGTACATATTTTTGACTACATCTAAAATGCGCAAAAAGTTACTTATTATTTTTCACAGTTTTCGAAGGTCTGTTGAAAGTATTTGTATTAATGTATTATATTTTAAATAAAGAAATGTCTGATTAATTCGAAAGTAGTTTCGGTTGATGTTTACTTTGGTATCCACCACATTCTCCAGATCTTGGTTCCCGTGAATACCCCCTCTCGACTTGTATCTGCTCTAAATCAGTGAATGATGGCTTAAAATCGTCGAGACTTAACGCACACAATAAAAAATTATTCTGAAATTGGATGTAATCTAACGTTGAATGTTAAAACAAAATTTGCAAAAAAAGTGGCGAAGTGAATATTTCGCTCCGCCTGTTATATGTTATAACATTTTATAAATTACACTCGAAAGACCAGAGGGCATAACGCCAATAAATTTTGAAGCTTACTTATTTTAAAAATTTTCGTTTGAATATACAAAATATAACAAAATCATATTCAAGTGTAATTGCACTCATTACAAGCGCATGAATGCTTCCATCGGTGTGTGTATTTAATATAAGTTTTTACCTACACACACACACGAATATACTTAAATATGTCCGCGGGGCACATTGTTAATGTTATTCAAATTTTATTCTTAAATATCAAAAAATACCCACAAATGTTTACATACATCTACATATATACTATATATATATATATATAAGTATATATATGCATATATTTAGGTTTGACAGCGCCAAACTCTCATTTGCTATTTAAATATTTTTGAAAAATTCAACGAAAATTTTGCAGTTCTTTTCTATCATTCACATTTATATTATTTTATAATGCTCATGCTCGTACATATGTATAATATAAATATATATATGCGTTCTTATTTTGTGGGATTTCCACAATTTCCGGCAGCCACAGGTGTTGACGTATACTTTTATTGGTCTCCCGTTGGTGACTAAGAGATATTTGAGTGTGCCTATGTTATACATATCTAAGTATGATTCTAAATTCCTTATATATGTATATATGTAGGGAAAACATGGACTACAACAATAATCATGTACATGTTTGTTCACCATATGGTGTGAATGTCCATAAGAGTGTCTGTGGACCTCCTCTTCCCTCCTCTGTGAACTTTTCCACATTTAACATTTACATACATATTCGGTTTGGAGGTAATTCTGCTACGAGTGACTAAATTCGCAGAAAGTTCAGGTGTGTTTTTTAGATAATAATGAACTATGACTATTATCGATTAGCAGACAAATAATTCCATATTTTCTAAGAAATTACTCCAGTCAATCTGTTAATGCTTTCGGCGTATTAGCTCAATTATTCTTGGTAAGACAAAGGTTGGGTAAAATATTTTCGTCATTTTTTTATGCCTCAAAATTTTCACGATTTTTTTGTTTATTAATTTCTAGTAAACAGTAAAATATAAAAAATGCTTTAACCAAACTTGAGTAACTTCACTTGTTACATGAATTGTTTATTGTCGCTTCTGTGACAGCAGTTAAATATAATTATAACTGACAAATGTGTTAAATATAATAATATTTATTTTTGAAATACTGTTAATTAGTTTAGAGACTCACGTTTACACGAGCGACTGCGTATTTACATATATACATACATGCACTTCACCTACACAAACAAACATACACAACTAATAACCGAATCTAAAGGCAGACGCTAACTAATAGAGTCATCGGCAAAAGACAAAAGACAATGTCATCTTTATTATCACCTAATTAACATCGGTGGATAACGTGTACATTTGTAGATATGTATGCATGTTGCTATGCATGCGCTTTCATTTAGGCGCTGGTATTTACCACCCGTTTGCAAATTGATTCTTGGCGAACAACGCGACACTCATTTACACTTTCATACACTTAGTTAATTCTATATCATGTCTATATGTGTATGTATTATGCATACTACAAGCTTGCAGCTAAAAAATAATCTCAATAAAATTCTTTATTGTCTCGAATGAGTGGGTATATGTATACATTGGTTTAGTTAATAGTTTTTCACGTGTATACACAAGTATCGTATAGCGTTATATAAGTATGGTATTTACGACCATAGTAGAGTCTTATGTAAGTCTGCTGCTTGTGGCGCCGAACGCAGGGAAACCGGAAAACTTTGTTGGCCTACGCTGTGAGCTGCTAATTAAAAATGGTACTTAACACCGCAATATTGTCTGCTAATTAAATCCTTGATGCAAGTATTTTTGAAGTGTTTTGGCTCTGCTATAGTGTTAATTACTACTACTAGTACATATTTTTGACTACATCTAAAATGCGCAAAAAGTTACTTATTATTTTTCACAGTTTTCGAAGGTCTGTTGAAAGTATTTGTATTAATGTATTATATTTTAAATAAAGAAATGTCTGATTAATTCGAAAGTAGTTTCGGTTGATGTTTACTTTGGTATCCACCACATTCTCCAGATCTTGGTTCCCGTGAATACCCCCTCTCGACTTGTATCTGCTCTAAATCAGTGAATGATGGCTTAAAATCGTCGAGACTTAACGCACACAATAAAAAATTATTCTGAAATTGGATGTAATCTAACGTTGAATGTTAAAACAAAATTTGCAAAAAAAAAAGTGGCGAAGTGAATATTTCGCTCCGCCTGTTATATGTTATAACATTTTATAAATTACACTCGAAAGACCAGAGGGCATAACGCCAATAAATTTTGAAGCTTACTTATTTTAAAAATTTTCGTTTGAATATACAAAATATAACAAAATCATATTCAAGTGTAATTGCACTCATTACAAGCGCATGAATGCTTCCATCGGTGTGTGTATTTAATATAAGTTTTTACCTACACACACACACGAATATACTTAAATATGTCCGCGGGGCACATTGTTAATGTTATTCAAATTTTATTCTTAAATATCAAAAAATACCCACAAATGTTTACATACATCTACATATATACTATATATATATATATATAAGTATATATATGCATATATTTAGGTTTGACAGCGCCAAACTCTCATTTGCTATTTAAATATTTTTGAAAAATTCAACGAAAATTTTGCAGTTCTTTTCTATCATTCACATTTATATTATTTTATAATGCTCATGCTCGTACATATGTATAATATAAATATATATATGCGTTCTTATTTTGTGGGATTTCCACAATTTCCGGCAGCCACAGGTGTTGACGTATACTTTTATTGGTCTCCCGTTGGTGACTAAGAGATATTTGAGTGTGCCTATGTTATACATATCTAAGTATGATTCTAAATTCCTTATATATGTATATTCTATACATTGAGTGATACAAATTAGATAGATTCGCAATGTATCGTTGTTTGTGACTGTAGAAATATGTGCATACATTAACGTATGTTCAAATGTATAAATATATAATTAGTTTTTAATTTGTTTTTGCTACTACTGGTCTACTGCTTGAGAAGCGTATAAGCGGATCGTCAAACATATTTGCAATTCGTTAATCCACAATATAATAAAAGTGGTAAGCCAAGAGTGCGCGTGGTCACAGCTTGAGGCTCCAATCCTATTGGATATAGCCGACGGTTGTCCTAGCGATTTCTTTTAAATTAAGAGAGGCAACTTCAC
The DNA here is from genome assembly GCA_031772095.1 of Zeugodacus tau. Classification (NCBI taxonomy): domain Eukaryota; kingdom Metazoa; phylum Arthropoda; class Insecta; order Diptera; family Tephritidae; genus Zeugodacus; species Zeugodacus tau. The sequence goes on along the minus strand of CM062649.1, from coordinate 5,418,188 downwards.
ATACATTACCAGTCGGATGGAGGAGGGTTCAAATTAGACTCAAGGTGAAATCTTAAATTATTAATATTTTTAAAGAAGTTTCGTTTAAAACGTATACTTTGTGTGTGAAAGGAAATGCAAAATGTTTGTGACGTTACTTTTACATAAATATCTACCGCCTCTCTTCAATCACAGTTGTCAACTGAAATAGTGGAAATTTTATTCGAGTGTCAAATGACCACCAAAAAAACAAATATTATAGAATTAAAAATTTATTAAAACAAAATTGATTATAATAATAAAATAATGGCACCGGTTTCATAATTAAAGCTGAAACTACGACTGTTGTGTTGCATGTTTTTTGCAATTAAAACTTTTTAAACAACAGAAAAAAGCGTTTTGTAAATGTAAATGTAAACAAAATATACATATCGCTCATTTACTTGAATAGCGTCACAAGTCTAAAAAGTCAATTTTTCAGGAGAGCGATTTAAAGTTTTCAATTGTCTCTTACTTAGCAAATATAGAAAAATACCATCAGTTTATTGACAAATCTAGTGGCCTGTAATATATTAAATACAATGTTAAGCATAAATGAACCAAATAGAGTGTACTAATGCTTTTTCTTGGGCATAAACGTGACCCCTTTTGAATTATGTCGTTATTTGTGAAAAATATAAATCAATTTCGCCGTCATAAGTCAAATGCGTCGTTTTTGCTGAAAAAAGCAATATTAATTTAATTAACTTTTCACCAATATCGTTGTAATACAAAATGTGTCGTTCTTTCTGAAAAGAAAATCAAATTCACCTTTTCACAATGTGTGTTGGAACATGTCGATATTTCGTAAAAAAATTATAACTAATTCTGGCACAACTGAGAGGTGTCGTGGTCGTGGTTAAAAACTAATGCAACATAACAAGTTTAAGAACGGCACATCCTTATATCACGGTTTATTTTCCTACGCATCGCAATGAATTTATACAATATGGACGATGAAATTGCGCACATTTCTGCACACTCAACTCAAAAATCGTGTTTTTTGAGTTATGACACTATTCAAGTAAATGAGCGATATATATATTTAATTGCATGCACGAGTAGTGTATTTTAGGCTCATTCAGTTATTAATTTTTAATTTTGTTTTTAGTTTTGCTAACCACTTGAGATTATTTAGCGAGCCATTACCGCATGAAAGCGGTTAATACCTGTTTAAGAGCTATTAATAATGGTGGCAGCGCGCTAATAACGCTAATGGTGATGATGATCGGCAAAGTTGGGTAAGTTTGGGAGAGCGTGTCAAATAGAAGCGCTATTGTTTATGTCTAGTATCAATGGGTTTCTCATTGTAATGCTCATATCGGCGTTAAAGGTAATATGTAAATTACGATTTTTAGGTTACTTTTTGTCGCCGTTTCAATATTCACATATGTACATGAGTATGTATGTAGAAACGCTCAAAGCCCGACGTAAGTTTAATTATTCGGCCTTTCGATCCAGATTTATTGGTTTTGTAAAAATCTTTCCCCAATTTTGAAAAGGTACTAGAACGACTATTATTTTCCAATGAAATGGTATCACAAATTTTGTACAAATACATCAATTAAAATCGATTGCCTACGGGCTTTATTATAAACTTGGGCTATATTTGTAAAAACACGTATCTGTAAATTTCTGTGAAATGCTATACTTATAATATGAATAAATTAAAATTAACTAAAAATGTATGTATTTTGTTTTAACTGCTTTCCCCACACACACACACATCTACGCTCAAGTTGTATGTAATTTGATCCGATCACATTTCTCCACACTACAAACACATTAACCACTTGCGGGGATCTACATACGACAGGTGCTATATATGTATGATTGACTTCCTGTGTACAAATATATATAAAATACTGATTAGTCTTTTCTTGGACTTCCTAAATTCGTTTATGCTTTTCTGACGTAAGCAAATGAGTATAATAAGTTTAAATAGACGCGACCGCAGACGTTAGCGATTGCACACACACGCATACACAAGCATATGATTCGATTTGAAACAATAATTTATCGCGTATATTTATATCAAATTAATCATCAATATATCAAATGGATGAGTTCACGCACTTTCACCCGCGTTCGCTCGTGTGTGCCCACCTTGTCGTATACGCAACTCCGGCAGTAAATTGTATGCGCGCTCGCCTGCAGACCTGTGGTAAGACTGAATTCGCATTGGCAAAAGGATTCAGCCAAAACGCATACGCGCCGGTATGTGCATGTGTATGTGTGGGATAATCATATATAAATATGTATGGAGTATGCTCCCCATAGACAATTGATAGCGCCGTTGCTAGTCAACAAGCAACATCCCCCGGTCTTGCCCTGTCTCCTGCGCTGCACCGCTGATTCTTTGATAGACATCAATTGCTGCCGCATACGCGTATTATTCGCTAAACAAGTATCTGAGTGTCGCGCCGTGCACGCTGTCAACTCAACTCATATTACAATAAATTCTTCTTCATGCCACACACTCCAAACAGGCACATGAATACATACATACATGTGTGTATGTATATACACAGGTCCTTTTGCAGGACATTTGTGGTATGCTTAGCTGTATACTTGTTGCTCGCATTTGCACACTTCAATTGAATTGAATACATAAATTGTCTCGTGAACGACTCCTGCGCGTGTATTTTCTGTTGGTTTTCTTTCTTTCTTCACGTCATATTGAGTCATGAGTTCTGCGTATGTGCTTGGATGTCTGTGCTTAGGGTATGCCTGCTGCCTTGTGTGTCCTGCTGTTTATTGTCAATTGAAAGCCAGTTCAGAAGTCCAGCATATTGGCTAATAGGAATTGCAAGAACGCCATAATAATAATTACTCACACAGTGAAGACTCTTGCCTGTTTGCGCTTTGCGGTTGGTGGTTGATGTGTATTTTATGTCTCCTTAGCTGGTTGTTTATGCTTTCAGTGCATATGAATTGTGTGGTGTCACGTGGGAGTGTTGTGGCCTCTCTGGTAGTCTAGGAAGTGGTATGAAATTTCAATATACCTCCTGTACTCATCCTCTACGAGTAGTGCTTGTTTTTCTGTTTTTGTTATTCACCTAGAGGTAATTAGACATATGGAGTATTCTAAATGCTTCGGACCACTTCGAATGGGATTTTCTTTTTAAATTACTTAAAGATTATTTTTGAAGCGTCTTTTTATCTTTGAAGTTGTCAGCCAATTAAATAAAGTTCAAAATGTGTCACACTTTCATTGTGTTGATGAGTCCATTTGTTGATTTATTTGCTTCAAGGGTAACTATGCTGATGTGTTCTATACCGTATGCCGCATTTATTTATACACTCTCGAGCAATATAAAGTATGTACAAGGGACTCAGGAGCCATAAACTAAAAATAAATATTGGAGAACATGCGTACAAGTAAATAGAAACGAAACGTTTATATTTTTTTAACTTTATTTATTTCCCTACTAAGTAGGGCAGCCGTTCCCGACGATTGAGCACTTAAGACTAATTTGTCGGTGTCTGCACCTAAATGCCTAACACCTACCAAAACTTACTTAGCCAAAGCCTCACGTGGATTGCCTCATGATCTAATTGCTGATTTGGCAATTCCCACGATGTGGACTGCTGGTGTTGACTGCTGGTGTTGTTTACCACTGGCTAAGGTTTCTGACTGTCTGCAACTTGAGCCGCGCGTGTTGTTGTTATGTGCGCTTCAATCACAGTCATAGCTGCACTTGTGTAGCGCTTTATTGTGATATGTTAACTTGATATGTTAACTACTCCCCCGCTAGAAGAGGAGACGTCCACGGATTCCTTAAGAACGTTGCCCAATATTGCAATATTAACTTTGCGTTTTCGGCGCTTGTTGACTATATGCGCTAATACGACAATAACAACAAAGGCAACTGTAGATGCGTAAACTATGAGACACTTTGATGTTTGCGCTTTCACAAGTCCTCTCAATGATACGATATGTCGCAGGTTTTTTTGGTTAATCTTGTGCAGGTACGGAAGCGATAGGAATGTTGTATGATTAGTCAGGTTCAAAAATTGTGCAGGAGCAGCTTCTGGATAAACGCGTACCATCTTCCGCCAGTTAGTGTAAATAGTGCCATTAATAGTGACATTTTCTGTAAATTTAACTACAAACGTTCCATTCAAAATCATTGGATGTGAATTTCCTTCACAAACTTCCACCAATTTATCGTTTATGACTATTAAGCCGTCGTCGATTTCTTCTATCGATTCGATGTGATCCGCTGAAATGGTCTGACAGCTTGTGGGCTGTTGGCTTAGTAAGTTTAGAACGCAAGAACTATTTCTATTTGATATTTCACAAAATGTAGTTGATACAGAATTTTTACAATTAATAAGCTCTTGATATCTATTATTACATTTAGAGACAATACTAGTTTCTACCATAATTACTTTACAATTTTTTATTACAGGCTTTATTCTGATTTTTTTACAAATTTGTTCCACTATTGGATATTTAATTATAAAATAAATGTTGTCATAATTTTGCAAAATTTTTAATTTAGAGACTGTTAATAAATCGCTTATAGTTATGTTTGTAGAGTGCTCATTTGTTAACAATTTATTCACTTCATTACTATTTAACAAAATGGGATTAATTAACTGAACCTTACCCAAAGTGACGGAATATATAGCTGATTCTATTTCATCTATCAATGCTCTGTTTCTAGTTGATATCAAGTCAAACAAATATTCAGTGTCTCGTTCGTGTTCTTTTGTTGTGCTAATTATTTTGTTTACGGTGTCAGTCAATTGATTTATTTTTACTTGGAGTTGGCTATTAATATATATCTGTTCGTCATTTGCTTCTAGTAAAGATTCTGTCCGTGTTTGAAGTTGATTGAAGTCGTCAAAATCAGGAGTTCCCGCTACATATTTCAGAGCGGTGCCTATAATATTAATGCTACGAGAATGTCGGTGATGAATTCTTAATGAGTCCAATAGTCGTAATATGCGGTCTATGTCCAATTGTAATGTCTTCCTTATATGAGATTTTGGAAAGTTGTCGAGAAGGTCATGCGTTTGTTCGGCGATACTTTCATAGTCGGTTAAATTTAGGTGGTGAATTAAGTGTTTGTATTGGTGGTAGATGGCAACATCTCCCTCCGATACTGGTATATATATTGAATTGGTGTAATTTAAAATTTCCGACTGCGCAAATGCGGTCAGTGTCAGGATCAAGAGCCTAATGAGAGGAAAAAAAAAAAATATTACCTTAGATTACTTTTATGAATTTTTTTGCCGTTAATTAGAACAGTTGTACCCAAATCCTTCTCTACTATTTTTTCAGTGTACAACTTGCTCAATTTGTTGCCCAATCTTCTGTTAGATTTTAGAAAAACTTTTTCACCTGGTTTAAAAATTTTAGTTTGCCTGTTTCTATTATGGTAATTAAGTTCAGAATTTTGTGCTTTTATCAAGCGGTTTTTAATTTCATCCATGTATTCCGATGATGCGGAATGGATTACATCTATAGGTCGTTGCCCTGTTACTGAATGTATTGTCCTGTTATATTTGTAAGCTGCGAGAAGAATAAGGTCGTTTGTGTCGTTGAGACCCTGGCTTAGTTTAATACAACGACCAATCTCGGAAAGAGTTCCATGAAATCTTTCCACCTGTCCATTCGTTGTACTATGATGTGGGGGTGTCGTAAATATTGAAATATTAAAATGATCATTAAGCAAAGTTTTAATCGTTACAGAATTTAGCGACTTTTCATTGTCACAAACGAGACTTTTAGTGTCTTTGAAAAGTTCATAATTCGTATTAAGGGTTCTTTGATGTCGATTATTGACCTGGATGGAATTGATTGAACTATTGAAAATTTGGAAAACTTATCTATACAAGTTAGATAATGTTTACTATCTGTGGAAAAAATATCCACATGCAGAATTTCACCGGGTTTACTAGGTATTGGGGTTTTTCCCATTTCAGGACTTGGTGGGTGACGTTGGTATTTTGCCTCTTGGCAAATCTTACAGTTGAGTATAATTTCTTTTAACATTTTTCGCATATTTGGGAAATAATAATCCCTTAATATTTGCGTAATGTTTTCTTTAAGTGATCGATGAGCTCTATTATGTTCTGTGTGAAGGATTTCTTTTTGATCATCCTCGTTAAAGATGTCAGTGACAAAAATTTTGGTGTGAACGAATTTCACTGCTGGAAAGGTTGTTTTAATTTTATGTTGAATTTTCCCTAACACAGACAAATCGCATAGCAAACCATTTGTAACATTAGGGTTTACAGAGCTCTTTAATAGGTCAATTACTTTGTCAACATTTTGAAAAAATATATGATGCCTGATTCGAGATTTAAAAAGAATTTTTGTTGTTTTTGAATTCGTATCCCCACTTTCGAGAATAATCTGGTTAAAAAATGAATTTATGGGATTTATCACGGTGGATATTACATCTGTGGATGAATTTTCGCTATGAACAGTTTCGTTGTCAGAATTAGACATATTATTGTTTTCTAAATTGTTTATATGTTGCCTGGATAATGCATCTGCGACAACATTTTCCTTGCCGGGTTTGTAGTGGAATTTAGGGGAAAATTCTTCTACGAAGGCTCTCCAACGTTTCAATTTGGCGTTGGGGTTTTTATCAGAAATTGAGAATGTAAGCGGCTGGTGATCTGTGAAGATATTAATGTTGTTTGCTCCATAGAGATAATTTCTGAGTTTCTGAAGAGCCCAAACGATCGCGAGAGCTCTCTCATTTGTTGCATAGTTTTCTTCCGTTTGTGTTAAAGTTCGCGAAATCATAGTTATAGGTCTGCCACCCTGTGAGAGTACTGCCCCCAAGGCATGAGATGACGCATCTGTGGTCAAGTCGAAAGGCTTCTCGTAGTCAGGATATAGAAGAAGAATATCTTCTGAAGACAGAATAGCCTTGATTTTTTGGAACGCTTCATGAGCTTCTTTGTCAAATGTAATTTTTATATTCTTGGACATGTTGGTACTGATTGTTCCATTTTCACCCGTAGATACCTTGTGAGAGGTTTCGCTATCGATGCATAGTCTTTAATAAAGCGTCTGTAGTAGCTAGACAAACCTAAAAAAGAACGCAACGCGCGAAGTGTTTTCGGAACTTCATAGTCGACTATGTCTTTTACCTTATCCTTTGAGGTCTTAATTCCGTCTTTTGAGACAACAAATCCTAGGAATTCAACGTCTGATTTAAAAAATTGGGTTTTTTCTAGGGAAACTCTCATGTTAGCTGAATATAATTTTTCCAAGACTCGGCTGACGTCCTGTAAGTGTGTTTGGTAATCTTTGGAAAATACAATAATGTCATCTATATAAACGTGACATGTATTTCCGATTTCCTCCCTTAGTACGTCATCAATTGCACGTTGAAATATGCTAGGACCATTTTTCAATCCAAATGGTAATCTGCAAAACTCGTATTTCCCGTTGTTCACGGAAAACGCAGTTTTTTCCCTATCTTTTTCTGCAAGCGTAATCTGGTGAAATCCAGATTTCAGATCTATTGTGGTAAAAATTGATGATTTTCCTAGATTTGAAAGAATTACGGATGTATCGGGAATTGGATACTTGTCGTTAATAGTTTTTTCGTTTAACTTCTTAAAATCAATTACCATTCGTAATTTTCTTTTTCCTTCATCGTCTGTTCCTTTTTTATTAACAACCCATACAGGACTATTGTATGGCGAGCGAGATGGTCTAATGATTCCATCGCGCAGAAGATCATTAACCTCCTTGTTAACAAATTCAGAAGCTGCCATTGGATACGGGTATGATTTAGAATAAACTGGTTCATTGTTAACTGTTCTGACAGTTGCTACAATGTTTGTATTAAACGGTAAAGATTCATTTGGGTCAGAAAATACGGCAGCATATTTCGCTTTTAATCGTTCGATATCTCCTTTAACAATTACGCTATTAACATCGGTACAATGGAAATACATTAATTTTTCAGAACCCCCTGCATAAAATAAAATTCCTTTCTTAATATCTAACTTCGCATCGATTTTGCGTAGAAGGTCATAACCAATGATACCATCAAATGTTTTAAGTGTTGGTAAAATAAAAAAATCAAAATTAGAATTGAAAATATTGACGGTGCATTTTTGGGTAATTTTATCCACACCGTGAATAGAACTTACTAGAAATGTGGAAGGAATAGGCTTTATACCCTTCCAGTTTGTTGGTTTTACATAATTCTTTGAAGCACCAGTATCTACCAAAAATTTCAATTGTTTTCCTTGGAATGTCCTGCTAACATACGGTAGCAGGGATCTTCCCCTAAAAAATTGATTTCATCTGAAATTTCATTATTTTTAAAATCACTATTATCATTTACAAAATCATCATATTCATCTTGCTGATAGGAGTAATCGTTCTTGTATCCTTCAGTTGAAGGATATTGATCTAAGTGATTTATACGTTGAACCTTATTATTGAAGCGATCGCTGTCGCGATGTCTTTTCTGCGCTAGCTGACCGGAGCCTCTTGGGTATTGATTCCCAAAAGCTGTTCTACCAGAGGGAAAAGGTCTGGGATTAAAGGAAGTAGGGTTAGATTGAGTTACCTGCGGCGTGTGATCATTTGATCGATCGTTCCGTTGGGGAACTCGGAATCTGGAGAGACTAGGATCAATATCCATAGGTGTTGGTCGTTGTTGCGGATGTCCGCTTGGTTGCTTAGGGAATGGCGCACTGTTTCTAATCAGAGGCATTCTATTCAAATTGCGTGTTTGCATACTATAATCTTGAAATCTGTTATCGGAAAATCTGCAGGCGAACAATGAACGCGCCTGGTTTGACTCTAGCTCCTGTGCTAGTGCTAAAGCTGACGCCATATCCGATGGCCTTGATGAAAACAAAATATCGCAGAGTGGGCGATTTAATCCGGATATAAATACTCGTAATGCATCCTGACGGTACTTTGTGTTTAGTGATTCTAAGACATCCTTATTCTGATAGGACATTAGTGTTTTATTAATAATTGCTGTTAATTTTATTTCGACCTCGTCGTAAAATTCTGTGATTGTCCTCTTTCCTTGGCGGAGAGTGGACATTTCCTGTTCTAATATGTAGACAGGTTTTTTATCTGCATATGTAAAATCAAGTCTGGCTATGATGGCATCAAAATTAAGGATAGTGTTAAAGGAAGACAGGATCGAATCTGCTGATCCCACTATCTTATTCTAATGATAGCCACCGCCTGATAGTGCTTAGAACTACCTTGAGCATTTTTGAAAATTTTATAAGCAGTATGCGCTGCCTGACGCCACGATACGTATCGCGACTGATCGCCGGTGAATTCCGGTAAGGACTTCACTACGTCCAAGGATTCGTCACACCTAACTGTCGGGTCAATTGTAACTTCGCTATATTGTTCTACTTGAGATGGTCTTTCCATCTGTGTGAGCCTATCTGTGAGCGAGTCTATTGTCGCTTGAAATTCTCGTCTAGTTTGTTCAGTTGCTGCCCGAACAGCGGCATTCATTAAAGTTCGAATTGTATTTTCTTCCATCTTCGTTAATATTTTTTAATCTAATAAGCTGGTCTATTTAGCTTTCTTGTTCTATATTATCCCTGGTCACTTTGTTACAGTTTACAATCTTTTATTTTTGTATCTTATGGCTTTATAATTCTAGTACTAAGAAGAGCACTCTACTTACAGTTTCATTATTATTGTACAGTGTATTATTGTACAATGTCCTGGTTCAAGTTCCTTTCTCCGTTGAGGTGGTCAGTGGTGATCCTTCGAATGCTCGAGCTTCAATTATTCTTTCTAATTCACACGAAACTGGACTTGTTCACTTTTAAGTTTTTTAAGATTCGATTTAACTTTTGTTTAAGATTCGATTTAAGGTTTTGTTTAAGATTTGATTAAAAGTTTTGTTTAAGATTCGATTTAAGGTTTCGTTTAAGATTTGATTAAAAGTTTTGTTTAAGATTCGATTTAAGGTTTTGTTTAAGATTTTATTTAAGGTGGGTTCGAACCCACGGCCACTTTAACTAATCCTTTTATAAGGATATTTTCCGTGGCCCCACGTTGGGCGCCAGTAAATAGAAACGAAACGTTTATATTTTTTTAACTTTATTTATTTCCCTACTAAGTAGGGCAGCCGTTCCCGACGATTGAGCACTTAAGACTAATTTGTCGGTGTCTGCACCTAAATGCCTAACACCTACCAAAACTTACTTAGCCAAAGCCTCACGTGGATTGCCTCATGATCTAATTGCTGATTTGGCAATTCCCACGATGTGGACTGCTGGTGTTGACTGCTGGTGTTGTTTACCACTGGCTAAGGTTTCTGACTGTCTGCAACTTGAGCCGCGCGTGTTGTTGTTATGTGCGCTTCAATCACAGTCATAGCTGCACTTGTGTAGCGCTTTATTGTGATATGTTAACTTGATATGTTAACTTACACATATAAGTATAGCATGCGTTGTTAATAGTATAGACACCCAAAACGTCTGCATAACCGGAAATGACTGAGTTCAACCGCAAATTCACATTAAATTGGCACACTTTAGTTGTCTGAATTGGCGATCTCGCAGCTTTGCTTTGGGCGTCAACCAACTTACAATTATCATATTTTGCAAACCCCTCTAGTCCTCGGAATATCCTGTTTTCATTCTTTGACAGTTAATCGTCAGATTTGGTTAAAAAATATACCAATCTCGTACTATTTTCAAGTTGGCTACCACTAGTTTTTGTACCCAATTGTATTTAATTATTTAAGCCGAACAAGTTGACTGATTAGTTAATCGTTTTAACCTTGATAGTGGCTGTGGCATTTCGGACTAACTCATTGTCAGTGCATATTTTTTTATACTCTCGCAACATGTTGCACAGAGTATTATAGTTTTGTTCACATAACGGTTGTTTGTGTCACCAAGAAATCAAAGAGTTAGATATGGGGTTATATATATATAAATGATCAGGATGACGAGTGGAGTTGAAATCCGGATGTCTATCCGTCCGTCCGTCCGTGCAAGCGATTACTTGAGTAAAAAATGAGATATCTTAATGAAACTTGGAACACATGTTCCTTGCGACCGTGAGAGGGTTGCTTTCGAAAATGGGCAAAATCGATCCACTGCCACGCCAACAAAATGGCGAAAACCAAAAACACATAAAGTGTCATAACTAAGCCATAAATAAAGTTATAACAGTAAAATTTGGAATAAGGGATCGCACTAGGAAGGGGCATATTTAGATGTAATTTTTTTGGGGAAGTGGGCGTGGCCCCCCCCAAATCGGTTTTTTGTATATATCTCGCAAACCAATGAAGCTATATAAACCAAACTTTCTGGTGTCGATTCTCTTACGTACCCCACCACACACCATGAAAATAGTTGAAATCGGATAATAACCACGCACACCTCCCATACAAAGGTTAGGTTGAAAATTACTAAAAGTGGATTAACTCACTAGCGAAAAACGTCAGAAACACTAAATTTCACATAAGAAATGGCAGATGAAAGCTGCACTCAGATTTTTTTACAAAATGGAAAATGGGCGTGGCGTCGGTGCAGAACTTTACACAAATACTACGTTTATAGTGTGGCAGCCCCATTCTAAAAATCGCCAAAATCGGACCATAGGTTTCAAGGCCCCATATATCGAATATGAGGACCTCGGTGCTTCTAACCTAATATTAGGGTTTCCAACTTTCAATGAACATTATACAATATATATGACGAATATGTGGGTCAAATTGTGTATTATATAATATTAATTAAGTTAAATAAATAAATTGCGAGAGTATAAAATGTTCGGTTACACCCGAACTTAGCTCTTCCTTACTTGTTTATTTTTGAGCTAGTATTCAATTCCAAAAAAACATAGCCTATCCCTCCCAGACGTCAATCATCCTTTCATAGTCATCATACGTTATCCTGTCAATTTCACAAAGTTGTTGAAATTTTTTTTATTCAAAACCAAGTGCAAACAGAGGAAATCAGAATTATTTTGGGTTGAAATGTGTAGAGCACAAGTGAAAGCTGTTTGAATCGTCGCTATGCCATCAAGAGAAGTGAGTGCGTTGTTCGTTGTCATATACGAAGATTGTATGATTGAAAAGACCCTCGAAGCTACAATAGTAAACTCCAACAAAAAATGTTCTGCCGAAATAAATATGGTGCTGGTACATTATAACTTCTTTACTTCAAGATTCTAAAATTCTGCATTGATGAAGAAAGTTATCTACATTTGCTCAAATGTAGTCTGATCATTTAATAGCATACATACTAACACGTATTAATTTATATATCTGTATTTGAAATTTCGCAGCGTTTTGTTATTGTTTTTCTCACTTCTTCTACTTCTTATGTGTGCTCGTATGTGCCGACCATCTCGATCATTAAGACGGCAGAGTTGGCGAGCGATTTGGCACGCGGTTGAATGTGATAAAAACGACTCGCTTCGATTAATTGAAATTGAATTGAGTGTCAGGCGTAATTTGCGTTGTGTGCAAGTGCTGCACATACTCCGTCATTCATTTTGGTTGTAACCGGCATCCAGCGGCCGACAGCGGTTATTCCTGCTGTGCGGCGCTTACTGCGGCGAACGGGTTACCCAGCGCTCGTGTTCTACTCCACTTCAGGAGAAGTGGTACGTCAATGATTGCTTCTATGCAATACACGTATTCTCTGTACGAGTACACTCAGGCACAGTGGGTTGTCTTGCAAGTTGAGTGGCAAAAAGCCAATATGGAACAAATAGTAGTAGAGGATATCGATTGTAATCAAAATGTATACCATTCGCACACACGAAATTCCACTTTGTTACTATGTTTTCACTCCTAAAAAATGTGTGTGTGTGTGGGTGCGTTAAATTGGTTGCGCTGAGCCAGCACAATTTGCATATTTGCAGTTTGAAATTGCCTTCTCAACTTCGCCTCGACTGATGCTCGTTGTTTTCTTATTTTAATGGGCAGCTGTGCTTAATTTCTTAATTCGAACGCGTAAGTAAATATTGTGTAAACAATTAATTAAAGAGAACGCAGAAAAGTGAAATTCATTTGAATACAAATTAAACAGAGAATTGATCACAAATTTACTCATGTGATTACAAAACCGCTTTAAACTAAATTTGTTGAAATAAATTAATTAATCTTCTCGATTATTAGCGCAAATGTCGAATATTATACTTATTAAGCCTTTGCTCATGCATTCTTAAAGTATGTGGGATCATAATGTGCACTAATAACGCTTGTGTTGTTATGCAGTTAACTTCTATATCTGTTACTCGTAACCAAATGCGAAACTCATAAGAAAAAAACATTCGAACAATTGTTTAACACTCAAAGCACATTTATTCAATTTCAACAGTTGATTTTCTTCAGCTCTTAAGCAAATATTTATTTCTAATTTATTTTTGTTAACTTGTATGTTTGGACCTTAACTAATTTGAAAATCTTGCATATTGTGTGATAGCACTGATGTCATACTATTTTTGAGTTCACCTATTACATTACCTTCTTCGTTCATTACTATGTCGTCTGTGGTTTATGGTGTAATATTAACCATATTATTTGGCACATTTTGTTAACATAAATTATAAAAGCTCTTCGGCCATTGATTTTTCTTAGAACTAGCAAAACATTTAGATTATAAACAGTCTAAACTTGAGAAGAAGATAAAGTGGTATTATTTTAATATTTTATTCGATTTTATAATATTTTTGTGTCCATTAGACTACCAAATGCGAGACGTTACTGGTGTATGCTGGTGAGTAGCGTGGCGGTAGCATATTGGTTGGTGGACGCATTTTGCCCAAAATCGGCATGTGCACGGCGGGTGAATGGCCGCCTTTGGCAGCCTCATCTAGGTAGCGGCGATTTCGCAAAATGTCGGCATCGCTCTTCCAGGCTTGTTCGGGTGCGCGTGGACCCATGCGTGGATAACGACGTTTGTCCACAGCGAAACTAATGGTACCCGGATTGGCGTTTAGTCCGACATTGTATTGTCGCTGCATGGCGAGCGAAGCGCGTAAGGTCTTACGTTTCTGAAAAGTGTAAATAAGATGTTGAATTTAATTTGCTTAGTGCTTAGCGGTTTACAAACATACTTCTATAGTGCCGCGCCACTTGTCTGCTGCATGGCGCGCTATGTCCAAACGCTTTTGTTTCTTCACTTGATGTTTCTTGTAGATCACTTCGACAATAATGAGACCAACACCGCCGGCAACACCAGCTGCAACCAATATGAAAACGCCAGCCATATTTTGTAGACCAAGCGTATTGGGTGTTTTCTCGAAGAGTTCGCATTGTTGCGCATTGCCGTGGAAAATCCAGTGTTTATCGAGCGCTTCCATGAAACCGCCTTTAAACAAATAAATCAATTTGGAATTGTTCCATAATATTTTTTTAACAACAACTTACTCTCGTGGAACTCCAAAATCGCGAGCGTAACCGCATCCGTCCACGGTGAACCTTTCTGCAAACCGATGCCATATCCGCTACGTCCGAACAGCTCACCAGCAGTAACTAGCTCACAATCTTTCGACGCCTCATATTCAAGACGTGAAGAGTCCCAAATGAATGCCATTAGTTTTCTTTGTTATTAAATATAAGTTTCACAAAGCGAAGTTATTACTAATATATACCCATAAGTTCTTCCCGCTTACCCTTTCTTCACATCCTGTATTGCTTGCTCTGCTGTGTCATAGTTGTTGGCCTCCATTGTTCGGTACATATTAGACAACTCCACTTGACGTCGGAAATACATATCCACCGATGAGCCCTTCACTGTCGCACAAGTCAAATTCTCCATTGTATTCCGCAGACGTGCATCATTAATACCGCTAAGTTTAGTTTTCGGACGCTCCAACACGAGGAAAGCGGCCAGGTTGGCAGTGTACGATGCGACAATGATCATCGCAAAGCCCGCCCAGAACATGCCGAGCACACGTGCTGAAAAACTGCGTGGCGTTCCCTCGCCAATACCGCTATTCAAGAGTACACCCCAGGCAAACCAGATAGCGGAGCTCAAGTTCAAAGCCTTCTCTTCGTTGCTATCCGTATGCGACAATTTGAAACGTCCAAACGGTGAGAATCTGTGCAAAAAAAAGAAAACGAAAAATCGCCAAGAAAAGCGTGGTTGCAGTGCTGTTATTTACCTGTTTGTGGTAGGGGCACTACAAGAAGACTACGATAGTGGGTATTGGAAAATGAAATGCTTAGAGGGCTTCGGCATATGATCGATGAGCGGCGATCGTTAGTGGGTTTTTGTGTTACTAATAACATTTTGTGAGCTTGTATTTTATTTGATTGAGTTTGTTGTTGTTTGGGGAAAGGGTGCATGGTCGAGAGATCAGCTCTCAGTGGTTTTCACATTTTGATAACCAAATGTAATTATTATAAGTTTTACGTATGCGAGGACTGATCTCGTGATAGGATCGGGGTTGTATAACCCTACTTACCTATCGAGTAGATATAGGACCAGCGCGACTACATGTACAGATACCATTACCAATATCCATAGCGTGTTGCTAAATGGCTGCAGAAACGACACCAAAGTACTTGAACGTGATGGTTTCTTTTCGAGTATTGTGATGCCCTGGTATTTGAACGGTTTCGAGAACTCAATAAATTCGGCACGCTCTGGATTAATGGTGAGTGGCATCGCCATGTCGGCACGTTCATTCACCAATTCCCCAATCAGACCGCTCCATTCTTTACGCGATGTAATCGCGCCCGAGCTCGACGAACTCACATTCTTTAAGGTGTAATGACCGAATTGACCGTCCGGTGAGAGTGCCAAATCGAAGGTAAAGTTAATGCGATGCGAAAGAGCGTTTAACAAATCGATGCAATAGCCACGACAACAGTTCTCGTTCTCTGCAAGAAAAGCAAAGCATTTACTCATTATTAAAAGAGGTTAGTAAATATTTATAATGAATAATGTGAATGGGAAAAAATTAAAATAAGAAACCATTGAAGGACGTCCCTCAGCCATGTGAGGCAACACACAACCATTTCTAATCTTTTTTCCATTTCAAACTAGATAAATTAGATGAGATGAAGAACAATGCTATTTTGAATGAGTTTCAGAAACTTTTTGTTAGAAATTTAATTCATAGCTCAGGGACCTTAGCCTTCAAAAGTGATAATAAAATTTCGAAATTTTCGGTTTAGTGAGAAAAGTGATTAGAGGAGAGATGTTGAGTAAAATTTCTACCAACCGCTGCCGTCGGTGGCATTAAACAGCGGACAAGGTATTTCATCCTCATCGCAGTTGACTTCATCGTCCGTCAAACGACGTGTGTAGACGAACGGTTTCTCTTCGATGGTCAATATCTTCAGGTGTGTGGGTATCATGATACCCTCAGGCTTCTTTTTTTGTTTGCCAGGCCATAAAATTTCGCTGTCGTTGATGCGTAGGCGCATTTTCGCTTTTTCCTTAAAATAAACATCATTTTTGTATATTCTTTAAATGAAGTAGTTTAAATTATTAATCAGGGAAAATGTTGTACTCACAGGATCATAATAGAATTTGCCCACAACATACTTCTTCTGCTTCTCATGTATGTTTATCACATCATAGCCAGCATAAATGCGATCACCGTTGTCATCAAACGCCACCTGACCCGTGTTGCCTGTTATGTTGCGCGTCTTCAGATACTGAAACAGCCGTTTACCTAAACATACATGCACATACGGACAAAATGATGAGCGCATGTATTCATTAATATACCAAGAAGTGTATGTGAGCATTTATGTGAGTTAATAATTCATTTTAAGCAAACATAGTCTGTCTCACCGGACTCCCAATTAACGCCCGAATCACCGCAATCCTTTGGCGCCTCTGTAATCGTTTCATTGGACATCATCTCCTTAATTGCCGACGCGAGTACATAAACGCTATCCTAAAAGGACCGCAAAGTGGCAAATGAGACATGAGCAGCACGAGAGTAAACCATATATGTAAACCATGTTTGTATGTAAAGGTGTGCATATCAGCGAATTATGGAATGTCTAGTGCAAACATTCGTTGTAAGAGCATGTGTGTATGAGAGAATGCGCTTGTTTGGTGGTACTACTAGCAGCAAAAACGAGTAGACTATATTCAAGGATTGGTTGTTTTTAGGCTAGTTGAGTAACTTGTTTGAGAATGGTGGATTTAGGTCTCTCATAAGAGAGAGAGATGTATGAGGAATAGATTGTGGAGAGCTCTTATTTAATTTTTACCAATGACGATTAGTATTGAAGGTGGATTCGCAACTGAGGAGTATTTGGTTACTCTTGACGACTGGTTGCCATTGCGCACTGCGAGTAATTGTTAAAGAAGTTGTTAAAGTCAATGAGGAAATTGATGAAGGTTCTTACAACGCTCTTGGTTACAGGGTCGAAACCTGCAAACTTCGAGGAATTTAATGTGTCAGACATTAAAACTTTCTGAAGCGGCTCTCTATCTCAGCACTCTATCCTATCCTCTAACTTCCATAAAGGGCTGTGGATGACGTATTTTGTGTGCTGGGTCAACACGTGAGTCATACATTTTTAATTATGTTATGAAGACAAGGTGGCAACACATACTTATGTGCCTGTGTGTGTACTCGTGGGTAAACAGTAGCATGAGAGTGTTCCTTTTATGCGCGTGAATCATCTGAATGGCAGATGAATAGTGACACTAAGGCATTGCAGGCCACGCGTGTGATGGTATGCGGTCTTAAAAACATGTATAACATGTGTCTTTCTTTGATTATGCGCTTTCGTGCTCACCCTTATGTGTTCTTTATCATTGTTGGCGTGCTCCAAAACCAGTCCGAGGACCCCGACCGGTGTGTTGTTGGCATGCAACGCCTGTTCGGTGACAATCCAAGCATGTCCACCCTCGGTCATGTTGTTCAGTGCAGCGTCACGGAAAATAACCTGTGCATCCTCGGTGCTGTACGGTGTGTGTTAGGCGAAGTGGGTGCGTTAAATTCATAAAATAAAGAAAATGAATAGCGTCTTACCTCGCATATAAGAGATACACGCGCGACTGAGCGGTCTTCATGTCAATCAAATGCTCTGTGAAGCTGTCCAACTTCGGCTCGAATTCCACAATCATTTCAACGGTGGCACGCACATCGATGTCATCGTAATTCGTCTGTGAGGTGGTCTGGAAGCGACCGAGTATCGCGCGCCCATCCGTATCCGAGCTGTGTATTATGATTACCTGGCAGAAAAAAAAATATGTTTGCTCTGTGATATCATTTAAACGCAACAAACAGCCTCACCTTGGTGTAGCCAAAGTGAAACATGATTTCCAGCCAGACATCCGCCTGGTGGTAATACGGCGGCACTGTGCGCAAAAAGGAAACGTGAATATTTTTATCGGAAAAGGCAGCATCACGCGAGGAAATGCCAATAACTGGAATCTGGTAGAAGCCACTCGTGTAACTGACTGCTGCCGGTGATAAGTCACCTGAGGTTTGTTCGTGTGATACAACAACGGCGTAGACCTGTTAGGCAAGGGAAAAATGCGTAAGGTAGAATATCATATAACGATTTCGTCATTCATAATTGAGAGAAAATTCGCTAAGAAATACTTTAAAAAATTGTATATTGAAATAGAAATTAGTATGACTTTCAATGAAAGGAAAGAAACTCTGTTTGATTTGTGTGCTTCACTCAGCAGGTTTGAACATTTTTGATTTTTTATTGTTAATTGACATTTTTTTTATTTTCATAAACTTTAATCTTTTCTCAGTTCAAAAATAAAACAGAAATACAAAATTTCTAACTTCTGTAGAATACCACTACAATTGCAGCATGATATTATATGAGAACTTCAACACCATCAATCAAACTTCGCCGCATTTTGAGCGACACGAGCACTTAGCGATGGAAACCTCCAATGTGTGAAATGAATGTCGAATAAAAATATGCTCATCGTTGCTTAACTTTCTTCTCGTTTTTGTGCTGCGTAGCAAAGTTGCAGCGCACTGCTTACACTGCCGCTGGATGAGAGATGCGCCTACATTGCCCAATCCTCTTCCTGCTACACGAATGTCTACTTGATCAACTACATACACATCATCTTCTGTAAACTGAGAATATCCACCACTTTGGGTGCTGCAGTCTCATCGATCGTGATGCTAATAGTTATCTCTCTTTATTTCATTATTTTCGGTGTAGCTGCAGATGTGTTGTAAGTTAATGTGGAGAAAAGAAAGATGTCTTTCATGGAAAGGTTGCGCATACGCCGCGGTGTGCCACATGATGTTTCCTAACTTTCTTTCTTACCGAACTCCTTTACGTTTATCGACAACGTTTTGTAATTATTATTTCTAGCAATTATTTTTTGCTCAATCTCAATAACTTCTCTCCTTTATCCACCAGCTTTTGTCCTGCTCTGGCGGTGCTGGCGCGCATATTAAGAATGAGTGAGAACGTTGCTGGCGTTACATTGGTCGCTTTTGGCAATGGCGCACCCGATATATTCAGCAGTCTGTCTTATCTTGACAGCAACACCCGTCGCTTGTATGCAGATATTTTCGCCTCGGCACTCTTTGTGGTGCTCATTGTGGCTGGCATTATCTTTTATGGATACCCGTTTGCTGCACAACCCTATTTACTGTTACGCGATGCACTATTCCTTCTACTCGACATCTGTGTTGTCGATTATATAATTAAGAAAGATAATGCTATATCGGTACTTGATAGTGTTAGTGAGTATCTGAATGTTTATGAGTGTGTGTGTATGCATTTTTATCAATGAAATCTTTAATTCTTTAGTCACACTTTGCATTTACTTTTGCTACTTATTTGTGGTTATATTTGATCAGTATCTAGTGAGACGCGCTACAAAAAGTAAGTATTTTAGAAATCAACATCAACACACTTTCAATATTTAATTTGTTTACTATTTTACTTCGCAGTATTGCGGATCAGGAGGCAAACTTTTAAGAGGCTCTCCAATATTGGTAAATAATACAAATAAGAAGTTATTGTAAATATTTGGCATGGGTGTGGTATGTATCTTGTAAAAGAAAGAAAGCACTTTAAATATCAGCTCCGAAAACAGAAGTATAGTCGAGTACTATTAGTAATCGATATCCCATGGTTAGGCTAGGTTAGGTTTGTAGGCAGATCTCTGCAAAGATAGAAGATCTCACTTAGACAGCCTGGCGCTGTCCATTGTGGTACCAATAAAACTCCCTGTGGATCAAAGACCTTTAAGATTCAGCAAACCGCTTGGAGTCCGTTATAAATTTCTTAAGACTGGTAATATCGATTCTAGCCAATTCACTAGGATCGCCGAAAAAGGGCTTTCGGAGGTGCTTCAACCTCAGTCTGGCAAAAGCTGGACAATGCAGTAGGAAATGCTTAGATGATTCCATCTCGCCTTCCTCCATACAGCTTTGGCAACTTGCATCTGCCACGATCCCAAGTCTAAACGCATGGGTACCCATTGGACAATGTCCAGTAAGTACACCTATGATGGCGCTGAGATGGACCTTGCCCAGAGAAAGCAGTTGAAAAGACCGCTTACGCTCCACAGAGGGTCAAAAGGACCTCGCAACTGCACAAGTATTGGTAGTTGACCAGCGTTTGACGAGCTCATGTGTAGCCTGCATGTCCAGCGCTCTTGCGCAGGTGGATCATGGACTACCAATGCGCTCCCATTCCGACGTCAATGTAGCTAGGGTATCCTCCCTTGCAAGCTTGTCCGCTATACAGTTACCAGCGATCCCGCGGTGACCGGGTACCCACACTAGTCGGATTGCAAAATAGCTGGAAGCTATTGATAAGGATCTAAGACACTCCTTAACTAGCACAGAGCGTACTGTCATCGATTCCAATGCCAGTATTGCCGCCCTGCTGTCGGAGTGAATACATACCTCTCTAAAAGAGGTCACCATACGAAGCAGTGCGTCCACTGCTACTTTGATCGCAGCGACCTCTGCTTGGAAGACACTACAGTGGTCAGGTAGCCTAAAGCTGGTATTAATAGAAAGCTTTCTGAAGATATACCATGAAGTTCATATAAAAAATAATTTGGTTTCCGTTAACTTCCGGTTAGAATTACTGGCTCTAGTTTTACAACTTCATTATTGATTGCAGCCAGACTTCTCTCAAATGTTTACTATTGTACATCGGATATCAGTATTCTCTTCAAGAAATGTATTTCGACAATAGTCTACATTTAGGGTGCTTTAAATTTGGTCGAATTCGCCCATTCGAAATGTGCTGGTATAATTATAATTATTTTATTTAAATTATATATAAACATTTTGATTTATCAATTATATTATACGGAAGTATGAAGAGTGAATTATGTAAAACATTTCTGTACAGATCTTATTCGTCTGAATGACTTGCGTGCACAGGGTGCGATTCGGCAGCAAAAGAAGTTGTCTTTTCTAGATCGTCGCGATCCAAGTGTCATTTACTCAGATTCGGTTATGTCGAACTTACCAACACTTTGGCAACAATTCTATCTTAGCCTCAAGCCATATGATGATAGCGAATGGGAAAGTGCCAATTTGCTAATGAAAGCTTTCATAATATTACGAATGCCGATATTGCTGCTACTCAAGATATTCATACCAATCACCGATCAAGGAGAAGAAGGTCACGGCTGGTCTCGTCTCTTGAATTGCACACAAATGGTGTTATTGCCTTCATTTATATGCTATATTACACGTAAGTCATCAATTACTTTTCGACTTGCCTTGATGTTTGACCTACAATGGGTTTCGCCTTCAGTGAGCAAGTATTCCCTCTTTGGCTTACCAATTTTCTTATGGTCGGCGTTGATAACATGTCCTTTGGCTATTATTTTGTTTGTTAATTCGAACACGAATCGAACGCCGCTTTATCATCATGTAACTTATTATACATAAAATAATATTCGGTAATAGTGTATCAAGTGCTCATGTATTCTCAATTTCTTCCGCAGTATTTCTCCATTCTCAGCGTTGCTGGTTCCGTATTCGTTGTGCGCATTTGCTGTGCTGAAATCGTGAATGTACTCGCGGTCCTTAGCATCTTTACTGGTTTTAGTAGTTCCTTTTTTGGCGTCACTCTTTTATCTTGGGCAAATAGTATTGGTGATTTGATTGCTAATCAATATTTGGCTCGGCAGGGCTATCAAAATATGGCGCTCGCCGCTTGCTTCGGTGGACCGCTATTCAGTGAGTTGCAGATATCTTCTTTCATGCCCATGTTTTCAACTAGTAAATATTTTCAAGATTCTTTACTGGCTGTTGGCTCAACTTTACTATATAAGACACTAACAACTCATAACTTCGTGATTGCGGTAATTTAAAAAATATACATATGTATATCGTCAATATTTAATTTGTGCTAAATTATTTAATCCAAAATTTACTCTAACTTTTAGGAATTCGGCGAGGGAATAATGGGCGAGAATTGCACTATATTCCTTATAATTAGCTTGTTTATCATTTTACTGGGTGCTCTCACCACAGACTTTTACTTTCGCCCCAGTTTTGGTGTTTATGTTATAATTATGTATTGCATTTTTTTCTTATATAATATTCTGGGTGAATTTGAAGTCATACATCCATATGGCACCGATCATAGAATGGATCAGGCTATCGAACCGGAACTTTAATTAGTTCCAACCTGATATACTATTATTACGATTGTTTATTATATATGTATTTTATCGAAATTAATTAATTAATTGAGTACTTACACGTTTTTCGATTAACTTATCGCAAACATTAAACACTGTTTTGATTGGATTCTTATCCATTCGTATTGTCTTGTCGTAGTAGGTGACTTTGCGTGGCACATATTGCTGGTCGAAGTTCAGGTTCTGTGTGAATTTATACAAAATATGAATAACTTTGATAAATCATATTATACATATTCGACAACATATATTCAGGAATGCACTAAAGTATAGTATAAGTATTCACTTATGCTGATTTACCGAAATTATTGTGCGGAAGTGCGACTCGCTTTCGGGATCCGCCAGCACACCACCGATGTTGTAAGTGGAGGGATTGTCCGAGTGTTGAGTGTGCTTTTGCGCTGTAACTCCTAAATGTATACCACAGAAAAGCAGAAAAACCACACTCATTCCGTCAAGTACAGCCATATTTGATCTATTGCATGTATGTGTGCAATATCTGCTAGCAGGAAGTACTACAAAACAGATATTTATAGATATGTATATCTTTCATTGTACTTTCATTGTTATTTTTATTTCATTGTTCCAAATATTATACAAAAATAAATTAATTACAACTCACAATTAAATAACATAAAACACAATATAGCAAAAATAAATATTTTTCTTTTTTTGTATTTTGCATATATTTTGCAAATTTCTTGTATGGCATTGTATATTAATATTAGTATTATTATTATTGTTTATTAAAATTCATTTCGCCTTAATGTCTCTAATCAGCATTCATACCCAACATTCGTCACAATTTTTCAAACAGCACTGTAACCCAACGGCGCCGAATTTCAAAGTAGGTGGCGCAGCGTTTAACACTTCTGATCCGCTCTCAAATTCTCTCTCACAACACAAATTGAGCGCTGCTGCGATCATATGTTTTTGACAATTCAACCATTCCGTGACATTCTGATTGGACAATTCGCTTTTCCGTCGTCACTGAACCACTTGTTGAATTTTGCTGTTCCGTCTCGGTTCAATTTTCACTTTGATATTTTCCGGTTAAATTTCGCGTTTCCCGCCACAAAAATATGCCTAATCGCTGGGTTATTACGGAAATAAGTTGAGTGAATAGAAATTCGTTGTGAAATCGGCAGTAATACTATGAAATTCATCGCATTTACATATATTGCTGTCGTGCGAGCGTGTGTGTGTGTGAGATAGTGAATACGTAAAAAGCCAGCTCGCACTGTGCTAGTACACATATAAGTAAATATATGTACATTAAAAATATAAGTAAGAGAAAATCTACAAGTGTTAACCAAGCCACAAAGGGCGATCAGAGCTACAAACATTGCATGTGAATAGATATATTCATATACAGAATATAATGTGAAATAAAGCTATAAAGCGAATGTTTAAGTGAAAAACGCTTTCTGCGAACGCGGTGGGTGTGTTAGCGGCAAGCCAGTTGGAACATAACCGGGTCGCTTCGACACAGCAGCTATGTGGCGATGACAAACACACATTCACGGAATTATATTTCTCTAACTAGATTTGTTGTTTTGTTTATGTGCCACATATTCGTCATTTGCCGCGTTATTTTTCCACATTCTTTCTGCGGTGTTTATTTTTAAGTGCAAAACAAAGACTACATTGATCAATTGCATTGTTTTGTTTAGAGAATCGTCTGTGGCTTAAATGAAAAAATGTAATAGCAAAAGTTGCTAGCTGTGATCCGTGCGGTAAATAAAATAAATTCAAGATTTCAAGTGAAATTACCGTTGTATAAATGTATAATACTAGGTAGTAAAGTATTAAAGTGCGATAAGTGCAACATAAACATTCCATTAACATTCCAAACAAACCGCAAAAACGGATGGACGTATTAAATAACACATTGTAAGTATTTCTGCATACATTTTAATCTGATTTAATGCTTCGACCTTGCATATGTACATACATATGTTTATGAGGACAATTTTTTAGCGACAAAGGTTAATGTACTAAGGCGAATCAAACTGAACGAGATGGTATATTATAATAGAATATGAATCATTGATTCTGGTACTATAAGTTGTGTATGAACTATCTGCAAGCGCTACAACAGCCATACACACTAAATGTATGTCATATTAAGGGCGACGTCGTAAAGAAAAACTTATTTAAAATACAAAAGATCACCCTAATGAGTATATGTATGTACATACAAGATACATGTATGCCAGCAAGTATTCCCAACAATTAAAGCGTGCATGTTCTTATGTTTAACGCCGCTTGTATGTATGTATGTACTATTTGAATGCAAATAGTGTGAAAAGTCTCAACTATTATTAAAACTTTTTCATTTCTTATCAAAAAACAATCAAAATTAATCATTCAAATTAATCAGTTTGTTATTTGCTGCTTTTGTTAGACAAATTCGTCGCAACCATAAATTATTGATTTTAATTATACAACAACAACTCTAATATTTTCTTTGACTAATTTTGCCTGATTAGGAGATTGTGGAGTTACGAAACTAAAAATTGTCATAAATTATACACAATTGTCGAGTAAAGGCATACAATCGGACCTATCTATATATTTGTATACCGGGTGTTGCTAAAAAACTTTCAGAATGGAAACATGAAAAAAAGTTGATTAGCTATTATTGCTAACATTCAATGAACTTTGGTCGGTCGAAGTGAGGTGCTGAATAATTCTTTAAGCCTTAACTTGTCTGCGAATTTCGAGAGCAAACACTATTAGCGTTTTCTTTTCTCGATGAAAAGGTTGCCTCTTTATATTTCAACATTATACACATGCTGCATAACCTCTTTGAATGTGCTCTATTATTTACATGATAAAAGAACAAAAAAATTTCACTCTCCCACACGATTTGAATATCCGAGTACAGAATATCCGAGAAAAAATGCAACATTTGAGGTAAGAAAACGCTATAAATTTTTGCAGGCTCATGGGGACAAACGGCCGAAAATTGAGAATTTTTCTAACATGGTCCTATCTCATCTTAAGTTAGAACAGTGTCACGCGCCACCAGGTTTCAAACAGCTGAACATACAAAGACCTCATATGTACATACATATATTCATATGCGCTCGTGTGTTGTGTTAATTTCAAAATTAATGCACGGCTTGCGTGCTGATAGCGTGCATCAGATAGCGCACGAACACACACCCATTCAGCTTCTCGTTTATAGTATTGAAATGCATTCAAATTATAATCTCAGCCATGTAAGTGCGCTCGTATATACTCGTACATGTATACATATTTATTTTCCCTCCAGCTGTATGGCAGAGCCCAGCTTCAGCTCACTTTGGTTTTATTGGATAATAAATGAAAATGCAAACGCATCTGGTGCAGCGGCACGCTTTTGTTGCCGGCGGTGGCGCTCAATTATCCGGCATGCTGCTTTTCATTTGTGTCTCGCGAGTCGGGCTATTCCATTTCGCTTTGCCTAAGTGAGCTACTCATGCCTAGAAATATAAGTTTGGTGCATTGTTTAATCTGTCTGCGAAATAAATTTATAATTTTTCGTTGTCCTAAGCCATTCTTCAGCCTCTAAGATGTTTCACAGAGTTTAATAACTTTGTTTGGAATACCTTTAATTAAAAGTGTTAGATATAGAGTTATTATCAGAATGGCTTTCTGAAAGGCAATTAATTCTCTGTATTACTATATAATAAAGTAAATATGGGAGTAATAGAATATTCAGGTTCAGTTAAAGAAAAACTTCAGGTCAAGGTTAAGTTTGCTTACATATATAGAGGTAATGGTAAGCTATGGGTCAAACGAGATAAAGTCTATTTACATTTTGTGAGATCAAGTCACGCAAGATCAAGGAAGTTCAAGACAGGAGTAATTGACCAAGTGAAGGAAATCGGTCCATTAATTATTCCAGGTCCATAGACTGAATACGAGTACAATATTGTTCGTAATTCTAGATAGGCATTTTGTAGATCGACTTTACATATATAGAAACCATTGATCCTTCAATTTTATATACATACTAGCAGACCGCTCAGGCTTCGCACGGGTTTAAACAAACATGTATGTATGTACTTTCCCGTTTCTTGCGTGGGTTAATTAAAAAAAAATTCGAACATAAAATTATATTTTATTTGGAATAAGGTAAACCTTAATTACGACCTTTAGTCTTTGGTGACCGATGTCTTTGTCTCTGATTATGAAGGCGTTGGGAACGCTCAGAGTTCGACGCCCTAGTGCGAGCTTGTATAATTCTAATATTTTGTTCTTCAAGCCGCTGCACACGCTCCGTACTCGACTCTCTGACACGCGATTGCAATGCGAAGAGAATGACTTGCAAGACGATTTTCAGTTTCAGATTAAGATTCTCCATCACGGAGTTTTTTTGATACTCTCACCTCTGAGCTGTTTCCAGAAAGTTGAGATTCTTGCAAAAACTATAGCCTATGTTACTCGGGGTAAATGTAGCTTTCCAAGGGTGAAAGAATTTTTGAAATCGGCATAGTAGTATTTGAGTTTATTCATTACAAATCTTTCCTCTTTATAATAGTAGTATAGATAATGGTCAGATGAACGTGAACTTAACCCTTCTTCACTCCTTCACAGTATTTTTATCAGCATTTTCGCGTGTCTCAGCACAGTGTGCGCCCCGCTAGGCTCTAATTAAAGCATGCATATTTATTATTGCTAAATTAGCTAGTGGAGGAGCATTATTTATTATATTTTCTTGTTGTTGCTATTGCTGCAATGGTGCATGCTTGCTTGCAGTTGCATTGTGCATTGCGCACTCTTGTTGGCGTTGTGTTGGCGGATGGCTTTGTTTAATTTCTATACACGAGTATCAATTAGCATTGTTGTTAATGATCGCACACAGATTTTATGGCTATATTTAGCTCAATTAAATTTACAACTACAAATAGCAGTGTGTGAGCATATGCGTGTGAACATGTGCATACATATGTGTGTATATATGGAGATTTATTATCTTTTTTAACATGCATACATACTACACATGCATCTCAATTGAGAGAAGTCAACTATATTATTATTTCAGGGTCAATTGTCTTCTTATTTTTTTTTAAGAAGATTCTCAACAAAAGAGTAACCAATCTTCACATATTTACATACATATGTATGTATCTTTCATTGAAGTTATTATATAATTTTCCATTGAAACGTATGCCGGTTTTTCAGTGAATTTGAAAAATATTAACTAAAGAGAGAAAAGAAAAGAAGTAAACCAACCTATATATTTACCTTCAGTATATTTAAAATTTGAAAAGTAATTGTGTCTTTTTTATCAACTTTTGATGATTTCTTGGTATACATTAGGATCTGTTCAGATTTCTCAACCGATTAATTAATTCATTTCATTTTCCCATATGACACATGAATATTAGTGAACACAACGAAAACGGTTGAAATTAATAAAAATTGATTCTTCTTTTTCTTCTTGAATTGATTAATCTTATCAATTGATGAAATTTCTATTTTTCATCACTTGGTTCATTGAACATAACTAAAATACCCAAATTATTATTCAGCACCAAACATACGAACACACTGCCGACAACTATTATTCGCAAAGAATAATCCAACTTTTCTCATCCAGTCTCAATTATGCAAACAAATATTCATTTCATTTACAACCTGCACCGCCTGCCGCTTTGTTCTCTTCCAAGCTTTCAAAGCTTCTATGAAAATGGTTTGGCTAAGACAGGTCCTTAAAAACACACTGCACTCCTAAGTAATTGTAAGTATTCACATTTCTTGTTTTCTGCTTTTTTTAGACAACTCCTTCCTCTCAGATTCCGCCACGCCGTTAATTCTATTCATTCAGCAAAATTAATTGTCGTCGCCTGTAGTTGTTTTAAAGACTCTGTCATCACAGGATGAGTGGTGATGCGAAAGAATTTGACTATACTATAATTTTGTAGGTTGGCTGGGCTGTGGCCCTGCGGTGATTGTAAGTAGATGTAGTATAAACAAGTAAGGAAGGGCTAAGTTCGGGTGTAACCGAACATTTTATACTCTCGCAATTTATTTATTTAACTTTATTTATATTATGAGTATATAATTAATATTCGTCATATATATTGTATAAAGTCCATTGAAAGTTGGAAACCATAATATTAGGTTAGAAGCACCGAGGTCCTCGTTTTCGATATATGGGGCCTTGAAAACCTATGGTCCGATTTCGGTGATTTTTAGAATGGGGCTGCCACACTATAAACATAGTATTTGTGCAAAGTTCTGCACCGATATCTTCACTAGTGCTTACTTTATATATTGTAAAATAACCGATTCAGATCGTCTTCAAAGTTCTGGTATATGGGAAGTAGGCGTGGTTGTGAAGCGATTTGGCCTATTTTCACAACATATCATTGGGATGTAAGGAAACTATTACAAATCAAGTTTCATTGCAATCGGTCGAGTAGTTCCTGAGGTATGGTTTTTGATCCATAAGTGGGCGACGCCACGCCCATTTTCCATTTTGTAAAAAGATCTGAGTGCAGCTTCCATCTGCCAATTATTATGTGAAATTTAGTGTTTCTGACGTTATTCGTTGGTGAGTTAACCCACTTTTAGTACTTTTCAACCGAACCTTTGTATGGGAGGTGGGCGTGGTTATTATCCGATTTCTTTCATTTTTGAACTGTATTAAGAAGTGACTAAAAAAAAAGACTGCAGAAAGTTTGGTTTATATAGCTCTATTGGTTTCCGAGATATGTACAAAAAACCTATTTGGGGGCAGGGCCACGCCCACCTCCCCAAAAAAATTACATCCAAATATGCCCCTTCATAGTGTGATCCTTCATACCAAATTTTATTTCCATAGCTTTATTTATGGCTTAGTTATGGCACTTTATGTGTTTTCGGTTTTCGCCATTTTGTGGGCGTGGCAGTGGTCCGATTTTGCTCATTTTCGAAAGCAACCTTCCTATGGTGCCAAGGAATAAGTGTTCCAAGTTTCATTAAGATATCTTAATTTTTACTCAAGTTACAGCTTGCACAGACGGACGGACGGACGGACGGACGGACGGACGGACAGACAGACATTCGGATTTGAACTCCACTCTTCACCCTGATCACTTTGGTATATATAACCCTATATCTAACTCGTTTAGTTTTGGGTGTTACAAACAACCGTTATGTGAACAAAACTATAATACTCTCTTAGCAACTTTGTTGCTAGCAACTTTGTTGCGAGAGTATAAAAAGTGTGTGTGTCTTGAGTTGGCAACAGGCTGCGTTCTCTGCCAAACAATTCGTTGTATAAAGTTCTCTGGAATGTTGATGTTTAATTATGGGTTGTTGGGAAGCATTGGCTGTTCGAATTGTAAATATACACAGATAAATTTGCATTGTTTCCTATTCTTTTGTTCTAAAGCTTGTAGGAATCTGTCAATTGGTTTTATAGTGTCAACGTTACGATTAGTCCATTCAAACGATTTGTGCTATTTTCTTAGTGAGTCAAGAAGGACGCTCTTCATAATAAATATTATAGTCTTATCAAATATTTGAATTACTATATTCCCTTTATCAAATCTCTTTAATCTTTTGGAATTGATGGAGTGAGGTTTTAAGTGATTTGAAACTCAAAGACTTACATTTTCGATATTTTCTCGTAATCAATCAAATTGGGCTCACCACTTCAAGAGGCCCACACTTCCAAATTCAGACACTAAAGAAGTAATACACAAATCGTTGAATGAATTCTCAGCACATATCGTTATTTGCACTGTGTGTGACTGTGAGATTGAAAACCTCTACACTCATGGGTATACATATCCTTTGATTTTTCAATATAATGTGTGTATACGTATGAATGTGTGGAAATGATATTTTTTTCCCCAGCCGGAAATTGAGCTCTTTAATAATATTTTATTATTCTTAAAGCAATATTACGTAATGGACAACTTTTGCCCAAGGTTGACGGGAAAAATACAAATTACTCTCAACAGTTATTTAAAATGAAAATTAATTGATATAAAACAATACAGTGAAGTCGACGGTTAATGAAACAAACAATACACCGAAGGCTCATATTAGCCTTCGTCAGGTTCTAATTTCCCAACAGGGACACTTTCATGCCATTCGCTATTATCACAAAACGATTTAAGATTTATGAAGACTTTCTTTTTGGTGGCACCCCCTATCTTGTACTATGTACACGAATTCTGTATTAAAAGCATCGTATTCCAGCATCCCAATATACATATATATACAAACATAAATACAGACTTGTATATCAGTGTGTCTGGAGGCAGTTAACAGTTGTAAACCGCTATTGTTTGGTATAGAAAATATTTTTGGGTGTGTTACACTAAGCCTTATAGAATTTTCACTTTATTTGAAATTGATTTTTAGATTTTTCATAGATACATATATTTAAGTGAATATGTTTTAACAATGAATATTGTGATTTTTCAAAAGAACTCCGTTATACTCGCTTTACTATCACAATATTTGCTTATCACTCTTGTATATCCTTTTCTAGATTACTTGAAACACGCATACATATATAATTGTAGATATACATACATATGTATATCTATCAAACATTGGTACGGTTGCAAAAATTTTTTTTTTTCACTGAAAACTGTTTCCTTTCAAAGACAATTCGTTTCATTTCACTTTCATTTGTTCAATGTTTTATCAAAACCACGTATTCTTAATACAATTTTTTCTAAATTTACTCTGCACATAATTTTCACACTTTTTTCGAATATGTATTCTCACATACATATATGCGCATACATGCACACACCCAACCACCACCACCATATTTGCAAAGAATGGAATTCTCAAAGCACCTCTTTAACTCTTAACACTCCCACATCCGTTCACGTTTACGCCAACAGCTTCACTTTGCCACTAAAGTGAATTCCTTTACGCCATGAGTATGCGCCTAAAATCCTTAACATCCTGAAAAAGCTGACGAGCTTCGTAGCTTTTATGAAATGAAAAGCTCTCAAAATCGGTGGAGCTTTCGTGCTTTCTGCTAAATTAAATTGTTTGGTTACTCAAAACTCAACTGCTCTCTACATTTTTCTCTCATCAATTTACTTTCGCTTTTATCACAACTTGTATTATGCGGCAACAGCTGTTCATCGTTCTCTTATCACTTATCACACGGCCGTCAAACAGCTGACTAGTCGTGCGCATGTGGTTATACCACATACACGTGATTTTCTTTCAGCTGATAAGTGGAATGTGCACAAGTATCTATGAGTGAGTTGGATAGAGAAAGCGGTTGGTTGTTTACCTTGTTTATTGTTTACATTGTGCCGGCAACATTGTGAGCTTTTTACTTCATTCGTAAATATACAAACGGATGCAAATACATATGTATGCGAATAAATAGCGCTTATACAAAGAAATGACTACATATATAACGTGACTCGTCGTGGTATGAGCTTCACATTATGTTTTCACAATACTAAGTTTCTAATGGGAAATAAATTCATCGAGTTATGATAACAAAGTTTGGCGTGAAGAATCGTAGTGTCTAAGCATTCCAGAGAATTTTTCTTTCCTCGACAAAAAATAATAATTAAAAGGCATCTTATGAAGTCATCATAATATTTTCCTTTTTTAATGACAATAAATTGATTATACTGAAATTTATAACAAATCTCACAAAAGTTGTCCAGAAAGTTAGAGGATTAGTATAATACCATAAATATTACATTCTTCGGTTTTTGGATGTAAATATTGCAATTTTTGGATTTTAGTCTATCAACTAGACAATCTGTAGGAATACATTAAATGTGAATTATTTATCATGACATCTACGAATTTCTCTACTTATTAGTAAGAAAGTATATTGAGACGCAGGACAAGCTAGTCATTAGAGATGGGAGAAGTTTAAGTATTTATTTCCATTTATTGATTCCCACTATATATGTATATATGTACATACGGGTGTTTGAGCTTTATAACTTGCCCATTTCAATATCAGTTTCATATAAAAGTACTTTACTTCGATATTCAAATTAAAATCATAATTTGTGTAAATATTTATTTAACTAGTTTTTTTGTATTTGCATGCTAAACCGCAAGTACGTGTGAAAGCGCCATAAATTAGCCCATATTATGCTCTGCTACATAGACCACAACAAAAACAAGCACAACAACTACACTTTAGGTCATTTTCGTAAATAAACAGAAGTCATTAAAATTCCTTGAGAACAATAAAAGCAAAAACAGGGAAATAAAGAAGAAGAATGCAGAACAAACACAATAGGAAATCTCAACTGTATTAACCGCTAATTATTGGCTGATTGTGTAAATGTGTGAACATGATATGTATGTATGTATGTATATGTATGAACCGAATTTTTGGGGCTCCAAAATACAGCCGAAAACAGTACAAATTTCAAACAAATACGCATACATTCACATATACAAATATGCACGCATGACAATGAGAGTGAGAGTGTTTATTTAAACGAAGCGTAGTGGCCAGAAGAGCTTTTACTCTTGCGCGCAAATGAGGCCGTTGGCATCTGAGTGCACACTAAACCCCCAACAAACGTTTATAAGCCAAAAATTCCTTAAGCCAACAGGCTTTTAGTGTATTCTAGCCGCAGTCAGGAAGTCAATGTGGCAAGAACTCACAATGCTCTTGCGCCGCCTCGTGCTTTTGAGTGAAATTCTAAATGATTTCTACTCAATAACGCTTTTTCACAGCTTTTCCAGTGGCTTTGGCTCTGGCTGGTTTTCATACGAATACGTTGCCCAGTTGAGGGGCCTCATTTTCATTTCAGTTCGAGTCGGAAGTGGACGCGCGTCACCTATAGCACTCGCTCGCACACACACATACACTCACAAAACACACACTCAAACACCTCAAGAGGGTGCGCGCGCGAGTGAGTGGGTCAATTCAATGTTTGGCGTTTAGACGCAGCGCAATGATGATTTTTGTTTCTTTTAAACAACACAATTAAAAATTATTTCGCGCATCGTTTGCTTGCTTACTTTTGATGAGTGCGGTAGTGTAATTTCGCGGTCGAATATTTGTTTATTTCAACGCCTCGCTACAGAAACCGAAACGTACGTCGTGTCGGGCAAACGTGTGGAGTAGCTTCACAGCAGCATCATTTAATAGACTTGGTAAATTTTTTCGCAACACAATTTGAGTGAAGATTTCAAAATTCGAGTGTCCATAGATGAAGAGTGTAAAAATCGCACAAAAAGGAAAATTTGCTAATATTATGTAAAAAATTATTATAAGAACTAATTAAAGTTATTGCAACAAAAACCAATTTTTACCATTGAGTGTGCCATCCTGCTGCAGCAGGTCAGCATGTGCTGTATATGTGAATAAAAAGGTTTAAAATTGTATCATTGAAAGCAATGTATTTTCGTGGCTGTGTTCCAAATGTATCATTTTAGAATTGTGTACTCATACGCACATATACAGAATCCCAAATTCCAGCCTAAATGGCACCTCCGAACGTGTTAAGTGCTATAAATCAATCAGAAGCAATTAATTTTCAATAAATGATATTACCCATGAAATTCGCGATGATCAAAGGTGAAATCTGTGTGCATGTGTATGGGTGTGTGCGTCTTCGTGGCTCACTAAAATCGTGTGCATTTCTTCAAGTTTCTTTGTACATACATATATACATATTGATATGATTGTGAAGAAATTTGTGTTGAAACTATAAGCCAATTAGTGGTTAATCAAGTTTAATTGAATTTGAAATAAATTCATTTTATGTCTTTTTAATGCAAATTGTTTATTTCCCAAGCAACATGATAGTATGTACATATATGTAAATGTGTATGTGTCTAAGTGTAATGTATTACTTGTAAAATGCTGTTTACGGCCCTATTTACAAAAGTACATGTTTTATATTGAAACACCTAAATACGTATGTATAAGTAATCGAACATATGTATATATAGATCAACATACACTAAGCAACAAAAATGTGTTTACAAATAATGTCTCCCAATGCCAATATTTGCATTAAATAAATATTTTTGTTTCGACGCTACAATTATACAAATCATAAATAAATAATCATCAACCGAAATCGTCCTGTTGAAATCACTAAGACGATTGATTGCCGTGGAGAAGCAAAAGACGATGAATCATTTGCCTGTAAGCTCCGTTCGCTATATACTAGGTTTGAACAAGTATCAACTCAGGCAACCTTCTAGGCCGTGATTTATTCTGGAAGCTATAGGAACACTTACTGGTGTTGTCAAAGTAGTAAATTGTGAAGCAAAGTACCTCTTATCGTTACATCCACCCAGACAACTCAATAAATTTTTAAATATAACCAGGAATTTGGGTGTATTTTTTATACAAAATACTTTGATACATACTTTCCTCGTTGACTGTCACTTATTCGG
Organism: Zeugodacus tau; assembly: GCA_031772095.1. Classification (NCBI taxonomy): domain Eukaryota; kingdom Metazoa; phylum Arthropoda; class Insecta; order Diptera; family Tephritidae; genus Zeugodacus; species Zeugodacus tau. The sequence goes on along the minus strand of CM062649.1, from coordinate 5,383,235 downwards.
ATGCTGCATGGAATTTGGCTGCTCGGCACTCCGTTTGCTCGTCGTTGTTGTCGTTAATGTTGTTTTTATTCTTGCTTAAATGACAATACAGTTTCATGTTGTATCTTTCGTATATGTGGGGTGGTAAGCTGCGCCAGCAAACCCCTAAAATTATCCAGCTTGGCGCGTGACAGCACCTCCTTACCTCACCGTTTCCTCCACATATTTATTTGGTGTGTTGAGCTCATACTCCCGCCGGATATGCCTTTTTATGTTTACCTCCTGTTCATATACCCAGCCAGGCAGCCACCAACATTCTGCTTTCGCCGCGCTTTCGTTACTTTCATTTAAAATTCCAGCATACATATTTACACTTTGACCTAAAAACAATCAAACAAACAAATATGTGTGTGAGTTTTAATATTTTAGAAATATTTTATGTCTATGCCATCGTGGTCGAGGTTTGTGGCAAGAACAAAAATAAAATGTAAACTACTTTTTTTTGGTAAAATTTTTATTAAAAGTATTTCGCTTTATGTTGAAATTCGTATTATACGCAAGTAAACGGTTGGTTAAAAATTTATTTTTATACTCTCGCAACAAAATTGCTAAAAGAGTATTATAGTTTTGTTCACATAACGGTTCTTTGTAACACCCAAAACTAAACGAATAAGATATAGGGTTGTATATACCAAAGTGATCAGGGTGAAGAGTGGAGTTCAAGTCCGAATGTCTGTCTGTCCGTCCGTCCGTCCGTCTGTGCAAGCTGTAACTTGAGTAAAAATTAAGATATCTTGATGAAACTTGGCACACTTATTTCTTGGCACCATAGGAAGGTTGCTTTCGGACCACTGCCACGCCCACAAAACGGCGAAAACCGAAAACACATAAAGTGCCATAACTAAGTCATAAATAAAGCTATGGAAATAAAATTTGGTATGAAGGATCGCACTATGAAGGGGCATATTTGGATGTAATTTTTTTGGGGAAGTGGGCGTGGCCCCGCCCCCAAATAGGTTTTTTGTACATATCTCGCAAACCAATAGAGCTATATAAATCAAACATTCTGCAGTCGTTTTTTTAGCCACTTCTTTATACAATCCAAAAATGAAATAAATCACATAATAACCACGCCCACATCTCATACAAAGGTTAGGTTGAAAACTACTAAAGTGGGTTAACTTACTAAAGAAAAACGTCAGAAACACTAAATTTCACATAAGAAATGGCAGATGGAAGCTGCACTCAAATTTTTTTACAAAATGGAAAATGGGCGTGGCGTCACCCACTTATGGGTCAAAAACCATATCTCAGGAACTACTCGACCGATTTCAATGAAATTTGTAATAGTTTCCTTACATCCCAATGATATGTTGTGAAAATAGCTTCACAACCAAGCCTACTTCCTATATACCAGAACTTTGAAGACGATCTGAATCGTTTACTTTGCAATATATAAAGTAAGCGCTAGTGAAGCTATCGGTGCAGAACTTTCCACAAATACTACTTTTATAGTGTGGCAGCCCCATTCAAAAATCGCCGAAATCGGTCCATAAGTTTTCAAGGCCCCATATATCGAACACGAGGACCTCGGTGCTTCTAACCTAATATTATGGTTTCCAACTTTCAATGGACTTTATACAATATATGTATATGACGAATATTTGGGTCAAATTGTGTTTTATATAATATAAATAAAGTTAAATAAATAAATTGCGAGAGTATAAAATGTTCGGTTACACCCGAACTTAGCCCTTCCTTACTTGTTTTATCAAACATGCTTAATACTTTACTTTTTCTATTTAACACATTTTAATGCATAACTAATGGAAGAAAATTGTGTTAAAGTATATAAGTGCGTGCTCAATTTACAATTGCAAGTAATTTCCGCAACATTTGCGTTTTCTTCAGCACATCCTTTGTAGGCTCTAGCTCTTACATAGTTCTGCTCATTATGGTAATGTACTTGCTACAAATCAAAGAACGAGCGATGCTACTCACGTTTGCCTTTCTCAACAATAATTTGATTGACATACGCAAAATTAAATTTTCTTCCCACCCACTTTTAGTTGCAAGCACTTTGTCGCGTATTATCGGAAAGTCCTACATAAATATTTATTATATTTGTATGTACATAAGTGAGTCTTGATATACAGTGTGGAAAGGCACGTGTCATTTTGTTTTGACAGATGAGTGAAACTTGCGAAAATAGTTTTATTTTTAAGTACATATTCATCACTCACTCGCTTGCGATACAACTTCACTGAGTTTCAAACTAAGACACCGCCAGCATATGGGACAGAAGGAATACCGACGTGTTGGCTTGACCTTGACATCTCTTCATAAGATGTAATTTGTCTATAAAAGTCTTGCGCATGATTAAATATACATATCCAACTAGCTGACTCCGCAGTCGTTGCAATGCGTGAAATTATTTGTTTTGAAAACAAAGTTGAATTTGTATAGTGTTGGAAAACATTTATTTGCGATTTTTCTAATTTTTTTTTTTTAATGTAACGCAGCTTAATAAACAACATTTTTTGTTTTCTAGTGTTGGACAACATTTATTTGCGATTTTTCTAAATTTTTTTTTTTAATGTAACGCAGCTTAATAAACAACATTTTTTGTTTTCTGTTCCGGTGCGTAAATGTACAGAGAAGATGATTTTTCAACTCGTGAATGAAATTTATGCCACACACCTCCAGCGACTGTCTTTGAGACCTGTTGATTGTCATCCCAAATGCAAGTCTCATTAGAAACTGAATACGTTTGAACTGAAATGGCAAATCGTTGGAACTCAAAGAAATTCGTGGAATCAAGCATTCTGCCCCCTTGTAAGTCCCTTTAAAAAATTCTTTCAACTATTACATTTTTCGATAGCTGCTTGAAGATTGCGAAGCATAATAAATGACAAAGCATTATAATGACAAAGAATTTAGAAATTTCACTGGATAATTCACAGCTTCGTCTTCATTTTCAACATGATCGATCGATGTGTATGAACACAAATCTCCCGGAAGTTGACTTTAAGTCGTATAGATTAAATCATCGACATCGGTATTTTTGACAGTTAAAAATCTGCGTGCACTCAACCAATCGTAGTTACGATAAATTTGGCTAATGTTCGGATTGATATCAAACCATTAGAAGTATTAACCGGAATTTGCCCAGTTCTTTGCAGATCTTCTGCGGTGCTATCCTGTTGCAGGAACACACGCATATTCATGGTCAATCATATGGTTTTCGCGTGCCGCCACAAGTACGATGACTTGAGATATGCGTTCAAATCCTCCGCCGTTGTTGATTTCGAAATAACAGAATGTGTTTGTCAATAACAGTATCATTACGCCACCAAAGCGATGATTATTAGTCCACAGATCTTTCATTGTTCTGTCAAGTGCTTTTAGAAAACTGCGCTCATCTCATATATGTTTCATAAATTTGCATGTTTAACTGAAGCTATAGTGTCGTATGTGCCCTTCTTCCAACTTCAAGTAGCGTTGCTGCAATTCCAGTAGATGCGAGAGCCAACGTAATGCTATTATGAGATCGAATTTTTGCCAAAATCCCGTTTTTTACACATTTACCACTGTTTCTTCGCTCCTATTGGTCGTGATGCTATATAGCCTATAGCCTTTCTCGATATATGGACTATCCAACACAAAAAGAATTATTCAATTCGAACCAGTAGTTTCGGAGATTAGCGCGTTCAAACAAACAAACAAACAAACTCTTCAGCTTTATAATATTAGTATAGATATTCATGGAAGTAAAGTAGTGTGCTTGCAATGCTTTCGAGCCGGTTACTCATATTCATTCTTCATTATTTAGGATAATTTAAGAGTATAATTGTATGTATGTTATTGGCGTTCAACCGTTTAGCCGGTGATAGCCGAATCGATGAGAGCGCGCCACTCTTCTCTTTCCTTCGCAGTTCGGCGCCAGTTGGAGATTCCAAGTGTAATCAGGTCGCTCTCCACCTGGTCCCTCCAACGGAGTGGAGGCCTTCCCCTTCCTCGGCTTTCTCCGGCGGGTACTGCATCGAACACTTTCAGGGCTGGAGTGTTTTCGTCCATTCGGACAACATGACCTAGCCAGCGTAGCCGCTGTCTTTTTATTCGCTGAACTATGTCTATGTCGTCGTATAACTCGTACTGCTCATCGTTCCATCATCTGCGGTATTCGCCGTTGCCAATGTTCTGAGGACCATAAATCTTGCGCAAAATTTTCCTCTCGAAAACTTCTAGTGTCGTCTCATCAGATGTTGACATCTTCCAAGCTTCTGCACCATAAAGCAGGACGGGAATGATAAGCGACTTGAGAGTTTGATTTTGGTTCGTCGAGAGAGGACTTTACTGTTCAATTGCCTACTCAGTCCAAAGTAGCACCTGTTGTCAAGAGTGATTCTGCGCTGGATTTCGAGGCTGACATTGTTGGTGTTGTTGATACTGGTTCCCAGGTATACGCAATTATCTACGACTTCGAAGTTATGACTGTCAACAGTGACGTGGGAGCCAAGACGCGAGTGCGCTGACTGTTTGCTTGATGACAGGAGATATTTCGTCTTGTCCTCATTCACCTCCAGACCCATTCGCTTCGCCTCCTTATCCATGCGGGAAAAAGCAGAACAAACGGCGCGGTTGTTGCTTCCGATGATATTAATATCATCGGCGTACGCCAGGAGCTGTACACTCTTGTAGAAGATTGTACCTTCTCTATTTAGCTCTGCAGCTCGTATTATTTTTTCCAACATCAAGTTAAAGAATTCGCAAGAGTATAATTAGTTTACTTTTAGCTAAGTTAAGGTTTATTTTCTATGGTCTTGCTGCAGTATGCAATTAATTAATATTATAGATCATCTTTACGCTTCTTCTTATTTGATCGGCTGAAATATGTACATATATATGTTTAATTGCAAATCATTGAAAATAATGGATTTTGTTGGGAATGGCATCTTTAGAGACATTTCAAATAAATTTCTCAGAAAGTCATCAATAAACCTAATATTTTCACAAGTGACAGTTTGAATTTAGCCAAATGAAAATCATAGTTCTGAAATTAGATTTTATTTCTAGTGTTTCAGGCAGTTGCTCGACCGAATCACTCAAATAAATGAGCCATTTTAACAGCAAATAGTGAGTGAAACGAGAAACTAGAACTGTATAAGTTTTGTACTTTGCTATACCTACACTTCTTCTATATTTCACAAAATTTCCCTACACTTACATACATATATATAGGCATACGTACATTTAGTCCTTGAATAGGCACCAATTTCACATACCAATGCGATTTATCTTTCTTTACAGCCAATTAAATTTGAATTTCCAAAGGCAAGTTTGCATACTTAGTGCTTTTAGCGACTGCAGCAACAGTTGTTGCCATAACTTGGGGAATTCTGTTGCTTGTAAGACACACAAGCGCAAATACAAACACTAGCAAACATCTCGTCAACTACAGCATCGAGTACAACTTCCACTGCTACTATCATCCATTTCCACGCTTTTCCGCCTACCATTGCTTCGCTCTCATTTTCTGCGGTTTCGTCGGGCGCACACACACCAACAAACAAGCAGGCGCTAGTACACTTTTGAAACACATACATATGTGATATTTAACGAGACGGTGAATAAGAGGTAGAAGAAGAAACAGGATATTCAAGAGGTGTAATTTCCATTTGCTTGCGAGACACAGTGTGCTCCATATAGTGTCACTAGCGCTCACACCCTCGTTACGCCCACTTTCAACACAATGGGTGATAATATAATTGGCTCGGCAAGCTTCTTGCATTTGGGCGATATCGTGTCGCTCTATGCGGAGGGCAGTGTTTGCGGCTTCCTCAGCACACTCGGGTAAGTTAATGAATAGTTAATTTTTATATCCTCCTATAAACTAAGGTATTTACTATGCATACATACTAACCAAGCCACACACGGCTTTCTTACTGAAATCACCTACATATGTACAAATGTAATGTTGCATACATATTTACATATTCATGTATTTACTTATTACTTACTATATTCATATTATAAGTCATTCATTGTTGGCATTATGTTTAGAGCTTATGCTATACTGTGATTGTGGACAATACAAATAAAGTCCAGTATGCATTTAATGGTTCGCGTGTTGGCTCAAAAAGAATTTTCCTTCTGCTTAGGCCCATGCGACCATTCAAGTGGCTTTTGTATTTGTACGATTCTGCCACCCCCGGCGCCTAATGTGTTTATGAATTTTTATTACCTCCTCTAATTCACTAATTATCGTGTTGCTGTACGCCCGTCGTGTTATGTGATTAAGCGCTACAAATACTCTGTATTGGCTATTAACTAATTTCATATTTACTTTACACCATGCCACCGCTTCAACCCACGAACCGAACAATCAACCAAATGGCCATCAAACAAAACCGCCTGTTTTGTCTACGACCACTGTGCCCATGTGTGTTTGCGTCTGCCCGTGATAATGTCCTCCCAACATAAACCCAACGACCTCCACTGCATTACCGCTAATTGCCCGAGTCAGCCTGGTCGACGATCGCACGGTGGTTTGTCCGGAGGCGGGCGATTTAAATTATCCGCCTAAGAAGTTCAGAGGTGAGTGCAATGTTGCTTTTAAGTTTTTGTTTTAGTTTTGCAATTTTAACTATCTCAGGGGAGGTGGGCGTTTCGCCACACCTTCTTTTGGCCGCTTGCTATTTGCCCGCGTTGTATGCTTTCACTCATTGTTTATGACATTTTTGCAGATTGTCTCATAAAGGTTTGTCCCATGAACCGTTATTCTGCACAAAAACAATTCTGGAAAGCCGCCAAGCAGTCTGCCAGCTCCAATACAGACACAAATCTCTTGAAGCGTTTGCATGTGAGTAGCGCTATTTGAAATATTTTGTATTTATCAATTTTTATATTCACCTAAGTTTGTAACAGTACACAGACTGACAGTAGAAATAACGACCAGCTAACTCTGTTTAAAGACTATCTATTTATGGGGCAATCTAGATCGAGCATTGAATTATTATTATTAATTATGTCTATACATGAAATAACTTAGACTGCTAACAAAGGACTCATATAATTCGATAAAAGATCATTTTTAGTTATGGGTGGGATCTCTTCTAATAATATGTAGTATACCTAAACGCGACACCATTCTAGAATCGATGTAGACCCTAGTTCGGGATTACTTCGTCGAGGAATACGCAACGTCGTCGTTGCAGCAATATCAAACATCTCGGCGATGTAGGGCCAAATAATTCCGGATTTTTTTCTCTGCATAATCCATATTCTGCACATTTACTTCCGAAAAAAACCCGAACGATGATTTAGTACCCGGTACTGTAAAGTAAATTAGTTTACTCTCTCTACTCTACTATACATAACTTTTTCGCTCCGAGGGAAGTCATTTCAAAGTGAGACATAACAATAGAATTTCCGATGTCCCTACTATTTACATATATTTGCTCATATTGTACATAACAATTACATATGTATATATTTTCCGATAGCATGCTGCGGAAATCGAAAAGAAACAAAATGATACCGAAAACAAGAAGCTGCTGGGTACCGTGGTGCAATATGGCAGCGTCGTGCAGCTCCTCCATCTCAAATCAAACAAATATCTAACCATGAACAAGCGATTACCCTCGCTGCTTGAGAAAAATGCGATGCGAGTCTACCTGGACGCCAATGGTAATGAGGGTTCTTGGTTCTACATAATGCCTTTCTATAAGCTACGTTCAGCGGGCGATAATGTTGTGGTTGGCGACAAAGTCATATTGAATCCCGTAAATGCTGAGCAACAAAATCTACATGTAGCTTCGAATTACGAGTTACCAGACAACCCTGGCTGTAAGGAGGTAAATGTGCTCAATTCCTCCACCTCATGGAAGATCACGCTATTTATGGAGCACAAAGAGAATCAAGAGCACATACTCAAGGGCGGTGATGTTGTGCGTTTGTTTCATGCCGAACAAGAGAAATTCCTCACCATGGACGAGTATAAAAAGCAGCAGCATGTCTTCTTGCGTACGACGGGACGTACAAGCGCGACAGCGGCCACAAGTAGCAAGGCGCTGTGGGAGGTTGAGGTTGTACAACATGACTCATGTCGTGGCGGTGCTGGGCACTGGAACTCCTTGTACCGTTTTAAGCATTTAGCAACTGGTTACTATCTGGCCGCCGAGCTGGAATCGGTAGTCAGCACGACGTTGGTCCAATCTTTGGAAGGCAGTGGACTGGACACATCGCTAAAAGAGTCAGGTGTGTATGCGAGCAGCGTAATAAAATTAATTACTTCTTGTTCAAATTGAATTTCCATAATTTATTCCCACTTAATGAACACATAGATAAGATCAAGTGCGAACGTTATCGCCTGGTGCCAGTGCCATATTCCACTGAAATCGCATCGGTATTCGAATTAGACCCCACAACGATGGCGCGCGCCGACAGTCTTGTGCCGCAATCGAGTTATGTGCGTTTGCGGCATTTGTGTTCGAACACTTGGGTGCACGCCACCTCCATACCCATTGACATAGACGATGACAAGCCGGTGATGTCAAAGGTACGTACACACACAGACAAGTATTGCATATAAATAGCACGCGTTATACCAGACAATTGAATTACAATTACAAAATCAAAGCGCTTTGCGGCAGACCTTGAACTCAATTTATTTGCAAATATTCGTAGGTCTGTTGTTCGCCCATCAAAGAGGATAAAGAAGCCTTCGCCCTCATACCGGTCTCACCCGTGGAGGTGCGTGATTTGGACTTTGCAAACGACGCATGCAAGGTGTTGGACACTGTTACAAGCAAGTTGGTGAACGGCAGCATATCCATAAATGAACGGCGCGCACTGATAGCGTTGCTGCAGGATATTGTCTTCTTTATTGCTGGCATGGAGAATGAACAGAACAAGGCGAAGGCATTGGAATTAACAATTAAGAGTCCAATACGCGATCGCCAAAAACTGCTACGCGAGCAATATATCCTCAAGCAGCTGTTTAAAATACTGCAGGGTCCATTCCAGGAGCATCCGAGCGGTGAAGCGCCTTTTCTGAGACTCGATGAACTGAGCGATCCAAAAAATAGTCCTTACAAGAATATATTCCGATTGTGCTATCGCATACTGCGTCTGTCCCAACAGGACTACCGCAAGAATCAGGTGAGGCTAATGATATACATATATATGAAAATCGTTGTTTTTTAATTTCTCCATGTCTTTCGCAGGAGTATATCGCCAAGCACTTTGGTCTCATGCAAAAGCAAATAGGCTATGATATCCTAGCTGAGGACACGATCACCGCACTGTTGCACAACAATCGAAAACTTCTAGAGAAACACATAACCGCCGCGGAGATTGAGACCTTTGTAGGTCTGGTCCGCAAGAATATGCACAACTGGGATTCGCGCTTCCTCGACTACCTTTCTGATTTGTGTGTTTCGAATCGGAAAGCGATAGCTGTGACGCAGGAGCTCATTTGCAAGAGTGTTCTCAGCTCAAAGAACTCGGATATCCTTATCGAGACACAGATTAAACATTTCAAAGCACCTGTGTTCGATGTGTACCCCAACTCCTCCGCGGATTCCTATTCGCTGAGTACATTAACGGAAGTATTAGACGACGAGGAGAAGTCCGATTTGATCTCTAATTCAACAACAACGACCAGTTGGGATACGACAAGTCTGAATGACGCACCGGAGATTGAGGAGAAATATGAAATACATTTGAAATGGCGCGGTCAACCAGTAAGTGCGATTACAAAATGAAAATCGGTATAAACTAATTGCGTCCGTTTTGTAGAACTCACGTTCCATGGGCGACTTGGCCGATTGTGCTGCCCAAGGCAAAGAGGAGGAGGCTGCCATACTCAATTACTATCGCCATCAATTGAATCTCTTTTCGAACATGTGTTTGAATCGCCAGTACTTGGCGCTGAACATTTTATCTCCACATCTGGATATCGATTTGATACTCAAGTAAATTCACTCACTTATATCACTATTTTTACTATGGCTTTTGAATATTCCAGATGCATGTCCGATGAAACAATGCCGTATGAGCTGCGCGCTTCATTCTGTCGCCTAATGCTGCATTTGCATGTCGATCGTGATCCACAAGAACCTGTGACACCGGTTAAATATGCGCGTCTCTGGAGCGAAATACCATCAAAGATGTCGATACTAGAGTAAGTGGCAATGATTGTGTATCAAATTTTATGTGAGTGCTATAATTTATTTATTTATTTTTTTAATGCAGCTACGATGGCAAGAACCAGCAACCAGATCATAATAAAGAAGCTGTGCGCGCCAAATTCAACACGACAATCGCCTTCGTAGAAAATTATCTCTGCAACGTGGCCACCAAGGTGTGGCTATTCACCGACCAGGAGCAAAATAAACTAACGTTTGAGGTTAGATGTTGTATTTTCAAATTATTGCTTCCAATGTTGAGGTGTATAATGTTTTTCAGGTGGTAAAATTGGCACGCGATCTCATCTACTTCGGCTTCTACAGCTTTAGCGATCTGCTGCGCCTGACCAAAACTCTGCTCTGCATTTTGGATTGTGTGTCGGAAACTGGCATGGACGGCGCAATACCTGGGCGCTTTGTTAATACGGATATGGACTGTAAGTTGATCAAATATTGTCACAGTGAATATATTCACATATATTTAGCGGCGGAATTTTTGCTTGAGTTATGTTTTCGAAAGTTCGTTTTCAAATTGTTTACCAGTTTGTTGTTTTTTCTTATCGCTTGTTTAAAATTGCATAACATTTTTGCATACCATTTTGATAAATTGCATTTTCGGCTTTCTTCTCTTGCAACAAATTGAAATTGATTATAAAAATATATAAAATTGTGCAGCGCAACCAGAAGAGGAAGCGGGTGAGTTTGTGTTATTATACCCGTTATCCGCGTACTATTTTGTTAAATTATTTGGCTGCACTAACGCAAGCGTCACTAACAACTGTCTTTCCCTACAGCGGAAGGCGGCGTTCTTCGTTCCATCGGTGACATGAACACGGTTATAACGTCGCTGGCGCTCGGCTCCGTTGGTCAAGCGATCGCATCGCCCGCCTCGCTAGCACTGCAACATCGCAAGTCCGTTTCACAGATGATGAAGGAGTATCCCCTGGTCATGGATACCAAGTTGAAGATAATTGAGATTCTACAATTCATACTGGACGTACGTTTGGATTATAGAATCAGTTGCCTCCTATCGATATTCAAGCGCGAATTTGATGAGACCGAGTTAAGCGCAGCCGCGGCAGCAGCAGCAGCAGCAGCTGCGGCGGCCAATACAACTGGCACAGCCGATGGTTCGCCCAATGATGGCAATGTGAGTAGTGGCGAGATAAGTAGTAAGAATGCGGCGCTGATGGAGGCTGCGGCGGCAGCTGCTGCTGCGCTAAGTACACGTCAGAAGAATATCGATTTGGAGTCAATTGGTGTACAGGCGGAGGACATTTTCGACTGTGATAGCGGTGATGCAGCGAATTTGGATTTGGATGGCCAGGGTGGGCGCACTTTTCTGCGCGTCCTACTCCATCTCATCATGCACGACTATCCGCCGTTGGTGTCCGGCGCGCTGCATCTGCTCTTCAGGCACTTCAGTCAGCGACAGGAGGTGTTACAGGCTTTCAGACAGGTAAGTACCAATGCTGGAAATGATCTGTTGATTATGTTTTGTATTAACATTTTAACAATATTTTTTGTACATTTTCCTTTCTCAAATGTTGACTAACCGCAATTTTCTTTTGAAACTATAACGTGGCTTATAATTTTTTACCTGTTTCATTACCACCCGTAACCCCATCCACAATCCACTCTAACCGTGCGCTAGCCAAAATGGGATCATATCGTTAGTACAGTCATTTTTTGTTTTAAAATTACCTAAACATATTTATTAACACACCATGTAGACAAACAGAACTTGAACACAGAGCTAAAATTATACTCTATCTATAGGTGCAATTGCTTGTGTCCGACAGTGATGTAGAATCTTATAAGCAAATCAAAAAGGACTTGGACATCCTGCGCCAAAGTGTCGAAAAGTCCGAGCTGTGGGTCTATAAGCCGAAAACCACAGATGAGTTTAATGCTAGTAAGTGTCGCCACAAAGGTGGGAGTAAAAAGTTCTAATTCGTTTTATCTTCACCTATTTCAGCTGCTGAGCGCTCATCCGACCCGGCTATTGATGTTTCCAACTTGAGTAATGAATATCGTGCGTCATTGTCAAATGAGCAGTTAAATGAGTACAAGAAGGTTAAAGAGATACTCATACGTATGAATAAGTTTTGCGTCACCACGGGTATGTATTCCAGTTTCGAAAGATCGGCCAACCTTTCTTTAATATCAAATTTCGCTGCACAAATTTATTATAATAATACTTTTGTCGATTTATTTTTGCCCACCCTTTGCACAATTTGGATAAATTGAGTTATTACGACGTCATTTACTAACATTCCTATTTTTATAAACCTCATCACCACCACTTTTTAATGTTACTATTATTTTCATAACCTCAGGTCCCAACGTCAAACCGCGCAAACACGAACAACGCCTTCTCCGCAACGTTGGTGTGCACACAGTTATTCTCGATCTGCTGCAGAATCCGTATGATGAAAAGGACGATGTGCTCATGAAGGAGCTGATGTGTTTGGCGCATGAATTTCTGCAGAATTTCTGCTTGGGAAACCAACAGAATCAAGTGTTGTTGCACAATCAGTTAGATTTGTTCCTCAATCCAGGCGTGAGTAGAGAGTATCTTCATTTCATTTTTTTGTAGACTCAATTAAAACCAAAATTATTAAATTATGCTTCAATTTACCAAACCAATATTTACTCGAGGTTAATTGAATTCCATTAATGAGTATAATTATCTTGAGTTCAACCACTTTTAATTCATTCCAGATACTGGAGGCCAAGACCGTCTGCGCAATCTTTAAGGATAATCTCGCGCTTTGCAATGAGGTGACCGACAAGGTAGTGCAACATTTCGTGCATTGCATTGAGATCCATGGCCGCCATGTTGTGTATTTGCAATTCCTTCAAACAATCGTCAAAGCTGAGAACCAATTCATTCGTAAATGTCAGGACATGGTTATGCAAGAGCTAATTAACGCCGGTGAAGATGTGCTCGTCTTCTACAACGACAAAAGCTCCTTTAATCAATTCGTCACCATGATGCAGAGTGAAAAGTCACCACTTAGCGACTCGAGTCCGCTGCGATATCATGTGGAGCTTGTTAAGTTGCTCGCCTGTTGTACCATGGGCAAGAATGTCTACACAGAAATTAAATGCAACAATTTGCTCTCGCTGGACGATATAGTTACGATTATTTGTAATCCTGCTTGCGTGCCGGAGGTGAAGGAAGCCTATGTTGACTTCCTCAATCATTGTTACATTGACACCGAGGTGGAGGTTAAGGAGATTTATTCTTCGAGTCACATGTGGAACTTGTTTGAGAAGTCTTTTCTGGTCGATATTAACCAACTGATTGCCATCGGCGCCAACGCCGATAAGACATTGCTTAATTATGTGTTGAGTGGTGTGACGAATGTGTTGAATACCTTCTTCTCCAGCCCCTTCTCCGATCAGAGCACCATCGTGCAAACGCGTCAGATGATTTTCGTTCAGATACTGCAAGCCACCTATCGCTTAACACAGTGCAAGTGGCTGTCACTGGCCGATCGCTTTAATGTCGAGAACTGCGTTCGTACGTTGGCTGAGTCGGCGAAGACGCGTAACATTGCGATTCCGCTCGACTTGGAGCAACAGGTGGTGTCGATGTCTAGCAAAACAGCCTTGCTAACGCGTCAGACCACCAAATGGCTTTTGGCCTCGAAACAGCCAAAGTATGAGACGCAGCTCTCGGCAAATTTAATGCGTTTGGACCGTTCGATCATAGAGGGCTTGCAAGATATTGTGTCGCTGTTGGAAGATCAGCTGAAGCCGGTGGTGGAGGCGGAGTTGTCGTTGTTGGTCGACATTCTGTACAGATCGGAGTTACTTTTTCCGCCCGGCACCGAGGCCCGCAAAAGTTGCGAAAGCGGCGGTTTTATTAGAAAGCTAATCAAACACACTGAGAAGCTGCTGGAGGAGAAGGAAGAAAAACTATGTGTAAAGGTGTTGCATACTCTGCGCGAAATGATGGCAATCGATGTGAATTATGGCGACAAAGGAGATGCGCTGCGCAACACTCTGCTAATGCGGTACTTTGATCGGAAGGGGGGCGGTGGAAGCGGTATAATTATAAGCGGCGTTAGCGGAGGTGGCGCTAGTGGTATAATGGTTGGAAGCGTAGCCGATAGCGGTGGAATCGTTGGGATGGGACAAAAGGCAATTGAAGGTTTGTTGCAATTAGTTAATTCCCTATCCCGTTATTGCTGTATATTTATTGAATTTCAACTATTCAAGGCAAGTTAGACGGTACTGACGCTAGTCTACTAGAGCAACAGAAACGTGTTCATCTCGTAACTCACGGCCCGGGTGCCAAGTATCTCCAGCGAGCTGGTAAAACCTTACATGAAGTTCAAAATCATTTGGATCGTGAAGGCGCCTCTGACTTGGTCATTGAACTCGTTATAAAATCCGTACACTCTCCCTCAATTTTCGTGGAAGCGGTTGAACTGGGCATTGCTCTACTCGAAGGCGGCAACCCTATCATACAAAAGGGAATGTATCAAAAATTTCTCAGTGGTGACTTCAATCAAGCATTCTACAAAGTTTTCTTCGAGAAAATGAAGGACTCCCAACAGGAAATAAAGTCAACTGTGACGGTTAACACCTCAGATATTGCGGCCAAGGCTCACGAAAGCAAGCAGGATGTTAATTTGGAGTTGGATAAAATTGCTCGTAAACATGGCGTCAAAAGTAATGGCGTTGTCATCACCGATGAGCTAAAGAAGGAATTGCACAATGCGGGTCTTGCAACAGCTCGCGCTTACGGCAATGCACGAAGCATTCATCCGGGCGATGAAAACTCTGCCATTAGCATTAATAGCCCATTAGAAGACATACTCGCCGAGAAGCTGGAGAAGAACAAAGACAGCAAGGACGATCGCAATAAGATATCGAATAAAGTGTTGGTGATGCAACCCATTCTGCGTTTCCTGCAGTTACTCTGCGAGAATCATAATCCCGATCTGCAGAATTTACTTCGTAATCAAAACAACAAAACCAACTATAACCTCGTCTCCGAAACCCTAATGTTTCTGGATTGTATTTGTGGTTCAACGACAGGTGGGTTGGGCTTACTGGGACTATACATTAACGAAAACAATGTCGCACTCATCAACCAAACTTTGGAAACACTAACCGAATACTGTCAGGGACCCTGTCATGAAAATCAAAATTGCATAGCGACACATGAGTCCAACGGTCTAGACATTATAACAGCACTAATACTTAACAATATTAATCCTCTCGGTGAAAACCGCATGGATCTCGTCTTGGAGCTTAAGAACAACGCCTCCAAACTGTTGTTGGCCATTATGGAAAGCCGAGGCGACAGTGAGAATGCCGAACGTATTTTATACAATATGAATCCAAAACAACTAGTAGAGGTAGCCTGTAAGGCGTACCACCAGGAGGAGATGATCGACGAGAATGATGATCATGATGGCGGCGACGCCGAAGCGGATGACGAGGTTTCGGTGAGTCCACGTGAAGTGGGCCACAACATTTACATTCTTTGTCACCAGTTGGCGCAGCACAACAAGGAGCTGGCGGCGCTGCTAAAGGCGTGTGAAGATCCACAAGCAACCAACTTTGATGCGAAAATGAGCCAGGCGTTAATGTATTATGCGACGCACACAGCACAAATTGAGGTGAGCGATAACTAACGAAAATTCTTGCAGTCTTTGTATTTATTGTTTTTACTTTGAAGATCGTACGTAACGACCGTACTTTGGAGCAAATCGTTTTTCCGATACCCGAAATATGCGAATACTTGACGACAGATACGAAAATCAAAATACTGAACACAGCTGAACGCGATGATCAGGGCTCGAAGGTGGCGGACTTCTTTGACAAGGCCGAGGAGATGTTCAATGAAATGAAGTGGCAAAAGAAGTTGAGAGGTGAGTCCACTAGAATTTTTAAGAAGTCTATTGACGTCTTCAGTTTAAATATTTATAATTTTCTTCTCTATAGGACAACCGTTCCTGTTCTGGGTCAGCAGTTATATGTCTCTATGGAGCAATATACTTTTCAATTGTGTGGTTGTTATTAATCTGATTGTGGCATTCTTTTATCCTTTCGATAATACGGTACCGGGTAGGTTTATCCTGAATCCTCTCTAAACAATGCAGTGCAATGAATTTTCTTTTCTAAATTTTAAATTTTCTCTCCTGCGCAGAGCTCAGTTCTCATATTTCTTTACTCTTCTGGGCCATTCTGCTATTCTCATTGGCTATTGTTGTGACGCTTCCACGTGAATCAGGCATTCGTACTTTAATTGGCTCGGTGATATTACGTTCCATCTTTCTAATTGGTCCAGAGTCGACGCTCTGTCTGTTGGGAGTTGTGACGGTAAGCTTCAGTTGATTGAAATACCGGTTTCAAAATTCATATTCCCATCTTCCTCACAGGTGACGTTAAAGAGCGTGCATATCGTGAGTATCATGGGCAATAACGGCACACTGGAGAAGAATTTCTTCAAAATAATCACAGACATGCAACTACTCTATCACTGCATATACATGTTCTTCTGCTTTTGTGGACTGATCTTCCATCCCTTCTTCTACTCGCTACTGGTGCGTATAAAACAAATAATTATTTCCCGAACATATTTTACGCTTTTCTTTTCCTCCACAGCTGTTTGATGTTGTATATCGCGAAGAAACTCTGGTGAATGTCATACGCTCCGTCACACGCAACGGGCGCTCCATCGTTTTAACAGCAGTCCTAGCTCTTATTTTGGTTTACCTATTCTCCATCATCGGTTATATGTTCTTTAAGGACGACTTCCTTGTCGAGGTGGATGCTGATGACGCGCAGGCGAGTTCAACGCCGCCATCACTGCCAGATATTACCATATCGATGGCAGCAAATAACGCGGAGAACACTTGTAGCGCGCCAGATGCTATTAACAAAGGAGTATTTTGCGCCGGTGGCGGCAATGGTGGGGGCGATGCCAGTGCTACTGCCACCGCTTCCAATGGCGGTTGCGGCGGCGGCGGCGCCGATGCAAAGGAACGTTCTTGTGACTCTTTAGTTATGTGTATTGTGACCACATTAAACCAGGGTCTGAGAAATGGTGGCGGAATTGGCGATATACTACGCGCACCATCCAGCAAGGTGAGTGACTTGAAATAAATACAACCGACCTGATATTAATTTGAATCTCCGAACTCTCCTGACCCACAGGAAAGTCTATTCGCCGCACGTGTCATTTACGATTTGCTCTTCTTCTTCATCGTCATCATTATCGTGTTGAACTTAATTTTTGGTGTCATCATCGACACCTTTGCCGATTTGAGAAGTGAGAAGCAGCAAAAGGAGCTCATCCTTAAGAACACCTGCTTTGTGTGCGGCCTTAATCGCTCGGCATTCGACAACAAAACCGTCAGCTTTGAGGAGCACATCAAAAGCGAACACAATATGTGGCATTATTTGTACTTTATCGTGTTGGTGAAAGTGAAGGATCCCACTGAGTTCACTGGACCCGAGAGTTACGTATACGCCATGGTGAAAGCGGGCATATTGGACTGGTTCCCACGCCTGCGCGCCATGTCGCTGGCCGCTGTCGATGCCGACGGTGAGCAAATCGAGTTGCGCAGCATGCGGGATCAGGTGTTCGAGTTGCAGTTACTCATAACGGGCTTGTCACAACAGTTACACGAACTGAAGGATCACATGACCGAACAGCGCAAACAAAAGCAACGCTTGGGATTGCTTAACACAGCGCCGAGCAATCTATTGGCTTGCTATCAAATACGCGATGCGAATAGCTTGTCCTGAAATGTGCCAGCAGCAGTTAGCGGATTTGAGCCAAGCAATAACAAAGTGTTAACGAGTTAAGCAATAACAAAGTGGAAATGTTAATTTAGCATTTGACAAGGTTTCTCCTTTTATTTCTATTCTTATATTTTTAATTCATTTAATAAGTCTAGTTCGGTAATAATAGTGGCAGTTAGTGCAGCTGTATAGAATGCGTGTAGCATTAAATCAAATTTCGGATATAATTTAACTCGAAAACAGAAAACTATTTGAAAAATATAAAAAAAAAAATAATTGTATGTCATAATAAGTATGTATGTTAACTTAGTGCAAAGTTGTATCTATTTCATTTACACTAAAACATACAAAATTGCATATTACCTCCTCGAATCATAGATATACGAGTATACGAACGAATACGAATCATACAACTGTACTATATTTAAGTAAACTGTTTTCAAATTTATATCCACTGCGCCTTCTTTAAAAGTAAATTTGTACAATACTAATGTAGTTTTCTATTTTCGTCACTTGTTTACTTACTCTCTTCTGTCTCGAACCTATTGTGGGACTTATTTATATTTGCTCGATTACTCTTTCTGGCACTTTTGTGACTTTCTACCTACATATAATTTATATTTTATATACGAACTTTGACCTACACATTTTCTTGCATATTAACCTTCACATTACATACAAACATATGCAATACAAATAGACATACATTCGTACATTTGCTGAGTTATAAACTATCTACAAATAAGCCAATAATATTTACTGAAAACATGATGTACTACCAATAATATACAATCTCAACACTGATATAATCAAATATATATGTAAATACTTTAAGGTGAAAACTCTCTACAAAATGTGATCTTTTCGATTTTTACTTAAATTTTTCAACTATCACACTACGTGTCCTTTCCACTCTCTACTCAAGTGTATTCAAACTAACAGCTGTGGTTTCTATTGTACTTTTTTATTTTATTTACATACATTTCTAATTAAATACAATACAATATACATACATATATTAGTAGTTTTGACAAATTTTCGAAATATGTACTTTAATTAAAAATAATTAAAAACTAAAATTGTAGTTTAGCGTAAACTTATGGAGACTAATTTTTAGCTCAATTATTATTAATGCTATTCATTATACGACTTAAATAAATTTATTGAAAATTTAATAAACACACATAAACATATGTATATTTTGAATTATAATGAATGTGCAGTTACGGAATTCTATAGAAAACTTTAATAAAATTGTAGTCAGCAATATGAAAAGAAAATGTTTGTATTGTTTTATTAATTTAGCTGTCAGCGTAAATTAGATACCAGACGAGGTTTCAGACAAGGTGACTCACTCTCGTGTGATTTCTTTAACCTGATGCTGGAGAAAATAATACGAGCTGCAGAGTTAAATAGAGAAGGTACAATTCTCTATAAGAGTGTACAGCTACTGGCGTACGCCGATGATATCGACATCATTGGAAACAACACCTGCGCCGTTAGTTCTGCTTTTTCCAGACTGGATAAGGAAGCGAAGCGTATGGGAACGAGGACAAGATGAAATATCTCATGTCGTCAAACAAACAGTCAGCGCACTCGCGGATTGGCTCCCACGTCACTGTTGACAGTCATAACTTTGAAGTTGTAGATAATTTCGTATACCTGGGAACCAGTATCAACAACACCAACAATGTCAGCCTCGAAATCCAGCGCAGAATCACTCTTGCCAACAGGTGCAACTATGGACCAAGTAGGCAATTGAAAAGTAAAGTCCTCCCTCGACGAACAAAAACCAAACTCTAGAAATCTCTCATCATTTCCGTCCTACTTTACGGTGCAGAAGCGTGGACGATGTCAACATCCGATGAGACGGCACTAGGAGTTTTCGAGAGAAAGGTTTTGCGGAAGATTTATGGTCCCTTAAACATTGGCAACGGCGAATACCGCAGACGATGGAACGATGAGCTGTATGTGTTATTCGACGACATAGACATAGTCCAGCGAATAAAAAGACAGCGGCTACGCTGGCTAGGTCATGTTGTTCGAATGGATGAAAGTGCTCCAGCTCTGAAAGTATTCGATGCAGTACCCGCTGGTGGAAGCCGAGGAAGAGGGAGACCTCCATTCCGATGGAAGGACCAGGTGGAGAGGGACCTGGCTTCGCTTGGTATAACCAATTGGCGCCAAACTGCCAGAAGGAGGGAGACGTGGCGCGCTGTTTTGAACTCGGCTATAACCGCGTAAGCGGTATCTATTCCAGTCAAGAAGAAGAATAAATTAGATATAGCTTGTTTTCAGATAGCCCATTAATTGAGTCAATTAGCATTTTGTCCGATTTTTATTACGTTCCTATTGTTTTGCATAAACAAAGGTCATTTAGAGCGCTATTGAAGCATATACCCAGAGTCGCATATAGAGATGCAATGGCGCTCATCTTCGATCGGCGAATATATTTCATGTAAATAGTTTTTATCAACAACACTCTCGGCATTGTTCATCGTGAGACAATTACGATATTTGGTCTTTCTTTTCGCTAAGTAAAAAATGCCTTGACTGAGATTTGCATTTAAGGTACAGATGATGCACACCTCATAGAGATGTGAATTTCTTTTTTGCTTCAGACCTACCGGCTGCCAATCAATGCACAATTTTATTGTTATGCAATGCGGAAGATGGTTATTCAATAGAGAGTGGGCCAAGTACTTTGATGCATATATAATATTATGAATATAAATATATTTGCATTTAACTCAGTTATTGGGTTAAACCATCTCAATAAGTACGCTAGCATCACTTTGCACTCAACGAAATTCCAGCAAATTGGGCTACCACTGGCGCCTACACCGCGCTTCGTTGGGAACCGGTTAAGATTGTACAGTTATAGTTAATCAAAGCATTTCTTTTCCTGTTAATTCGGTGATTTAATTTACTTTATAATAATTTGAAATATTAGCTAAAGCATTGAACCAACGCAGAAGACCATGGAGAAGAGAGCGGTTGATTGGCGCTTGCCGGAAAACGAAAGTTATACAAAATAAACTGTTCTACGTGACCGTTTGCGGTTGTCCCTTTTGACACAGACATCTTTATTGTGGCTGTTGGAGGCTACAGAGTTATTGGTAGATTTGCGATTTTTCTGCTAATTTTTGCCAGTGGCTGAAATGGACGTAGCTTGGTAAAATCTGTATAAAAGGCCTTTGCGATTCCTGAGATTATTCAGTTTGAGTTTTACCCTTGCATCAGCAGTTCGGCTTGAAAATAATAAAACTCTTTGTCTTCCACACTACTCTCAACGGCAGGAACTAACGAACTAAGAATTCCAATACGAAAATGTACACTAAAAACTTGGTCAGTAAAATTTGGTAAGTCCGTAGCTATGCAAAGCTTTTAATAAGTTATTGTCCACAGTTTACCCATGTCTTCTTGCTGTACGCCATCGGCTTCATTGTCATCAGCGCTAGTGAGGGAAATGTCGAGCAAAAAACCTTAACACCGGAGAAGTCTTTGAATCGTCGTAGTATCACTGGATTTGGCAGCGAGTCGGGACACACAGTTGCTATCAGCCCTAATCCTTGGTTGGGTGGTGGCGGCAATGATGGACATTTCAATGGCGGTTTTGGTGCACTAGCTGTTAGTGGCTGGAATCCATGGAAGAGCTTGTAAGGCAATATCAATATTAAATCAAAGTCTTAAATATTTATTCTGCAAATCTTACAGCGCTGCCAGTCATGGCTCGGCGCCTTCACCCAGCGAAGTGGCAAATGCGATTGCCTCCGCAAAACAAGCTTCGGCCAATGTACTAATTGCCCAACAACAAATGCAGGCCGCTAAAGAGAATGTACTCAATCAGCAACGTATGGCTATGGAGAAGGAAACGGCTGCCGCTATCCTTACACAAAAATCCGAGGCAGCGGCGGCTATTCAACGCTCCGAAGCAGCAGCTGCCGCACAAGCTGTTGTGTTGGCGCAGCAACGTTTGGCCGCCTCAAAGTCCGCCGTGGCACATCAACAACGTATTGCAGCGGCGCGTGAAGCTGAGGCCGCATCGGCATTGCAACGATCGGCTCATGCAGCTGCGGCTGAGATACAGAAAACTGAATATGAAGCTTCCAAGCTGGGACAGTATACACGAAATGGCAATGCTGGCGCAGCACATCATCTCACCTTGACCAAGGATGTGGCATTCAGTCCCATAACGGCAGGTACCAATCACGTACCCAATGCACAGTCGTTGGGTCCCTGGTCAGGTAATGGTGGCAAGGGATCGGCAGCTGGATCCGGTGGTTGGCTATAAAGCGCGCAATTGAAATGTTCATCATATCTAACCATGTTTATTAGAATTTATTCCACTAATTGTTTATAAATAATTCGTATATTAATTATTGCAATAAAAACAAATTTTTTGTTAAAAGTATATCAGCTTTTGTAATGTAACTGCTAAAAACTTAAAATGAAGAGCGCAAGCAAAAAGCTTATTGTGCGTCGGCCGGGAATCGAACCCGGATCAACTGCTTGGAAGGCAACTATGCTAACCATTACACCACCGACGCACCTAATATTATAATAACGAGAGAACATACTTCACATCCAAGCTAATGCTTTCAACATAGTGTGACTCGGAGTAAGAAAAAATTATAAATACTATTATTTAAAAAATTCTCTTTTAATTTACTGTTTAAGTAAAACATTAATAAGTTATTTAAATTATATGGTATTTATATATCAAAATGTGATAAGTACAAGTAATATGGAACACTCTGTTCTTTAGTTGTTCACCTCACACAGCGGTATTCCAGTGCTCAAATGTGAAATGAGAGAGCACTGTGATAGGTGCGTCGGTGGTGTAATGGTTAGCATAGTTGCCTTCCAAGCAGTTGATCCGGGTTCGATTCCCGGCCGACGCACAATAAATTTTTTTTTTCATATTGTTGGTTAGATTTTTGTGTTATCCACTTTCATAATGTTTTTTGTTTGTTTAGAGATTAGAGTGCAAATTATCACGCGTTTGTTGAATTATTTAATCAATTCTAATCAATTTCGAGATTTTGTTAAAATTTCCGGCTGTATAGAATATGCAAATATTATATTTAAGCATACTGCTTATTATTATTCTCTTTTGTGTTCATTCGTACAAGATTTTTAAGAAAAACAATTTAGCCAAGTGTCACCCTGTGACAAGCAGTCAGTATGTCGAAATGGTGCGTTTTAATTTCTAAGTGAAGCAGGAAATTCCGCGAATTAATACTTTCGATTTCCTTTAACATTTAAAAAAATAAAAAGTTTTTAGTTTTTATTTATGATATTTAAGGGAGGGGGGGTAAGGTTTGACAACTTTTGTTTTTAATTTTTTTTCTGAACCATCAACATCTCAAGAATATTGTGTTAAAGTTTTAGGTCATTCGGAGAAAAATTAACGAAGTTACAGCAGGTTGAATAACGGTATCTCCAGCTATCTGCGCTGAGTGTACAAAACTTTGAATCGATTTTCCCAAATATGTCATTTTTAAAGTCGGTGACCAGCCTACAGAAAAAACTATTGCATCGATCGTTTTGAAATTTTGAACAAATATTCTACATATATATAGCTCTCGAAAGACGTCGAGTTTTTCCAAAAATTTTAATTACTAACAATTTTACAATAACAAATAGGTCGATTTTTTCGTCTAAAATCGTCATTTTGGCTTGAAAATGGTACCAAAAATTGAAAAATTTATAAATTAAAAAAAACTCGACGTCAATTGAAAGATAAACTAATAAACTAAAGAAAGCATTTTGATTTTTTGATTTCGGATGATCCAGTGATGCTGTAGGCTGGTCACCGCACAACAACTTTTTTTCGAGGTGCCTGCAGAGATCGACGATAAATCCGTTATTTATCGCTATTTTTCGATAAAACTTTTTTTTAAGTATCATTAAAATGTTATACTTTCATATAATAATAAGTAAAATAAACCTACAGCAATAATTTTTCTAAATAAATTCATGAAAAAAGGTCTGTTTTCGACGAAACAAACCTTCCCCCTTCCCCCTTAAGTAAAACAAGTAATGAAGAAAAAGAAAACGGCGAATACCGCAGACGATGGAATGATGAGCTGTACGAGTTAAACGATGGCATAGATATACATACATAGTTCAAAAGGATAAAAAGACAGCGCTGTCTAGGTAATGTTGTTTGAATGTACGAAAACACACCAGCTTTAAAAGTGTTCGATGCAGTACCCGCCAATGGAAGCCGTGGATGAGGAAGGCTCCAACTCCGTTAGAAAGACCAGGTGGAGAGCGACCGGGCCACACTTTGAATTTCCATATGGCGCCAAATTGCAAAACGGAGGGATGAAAGGCGCGCTCTGGTGGAGTCGGCAATAATCGCCTAAGCGGTTCCTACGTCAAATATATATATGTATTATGTAGCCCTATTTGACTTTTGTTGTTTTGCGTAAATAAAATCACTAAATATTTGGTATTGTTTGCAACATTATATTCATAACACTACAATTTATTAGAAATCGTCTCCATTTCACAATTAAATCAGCTGCTTTACATTAATGCAAATCGCTATAATAGTTAAATTTGTATCAATATTTTGTTCTCTTTGCAATAATAATATATTTATACTTCGTCATTATGCACTTAAATGTAAATGTATGTTTAATTTAATGTGTTTCGTATATGTATGTATGTATGTATATAATGTGATTTATTTTGATGTACATGTGTATGTATGGTAAATACAAATCAAAATAGTAGTATTTGTAAATTATTTACAAAAACAAAAATGAATTTAATATACAATCTAATATATAAAAAAATATTAAAGGTAACACTGGATAAATTGGTTTGGAAATATTTGTCAATTAATTTTTATGCTCGTTTGTGTGTGTGTGTGTGTACGTTGATGTTGGCTGCATTGTACTCAGGTATGTGAAAAGTGAATGTGAAATTATGAACATTTAATCAATAATTGCATTCGCATTTCTTATTTGGTGCGAACAAGAAATATTCTAAATTATAAAAAAAGATACAAATATGGCAAAGTCTGTTGCTTGTATCAATAAAATACTTGTACATAATACATAGGTTTGTTTAAAATAGGCTGTACGGAATCTTTTGTGGGAATTTGTTGATATAATACAATTGAATGCGTTTTGAACTGTAATGTACATATATAATAACAAATTGGCAATAATATATATAATAGTGCTGATGGGCAGCTGTATAATCTTGTAACTAAGTTTGTGTTCCCCGTTAATAAAGTTGTTTTAAGCAAGTGTACTTGTTTGTTCGTGTTGTTGGAATATGTGGTGTGCTTTGTGTGCCTTTCTTTTCCAATAATTATAATTTATGCATTATATTTAGCCAACGATCGAATGTGCATGCACACATATTAACTATTCTTTTCGTACATTTTGGTTTTGCTGCTAACAACAGACATACATATACATATATATATATATAAATATAATTAGCATATTTTCGTTAATTATACATAAATATCAATTGCAAAAAATGTCACTTAAACTTTATTTCGCATACGAATATGCAGCTGCAGTTGATTCAACGTTTCGTCGTAGCCAGCTATATTTAGTTTTGTATGCAGCTAAGTTGATTTCTTTTTATTACCACAACGCGTGGTTCAGGTGGCTTGGAGACCGCGGAAAGGAGTGCAAAGCTGGGTGACAGGCGCAGACCGGGAAGGATAGGAGTAGTATAGTTATATGTAAATACCTATTCATATTTTTTATTATGTATAATATTTGTATAACTATTCTTCGCTTGTATATAAATTGTAAATGTAATATTACTTATATTTTATTCTCTATTGATCAACATCTTTTGACTTTCATAATTATGTATTATTATTTCTGGTTTGTTTTTCATTTGTTTCCAAATTGCATTTATGTATATATAATATATTCGTACATAGAATTCGTATTGACATTTTAAAATAGAATTAACATTATTTTGTTAGTTTTGTTGCTACTTAAAATGTAAATCTCATTTAAATTTTTGGTTGCGTTCTTATAAGGGCGTTTTGACTACGGCTAGATAATAGATTTCTCAGCTTTCTTATATTTCGTCTGTAATACATATAACTAGTTAGCAAAATGGTTGTATATTTTGTATTTCTGATTGTTGCGATGACGTTTCATCGAAGTATTCCGAATGAATACATATGTATATGTAAATGAATATTGAATGTGCTCAAAAGAATAGTTAGTGTAAGATATAATAAAAATCTAAAATGTAGTAAAAAACTGAATGCTCTTTACTTCAAAAGGCGTAATTCATAAAACGAGACCATTTATTCGCAAAAAAATCTCTTGCGGTATACTAAAATAAAACCAAAATGCGGTGGATAAATAAATACAAAAAAAAATATATTTGTAAATAATTGGTACAGTTCTAACGGCATTTTGTTTACATGGCTTTTAAACGTTATTCGAAATGTTCTAAAACTATAGAAGAGACTTCTAATAAAATTATAAATAATTTTAGAAAATTACGTAACTTAAGTGCGTTATTCGAGTTCGATCTGAGTAAATATGCGTGTTAAATACTAACAATATATAATAGAAAATGAGTTTTCATTACCATTAGGGTGAATAAAGGAAAAAACGTAAAAAAAAAACGTTTCGTGAACTATGCGACACTTGACACTCTTCACTGAATGTGTTAAAATTGTATGCAGTAAGCAAAACGAAAACAAGTTATTTAAATAAAAGAAAAAAAAAACAAGATATTGTTGCCACCACTGACCAGTGTTAATGAAGGCTTTTAGGTGGCTCACTGAATATTTCCTTTTTGTTCGCACGACTAGATGCCTTATATGGTTGCACATTCAAATAGCCATACAGTACAGCGATTTCTATGCACATTGTAAATTTATATATATTTAAGTATGTAGTATGTTTTACAAATATATATGCCTGTATATGTATGTATATAACTACTATGAATCCTTTCTTCATATCAATGCTATGTATGTAAGCTAGTATATAGACTATATATGAATGAAAGCATATGAAATGTACGAGTATGCACATGGTCATATGAATGTATATGTACGAGTATGTATGTTTATGCTTTTAGAATTGCGCGTATGCGCCTCAGTTCGTTTGGTGACAAACGATTCGTTGTATGAACGTCATCGTGCCGCTGCCACTTCACATACAAAATCCACTCATTGACGCGCATTCATATGCTTCATATAAAATACTTGCCATTTATATTTAAATTAAAAACCATGCTTATTTATTATCAGCTTCACGCATGCATTCAGCCACATTCACTGTTCGGTTGTCTTAAACCGTTGTGCCGTATGCGTTGAAGACGGCGCGCGAACTGTCCGTGTCCAGTGATATATCTTCGGGGCTCGCCAAGTCGACGCGTACATTCGAATTGGTGCGCCGGCGCGCCGTTTGCGCGGCACCCCAGTTGCTAAGCGTCCAATGGAAGCCGGACGTTTGTACAGGCTCCTCGGACACTTTGACCTGCGTACAAACCTATTGAATGACAAAAAATGTTAACTTGCTTGTACAATGATTTGTGCGCATGTGCGAATGGCTCACCTCGCGGTTAACACAGGGCAATGTTTCGGTGCCGTTGCCAACGATGCCTGAGCCGGAACCGGAATCGCGTGTGCTGCCAATGCTGCTGCTGGTGGCTAACGAGTCGTTGCTGGATTCTGTTACAACGCCGCGATAGCGCGCAACTGATTGCACAGCCTAGAACATTAGAAATAGCAAGCGAATTAATATAATTTGCAAAATGGCATAATGGGATGAGCGCTTCTCACCATCACATCACCGCCTTGACAATCCTCGATTGACTTGAGTATCTCCCAGACGAGTTCCGAGTCGAGCGGTATCGGGTTCTCAGTGTCACGATTGTGTATGGCGATAGCAATGTGCACGGGATGCGGCACAGGTAACGGTATAAGCAACTTCTCCGCGACGCTCTTCTCATCCGTTTTCTTTTTCCATGGACGCCAAGGTTTCAGTGGCTCTGGCGCTTTCGTGTTTTGCGAACGGTGTGCGCGAACGCGAGGCGTCGTTAAGCCGACGGACATGTCTCTGTTGACATGACATTATTTGTGGTAATTTTAATTACTATTAATTGAAAATTTCATTCAGACTCACCTTTTCTCTGGCTTCCTGAAGTTGAGCGTAATTCGTGAACGCGGATTGAAGGCTGTCACTTCGAGGAATGGCAAATGCACTTGCACATTACCGCGCGGCGCATACACGTTACCCAACAAATCCAAACCTTTGGAGCCTATCACATCGGTAGCGTTTTGTACCATTTCTGTGTAACGTGTTAAGTCAAGCGAGGGATGCGGTTCTAGTTTAAAATGTGTATCGTTCTCAGTCAATGGCGTTAGAAAATCTAAGCTAAATATTTCGGTATACATAAGTCCGGCCAGACCAGGCCAATCGTTTACGCTGAGGCCCTAAGGATGGAAATGAAACCAAAAACAACGTGAATATGCCGTTATGCTGTAAAATTTCCAATTGCGATGTACTACCTTATTATCCCAAAAGTCATCTTCACTAATGGACAGCCTGGCAATAACATGTGACGGATAGCATTTCTCTAATATATGGGCGGCCAGTTGTATAGCAATCTACAAGAACATCACATGCTTTACTTCAGAAAAGAGGCGGATATTAAAAAAAAATCATACTAACCTTTAACTCTTTGGTATTTAATTTTATGCGGGTCTTCACCTGAGTAATCAGCGAGGTTTGTAGTTCTCGTCTCCGCTTTTCCAACTTCTCATGTAGGGTACTCATCAGATCATGTGCTTCGCGGTCCAGTGTCATATACGGCCCTGTCTTCGCCAGCTGTGCTGAGAATGGACCAAAGCAGGCTTCTACGAATTGGCTGAAATCCTTCTGCGGTTGTAGTATGATGCGCTCCATGGCGTGCTGATATGCCTGAAGTTCGTCCAACTCCATTTTCGCCTCAAACGCAGCCAAAGCTTGTTCGGGTTTAATAATAAAATAGTAGTCGAGTGCTAGGCCCGGACCAGCTATACGTTTCACAGCAAGGCTATCGGAAGCCGGCACACGACCGCATTTTTTTATGAACAAATGAAACATCACGGAATCCCATAGAAGACGGAGCGAGTAGCGGGCCACTCCAACTAATTAAGAGAAGCAAAGTATGAAATTATAAGAAAAATCATTTGAATTCGAAGCGGTGTGAACGACGCTTACCGACTAAAATTATGCTCGATGCAAGCGGACAGCAAAACGTTGCGACCAGAACAGCTGCAATCGGTTGTATAAGACCTTGTATAATAACGTTCCAAATTACAGCCTCCAAGAGTATACAGTAACGATTGCGTGTGTTGTCCGGACAGTCCAAATCATATACGAGTATCATATAGAGATGCAAAAGCACTGTAAATATAGGAATCCACAGTGGCGCGGTCAGCGCCAATGCAATACTGAGAAAACTGGTGGCTAAGCAAATCAACGGAAATGCGAAGAGTATGATGAGGGTGCCGAGAAAACCCTTAAAGAAATAATTCCAAACCCGATTTAAGTTGCGTGTCAATCCTTTTCCAATAAACCCTGCAAAGTAGTATAATAGAAACCAATTTCATTTCAACTAACGCAAGTTCGAATTGTATGAACTCACCAGTGTCCGGTTCCGTTTCGAAGTGTGTCCGTGATTTTGATATGTGTCGCCAAAGTTCGATCAAACGCGAAGCCATCGTCTGCGTAATGCTGGTCTTGCGCGGAAACAGAGTGCCATTGATCTGCGACAGCTCCAGGTCCGGCATGAACGGCTTTACACAGAAGAGCGCACGCAACCCCAGGGGGCTACACCAGGGCACCAGTATGCCGAGCAGAAACATCATGTTCCATGTCCAACACCATGTGCGCTGCAACAAATTTAACAGCCGCCAAAGTGGCCAGCGCGTGCTGGTTGTGCGTATGATCTCCTTCTCCACCAAGAACACTGGTTGACTGGGATCAGAGCGCGGCGTTACGATAGAGGTTGCCTGCTGACTGATCACTGTTGGTATCACATCTGATTGGCCTTGAAAGTTGCGTCGTATTATCCAAGCACTCGGCGACCATATGCGGCAGGCCCATTGGAAGCTGCGCGTCGGAGTTTTCGCATTCTTAAGCTCTTTGAGTAAAACTGGTTCGCGTTCCTTCATGAATGCCAAGTCCCGACTAAGAAAATAGGCAGTTTGGTGTAAATTATGTTTAGTGCACATTTTCAACGCCTCCTCATGTGCCGACCATGCGGATTTACTGAGTTTGCTCTCTTCGGCTGTGCGCAATTTCGAACGCAGCCAAGGTGCGACTCGCGACAAAACCGAATGATCGTTGGCAAGACATTTCTGATGATCCTCACGAGTGCGCTTAATGTCCTTCTGCACTTTATCCATCGCCTTGTACATAAACACAACGGACTGTGCCTGTTGAACTAGTAATTCAGGAATGCCATCTCCTAGCTCGGCCAGCTTGGGGTTCGACAGTATGGAGGAGTAGACACGTTGTAAGTATTCCTTCATAACGGCCTCATTTACTTCCTGCAAATTGTTTGTAGCATTAATCTTCGCATGAAAATAAAATATACTGCCTGCTCACCTCCTCGATTTCCCTGTCGCTGAGCTTCTTGGCGCGCAGCTCGGCGATGAGCCGCTCGCGAAAGTGGAGGAACCAGCCGCGTGTCTCGCGCTCCAATATGCCGATCAGCACCGGCAATGCTTTGCGCATGACGTCACGGCAGAACAGACGCAAATCAATCTCTTGACCCTTGGGTGTGAGAAATAGATACGGTACCGGTTGCGTCACTTCACAGCTATTGAAATCAAATTTTTCCATTGTAGCGCGGCGCAGCATTTTACGCACGTACGAACACAGCCCATCCAGACAGTCCTCAAATTCGGGCTGAAATGGAAATAAAGAACGAATTTGCTTAAAAAGGGACAGTGGTAATTTCCACGAAATCTCTACACTTACGCGACACACAAGCTCCGCGATTAGAAAACGGCAACGCTCTTCCTTAATTTTATAATCCAAGTTATGGGCAAGTAATGCCGGCACACCTACAAAATAAAACAAAAATAATATTTTTTGAATTTCTTTAATTATTTTGTTTAAAAATTCACTTACCGATTAACATATCGACCAGCTTGATGACGCCATCGAGAAGCGCTTGTGCGGCGTGTACTACTGAAAAAAAGTGTCCGAAAATGCGCACACGCGCAGTCACAACAATAAAACGCGCGACCAGCGCCAAGTCGCTGAGGAAGGAGTCATGCGCGCGCAATGTGCCCTTCTGCAGCAGCTGCGACAGCCGCCACTTGTGCACCTGACCGGGGAAGTGCAAGCTGGGCACATCGAATTCACTGCGTCAAAGAGTAGAGAAAATAAATTAGAATAAATGTAAAGCGGAAGAAGAGCGGGGAAGAGCAGTATGTGGAAATCAATAAAACAAATCACTTCCGGAGAAGTGCTCGTCTAAAGTATGGAGTTTATGGGCGTAATATAGCAGTAGCGGCGCTTCAATGTGAAATGTGCTTGGACATGCTGACAAACTAATTGCTTTGTGGTTGCGCAGCTCCTAGTAATGCTTCGAACATAAAAAGGAAATTGCGTTTTAGTTGCTTTTACTTTTGTTTTCTTATTCCGTTGTGCAGGTTTGTACGCGTATTAATTTGAGAAGAAATGCGTGCCGCGAATGCGTAAAGTCTCAGCATAGAAATGTCAAGCGCGTGTAAAGGAGCTGAGCAAGTGGGTGAGCATGATTAGCCGATTAGAGTTGTTTCTTTGATTATTGTGGTTTTTTTTATATTTAAATTAATGTTAGAAAAGGAAAACTGAATAATGCGTTTATGTGAATTTGGAGAAATTATAAGCGAAATTTTCGAAAAGGCTTTCAAACATGTTTAGCTATAAATCTAACCAAATGTATTTGCATTAGCTTATTTATAACGAAAGTATTCTATTTTATTCGATTTTTTATATAAAAACGAGTAACTTAGTTTGTGGTCTGGAAGCATTTATTATAACATATAAAAAATATAAAATATCAATAGAATTATATCATGCATTTAAAATGTAGGTTTAAGGGTGGGTTTCAATATTTCAATATTTGAAACTAAAAAATGTATTGTCTTATAAATCTTTGGAATAACATTATCTAGTTAATGAACGAATGATTTTTATACTCTCGCAACAAAAGTTGCTAAGAGCGTATTATAGTTTTGTCCACATAACGGTTGTTTGTAAGTCCTAAAACTAAACGAGTTAGATATAGGGTTATATATACAAAAGTGATCAGGGTGAAGAGTAAAGTTCAAATCCGGATGTCTGTCTGTCCGTCCGTCCGTCCGTGCAAGCTGTAACTTGAGTAAAAATTGAGATATCTTAATGAAACTTGGAACACGTGTTCCTTGGCACCATAAGAAGGTTAAGTTCGAACAAAGGATTGCTCTAGGAAGGGACCTATTTGGATGTTATTTTTTTGGGAAAATGAGCGTGGCCCCGCCCCTGCTAATTTTTTTGTATATATCTCGCAAACTGCTCAAGCTATATCAACGAAAGTCGTTTTTCTCAGGCATTTCCTTATATAGTCCAAAAATGGAGGAAATCGGATTATAACCACGCCCACCTCCTATACAAAGGTTACGTTGAAAACTACTAAAAATGCTTTAATTCAGTAAGGAAAACCACCAGAAACTTTAAATTTCATTATAAAGAAGGTGCACTCAAAATGGTATACAAAATTTTAAATGGGCCCACTTATGGGTCAAAAACCATATCTCCGATCTACTCGACCAATTTCAATGAAATTCGGTTTGTAATATTTTGCATCCCAATGATATGTTGTGAAAATAGGCCAAATCGGTTCACAACCACGCCTACTTCCTACATACCAGAACTTTGAAGTAGATCTGAATCGTTAACTTTACATGATATACAGTATGAATATATCGGAATAGAACTTTGCATAAATACTGCACTTATAGTGTGGCATCGCCCTTCTAAAAATAGTCGAAATCGGACCATAAATTTTCAAGACCCCATATATCGAACATAAGACCTCAGTGCTTCTAATTTTTTTTTACCGAAAATATAGGTAAGTCTCTCAAATATTTTGAAGAAGTTCGGAGGGAAAATCTTTCTTTTAATAATATGTATGTCTCCGTCATGGACTTTATACCATATATAGATGATTATGTGGGTCAAATAGTGTATTATATTAATGAAATTAAATAAATTACGAGAGTATAAAATGTTCGGTTACACCCGAACTTAGCCCTTTCTTACTTGTTTTATATTCTTTTTATAACAATTCTTTTCGTCACAATATATATAAAAATTTTCAAACTTTTTGACTTTACAATAATTACATTAAAAGTATTCAGATTTTAGTATCAGAAAAGAATATAGGGTTAATGATCTCTCAAGAGTTTTGTTACCAGAAACAAAACAAAATTTGTAAATTAGATATGATTGAATGATTTGCTTTCTTTCATTCACTTAGTAGATTCTTATTGTCTAAAGTGATATCAACCCCTATACCGATGAGTGCTAAAAATAAAATAGACAGTTCCTATAAAAATAGGTTTGGTGATGTTAACAAATATATATTTTAAAGTTAGTTTAAGGAGTACGCAGCACGGATTTAACAACTCGTATCCAAATTATGACAACAAATGGTGAATAATATATGCTTATAAAATATGATGGTTCAAAACATGCGCACATCAATCTAAAACAACTTGATCTTCGAGGATGCCCATAAATATCAGTGTTTCAACATGGAATTAATTTAAATTCATTTTCATATAAACACATACAAATGGGGAATTGTATGTATAACGTGAGTTCACATACAAATCGTGTGGTCATATACATATATTTAGTATTATACACATGCCATATATGTATGTATGTAGATTTGTATTTGTATATGTATGTGTAAACATACATAGTTTGTTCGCAGGTATTTAAAACGCAGATCATTAAACACAACATTGAAAACGAAATTTATTATTTTGTAAATAAAAAATTATTAGAAATGTACACAAGTAAAATGTAAGCATGTACGTATGTATGTTTGAATATTTTCAATTTATTTATTTGTTCGGTATTTACCCATTTTTACGTATTGTTTCCAATTGTTCCAAAGTTAATTTCTTCGGTTTGCCGTATTTATCCTTTTGCAAGCTTTTCGCGAATATTTTACAAAAACATTTGCAAATCGGTATGATTTTTTTTTTGATAAAAATTATTGTTCGTGTTTCAGAAATACAGAAAAGAGATTATCATGATATGATATTGGGTATAGAATTGTAAATCAAATGAAAATAGCAAAGTGATATCCTTTGTGATGGAAACAAAGCATTAAGTCCAATACAAATTGAAAATAATTGAACAAATAAAATTCTTAAGAATTGTTTTTCAATTTCTAAATAATGCTTGGATTTTCAAAAATTCTTAGCAGAGTGTAATGCGAAGAGTGTTAAAATAAATAAGCAAATTGAAAGCGAAAGATCTACGAATGAATTTATTTGAGAAAATCTCGCCAAGCCAAGCCTGAGCGGTGAGCTGACCCTGAAGACTGTATGTTAGGCAGTGATTTTATGTTAAATTAAATTCAAATAATTTGAATAAGATTGAAAAAAAATTATGAAATATTCGTAAATAAAATATCGTAAATTATTAAATTAGCATTGCTTTGCTGCACTCTAGCGCTAGCAGATGCGCATATAAAAAAAAAATAAATTGACCCGCATTGTTAGCAATAATAACCAAGGGAATGTAAACGAATGGGAAAACAAATCTTTTTCACAACAACAAACAAAAATGCACAATTGAAAACACACACACACACACAAAAAAATAAAAACAAAAAATTGGAAAACACAATCTTATAAGCGATTATAAAATCGATAAAGTGGCTCACCCAGACTCGCGCAAAGACTTCAGCTGCGAATTGGTGAGGCGTCGCGGTTCACCGCTGCCATCCGATGCAACGGCATCCAACTCATCAAAGGGCGGCGCTATAAATAGGTCGCGCAAATTAATCGGTCGCGTTTTGTTGCGGTTACTGACGCTGTTCGTTGCATTGTTGACGGTCAGCACTAGTGTTGTTGCGGATAGCGGTTGCGGGAGTACTGCGAAGTCGATGACAACATTGCATCAGTAAAAAAGAAAAAACACAAAACGTGATAAAACAAAGTAACAAAGTTAATCAGTCTGATCATCATCGTTTGATGTGAAATTTGTGCGAATGTATGCTAATGTGAGTGAGTGTGTATGTCACTTGTATCAAAACTCACCGATTGGGAAGGTTTTCCAATGATACAGAAACTGTTCGGCTACGTTTTTGATTTGTTCAACCAGCTGCTCAACTTCGGGCGGTGCGCCAACCAAATTAACCGTAAATTGCACAGGTTCATGCTCTGGGCCGGTCAATGATAGTGGACGTAGATGTGTACCGGAGGCACTGCCCGCTAATGGCAGCATTGACATTTTATCCACTAATCTTTTGAGTTTATTCGCTTCTACTTCTAAGCGTCTGTATGTTAGTATTTTTTTTTTCAAACAGTCGGCTGGTCGTCGACTTAGTAGATTTCTATTGTGTTTCAGCGTGTCATTACATCATCGACAATTATTGCATATTTCATTTTGGCTTTGGAGTATTTGCAAAGATTTAGAAATGTGATTCGTTGATTCTGGAAAAATAAGAACGTTTTTATATAAGGAATATTTTATTAATTTTTGTATAAAGATATGTGACATAAAGTCGAATGGCCTGCATTTATATTTGAATCAAATAAGAATGCAAGTTGAGGGTTAACGCATTATTCAAAGAATATTACCAAACTAATGACTTCACTCCGTTCTATCAACGTACAATGACTTTCAATCTATTCTCTGAGCTCTGAACGCTTTATGCAGTTGCAAAAAACAAGTTAAGCTATATTCAACAAAAATAAGACTTTCATGAAAATAAAAATTATTTCAAGCATATTATGTACTTTCTTTTGCAAAAATTTAAATTTTTTTGTAAAATCAACTGTACTCCTAGTAGCTCTTCAAAGTCATTTCGAACTAACTATGTGCTTTTGTTTTTTATGTAATTCTTTCTGATTTTATCCGCCGCTGGAATTCTTCTGATTTAAAATAATAAAACCAAAATAAAGAAGTAAGGAAGGGCTAAGTTCGGTTGTGACCGAACATTTTATACTCTCGCAATTTATTTATTTAATATTATATAATAGACAATTTGATCCACATATTCGTCATACATATGGTATAAAGTCCATTGAAAGTTAGAAACCCTAATATTAGGTTAGAAGCACCGAGGTCCTCATGTTCGATATATGGGGCCTTGAAAACCTATGGTCCGATTTCGGCGATTTTTAGAATGGAACTGCCACACTATAAACGTAGTATTTATGCACAGTTATACGCTAGACAGACGGCAGAGTTAACTCGAATTAACTGCGCTTTTAATCAGTTCCAATTTTGTGGGTGACAGACGGCAGGAAAGCGAGTTATAAACTCCCATAACAGCTGATTGGCAATAATATTTCCATTTTGGTGAAATAAAATTGGATAGAAAGCAATTATTGCGGTTGTTAGCCACACAAATAGTACAAAATCACTAATTATTAAAAAAATATACATAAATTCTTTATTATTAAACTTCCATTTTAGAAAAAATTATCATGCGTATGTTTTTGTTTACATTTAATTGAAAAACAGCTGTCAGAATTGCATATTTTCATTCACAATAGATAAAAATCGGCCATGTTTAACAATGTTGCCAACGAAAATGACACGAACTCCCTCTAACTCTCTAAAATTTTGAGGATTAAATGGGAGTTAGTAAACCGGGTTAACTGAGATAACTCTCGAATTAACCCGAATTAAAGCAGTTATTCCGAATTAACGCGCCGTCTGTCAGGGGTATTATGTTCCGATATGTTCTTTAGTGCTTACTTTATATCATCAAAAGTAAACGATTCAGATCGTCTTCAAAGTTCGGTTATATAGGAAGTAGGCGTGATTGTGAACCGATTTAGCCTATTTTCACAACATATCATTGAGATGTAAGGGAAATATTACAAACCAAATTTCATTAATATTGGTCGAGTAGTTTCGGAGATATGGTTTTAGACCCATAAGTGGGCGGAGCCACAACCAATTAAAATTTTGTATACCAATTTGAGTGGAGCCCTTCTGTACCTTCTTTATAATGAAATTTAATGTTTCTGGTGTTTTCCCTTACTGAGTTAAAGCATTTTTAGTCGTTTTCAACATAACTTTTGTATGGGAGGTGGGCGTGGTTATATCCGATTTCCTCCATTTTTGGACTATATAAGGAAATGCCTGAAAAAAAGACTCCTGAGAATTTCGTTGATATAGCTTTAGTAATTTACGAGATATATACAAAAAAGTTATAAGGGGGCGGACCCATGTCCACTTTCCCAAAAAAATTACATCCAAATATGCCCATTCATAGTGCGATCCTTCATACCAAATTTTATTTCCATAGCTTTATTTATGGCACTTTATTTGTTTTCGGGTTTCGCCATTT
This sequence comes from Zeugodacus tau, assembly GCA_031772095.1. Taxonomy (NCBI): domain Eukaryota; kingdom Metazoa; phylum Arthropoda; class Insecta; order Diptera; family Tephritidae; genus Zeugodacus; species Zeugodacus tau. The sequence continues at coordinate 5,345,709 of CM062649.1, read as the reverse complement.
TGTGGGCGTGGCAGTGGTCCGATTTTGCTAATTTTCGAAAGCAACCTTGCTATATATATATATTTGGCGTAGAAACCGCTTTGAGCGATTATAGCCGAATCCACCAGAGCGCGCCATTCATTCCTCCTTTTTGCTTTTTGGCGCCAACTGGAAACACCAAGTGAAGCCAGGTCACTTTGCACTTGGTCTTTCCACCGGAGTGGAGGTCGTCCTCTTCCGCGGCTTCCTCCAGCGGGTACTGCATCGAATGCTTTCAGAGCTGGTGTGTTTTCTTCCATCCGTACAACATGACCTAGCCAGCGTAGCCGCTGTCTTTTTATTCGCTGAACTATGTCAATGTCGTCGTATAAATCGTACAGCTCATCGTTCCATCGTCTGCGGTATTCGCCGTTGCCAATGTTTAGAGGACCATAAATCTTGCGCAAAACCTTTCTCTCGAAAACCCCAAGAGTCGTCTCATCGGATGTTGTCATCGTCCACGCTTCAGCGCCATACATCAGGACGGGAATAATGAGCGACTTATAGAGTTTGATTTTGGTTCGTCGAGAGAGGACTTTACTTTTCAATTGCCTACTCAGTCCAAAGTAGCACCTGTTGGTGCAATCACCCAAGAGTGATTTTGCGTTGGATTTCAAGGCTAACATTGTTGGTGTTGTTAATGCTGGTTCCCAGATAAACGAAATTATCTACAACTTCAAAGTTATGACTGTGAACAGTGACGTGGGAGCCAAGACGCGAGTGCGCTGACTGTTTGTTTGATGACAGGAGATATTTCGTCTTGTCCTCATTCACCACCAGACCCATATGCTTCGCTTCCTTATCCAGTCTGGAAAACGCAGAACAAACGGCGCGGTTGTTGCTTCCGATGATATCAATATCATCGGCATACGCCAGGAGCTGTACACTCTTGTAGAATATTGTACCCTCTCTATTTAGCTCTGCAGCTCGTATTATTTTTTCCAGCAATAGATTGAAGAAGTCGCACGATAGTGAGTCACCCTGTCTGAAGCCTCGTTTGGTATCGAACGGCTCGGAGAGGTCCTTCCCGATCCTGACGGAGCTTTTGGTGTTGCTCAACGTCAGCTTACATAGCCGTATTAGTTTTGCAGGGATACCAAATTCAGACATAGCGGCATAAGCTGGAGCATAGGAGCTGCCTTCCTTTTCGTGCTATCGAAGGCAGCTTTAAAATCGATAAAAAGATGGTGAGTATCGATTCTTCTCTCTCGGGTCTTTTCCAAGACCACGGCGCATGGTGAATATCTGGTCCATTGTAGATTTTCCAGGTCTAAAGCCACACTGATAAGGTCCAATCAGTTCGTTGACGGTGGGCTTTAGTCTTTCACACAATACGCTCGACAAAACCTTATATGCGATATTGAGGAGACTTATACCACGGTAGTTGGCGCAGATTGTGGGGTCTCCCTTCTTATGGATTGGGCAGAGCACACTAAGATTCCAATCGTCAGGCATGCTTTCTTCCGACCATATTCTACAAAGAAGCTGATGCATGCGATGGTGCCAAGAAATAAGTGTGCCGAGTTTCATCAAGATATCTTAATTTTTACTCAAGTTACAGCTTGCACAGACGGACGGACGGACAGACAGACATTCGGATTTGAACTCCACTCTTCACCCTGATCACTTTGTTATATATAACCCTATATCTAACTCGTTTATTTTTGGGTGTTACAAACAACCGTTATGTGAATAAAACTATAATACTCTCTTTAGCAAATTTGTTGCGAGAGTATAAAAACAGTTGTAGTGATCAAGTGTATGTACAAGCGCTGGAATTGCGGCATTTGGAATAAATCCAAATTAAAGACATCAAAAGCTATTAAGGCGGAATTCTTGATGGAATAATATAAGCAACAACAATAACATTAATGCGCAAAGCAAATTGAAAGTGAAATACAAAGCAGACAAATTGCACACATGTTCGAAATATGCGGGATGTGAATACACATACACACACACAAATTTCTTTATTAGTTAATAATTTTATAAACGAAAATAAAAAAGAAAATTAATGTCATAAGTAGTGCTACTTTTTAAGGAGGTGGTGGGGTTTACAAAAGGAAGTAAACCACCTGTGTCAAAAAAAAAAAATTTAAAAAGAAATTTAAAAAAAAATAAAAAAAAATTGCTTGCTACAACAAAAAACTATGAGAACTATTTTAAATATTATTCAAAATTAACAATACTGTTTAAATACTAACATTAACTGACAAATACCTGCAATTGTAAGATAAGAAAAAAAGACAATTCCTTCGACACTAATATGAGTTTTAGAATTTATCAAATAATATTGAACATAAATAAGAAGTTTACTTTGGCAGAACAAGTAAAATATATTAATTATGTATGTATGTTTGTAACATTTTTTTTCATTGGAGTGCTTTGTAAGAGTCTCTTACGAAATGAGAACAGTAATTATGAAAAAAAAAATACATTTATTACTTTGGATAGAATAACGGCAATAACAATAAAAATCGTATAAATAACAAGTGCTTGAATATTGGAAAATTGTGACAATGCGCACTATATGGGTGGGGTCAAAAAGTCAAGTATTGCAGCACGTTTTTCCACACTTGCGTAAACAAATTAAGATTAAGTGTATAAAGCATAATTGTTAACTGATTAAATTGGCACCAACCAACCAAAGTAAAACTAACATGCAGACAAGTACATATAAATGTATGTTTGTATGTGGACTAAAATACATATAAAACTCAAATCGTAAACAAACTTTAAATCAAATTTTGTAAAGCAACAATACATTATAATAATAAAAATACTATACGTTCAAGTATGTATACTTGTGTATAACATACGCAAATGGAAATTAATACAACGTTTGGAGGCTATGAAAATCAAAATTCCAAAATGCTAAGCGTTTACACTTTTTTTGAAGTCAAAAACAAGTTTTATGAGCAGCAGAACGTATGTGCATACGTAGCGGGAAACTTTTGGGGCATAACCAAATGTGCGAATGCTAAATTTTACAAACATATACATATATATATGTATATATACAAATTTATTTATAAAGGGTGATTTTTTAAGAGCTTGATAACTTTAAAAAAAAAAAAACGCATAAAATTTGCAAAATCTCATCGGTTCTTTATTTGAAACGTTATATTGGTTCATGACATTTACTTTTTGAAGATAATTTCATTTAAATGTTGACCGCGGCTGCGTCTTAGGTGGTCCATTCGGAAAGTCCAATTTTGGGCAACTTTTTCGAGCATTTCGGCCGGAATAGCCCGAATTTCTTCGGAAATGTTGTCTTCCAAAGCTGGAATAGTTGCTGGCTTATTTCTGTAGACTTTAGACTTGACGTAGCCCCACAAAAAATAGTCTAAAGGCGTTAAATCGCATGATCTTGGTGGCCAACTTACGGGTCCATTTCTTGAGATGAATTGTTCTCCGAAGTTTTCCCTCAAAATGGCCATAGAATCGCGAGCTGTGTGGCATGTAGCGCCATCTTGTTGAAACCACATGTCAACCAAGTTCAGTTCTTCCATTTTTGGCAACAAAAAGTTTGTTAGCATCGAACGATAGCGATCGCCATTCACCGTAACGTTGCGTCCAACAGCATCTTTGAAAAAATACGGTCCAATGATTCCACCAGCGTACAAACCACACCAAACAGTGCATTTTTCGGGATGCATGGGCAGTTCTTGAACGGCTTCTGGTTGCTCTTCACCCGAAATGCGGCAATTTTGCTTATTTACGTAGCCATTCAACCAGAAATGAGCCTCATCGCTGAACAAAATTTGAACCTTTCGAATTGAATTTGAACATTTCGAACCGAACACTGATTTTGGTAATAAAATTCAATGATTTGCAAGCGTTGCTCGTTAGTAAGTCTATTCATGATGAAATGTCAAAGCATACTGAGCATCTTTCTCTTTGACACCATGTCTGAAATCCCACGTGATCTGTCAAATACTAATGCATGAAAATCCTAACCCCAAAAAAATCACCCGTTATATAATTTTTGGTATACAAACATATTTTTATTTTATTTCACATATGTATGCATAATTTCGGTGGTAGAGAAAATGATATTAGTCACGAAATTATTCTAACTAACTAGAATAATATTGCATTTATAGTTTAAAGTTCGAATAAAAGGCCAGTTATTTTTCATAACAAAATTTCTGATATCTTTTCACGTATATCGCATGAATTGCTATTTGCATCTGCTATTATATGTACGTAAATACTATGTATGTACACAACAATTTTGTTTCCCAATAAACTATAATAAAATTACCTCACCTAAGCGAAGATATCGCGTTCCCAACAATTTAAATACACAAGTTATCATATTTGTGTGGAACTTAGTACAGCATGGCGTCACCATCTCTGCTATTATATTAAATGCGTATGTATGTATACATTGGAATTGTATTAATACAACAACTACAAATTTAAATTATTGTTACTACATACATACTTATATATTAAGATCGAATCACTTTTTCAGAATGTTCAGAAAGTAGGCTTTTTGATAAAAAAAAAGTGGTAGGTTTTTAAGCAAACCTCAACAAACCTCCATGTTTAAGAGTTTTATTGTTGATGTATGTATATAAAAAGTTCAATAATTGTTGTGAACTAATATAATTATTCGAACTGTGTAAATTAAATATAAATCAGCATGTTGTCCATAAAATGTTTCAAACTTCAAATTGAGTGCATTTTATACTAGTGGATATTACAATTTATTATATGTACATACACATATAGAATAGAACGAAGCTTTCTCTGTAATTCTGCTCGCAAATTCTACAATATGACAGACAGGAATGTGCTGCTGCGAAGTCAATTAATTTATTTATATACAGAATGTGTCTATGTCGTATGAAGTAGTGTGTATGTTATATTTTATGCTTCCTTTTTTATTTAAACTCACCGTTTTGAATATGTATGGTGCGACTACCAATTACAAAATTGAAATTTCTCTCGCAGCTTGTAATCCAGTAATCTATTCCACGCATATATGATATACAACGTAGGTCTTCGGTTATTTGCTGGCTCTGTCAGCCGGTCAACCCGCAGATAACCGTATAATTCGCACTCCGTCGTTTTAGCTTTGATCGTCTTTATTCTACCCCACACATTGACCCTTCTTGCCAATAACTCCTTATTGTTCTCCCAACTATTTTACCTTGCAGTTCTGCTTCTTAAGTTTAGTTTTATTATTGCAAATGTAGGCGCTGTGCTCCCCACTTCCATACAATAAGGTTTTAATGCAGCTTACATTACTACTCCATTGTTTGTTGTTGCACTTTGTTTATGTACACATGTATGTATATTTTCTTCAGCAGATCTTCTTAAGGAAGGTACTTCCTCAAGTGACAAAAGGCATTCAAATCAACGAAGCAAAACTATAACGAATCGGATTTCTTCTTAGAAAAATTAAATTTTTTAAACATGTGCCCTATATTTTTATCGTCAACATATCTACATATATATCCTATTTTTAAATTAAATCTATCTTTTACACGGCAGTATTACTACTCGGTTCTTTTCGTTTCACTCCACCGTACCACTTATTTCTCCTTTTTCAGTTCTACTCTGCTCCTCCACGCTAGCCACACCACTTGTGCACAATTTTCATTCACACTTCATCTTTATTTCCACTTCGTATTATAGATTTTTCCATTTTCACTTTAATTCTTTTTATGTTTCATTTATAACTTTGAATACATGTTTTTTCTAGTCTTTCTCATTTTTAATCAAACTTGTTTTCATTTCAATAGCATATGGATAGTATCTTTTATATCCGATTTCTTCTGATAAGTAAATTTTCACTTTATGTTTAGGAAATATTGGAAAATGCGATTCTAGTCAGAATATACGGGAAAATCGAACTTACAAACTGACTGCACCTATATGTGCTTTGAAAATCTCAGAAAAACTGAATTCCAATTTTGCTCTTTCTTTTCATTCGCCCGATTGTTTATTACTACAAACAGGTCACAGGCAGGGTTGTTATTTTTTGAGATATGTTGAATGGGCATGTAATGAATTTTCTAATTGTTCTACTTCAATCAAACAGGGTAAACTGAACTATTTTACAGAATGTCATTAATATCAACAATTAAATTTTTGCATAATAAGTTCGAATTTGTTACAGCAACGTAAGTATTTTTTGAACCATAAACTTTTTAATATTTGTTGTTTTGTTAAACATTTTATTGTGAATGATGTGTTTCATTCACAGAAAAACATGTTCAGAAATTAGGCGCGCTACAAGTTGACATTTTATTAACAAGTGAAATACATAAATAAGAAAAGATATTTCACATGAAATCAAATTAGTATGATCCAAATAGAGATTGTGGATTTAATTGATGATAACTTAAAAACTTCGGTTGAATATGAAAACAAAGTTGATAGTAAAGATAAAAATGTGATAACTACACCACTTACTCGTCCAAAACTAAATAAAGCGAAAAAGGCTGCAACAACAACTCGCAAGAGAGTATTGGAGTCCATAGAAGAAACCAAAGGTGCCACTCAATTAACAGTTATTAGCGAGAATATACAAACTACAACGAAGAAAAGGACTCCGAAATTTAAAGATCCACCTCCTAGTCAATTGCGCATAGATAGTTTTTTCAAAAGTTCTTCTAAGTCCTACAAAATTGAGAGCCTTTCAGTAAAGGAAGAAAAGTTGTTTTTAACGGCACGAGGAAGTACTATAAACAAAACTTCAAAAAAAGTTGGAGCAACCGCAAATAAAAAAATCAAAGGTAGAAAACGTCTATTCAAAGAAGGTGACGATTGCAGTTCGACATCGTCAACTTCCAAAAGAAACATGAACAACTCGGATGTGGGGTCAACTTCCAGAAAACCCAAGCTTGAACGCACCACATCTACGAAAGCTAATCGTAGTTCTAATAAATGCTCAAAACGAAAAGCTAAGCCATATTCATTAGAAGATTTAATCGATTTATGTTCTGATGAAGAAGGTCTAGTAGACGTAGCTGCTAACTCCCTAACAAATCAGGTGTTTGCTTCACCCAGTAAACGAGATAAGTCCGATAAAAATGAAGAGCTTTCTGATTCATGCAAGGTGCCGATGGTGTCTATACCCTTAAATGAAACGAACTCTAAAAATACCACGGACCATTTGAAAGACTGTATGGCAAAAGAAAATGCACAACATTCAAAGTATAATAACAGTTATTTGGATATAAAAACAGAAGAAAATAACATCAACAAAATTCCGGTGTCTTCAAAAATTTTAGTGGAGAATAATTTAGTTAAATCTGAACGAGTGAAAGATAAGCAAGAATCACAACTAGATGTTGTTTCCACGTCTTTACCAAACCAAACCAAAGATACAACGAATAATTTTCAAGTGTCCAATGGGAACACTTGCCCAACTCCAATTAGAATTGGAAACAATAATGATTTACAGAAATCGCCAACAGAACAACCTACCACTTCTAAAAGTAAGAGAGTTAGAAAATTTCGTGCTTGTCCGCCTTATAAAAAAATAGCTGGTACTACTTTTGCTGTGGATGCGTTTCAATATGGACAGATTAGTGGCGTTACGCACTACTTTCTGACACATTTCCATGCGGACCACTATCAAGGTTTGACGCGCAAATTCGAAATGCCATTGTATGTGAGTCCAATAACCGGTGAGTCTAAATTCACACATATTCTTAAATACGCAAGAACTTTTGTATTAAAACTTTTATTTATGAACTTTTAGCGAACTTAGTGCGCGCACTCATATCAGTGGAAAATAAATATATCCACGAAATAGAACTTAACGAATCTGTGGTGATAAATGATGTTGAAGTCACGGCAATCGATGCAAATCAGTACGTAATGTATAAATAAATATATGGAATGAGATATAGCAATTAGACTGACATTTTTTCTTTAGCTGTCCAGGTGCAGTAATGTTTGTATTTAAACTGCCCAGCGGCCAATGTATTGTACATACTGGAGACTTTCGTGCCTCACCTGACATGGAGTCAGAGCCGATTTTCTGGAATAATAATATTGATACCATATATTTGGATACCACATACATAGCGCATAAACACAATTTTTCTTCACAGTATGAAAGTATCGATCGAGCTAAGCGTATAATACAAGAATTCCGCGAAAAACGTCCAGAAACACGTGTTTTGTTTGTTGTTGGCTCCTATGTGATTGGAAAAGAACGTTTCTGGACATATTTAGCGCAAGAATTTAATTTAAAAGTATGGACGGAGAAGAATCGATTGAAAGCTTTGCAGGCCATGGATTTAGAAGAAGTGCGAGATTTACTATGTGATGATCCGCATAAAGCAGAAATGCATGTGATATCGATTGCAAAAGTCAGCTATCAGGTAAGTAACTAATTGTTATTATTATTGATATTTTCTATTTAGACTCATATACTTGCTCTCAATAGTCTTTAGTCGAATATTTTCGGCCATTTAAAAAGCAATACGATGCTGTGCTGGCATTTCGGCCATCCGGCTGGGAGAAGAATGGCAAACCACAACTGCGTGGTGAAATAAATGTCGTGGGCATTGAGTACTCTGAACATTCCAGTCATGCGGAGTTGGAACGCTTTGTAACATACCTGAAGCCGCGCGAAGTAATCAGTACCGTGCCCGTCATGCAGGGTAATCCATGCATTACACCGAAGATACCAGAGAAGTGGTATAAATATGTTAGCCTTAAAAGTAGGCACCGCAATTTCCAGCCATCGATAACTAGTTTTTTGAAAATGCGTCCTCGTCAGCTGGCACAAAACGCCTCATCTACCAAACTCATCACGAATTGTGTAACGCCTACGAAGTCGCCAGATTACATGCCCAACGGTCTATCACAACTGAGTGTACGTGCCATGGCTACTTGCATAGAAGTGCAACGAGATAATAAGTGTCAGCAGGAACCGTCACTGAAAGTACCGCCTGTGATTACTCTATTTCCTGAATCCGATGCCTTAGAGGATTGGTTATCCTAGTTAAGCGTGAGATTTGTCTCAGTTCTGTTTTTGTTAATAATGCTGTTTTCTCTATACTTTGTAACTGCTTTAATACATTCTTTGTGAATAGTTTAACGTAATTAAGCTTAAAGCTTAAATTTTATATCAAAATTTTTTGTATCACCCCAATTAATAAAACATATACATGAATTATGGATTTACGAATGGAGTCTTGAATTATTCATCATTGAGAGGTCTTTTCTATATTTATGATCCAATGTTTCATTTGCTTGAACTCAAGAAAGCTGATTGCCTAGTTGGCAAGGTTCTAGGTTTGGGTGCATGTGGGAACCGGATATAGTTACATAGTAAATATTCATATATCCTGTATGAGTACATTTAAAGTTATTTACAATCTCTGATCTGACTTTACGTTCTCGTTTCCAGTCATTCTTGTTGGTTTCAATAAGTTGTATGCAACATGTTTGTTGTTTACATAGTTGCAGCAGATCGTATAGTACTATTTTCAGGGTGGCTTTGTGCCGAACGTTATGGAAAAGCTGCAATGCCACACTGCTGAAGTACGTGCAGCTCCGTCAAATATCCGCCACGGCGCACAGCCCATGAGATACAATTTATTCCCAACAAGAGACACAATCACATGTGTGTGTGTGTGTATTTACCATACCTGTGAGAGATACATCTATTTGTATGAATATGTGTTTGTGTGCTATTTGTTTGGCTCTCAAAGCAGCCAGCTGTGTGGCATAGATACTTTTGCACCGACATGCAGTTTATAAGGCAACAGCACAGGTATCTCTCTGTATGCGCACGAGCGTGTGTGTGTATGGAGTCATTTAGCCACGAGTAAAAACATTAACTTTGGTCAATCTCTTTCAGGTTTGAGTTTAGTTTTACGAGATCTGCTGCCGCAAACGGACGTGTGCGTACGGACTAACGAAGAATTGAATGAATTCATTGTTTTGTGGGCGTAACGACGAGAACGAACTGCACTTGAGTGGTGCATACGAGTGTGTGTGTACGCGCGAATTTTATATTGTGCAATTGTTTTTATTTTGTTCGCTTCGTCGCTGTATCAAATGCAACTTTTTGCTAAAACTCGTTAATTTTTGCGCAAAGTAATTAACATTAGTTGATTTGGGCAAAGCGACTTGTTGTTTTCGCCTGGAAAGTGCTAAAGCAAAACGAAATACAATAAATACACGGAGCTAGTGAATCAAAGCAAGGCGAGTGCAAATGTGTAATTTTGCCAGACAGCAAATGTGTAGAAAACAAAGCTAAAACAAATTGTAAAAAAAAGTTAAACAAACAAAATAAATTAATTTAAAGCACGAAAACTGCTATATGCATGAAGTGTATATACTTGAAATATCGATAATATGAAAATTGTTAAATATTGAAAATATACAAAAATAGGAAAATTTTACTTAGAAAATCTTTGAGTCGTGCAGAAATAAACGTGCAAAGTGTTAGTGTTGAATTTCCTGTTTGAAATTCTTTGCTTACCTTTTTCTCGCAACAACTACGTTATACGGTATTCTTGATTTGCGCTGCCGCTTGCAGTGTGCAACTTGTCTAGCCAACTCCAGCATTTTAAGCCAAATGTGGAATACGACGACGCTTCAAAGGTACTTAAAAATAATAAAAATATGTTTTTAAGATGAGTTGAGGCAAAGTAAAATATACTGGCAAAACCTCAGCACGAAGCCATAAATTTATTTTGCAATTTTAAATGTTTATTATAAATTTTAAGGTCTGTGCCGCGTGCAATTGTCCCTTACAGTGCTAATTGATTAGATAAAAGCAAAGCAATAAAATAAATCCAGCCAGCTCATAAAACAAAAAAAATATATATATATTAAATAAATAAAAAATACTATAAATTAATATATACATATATGTATGTATGTACATAGGTTTATTAAAGCAAAAACAAATCAAAATAATAATATTCAAGTTAGTTCAATAAATAACATCAAAATTAAACTAAAATAAAATAATTAAATGCATTTAAAATAAATAATATAATACCATTACTAACCATATTCAAGTCACTGCTTTACAAATATGTGCATACATATATATAAACAAATAGTTAGCTAGTTAGTCAGCCGTGGAGCTAGTGAACTGTGTAGTCAGCCACAGTGTAGTGTCTGTCATACAGGCATTCACTCAATCAGTCAGTGCGCCAAGCAGTGTTACCGCTACGCTTTTGGCCAACAGAGCCACTCAAACATACACTGTACATATGTATGCACAAAATATATAAAAAAATATAGCCAAATAGCCAAACAGGCAACGAACTGTGGGCATGAGCGTGTATTTTTGTATTTACATACCTACAAATATACATATTTTTGTGTTGGCATGTGTGTGTTTGCTCTTAAGTCGTTGTAGAACGCAAATATGGTTTCCATTTGTATTTTGGTGCGTGCTAGCGGCGTATATGTATCTATTGGATTTACATAAATACATTTATGAAATTCATAAAAAATATGGATTTCCGCTTTTGTGACGCATCAAAACACATTAAATTCATATGAGAAGATAAAATCAAAAATAAATAAACGCAAAATTATTGCTAAAATCGATCTCTTAAAACTTGATTCCACTGTTTTTTTAGAAATTATTTACTTATTAGACTAACATTTATTACTTTTGTCAGAAAAGTTTTAATTTTCTGCCGAGGTCTGTGAAGAAGCAGAACATAACCTCAAATAGACGCATTGCATTTTATTTTTGCTAAAAATTGAAATTATTATAATTAATATTAATTTAATATAATAATAAGTTATTAATATGTTTTCACCATTTTTAGTTTATTTCGGTGGAGATATTTAACAAAAAAAAAACTTTTTTTTATTGGAGTGAACACTTTTTAAACTATTTTAATAAATTTGTGATCTTCTATTGTCAACACCTTGCAGTTTATATACTAGCAAAGTTAGTCAATAAACACCGCTTAGGTGTTTGCATATATTTAAGAGTAATTTATTTATTTATATTTGAAAAGCTGTAGCTAATTAGAAAACAAATAACTTATGAACCAGGTCCGATATAAAAACATGAATTTGTTTAATTTGGTTTCATCAGATTAGATGAGAGCTCTTCTAAGGCTGATCACATAGTTGGTCGCTGTTAAGGGAAAACATCGTCAACAAATAGGTCCGTAGATCTGCTCGAAATGGAAAAGTAATCCGCAATATAGTACTATAGACTTTATCCACTAATAATTAGTAAAAGTAATGAGTAATGAGTACCTTGTAGAAAAAGTTAATGATAATTTTTTGTTGATTCGCACTACCCGCCAACTATATGTAGCCTTATTTAATGACTAGGGATGAAAAGGATGATGAATCAGTGATGATAATAACAACAGTAATACTGAATAAGTTCTAATGTTATGTACTCAGTTTATTACAAGTATTTAGTATTTACAATGCCTTCTCGAAGAAGAAAAATGCGATGTAAATATTAGAATAAACTTCGGGATTAAAGAAAATGAAGAAAAAGTTTGCTCGGGTGAAGCTGCTAAGAGAGAGCGTGTGCGCAAGAGACTGAACTGGAAGATAAAGAAATTTATTTCGAGTGTTGATGGATGGACGGATGCTGCTGTGGCATCTAAAACTGTACAACCATACAAATGACAGACTCGACAACATGCGGCGGCAAACTTTGTAAACATGTACAGAATGTGTGTATTTCTGTGTGTATTTATGTCCAACCATGCTTCCAAATGGAATAGAATAAAAAATAGTGAAAAGTTGAGAAGAAGATGAGCGAAGCGGAAACAAAGAAGCTGCGTCTAGAACAGGTAGATAAGTCGAAACAGAAATTAATGGATAATGATGGCCCACCGGCATTGGCAAAGAGGAGAATAGTGGCATAGCACAAACAAAAAGTGAATAGCATTTGTCTGAATAGAGGTACATATGTATATGTGTATGATTTGTAAATAATTGTGCGACTACGTAGTGGAAAGTAAATAGAATTCTCAGAGAGAAAATTAAAAAAATTATTTACATTTTCGATAATACCAGGCGGCTAAAGTAGAATACTCTCGACCGCTTTATCTTTAAATAGTTATTTATTAATTTATTAAACACTCGTGCAGCAAATAATATTAATATTATTGTAATTTTTTTTGCTATAAGTTAATAGTTTTTTCGAGTGTTAAATTTATATTATTTTCCATTTGAGCAACAACATTTGCTCATAGCTTTTCAAAGAATCATGTTCGGTTAAAATCGGTTAAGTAAATATTGATTGTTGTTGCCACAAACTTTTCGTTCGTTGGGTTAGTTGCCTCAATGCAGCAGCAGCAAAGTCGACTAGTTCAAATGATTTCAGCCAACTGGCAAAAACGCGCACAAATCCATCATTGGAAAGCGGTTGTGGTTGTGGTATATCTGTAAGAAGCAACAACAAAAACAACCTTAAAATGTCGCATGCGATTTTATAGACACGATCGCCACAGCAGCAGCAAAAATAGTGTCAGTGACACAGCAAAACGTTTGGCCGGTTCGGCAACATTAAATATCAGAACAGCAACAACAACAACAAACGTAAAACACTGTATTACTGCTGCTGCAACTTAATTTGTTGCCGTTGTTTTGCCCAAATTTGAACTTTCGTTTTCCAGCAATCGCGGCGATTTGTTGTTGCTGTGTTGTAGCAGCAAATATCTCTAGTCTGCGCCATTGACTGCCTTTTCTGCTGACGCGCAGCTGGGTGCGCCAGCGCTGTTGAATGACTCTGCGGCTGCCCCATTATGTTGCCAAATTATTTTTCTAGTATTTCAACTTAATTTTTTTTCAATTTTTTTATATTTTTTGTTTTTGTTGTTTTTGTGTGTCTGATCGTGTACTTGCGTTTTTTCGTTTTTTCGTTTTTTAGGTATCTTATGTATTCGTATGAGTTAGTTGGTTATTTTGCTGCTGGCATTTCGTTGGTGTTATTGACTGAAGCGTCGAAGACTTCCCTCCAAATTAGTCGCTAATTTAAAAAACTTCATTTTACTTTTTTATTTATTTATGATTATGAGGTACCTGTTTTGTTGAGTATCTGTCGCATTTTAATCTATTTTTATTGGGTTGTTTATAAATCTGTTGTAGTTCGGATGAAGAGTGAGCCCTGAGCTTTGGATGCAGAAAAAAATTAAATTTATGTTTTTTCAGTTCTCATGTTTTGCCACACTCGCATTTTGGGCCCCTCTATTCAATTTCCCTTGCGAAAGCATTTCAATTGTATAAAGATAACACTTCCAAGAGACCAACACGATTTTCCCAAAGCTACGCCGTTTCTTGTGAAACAAATCAAAGCGTTCCACGGCGAACAAAACAAACGTGGCCAAAAGAGAGTAGAAAAATGTGTAACTATGATAGTACGAACCCTTGTACATACAAATGCATACATATGTACATACGCTGCATGCATTTTTGCACGCGACTGCGATTTATTACCAAAATTAGTGGCGACATAATTGTTACCATTAAATGTCAGTACGTAGTAGTAAACATGTAACGGTTTATTAGTGCGAATGTTGTTGCTAACTGCATATATGTTGTTGTACAATTGATTGTTGTTGTTGTTAAGTGGTTATGTGTTTTCGCTACCGACAAACAATTCCGGCTCAATTTGGTGTTTCTGCAGTTTCGGGATTATTTTCGGGATTTCGTGCAAGATCGCTTCGGTACAACTCTAATTTGAGTTTTAATCATTGACAAGCGTTCTTTACAACATTTGGTAGACTATTTCGGGATCACAGACACCGTTATTAAGCAGACTTCAGTTGTAAACCCATTGCGCCGACGCAGCAGTATTTGTATGGCATTTCGCTCAAACGAGCCAATAACTTTTAGTTGCCACATTTAACAAGAGAAATGGAAATGGAATGGAAATAGAAATGAAAAGAGTAATAATAAAAACCACCGTTGTATTATTGTAAATTTGTAGAGATATGTACATATGTGTGTGTTGTAGTAGCAGCAAAAAATCTCGAATGCAAGAAAATGAAAAGCAAAATAGACGAGTTACAAACTGCTTTAGCTTAGAAACTGTAGAAAACGGCAAAAGTAACTGGCAGCCTAAATCACTTAGTCGAGCACTTATTGAAGCAAGGCAGACATTCAGTCAACCAGCCAGTCAAGTTAGTCAATCAGTTGGCTGGCTGTGTTGTTGTTAACTGCTTTTTAGTATTTGATATTCTTGTTTTGTGTTTATTTTTGTTGTTGCTGTACTGCAAAGAAATATTAGCACCATTTCATTTCAAATTGATTTGAAAGAAAAAGCGTTTACCACTTACATATGTATGTATGTGTCTGTGTTCATTCTCCAATTCACTATTATCGTTTTTGTTGGTGATTTAGCACAGATTCTTCACTTGGCTGGAACGTAAAAGTTTCGCAGTAGTTTTTAATTAGACGAATTCTGTTTTCCACTATCTAACTGTACTACCACACACACACGCACACAGAGATATTACAATTGTTAATTGCAAGTTTTTGAAAGTTGAAAGAATCGATTTGCGTGGCAAGCAACCGCGTAAATGCGAATAACAACACCGCTTTCGAAAGTTCGGCAAATTATTCGAGGTTGTGGAGAAATTTGGTGGTGCGCCGGAAAATAATTGAAAAAGAAGTCGTTAGCAGCATTTTCGGTAGACAAATGCACGAAAATTGAGGTTGCACCGATTGGGCTAATGAGTACTCAACGATTTTAAGAACATCAGCTGACTAACAGCAATGTATCTTCAGATAATACATACAAACCTAATCTAGAATATATATTTGAGAGATTCCTCACGACGAAATCCAAACTTAAAATTTCAAAGTTAAACCACTTATAGGCTTTTTAGCGTCACCCTGTCATCCACAAAGAAGTGGAATATCTAAACCAGATCAGACTGCAACAACCTCAGCTAAAAACTGTTTGTGTGATGATCAGTTTTTTATGCACAATGCTAATAACGATCGTTATTCATTCGGAAGTTGCCGAACATAGCGCTCAATGAGCAAGTTATCATGCAATACATCTTCCTTATTTCAGTAACAATTACTTTTATTGTCTTGAAATGAAGAGCGCACTTGCAACACGCACTTTTCAACGGTTCGGCCGGCGATGGCGCGAAAAACGTACGAGGAAATGTGAAAACACAGTGGCGAATAAAAATTGTTACATTGCAAAAATATGGAATAAGCATAAATAATAAAGAAAAGGAAAAACAATGGCTGTACAAGAGCGTTGAAACGGGTCTTGACGGACTTGACTGACTAACGTTGTTGGCGGTGACGGCGGCAAACTGTATTGTGTTGGACAACAGACAAGTTTTTAGCGTGTTTGAGCGCTGCCACCGTTTTCCCCCTCGGCGTCATCAAGTTGAATCAAGTTAGTTTTCCAAGCCACAATCTTAGATATGGTACACAGTCAGACAGCGGCAAGATGTGTTGCACGAAGAGTAGTGAAAACGTAAAAGTTCAAATACAGTTGTGCAGCAAATCATAATAGTAAACATCATAAGCAAATAAATACCATGTTTGTCTTTTCATTGACAAAAAATGGAAGAATAGTGTCTGAAGAATTCCGCTACTGATCCAATTGCGGCAGCAGTAGTAGCGCTCTAATGACTGAGTTGATTTTCTTCTATTTACTTGTAAATGAAGTAATAAAGAAAATTCAAGACATAATGACCTTTAAAGTGGCTCCTTAGAAACAAAAAAAAAAATACTCTCACATTTTTTGTTCTTTCAAAGAGTCAATGCCGCGCTCATTTGCGCGCGTTTTAGTGTCCACCGGCAACATATGTGAGCATTGGCTCGTCATCGTTATTATTTCACAATTTAATGGGTGCGAGTGCACCTTGACATGTGCAGCATGTGTCGCAAGGCATTAATGTCTCGGGAACAATGGTGGGGAAATAAAGGTCGAAGCAAGCAACCAACAAACAAATGTTTAAATTCGGTTAGCCAATAGGCAGCGCAAGCGGAAAATTGTGGAAAACTCTTGCCCAAATGCATTAATAATTGCCAAGGGATAATTCTTAGAAGCCATCAACACTGAATTTATACAATTTTCACACACGACACCATTGCGCTGGTGAGAAAAAATTGAATGCATTTTCCTGTGCCAAGTACACACTTCAATCATAGAAAAAGAAGTTCTGAAAAACACATGTTAACAATATTTGCTTTTTAAAGACAAGCCTATCACTTAATACCTGTTTTTTTCTTGTTTTTGTTTGTGTCCTATGATTTTCATTCATCATTTTTCGCCTTTCCGTTTTTGTGTAATTTTCTGTCAACCTGAGCCCTTCTGCGACATTGTCGTATTATGCATAGACAAAACGGAAACACCACAGGGTTGTTTTGCTATTCAACAAGATTAACGTGGCTTTGTTTTTTGTGAGATTCGTGCGAGTATTAAACATTAAAAATTGCTTTGGTCTCATTAAGTACGTAGTGGTGGAGAATACATATTGGACACTTTCATAACTGTTCTTAAAATAATGAGAAATGGTTTCAGGTTTAGGACGAACTAGTTTTATTTATTCTGTGCAGCACTGTGGATCGTAATTTTTCATAAGATTTCAGGGAAATTGTTGAAGACTACGCGGATCCCAAAATAATATAAATCATAGAAATTAATAAAGATTTATCATTCTATGTAAAAAATTATAATAAAAAATGTGGTTTTCAATATTAAAATAAACTCATCTCAAATCTACTCACAATTTGTCTATCAGCTGTCTGGTATCACCACTTGTCGAAAACTAGTTTAGTTCCAGGAGTGTCCAGTATAGCATTGATCCATGGCGCTCGTTTAATTTACAGCGTGTTTAATACGCAAATGTCATTGTACTCGCCGCTTTGTTTTTTCTTCTTTTTATTGCTTCTCTTGTCCGAAGTGTGGCAATAAGTGTATTGTTTCGTACTCAGACAGTCTCTTTTGCCGCATAAGCAGCTGTGCAGTAGTCAAATGGTAGTCTTATAGGCCTTAGAGCCATCTATATACATGTTTATAAACGTGTATGTCTGCAAGGGCTCGCACGTGTATGCCGTATGACAGTTAACATGGCCTAGATGTTGGGAAAATTGTCATTAGCAGTGTGTTTGTTGCACCCTTCACTTTGCACGTTCATACTTCACGCTGTCTGCACTTTTTCCCAAACGTTTACCTCGAAAATGTCTATGTGTTGTTTTTCCATAACTTTTTTGCTTTACTACGCTGATTTCTTGATTTTACATCACACTTTTCTTTTCTTCTTCAACAGTGTTCGTCTCCACACGGCTTTTGCTATTTTTAGTCCGTAGTCGCATTTGTTGTGCGATTTGGTCAAAGTGAGATTGGTGTAGTTATTGCACTTGGCTGGATTAAAGACCTCGCTTGCGGTCTCATCAAAGCCATGTCTATTCGACTTGTTGTTGTTGTGTAGTATTGCCACACGTAATAGGGGAATCTATTTTACTTCTGCTTATTCGTATAGACGCGTACATATGTATCGTATAAATGTAATTGGCCCGTTTTAGATGCCAAGGTGTTGATAAAGTCGTCAGCAGGTCGTCTATTTGAATGATGATAGTTTCAATTTTTTTGTTTGAAAAATGTTGTTTGTAAGATATTGCTAGATTGACGAATACGCTATATGAGAGGAGAGCACCTTTCAATAGAATGATAACTTCACTGTGTGTGGCTATACTTCAATTCTCTGTTCGGTGACTCTGTTTTATGATATAACAACATTTTTAAAACTGAACAAAGCCTTAAATATAGCAGTGTATGAGATCGTCTGTATATATCTACCAATTACATTGAAAGTCTGTAAGTTTTTCAGTGGAAATTTAAATCCAAGCTCGTTTCAAATTTCATTACAAAAACGAATTTAGTTTAATATACGTACAAACTTATACATGATGTCGTTTTGCGTTAGATTAAAAGTCAGACGAAGAGAATACGGCAAGACAAGCTTAAATTCGATACCTTTACGGTACTACTTTTGGCTGTAACTTTTATGAGAGTTTTTGTTTTCATGTTTAATCTGAAGTAAAATAAAATGGTTTTTTTGTTAAATGCAAACAACAACAATAACTAGTCATTAGGTGACATTTGAGTCATAAAGAGCAAAAGCGCTCGACTTTTAGTGTGACGAACAGCTGCTGATTTATGGCAGAGAATTGTGATAAGGTAAATTGAAAATTGAGAAACCTATAACTTTACATAAGGCAATTTTCTTACAAAACTATACAAATATGTGTGTATGTACATTAGGGTGGCCCTTATTTTCCAAAGTATTCCGATTCTTGATCGCACCCCCTAGAAATATGCGAATAGCCCAAAAACTAGTATATACAAAGTTTTGGGTCAATTAAAAAAGGTTTAGAGGTTGCGCAAGGAGCTTGAAATCCTGAAAAATGAAGAATTTTTGACATTTTTATGTCTCTAGGGGGTGCGATCAAGAATCCAGAAACTTTTTTATCCTCCATACAACTAAGGGCCACCCTAATGTGCATACATAAATAAATATTGCTTGCCTCAATTTCCACTATCGGTTCATATGCTATTCACAGTTGTCATTTTTCGAAATCAGCTTTTTACCTGTCAAACCAAAATTATGCACCATAAATTAGGCGGAAAATTAGCCCACAGCGGTAATGAATGCGCGTGTGCAACATATGCCGGTGTGGGATCGATCGCATGCAGTTATCAAAAATTCGCAGTTAGGAATTTCCCCTTTGCGTCGACAGTCATTTAAACGGCATTTTCACCACAAGCGCCGATAGCAGCGATGATAAAAAAAGTGCGCATTTAACGGTTGTCGTGTGGGTGTCAAAGTACATTAAGGCGTTTTACTTTCGAGGATATCGCTGACTGCGTACTAACCATCCGTTTTGCGTGTGTGTGTGTGTGTGGTGTTTGGGTGCGGTTGTTGCCAACATGCTGTAGGATTTTCGCTTTCAAAAGGCGCTTGATGCGCATAAAAAGCATTTTCAAGTGTTATGTATACACATTACTCATATACTCATATACAAGTACTTGTATATAGCAAGTATATAAAACAAATATAAGTACATATGTACAGACGTATGTGCTATATGCATTTGTAAAGGCACAACGTGTTGCTATCCTGTCGTTGTCAACTGTGTACCAACGAAAGCTCAAAGGATACACTCAAAGTGGGGCAAAAGGTTTTTCTGCGAGCATACAAAATCTACTCGGGCGCACAGAGTGTCCGGGGTAATGTGCACTACAAATGGCGTTCGTGCGCTCAGCAGCCGAAAGATGATTGACCTAGTTTAAAGCTTGCTAAAAAACATATATACATACATATATATATGTATTCGTATATCCTACATTGTAAATGAAGTTTGTAAAAACATATATGTATGTAAGTATATCTATACTTCTTGTAAATGTGTAAATAGTTCACTTGTATATGGTATATATAAGTACATATGTACTCTAGTAAACATTTACTTTGTCTATATATTCAAATATGTACTCAACTCTCGAGTATTCTAACGAGCGCAGCATGTACGACAATATTTACATATTTGCAACGGAGTCTAAGAGCTGTTCTACCAATACTTCAACTATGAAATTTGGAGCACATTTAATTTATTATATTCAATATATAAATGAATCTGTAAACGAGTTGGTATAGCATATTGAGGTATAAATCTCAGTTTGATTTGAGCTGTCACTCGCACAAGCTTAATTGATAAACCCAACTTGCAATCCTGTTTTATATAACAGATAATAAGAACAAAGGATGCATAACAGGAGACTGAAATCTATGTTCGAAACCTGCATCGGCCTTGATTAAGTGGCAACAGATTAATGAACTGCTGCAGATAATACACTGCCTTGCGTCAAATTAAATAATTTTATGACTGGCACAACGTAAATACAAGTTTGCTAAGGATTTGCAGTGCAAGTGCAAATATGTAAACACTCAGCTGCTCGTGAGCGCAAATAGCTCTTGAATAGCTTATATCTGTATGTACGTACATACATGTATGAGTGTGTGTTGTGTAAGTGAAAGTTTGCTATTAACTTTATTGCTTAGCCATAGTAAACAATTATTGTTGTTTCAGCTATTGTTGTTGTTGTATCATATAATTTGTGCATGTGTTGCGTTAATCTTTTCAACCTTCGATAAAACTTTGACACTGCAATATCATACGCGTTTTTAGCTCAGCTGCGGCAAATGCACTGTCACTCAATAATAATACTACCACTCACTAATGTAATGCATAAGAAAAAAAGACAAAAAACAATAACAAATAATCAGAACAATATTTGTCGCATGATATATTTCTATATACATTACCACAAACTACTTAACCTAAAAACGGCACTTGCACTTTTCTGTCGTTGACAGGAGGAACGGTTGTAGAGTGTTTGATTCTAAGGGTGTACACTGAAAGACTTGATCTCAGTTGGCCAACAATTGGTCGACTGTACTTGTTAAGCCGCATTGTTGGCAAGCGTTAAAGTGCAAATTGACTTTATATCAGCACCAACAAATATAATGAATGCCAAGGCATTGTTTCACGATCTCGATTTGCTTGTATACATACTTGTGCAATGTACATATGTTATACAGTATACTCTCGAAAAGTAAAATCTCAAAAAGTAAATAATCGCGGAAAAGTTAATCACCTTTAAGATTACATATGCACCTCGAAAAAGTAAATTTTTTAATTTACTTTTCAGAGAGTTTGATAAAAAATTCGAAACGAAGCAAGCAGCGTTTTTTACGATGTTGCAAAAACACTTACTCTCTTGTTTATCGCGTCTTTTTAGTAAATAAACTCTCCTACTTGATCCACTGGTTTAAAAATGAAAACGATGCAAATCAGGTGTCAGACTTTTTGAATTGTCGTACAAAAATGGTCAGAAAATATATTGCAAAAGAAAAAAAAAACAAAAGAATATTCAAGATTTTTTCTCTTCATAGTAAATACATATGTATGTATGTAAATGTAAATATGTTTTTCACGTAAATCCATATGTTTTATTGAAGCAAATAAATGAATGAATTTTTTAAGTTTAAAAATGCATTTAATATTATAAAAACAGATAATTTATGTATTTATTTGGAAAAGTAAATTATTCGAAAAAGTAAATTACCCAAAATACCAATCGATTTACTTTTCGAGAGTATACTGTATATAAATTTTTTTATTTGACAGTGCTTCATAGCATAACTCGGTTACGTTACTTTGTTGTTGGCAATAATTAACACATTTTATGATTTTTTATCTATGAGCACATACGTATTTATGTATACTCGCGGTGTTTAGACTGAAAATGAAAATGCAACTCTAAGTTTTATGAAACTAAACTTTTCAAGTAAGATACCACTTATTGTTATTATATCAGAAGTTTAAGTCGACTTAAGCTAAGTTGTATCCTTTAACGCTACGCGACGCTCCCAATAAATTGGTCAGCAAATGGAGTCCACATATTTAAGCCAACTTAAGCATTTACATGGTATATAGAATACTACTTTAAAGCTGCCAAATTGTATGAAAAATTAAATATTTTTATATGGTATCTGTGCCAAAGTCAATCCGACATACTGCCACAACACATAAGTGCATTTGTTTCTTTGCAAAAATATACTTGCAAGAATAATTATTCACAAAAATAGCACATAAATCAAACTCAAGTGGACTTGCATGTTGCACGCTGAATGCCATGCGGCATGCGGCTGCTGTGGCAGCAACAATATGCTGCAATTAATTTTTATTGATAACCACAATTAATCGCAGTTTGCCGCTGTGCGGTCGTCAATTTGTCAAAGGTGCCCTCAATTCGATTTTTTTTTTATTTTTCAATTTTTCGTTTTTGGCTAGCGATTTTATGCACCGCTTTGTATGTATTAATATAGTATGAGTATGATACACAACAAGCATTTGCGCTTGATCTCACGTCGAAAACTACATTTTTTCTCAAATCTCCAATAACAACGTTTCTAAATTTATTCTCAACTGTAACTGAAAACCGATTCTGCAAAGGTTAGCAAAGAATTTTAGATTGTTCCGATATGGATATCAACACGAGATCAAACTTTTTTCAATTACTGTTCGACGATTGTTGGCTATAATGGAAAAGGTATATTATATTCCAATTGTGTTGCTAAGTGAATAAGGCCTAAAAATAATATCAAACAATAACAAGTCTACAACTGCTCAAGTATTGTCTTTATTTTTAATTATAGTCAGTTTTATATAATTTTTTATTGGCACTTATTCAAAACCACTTCAACGAAAGTGGCCCACCTAAATATTAAATGGTGACAGGGTTGCGCAATCGAGTTGGAAAAAAGTGTTTGCCAAACAAGTATAACAGTTAATTTTATATTTCTAGCCCTCGCAATTAAGTTTAAAGCTCTAACTGCATAACTAATTTGCATTTTCTTTCTTCTCTTTTCAGGTTTGTGTGAATTTGCAATCAAAAATTTATAAAAGACATGGGCAACCTTCAAAATGTGTACGTAAGAGCACTCAAACTGATAAACCTGTGCATTTATTTATATATATATTGCCAAAAGATAAAGATATGATTCATAGAGTAGACTTAAGGTAAAATGTCATATGGTATCTGTGCCAAAGTTAACCCAAACATAGACCTAATGTTTCAAAATATCGTTATTGTTGTTGGAGATCAAAAAGATATTCAATTGACACACTGGAAACCATTTTCTTTTGAGAATGTATTTTTTAAAAGCTGAATATGCTCTTTGTTACCAGAAAATTAGGTCCTAATGGAAAAACAGCTCGAATATTGTACAAATCGTTCTCAAAGAATACTAGTGATAACAAAATTTTAGAAAATTTATTAATCTTAGAAACTACGGAGCTGTATTTCGTATTAAAATACTAAGGCAAAAATAAAAAATATAATAAAGCAGCTGCTGAATGAGAGAGTTTCCCTTCAAAGTCTACATGAACGCTATGCAGACTAACAACAATTCAAAGCCAAAGAAAAAATGTAAAATTTCCACGCGTCTTAATGTCATTAATATGAAAATTTCACTTTTCACTGAAAATCTCGTATAACTGGAGGCCGTCGAACGGTCGACGACAGCACGCCGTACAGGTGGGTGGGGCAAGTGCAGTGCAGGCACGTGTAACTGCTGAAGCAGATGCGACCGAATATGATGTCCCACCATAAAAGTGTTAAGCGGCACTAAAAAGTTTGGCAACGGCAGTTCCATTTGGGGGAACTCAAGTTTACCGCGCTTATAAGAAGAGCGCGGCGCTGAATGGACGGTTGTCTTACGGCTTTTGAGTTTTTTCGCTGGCGCTTGTTAACTAAGCTGGAAAAACGTGTTGCACTTAGATGGTAATGTTGCAATATCACAAGCATTGCATGCACGCGCGTTATTTGCGAATTGCAGCAACATTGCTGTTGTCGCTGCTGTTCGGCGTGAAAATGCGAGCATCAAGCCGAGTTGCTGTTGATTTTGAGCCACCAATCTGGCTTTTAAATTGTACTTTTGATTCATTCAGTGTTGCCATTTGAGTTGCTTTTCGCCATCTTTTTTTTATTTGCACTGCTAAGTCATTTCTTTTTCGTTAGGTGACGCAAAGTGTCAGCGACGCCAACAAAAGGGCGCAAAAACACGCCGTAAATTAACAAAGCAAACAAATTGTTAAAATCTTGCAGGCAAACAAAAACAACACCAACAAATTGCAAATACATTATAACGCCAACGGTGATGACTATTGTAAGGGTTTGAGCTTTGTACTTGCCTAATCCGGCGCTCTGCGGCGTGTGAGTAGTTTGTACAGCTTTCTCATCGCAATTCAGCGCAACGAAAAAAACGCCACAAGGCGCGCATAAAGCTCGATATGCCCAACCAGCTGGTTGAAGAGAGACTGCATAGATACAAAAACACCAATAAACATGCTGCATAATAATTGCAAACACTGTTAGTAAGCTGCGACAAGCAGGCCTTCTTTTTCACCTGATTTTTCCTTTTTCACTGTTCGGCGGTATATACTCGTCTACTCACAGCACATCTTGTGGAAATGCGTGAAGGTGGGGTGCGCGGTGTCGCTGTGCACATATGAAGATGTGCCATGTTTGGTGGCAGTGGTTGACTAGCATGGAATGTGGTTTCCACTTAAAAAATGCGCATTTTTGCAATTTCGTTATGCCTTGAGCCACAAGTCGTCGTGGTGCAAACGTCGTCGTTGAGGGAAACGAAATCCAAAAGAAATATGTTTGATATTTGGTTATGTCTAAGAGAAATACCAAAATAACCAATAAACTCGAGTTTATGGCGCAATGTGAATATTAGGTTAAAAGAAATAAATATTTCAAAATGTTAACATAAATCACTAAATCTCAATCTAGTATAAAGTACTTTAAAATTTCTTCAAAGACCTTCACTCCATCTAAAATTCTAAAATTTTCCTCAATATTTTAAAGCTCAACCGTCCTTAGTCTACAACTCTTAGACAGTTTGTGTCGATGCTCTCCTTGTAGCTGATGTGACTAGGGATGAGCTAAGCATGCATTTGTGCGTTCGTTTCGTCTAAGTTAGAGATCGTTTGTTGAGAATCATAAGCTTAACTGTAGTTGTTTAATACAAAAGAAAATGTGAATGTATGTGAGTATGGGTGTGCTCATTTATCTTTCTCGATTGTTGAATTGTTGCTACTGTTTGTTATTGATGTTGCCACGCTATTGCTATGGCTGCTTATGTGTGTAATATGATATCAGGCATACATTGCAACAACATTGTAAGTTTAGCAAAGAGATGATGAACGAAAAGACTGTGTACTTCTGTTTATACATATATGAAAACTACCCCGGGAGGAATACGAATTACTTTGAACTATTTTGGAAAATATTTGTCCATGCCATTTTAAAACAAGTAAGGAAGGGCTAAGTTCGGGTGTAACCGAACATTTTATACTCTCGCAATTTATTTATTTAACTTTATTTATATTATATAATACACAATTTGACCCACATATTTGTCATATATATTGTATAAAGTCCATTGAAAGTTGGAAACCATAATATTAGGTTAGAAGCACCGAGGTCCTCCTGTTCAATATATGGGGCCTTGAAAACATATGGTCCGATTTTGGCGATTTTTAGAATGGGGCTGCCATACTATAAACGTAGTATTTGTACAAAGTTCTTCACCGATATCTTCACTAGTGCTTACTTTATATATTGTCAAAGTTCTGGTATATAGGAAGTAGGCGTGGCTGTGAAGCGATTTGGCCAATTTCCACAACATATTATTGGGAGGTAAGGAAACTATTACAAACCAAGTTTCATTGAAATCGGTCGAGTAGTTCCTGAGATATGGTTTTTGACCCATAAGTGGGCGACGCCACGCTCATTTTCCATTTTGTAAAAAAGTCTGAGTGCAGCTTCCATATGTCATTTCTTATGTGAAATTTAGTGTTTCTGACGTTTTTCGTTAGTGAGTTAACCTACTTTTAGTAATTTTCAACCTAACCTTTGTATGGGAGGTGGGCGTGGTTATTATCCGATTTCAACTATTTTCATGGTGTGTGGTGGGGTACGTAAGAGAATCGACTGCAGAAAGTTTGGTTTATATAGCTTCATTGGTCACGCCCACTTCCCCAAAAAAATTACATCCCCTTGCCCCTTCCTAGTGCGATCCTTTATTCCAAATTTTACTGTTATAACTTTATTTATGGCTTAGTTATGACACTTTATGTGTTTTTGGTTTTCGCCATTTTGTGGGCGTGGCAGTGAACCGATTTTGCAACCCTCTCATGGTCCCAAGGAACATGTGTTCCAAGTTTCATTAAGATATCTCAATTTTTACTCAAGTTACAGCTTGCACGGACGGACGGACGGACAGACATCCGGATTTCAACTCCACTCGTCATCCTGATCATTTATATATATATAACCCCATATCTAACTCTTTTATTTCTTGGTGACACAAGCAACCGTTATGTGAACAAAACTATAATACTCTGTGCAACAGGTTGCGAGAGTATAAAAAACTTACCAATTTTGCTCTACTAAATGTTTGTGATCAATTCAGTACCCTAATCACTTACGAAGCACTTTTTTTCAGTAGAATTCCAAGTACCACCATTTAAAAGACCTATATTAGTGGTGTTTCACATTATCATGTAGGATCTTAGTACCACCATTTAAATACCTATATATTAGTGGTGTTTCACATGATCATGTAGGATCTTAGCTAAACTTGAAAGATTTTTATTGAAGATCGATTGATATTTTAAAGACATATTGGAACAACAATTGGTGTTGCCTTATGCGTCTTTTCACGACTTTTCAATTTTGAAAGAGTCTTTATGCCTTAACATTGACAGGTGAAGGTGTTGTTGGCGTCAAGCTGTCTGATATTTTTCATTTATGTATTTATTATAGTTTTTCTATAGGGTGCGTACCAATTCAAATTTGTATTCGTGTGTACTGATGAAAATGTTTTCAGCTGTTCCACTCTCAAAGCGCGTTCAAACGTAACGAAAGCAACAACATTGCCGTCATTAGAAAAATCTGGCTAAAGTACATATATTGACAACAACAAAAAATTGCAGTATTTGTCCATATATGAACATACGGTCATACATACATACATATATGTACATATGTATGTGTGTTATATTGCTGTGGTTGGTTAAACCGCTTTTGGTAGTCGCGTTACACACACGACCACAACAGCAACACAACCGACAACAACAAACAGATTAAACGCATTGCACCATTCGGACCATATGTGATTTACTGGCTCCCCTGAACCATACGTCCCTCAAGCGCCTTGTACCAACTCCAACTCACTCTATGACAGACTCAATCGCTTCGTTTGTGTGCTTTATTCGCCGATACGACGACACGCCAGCCAGCATTGCAACAGATGTTGCTGTTGTTTATAATAATAATCATGTTATTGCTGTTGTAGTTCCTGTTGTTGTGTCTTTGTTTGTGTTGGTAGCATTCTTCTTCGTTGGAATTTTGCAATTTGATGCCGCAGTTCACTGGCGTTCACGTTTGCCTCGACAAACTGCTCGCTGCCTGATGGATGCTGTTGCCTCACATCGATCGTCGCCGCTGCTGCTGCTGCCGACTCCGATGGCGTTGCTGCGGGCGGTGTTGTGTTGTGTTGCAGGAGATGCACATGATCGGTTGCTTGCGATTTTCCTTCACTTCACTCACTTTTTCTTGTTGCACATAGCAAATTGTTGCAACTGCCAGCAGCTTAACTCGATATTTGTTGTTTTTGGCATTGCTTTTGTTGTTCTTCCCGCTGGCATCATATGCATTTCAGCGAAATAAAAACCAAAACAAAGTTGGCTGGCATTCACCGAGCAGTTGGATCGCAGCGAGTGGGCGTACAAGAGTGTGAAGCGGCGGGGATGTGATTGAGGCGTTGGTGTGCCATTAATACCCAAGAGGTGCGTAAGGCCGCCGTTCGCAGTGTAGTTGACTCCAAGTTCATTGTACGATCGTCATTATGCGCAATCGTTAATTGTTGTTGTTGCATACCCATTTGTTTGTAGTTTGTTTATTTATTTAATTTTGCGAATTTATTTAATTTCAATGGCGAAATCATTGCACAAATGTCATGCTCCATTGGCGAAGATCAACTGCACAACAACAACATTACCACCATCCTCAACTGCCAACAACATAATGATGATCATATGATCACCTTCCACCATCGGTTGCTGCTCAGTTGCTTGGCTGCACGATTGATCGTACGATCATCGATGCGTCCGTTTGCGGCATAACTGAGCATCTCTCCCGCGTTTGTTGTTGTTTAAGGCATTCATGAACACATCATTATGGCTTGCGGTTCGATTTCAGTTCCCAGCTGTCTTTTGGCATGCCCTTGCAGGCACATCCGATCACATTCCTGCAGTACCGCGTCTCAAATGAATGTGCATGCCTTTCTTTAGGTTTCTCCCTCTTTCGCTTGCTGTCTTTATTTGGGTTGTTCGCTTGTAGGTGGGCTTCTGCAACTACCGTTAACCATGATCGGTCATTTGATCTCGACCGCTTTGTTGAGGCGGGTTGGGAATTACGGTCGTTCGGTTTAGACTTTTATAAATAGCTTCCCAAGCTTGCGTTGCTCTGGTTGATTGATTTCTGCGCTCCTACCGTACAACATACACATAACCATACGAATTCTCGCATTCGGTATGTTTTTGTATTGTTCTAGAATCTAGATTAATAATGGGAACAGGGGAAGTGATATATTAAATGCATAGATATCTACCATATAGGTAACCCTGTACTTTGTGTTGTTTGCTGAATTTCATGTAAACCTTCGAAAGAAGCCGGACTCTTAAATAAATTTATGACAAAGTTCAGATTTGGAACGCATTTCCTTATCCTTTTAGGAACGTAAAGTAATATTACAGGCTGCAGTCTCTGTTAGAGAGTGTTGAGTAAATAAAGTGATCAATTTAGGGTATATAAAAAATCTAGAGAAAATAAACGTTTTCTCAAACGTATTATCCTAAATGGAGGATGAGAGCGGAACACCATGGATTTATAGGAAAATTATTTGAAGTTTATTTTTAGTAATAATTTTAATTACAACCAATTAGTGCATATTCGTGTGGCCGACAGCCAAAGCTCGTGTTGCTTCGCATATCACACAGCTGTTTTTAGCACGACCTAAAGTGACAGGTGGTCGCAATACGAACATTCTTTAATGTAAATGATATTTTGTGCGTATGAATTGAGTATTTGTGCATGTGGGACACTAATTAATGCTTCTCCTTTCTGTGTTTTCATATAACATTACGTGCCCAATGCGCTGATGGTCATAAAGACTTCGCACACATTGTAACTTGTGCTGAAATTGCTTGGTATTTGTTCGTTGTCTTCTGCTCAGCAACAATAAATGTTATGACTTAAATTTATAATAACCGACACTAATTCATACAATGAACTATGCATTGTTACCTTTATGGCTCGCTGGTGTCCAAATATTCGCTCCAACATAGTGTTCTTCGTTAAAGTGTGTCAGCACTTTTCTCCACTTTCATTACTCAAAGAATTTTTAGAAACCATTTTTACCAAAACAATTTTTGCTTTTCAGCATTATTTATGTATTTTCGTTCGCTATTTGTGCCACTGTTGCGCCGGCGCGCGTATTCTCTTCTCCGAATCGCCACTGAATGGCCGATCATTTGTTTAGCGCCAAATTGGAGTTGTATATAATTGCTTTTGCGACTTTTTTGTTGTTGTTGTTGCAATTACTTTCAATAATTATTTCTTGCTACTTGACTTTCTTCACTATTTTTAAACATTGCTGTGAATGTGTGTGTTCGTGTGATAACCAGAGGCGCGCAGATGGGTGCTAATTAAATGCTTCAATTAGAAGTGCTGGAAGTCGACAACCCATTGTGATAAACACACAAAAACGACAATGAGCGAACAAAAGCTATTACCTGGCAAATGAGTGCAATGTTGAGTAGAAAAAAACTTACAAAAATAAATAAATAATAATTAAATACGAGTGGCGAGTACGAGTACGAGAAGCTATGGCAGTCATGTTCCACGAAAAGCCGCACTCTCAAGCAAACAACAAACTAATTTATTTGATTGTTGCCATTTTAGTCAGATTGTTGTGATATACATATGTATAACCATATATATACATACATATATGTTAGCTCTTATTTTTTGCCGCTTTTTAGCAATTATTTTTCTAAACTAATTTTCCGCACTTCACAGTAGCTTTACGAAAGAATGCGGCATATGGAAGATATTGTATCTATAGAAAGCAAGTAACAGCAGCAGCATCGTAGAAAAACACATTTTTTCAATTCTTTCGAATTTTGAATAGAACTTTTTTTGTATTGTTATTAGAAAGGCATGTGTAAATAATTTGCAATATAATGAGAATTTCGTGAAAGTTACACTTTCTAATTCATACACCGTTCTTTATAGAGTAGATATGATATTGACGAGTTGAACTTTAATCAAAACACAATTTTTGGAGAATTCTTTGAAATTTGAAATTGAGATTTTTTATAAAATTCTGATATTTTAACTCAAAATAATGCTGCCAGAGTGAAGATTCCTATTGTAAAACGCTTTATATATCACGGTCTAAAATATATGTGGAATATCATGTCAGCGTGTGGAACGTGGCTTTCAAGCATTTGAGCCCACATTTGTTGCAATTATAAGTAACATGAACTAGAAATAAAACACACTCAGATATTTATTTCCTCGTATCACACTCTCTATCCCTAAGCTCGCTTGCACTCATATATGAATGTACATTATCTCATGACTTTGCTCACGACAAATACTTTCTTAATACACCCAGAACCAGTCTTGGCAAGTAATTCGCAATTAAATAATTACAATAACATTGTAATTGGCATTGGAAATTGTTGTGGTGACAAATGTAGGTGTGCAAGCACATAGGCATCCCAGGTAATCGATGCAGGAAACGAAGTTCGCAGGAGATCGTTAAATTAGCTAATTTCCAGCAAATAAATAACGAGATAAAAGCGCTATGAATATTTATTAGGTTGAATATAGTTGGAATATTAATGTGTGAAGCACATTCGAATTAGACTTTGTCTCATGAAGCTAAGCACACAGTGAAGGTATCGAAATCTCGATTGGTATTAGGTCTACTTTGCTTCCACCGTTTTTTTTGTAAATTTAAGACTTTATTGTATAAAAACGATAACAAAAATGTTATTAAAAATATTGGCCGTCGCTAGCTACTACTTTTGACCATTTTTCTGGCGGCATGCGTATACCGTGACGAAAGAACTCCTCATCTTTTGAGTCGATCTAAGTATCAATCCAATTTTTCACTTCTTCATAAGAACTGAAGTACTCGTTAGCTAGACCGTGTGCCATCGATCGGAACAAGTGGTAGTCAGATGGAGCAACGTCTGGAGAATACGGCGGGTGGGGTAAGATCTCCCATTTCATCGTCTCCAAATATTTTTTTACCACCTTTGCGACATGAGTCCGAGCATTGTCATGTTGGAGAATGACTTTATTCGATGAGGCTCAGCCGCACTTTTCTTGGAATTAAAAAAGAAAAGCAAAAATTTGGGATGCAAACAGGTCTCTACAAATATTTTGATGGGTTAATGTTGACACAAATGTCAAAGATCGATATAATTTAATCGACCAGTGTTTGACCATAGAGACATCTATTGGAAAACGGCAGTAGCAAAGTTGTAGACCTAATATATGTTTGAGTAAAATAGGATCATGCTCGATAAAACCGAAAACAAATTAAGAATTTATTTCTGATAAAACCGCATTGTTAAATATAATGCTGCACTATTTAAATCTCAGTACTCATTATATTATATTTAAATAATTGTGACGATTCACTATGCGCTTAGCTGAAGAAGTTTGAAGCTTTATTTTTGTATCAAATAATATTGTGAAAATACTTAAAAAAAATATATGTACATATATATTTCTAAAATTTTTAATACAGATTCGCCAACTGAAAAGTCAAAAATATTACTCATATTGGTGCAATAAACTTAAAATAATTTTTTCTCGATTATTTTCGTAGATGCTAATTAATTTTCGAAAATCTGCGCAGTTTTTGAAATCTTAAGACCTGTCATTTTGTCTCTTCTGCGAACAATGCGCCACAATTAATTGTGAGATTTAAAAAACGGGCTATATTTAAAAGATGATGAGATGAAAAACAACAAGTAAGGAAGGGCTAAGTTCGGGTGTAACCGAACATTTTATACTCTCGCAATTTATTTATTTAACTTAATTAATATTATATAATACACAATTTGACACACATATTCATCATATATATTGCATAAAGTCCTTTGAAAGTTGGAAACCATAATATTAGGTTAGAAGCACCGAGGTCCCCATGTTCGATACATGGGGCCTTGAAAACCTATGGTCCGATTTCGGCGATTTTTAGAATGGGGCTTCCACACTATTAACATAGTATTTGTGCAAAGTTCTGCATCGATATCTTCACTAGTACTTACTTTATATATTGTAAAGTAAACGATTCAGATTGTCGTCAAAGTTCTGGTATATAGGAAATAGGCGTGGTTGTGAAGCGATTTGACCTATTTTCACAACATATCATTGGGATGTAAGGAAACTATTACAAACCAAGTTTCATTGAAATCGGTCGAGTAGTTCCTGAGATATGGTTTTTGATCCATAAGTGGGCGACGCCACGCCCATTTTCCATTTTCTAAAAAAATCTGAGTGCAGCTTTCATCTGCCATTTCTTATGTGAAATTCAGTGTTTCTGACGTTTTTCGTTAATGAGTTAACCCACTTTTAGTAATTTTCAACCTAACTTTTGTATGGGAGGTGGGCGTGGTTATTATCCGATTTCTTTCATTTTTGGACTGTATTAGGAAGAGGCTAAAAAAAACGGCTGCAGAAAGTTTGGTTTATATAGCTTTATTGGTTTGCGAGATATGTACAAAAAACTTAGTAGGGGGCGGAGCCACGCCCACTTCCCCAAAAAAATTACATCCAAATATGCCCCTTCATAGTGCGATCCTTCATACAAAATTTTATTTCCATAGCTTTATTTATGGCTTAGTTATGGCACTTTATGTGTTTTCGGTTTTCGCCATTTTGTGGGCGTGGCAGTGGTCCGATTTTGCTCATTTTCGAAAGCAACCTTCCTATGGTGCGAAGAAATAAGTGTGCCAAGTTTCATCAAGATATCTTAATTTTTACTCAAGTTACAGCTTGCACAGACGGACGGACGGACGGACGGACAGACAGACATTCGGATTTGAACTCCACTCTTCACCCTGATCACTTTGGTATATATAACCCTATATCTAACTCGTTTAGTTTTGGGTGTTACAAACAACCGTTATGTGAACAAAACTATAATACTCTCTTTAGCAACATTTGTTGCGAGAGTATAAAAATAAATATAAATATACAAAAAAAAATCAAAAATGTATCACTCAATTTCTTAATCTGCTTGCCGTGAAAGCGAAAAACACAAAAATATAAGAATTGCATTTAAAAAATTCACATAGCGATTTCATGCGACCAAAATACACATGACTCGAAATAGAGGTGCTGCCACAAGCGGGTAAAAATAGAATGACAACAAATATTTATGTCGTGAGTGCAATAGCGACTCATCCTCAGCTAAATTGATGCTGCAACAACAACAAAAAAAAAATTATAAAATTTAAAAATAAATATCTGAAGCAGGCATAACGAATCATCACACGCTGCATTATCATTAGCGACAAGCGTACGAGTACAACAATTCGAAATGCACAAAACAACAACACCAGCAATAAACAGTGGCACCCACACGAGCAAGAGAAAAGCAGAATAGTCGACCATATTATATAGAGAAGAAAACGAATGAAAAAATATGAATTAAGGAATTTGGTCGAGAATTAATTGTGTGTTTTAATAGTTCGAAAATAGTTTTCAAAAATAATGGCAAACATTTATATTGCAAGAAAAAGAATTAAACTGCATGAGCACCAAGAGCAAATTATAGACTTACACATTTGAAGAAAATTGAACGTTAAAAGTTAAAAAGTATTGAGATTTCGAAATTTCGTCAATACGGTAGATAAACATTTACATTCCTATTGCGAATAAGGCTAAGCACATAGTGGAGCGGACGAACGTTGCTGAAATAGAGTAAATTTTATTCAATGAATTTCATAACGTTTTTGTGTTTTTTGGAATATTTGAAACACATATTAACCTTTAACTACTGAGGTGCTGGTAAATTTTACACCTCGTAGTTTGTTTTTTAGTTTTAAGAAAAGTGGCTATGAAATAAAGTCCTTGTTTTGTTAAACTAGAAGTTCGATTTCTTTGAATTTATTATTTTATTCATTTAAAAATGTGTTTTATTATTACAATTAAAAACAAATAAATTTAAAAAAAAATTTCGTTGACAAAAGTTATTTATAGATTATAAAGGGGTAAAATTTACCCCCACCTCAGTAACTACGCCCAAATATTTCACCTCAGTAGTTAAAGGTTAAGTTATTTGATTGATTAACAGGTGTCTTTCTTTAGACAAATTTTTGTACCGAACCCTAAGTAATACTTGATAGACCAAAATTAGCCTTGTTGATCGCCTTACTTCAATCAACTAGACCAATAACATTTTCCTTACTATAATATATGTATCTGAGTATCTTCAAAATGCTTCTCGTTGTTGCACTATGCGCTCAGACACACATCAGCTATAGGATCAAGATCGAGAAAAGAAGTTGGAGCGAAATTGCTTCACATCTATTTCTCTTCATTCACCTTAGCACTCTTTTTCAACGCACTAGAAAAAATCTGTTTTTGTGTGGATGTTTGATTGCTGTAGCTAGTGACGGCATTAAAATGGGCGTTCTGCGTGGCGTGGCGTAGCGTTCGACATTCGAATGTTTGTTCTTTTTTAATTGAATTTATGGGTTCTTTTAAAAAATCACTATTTCGGCAATTCGATAGTGTTCTGTACAGATATTTTTAGAAGAACTGTTGTTGGTTTTTAGTTTCCATAATATGAGGACCGTCGACGTTAGTTAGAGTTTGAATTACTCATAATCTGGTGTAGACTCAGGTTGGTGATCAAGATTGTTAACGTTAATGGTATGGATTTAGATTGATTGACAAACCATATAATTAGATCTCTCCTTACTAAAAGGAGGCAACTACAGAAACACTATTAACTAATCAAAGGAGTAAAATAATAGTAGGTTTGTTAAAACTAGAGCCTTTTTACTCCTTACCACTGCTTACATTTGGAAATTATAGATTTTCAAGCCAACCAACTGATGACTGATATACCACCTCTTGTCTACTCGCACACTTATTTTACTTATGAAATGACACATGTGTATCTTATCGCTTCACTGAGTCCCTGATTGCATCAAAAGTCAATTTGCAAATACTGAAAGTAAATAAAATTGCAACTGATAAAATTCCTTTGATTTTTTTTTCAATATTCGTACAAACAATTGCTATTAGTATAATTGAGAGGCGTAC
The DNA here is from genome assembly GCA_031772095.1 of Zeugodacus tau. Lineage (NCBI taxonomy): Eukaryota > Metazoa > Arthropoda > Insecta > Diptera > Tephritidae > Zeugodacus > Zeugodacus tau. The sequence continues at coordinate 5,309,732 of CM062649.1, read as the reverse complement.
TGATACAAAAATGAAAAGTACACAAGTGTGAAATATTAAAATTCGCAAATAAACAAAGATTTGTGCAAACAATTTAATTTGCGAAAAATGTATGATAAATAATATGAGATAATTGTTGGACTGTTACACATATGGTCATAGAAATAGAAATGAGCAATGATTTGGGAATAAATCTAAAGTTATTACTATTTTTCAAATGTCAAATTGACAAGAATAGTTAAATCTTGTCTTTAAAGTGACACTAATAGTAGAACGTAAATATATAAAGTACGGAAATTGAACGGGAATGAAGTTTTTATTTTGAAAATGACACAGTGAGGACCGGGTGTAAGCAAAATGGCAACGAATTCTATTATTTATATATAATTTTTCCGGCAAAATAAAAAGTGAAATTTTATCCACTAAAACTTTTTTCATGCGTTGGCGCCACAATTGCATGTTTCCGAGTCAATTAAGCTGATGGCATAATTCAAAATTTTCAAACGAAAGAAATTCTTTTCGTTCAGGTATTTTTATGAAGCAATAAATGCACCAAACATTAAGTTAACTGAAAATTTGTGTAATGACCAGATTTAGGATCATGTTTTAACTGACAGCAATTAAATTTTATTGCAACTTGAAATGCTTGCATATGGACAAACGAGGAAAAAAGCGCAGCCATCACACAATATGGCTGATGTTGCAACAACATGTTGCAACGGAGGCGACAATGCACAGAAGCAAACGATGAAACACTGCACGAGAAGCACCGATTGCCGCAATTGAATGCTGAATGCGCACAGTGAGTGATTCCTCCACGAAGCTGCTATGAATTAGGCAATTTTATTTCGAGCGACGCAACGCTACGCGACTGCGGCTATAATTCAGTGAAATTCCGCGCAGACTGAGGAAATTCCTTAGTTCAAGCGCTGGTGCAAAGGCGCTGAGGAGGAGCAAGTGGGGGACTCTGATATGCATATAAAGCAATCACCAATGCATATATGCACGGGCTTGTTGCCACCAAGAAATTCGCCATAGCCAGACGCAAGTGTTGCATGGATTATACTCGTATGCTGTTGTTTGTGTGTGCGTGTGTGTGTGTGACAGCAACGCGTGGCTGTGGAGCGGTGCCTGCCGTAAAAATAGTCACATTCGTCGCTATTTTCGTTCAGCTGCCAACAGTCAGCAGCCAGCAGCTAGTCCGTGCTAGAGTGGCGTTAGAAAAATACCGTAAAAAAGCTGTGTATTCATTTTAGAAGCAGCAATAAAATGCAATAAAATTGAAAAAAAAAAAGAACTGTTGCAATTGCGGCACATGCATAATATTTGTATGTATGCATGTTTGTGGAGATTTAAATATACAGACATTCGGCTGTTCGTGTGTGCCACACAGATGCTGCAATCGGAGTGCCGCCGGCAGATTTAGTTTTCTACTGTTGCCTGAGATTATCAAATCGTCTTATTGTAATTCCATATAATTATTTTTTTATAGCTTTTGGGGCGGCATTAAATCAGAAATTACTCAATGCGCTCACTCACATATCTGATGATGATGACATAAAAAACTTACACGAAACGAATCTAATTTGGCTGTGGAATTTGTATACCCTACACGTTTTTGGTTATCAAAATGTGTTTATGAGAGCTGGCGTCGAGGGAAGTGAAAAGTTGCTCATTTGAGGCGCTCTTTGTAGAAATAAAAATTAGAAAAATTTTGAAAATCTTCGAGGTTAAAATAATGTTCATAAATCGCACTGTTAAGAGAAAAAACCGTTAGCTCAAGCTGCTTTACAAAATTACGTACAGGCTATAAATTTTGAAATAGTTTTTCAAGCCAATGTTTTGTAATTCAATATGTTAAAGTCATTAGATCGGCGTACAAAATAAAATAAGTACACCAGTACATACATACACATGTAAATATGTAATTCAATGTGCTTACGCTTGTTTTATAGCATTTCATGGCAATTTTAATATTAATTTTTTTATAGCTCACAGTTGTTGTATAATCTAGAAAGCATAATCAATCACTTATGTATATTTGTCACCAGTTTAACTTATTGACGGCATATATACACAAATACATACATACATACATACTTATATACATATAAAGTGTACAAAATTAATCGTCCACTTTGGACAATTTGTTGTTGATGTCATCAGAGCCACTATAACGTCTAACGCGCACTATGAACTATGTGTAACTTAAAAAATAATATTTTTTATTTTTTAAATTTTCGTTTGCTTTCCGCTGCCCCGCCACCTGCTGCGCTGTTGCCGACCATTCGCCGGCTGACCGTTGTACCCACACATAGCAAATGATTTAATCGTTAAATAGTTGCCCGCCAGCATTAATTGCTCACTATTTTCTAGCTGTTGTTGTTGTTCTTGTTGTCGACATTGTTGCCATTGCTACTTGCCGCTGCTGCTGTAGCTTTTAGCGTTAAAATGGCAATTTAAAGTGTGTGTGCGTCTCTAAATTGAGTGTTGAAAAAAGTTATAGCAGAGGCCTAATGGCGCTTTTATAGCGCATTTGAGGCGCCACTTGATGTCCGTCTGCAATTTGAGCGTTTTCTTTTTTTTCGGTCGAAATTATTTCGAGAAATGGCTGACGGCGGCATGGCTTTGTTTTATGCGAATTGCTTTACGCTTCAATTCGTTTGTTATTTTCATGCATTTCAATTATTAATTGCATGTCATTTGAAATTTAGTTGTGCCAAATTGAAGACTGATGGGTTGCTCAACACTTTACAGTTAATAAATTAAACGGTTTAACGGAATTTTGCTGTTTCTTTCATACGCGCAAATAAACATGTAGACGTAGATTAATTGCTAATCAGTTGCGCATATTTTCGAGTTTTTAACAGAAATTTATTTCGTTTCTAATCAAAAAATCCAACTCAAAACTGGCTAAAAAACAAGATTTGAAGCAAAACAAATCATTTAAAAATAACAGCGTAGACATTTCGCTTTCGGAAACTTTGCGTTCCACATGCAATGCGTACACCGTGCCACCAGCCACCTGCCACCAGTTGCAAATAATTTATTTTTGTATATCATAGCTACATATATACGTTTGTATGTCTGCATGTATATTTGTGGCAACAATTTTGAAGCATACAAGGTACGCGTATTGAATTCTGCAGTGATTCAGCGCCGCACACTATTTTTGTATGTTTTTCATTGATTTATTTCTGAAATCACTTTTTAATGCAGCACGCCAGAAATTTCGTGCACAATTGTAAAAATTAATTCACCAAAATAAATGTATTTATTTGTTTAACAGTACTAAAGATACCTGCGAATTCACTCACGTAAAGGCTAAACCGCTTAAAATATGATTAAATCCATTTGACTGCGCAGATTAAGCTGCAGTTAAGTTGGATTAAGTATGTGTTTCCATTTTAATTATTCAATTATTTGTTATTATACTAATGCATTGTATATATGTATGTATGTAAATCAAAATGGTAATAGATAAACAATTGAATGAAGCAAAAGCAAGTTCATGTACTTGTTTTAAGATTTTTATTTTATTTTTTCAAAATTACTGTGTAATTACTATCGATTACTGTACGGAAAACATGAGTTTTAGTAAATTTTGTGATAAATAGCTTTATTCGCCTAAATGTGCGCTTTACACGATTAAAGGGTTTATGGGAAAATCATCAAATTTTCAACTGAAAATACTGCGCCTAAAGAGACTGCTAAAAATTGGTTATACTCTTTTTGGATCTGTTTTAATAAATCGTGTCCTTTTGTTGTTATTTTTTCGGACACTAGTTTTACGGAAGGTCTTTATCGAGTACTCAGTTTCCTCAAGTACTAAACAACGGTTGTACCATAATTCTTCATCACCGAATATTTGTGCGAGACATCCGTTATTAACATCAAGGCAGAGCAGAGATACTCGTATTAGGTTTTCGATTGAAATTATCGTTAAATTTATCACTAACTTAATTATCGATATGTTCGGGACAACCGATAGTGCCAAACCTTTGCATCCATTCAGTTCGAAATATATATAAGACACAATTTTTATAAATTCATTGAAGCAACAAATGAGTGCGAATGATGGTGAATGATTTAACTGCATATTTTGATTAAGTATACGTGTTATATATCTCTAAACATACTTGTTGTTTAATGAGTATATATGTACATACATAGATTTTGAAAAGCCTGATTTCTTGTTAAAAAACGCTTTATTTTACAAAATACCAGATTTTAATTGCCCGATTTAAATGTAATGTGCGATTTCATACAAAATAACATTCATAAAATTCATATTGGCTGGTTCTCTCACATAAAATTCATGTAAACAATAAAGGAAGGGCTAAGTTCGGGTGTAACCAATAATTTTATTCCCTGGCAATTTATTTATTTACTTAATCTGAATAAGATAACATACCGTTCGACCCAATATTCGGAAAAAATAGAGAAAATTCGATTTTTCAAAATTCAGCCTGAGCAATACCTTTCATTCTAATTACAATAATATGCTAAATTTTTCGATTATCTTTATGAAATTTTCAGTATTATCAAGCTTATCACTTATAGTTTTTTAAATTTAAAATGGAAGCATTTGTTCCCTTCCATGAAAATACTCAAAAGTCCAATAGTATCGAATTTAAAGAATATCAACTTCTCTGCTTCTTTGCCCATAACTCTGTATTAATTAAAGCTACGGTACTTAAAATGATAGCAAAAGGTAGCTAAGACAATCTACTATAGAAATCAAGTAATTTAGATTTTTATTGAATTTCTGAAATTCTTAAAATTTTCATCTTTTTCATATTTTTTTACTAGTACCAATTTACCTATAGATTTCAGGAGACCCACCCAAAATATCAACAAACTTAACTTTAAAAAATCTCCGAACACTTAACAAACCTAACCTCAAGTGATCCTTCATGTAACCAAACCCCTCTCAAAGATCATTGACCTCGGCTCAAAATGGGCAAGGACCCCACTCAAAAGGTAAACAAACCCCTGTCAAGGGTCAATGACCTCAACCAAAATGTAAACAAACTCCGACCAAAGGTCAATGATCTCGACCAAAAGGTAAACAAACCCCTGTCAAAGGTCAATGACCTCGACCAAAAAGTAAACAAACCCCGACCAAAGGTCATTGAACTCAGCCAAAAGGTAAACAAGCCCTCGTCAAAGGTCAATGAACTCGACCAAAATATAAACCAACCCCTGTCAAAGGTCATTGCCTAAAGGTCATCGAGATCAATTGAGTGGCGTCATTTCGGCAATAATAATGCAGACAGTGGGTGATGACGACTTACACTGACTTAAGGAAAATAAAAGTAAAGAAGCATTTTGGCGAAAATACATATACTAGATTTCAAAGCAATTGGTGGCAATATAAATATTATACTAGATATTTATGTGTTTATAATGTTTAAATGTGTATGGAGATGAAGTGTTTAATTTATTATTAAAACTAATAGCGTTTTCTTTTCTCGATGAAAATGCTGCCTTTTTATATTCCAACATTATACAAATGTTGTACTACCTTTTTGAATGTTTTCCATTTTTTACGTGATAAAAGAACAGAGAAATATCTTCCTATTATGCTGGTCAACTATCATCCACAATTTGAAAATCCGAATACAGGGCAGAATAAATGTTACATTTTTTTGAGAAAAGAAAACTCTACAAGTGAAGGTAGTTAACAATACAAGCAAGCGAGCTATATTATTTTTAAGTTATTTGAATTATATACAAATATATAATATAGAATATGTACATATTATATACTATATGTACGTGTGAGCACATTTGAATATTTTTACATTTATTGTACATAAGTATGTATGCGCTGTATTTGAAGTGCCAAGCAACGTGAGATCTCATCTCGAGATTTCTTCGAGATAGGCAGCAAATTAATTAGCTATGAAAGCAGGCTCATAATAGAAAGAATAGAAAAATACATATGAACGTATACAGACATACATACATACATCTAACTGAATGGTTTATTTTTTTTCTAAAGAAAAAAGTGTGAGTGAAGACAATAAAAGAATATTTGCAAAAGCGGTAAAGTGAGTTGACAAAGAGTTTTACAAACTTTTATATACGCTTATATATGTATATATATGTATATATAGTATATGACAAATTGCCTACAAATATGATGATTGACACGTGTGCTAGAGAACAAAAGTTGAAACTAACGTGCGAGGAACATGGAATGTTTAACAAAAGAATGCGAAAATTAACTCAAAGCAAAAACGAAAAATGAAATAATATTCACGTTGCCATCATGAAAATATTATTTTATGATTCATTACAAAATTATGCTAATAAAAGTACACATACAACAATGATGAAATGAATAGTGAGAATTCCCAACAAAAGTACGGAAAGGAACTTAAAAAAATAAATAAGTTAGGAATAGTTAATTGCTTGAAATATTTTGGCGCTATGTTTCGGTAACACCCTAAGCGCTCTGTTGCTACATGCCCGCCCGACCCCTAAATATGTAGGAGTGTTTTCGTTGACATCACAAAGGGCCCGCATTTTTAGTTTTCAAGTGAGATCCGATGCGATCTCTAACGCAAGGATCAGCCTCCTTACCTAACCTAAAATAACTTTTGGCTATACATCAACTTGGCGAATTATTACATACATTTTACCAGAGTTGTATCAATTAATTTTGTGAGAATCATCAAATTAACAAAACAAGAACAGCAAATATTGTGTGTAGAACAACAGAGGTGGAACTTCTCTGTATGACAATAAAACCCTTTTTAAACCTCTTCAGTTGTATACCCAAATAGTAATATTTTTCTTATCTTCAATACATTTCTTCAAAAAAGTTTGCCACCTGCTTGGAAAACGGCGCAGTTCCAAACAAAAGGAAATGTATTGAGTTCAGCTAAAGCTCTATATACAAAGATCACTATATAGTGCCTAAAAGCTATTAAAAGCTAAATATAACACCCATGTAGTAGATACCAATTAAAAGGTAAACGAAATGTATTTGCTTTTAACCATTCCAGAAAAGCTGTCTTCAAAATGTAAACCTTAAAATACATACTTATTTGGAGACGTGTGAAACTCAAACACACATAAATGCTATAGTTGCAACTAGGTTTAATCACGCCACTTTGTCACACCCGTCATGCTTGTTCTTTTCGTTAACTCTGCCACCCGAGTGTGTTTCCTGGAAAAACTTACAACATCGTCGTAAATCGTTGTCTTGTCTTCAGCATTTTTTTATGCCAAAGCAAATAGTTGGTAACTAAAAAATTTTGTGAATGGGAATAAATCCCGTGCGATTTCACATTTCTTCGTTTTAAAAACCTTTTGTGTGTGTGTTTGTGCAACGTGTTTTTCTAACGTTTAACCGCCTCTGGGTCACACCGACAACAGATGTGTGTGATATACCGGAAAGAAAGCTAATTGTTACGCACGTAATTTCAAGGAAGACCGGTCACTTGTACCTTGTACTGACCATACAGTTATGAGTAAATACGAGCACCTTAGAAGTGAGCAAACTAACGAGTACATAGTATAGGTAGTAACAGCCTTGTTGACACACTGTGTATTCTGTCAGTTGTGAATTGGGTAGGTATTTAATGTGTGGGAAAGTGCTAATAGATTGCTTAAGATTTCGAGTGCTCTTTTTGTTAGTATGTACATATGTACATAGTTGCAGTGTTGTTCTAAGTGAAATTGTCAACAAATATTGAAACACGAATTAATTTGTATTTTGATCTATTTCTTATTTACAGTTACGGAAGCCCATTTAATTTGAACGCAGCATAAAAGAAATAAAGGTAAGTCAACAACAAAACAACTAGAACTCTAGCAAAAACAGAAAATTCAAAGTCTCAAGCTCATTGCTTGGAGTGACTGAGTTAAGTTGGCTGCTGTGCTACTCACTTCTCAGCGCTCTAGTTTCCGCTACAAACGTAATTTACTCGTTTATTAATAAATAATTAGAAATGGAATAGGAGAACCATGAACCATACCTATGATAGAACTTAACAAAAAGTATAAGTTTAAAACTATGAAGGCTTAGTGTGCAGAGCATAAAGTTGAGAAATCCCATGGCAACGCAAAAACAGTTTTTGCCCGCGAATACAACACAACACAGAGGCAGAGTCAATGAAGTTAGCTACTCCTACGTTCCTACGTAGTTATCTACACACTTGTGCTCAGGTACACACGTAGAGAAGTATGAGTTCGTCGGTCTCGCGGGTCATGGCTGATTTTACAACTAAAATTACAGAATTCATGCGCTTTGCACCCGACTTCATTGCCCGAGGGATTGGCAATTCATGAGCACAGCTATTATTGCGGCTGTGTGTGTGAGGCTCTATTTTGTGTGTGTGTGAGTGTGTGTGTCTTGTGGAAGTCATTGAGACTGAAACCGCAAATTTACTTAATTTACTTAGTAGTAAGTTGGCAGATGCAGGGAAACGGGCGGCAAAGGTAACCAGCGGCAATCAGTGTATATAAATGTGTTGTTGTTGTTTTTGATTTTATGTTCGTTTTTTCGTTGGTGGAGTTCCATGACGTTGGCGAACGCATGTAAATTGAACTCCGGACGCGGATGACTTGTATATTAGCAAAGGGCGTGAATATGTAGAAATAACAATGTATATAGTAAAGAGCTCGACGTACTTACATACAAACACACATCTGAATATATACTACGATAATGTGTGATTGTTTTATTTATTGTTGTGAAGTGTCGTGGAGGAAGTGTAAAAGTAGCAATGACTTGTGACTTCTTCGCTGGCTGTTGGCGGTAGAGTTGCCAGATTTTTTGAAGTAATTTGTGAAAGATTTTCTGTCAGATTTGGTTCTTCATTATTTGAAATATATTAGTTAAATCTCTATTAACTTCTACATCTTCGTGTGACCGGCGTGACCTTGAAACATTTTACAGCATTTATTCCAAATTTAACACATGAGAGTATTGATAATTTTGGTCTCAGTTGGAACGGAACTTTACAGTCAAATACTTTTTAGAATATTTAATGCAACAACAATAACAACGAACTGGCAATGCTAGTCTCACTTGAACGTACAGTATGTTTTCAGGATTTAAGAATTTTCAGCGTACTTCAAGACTTTTTCTTTGTCATCCATTATTTTGAACAATTCCTTTAGAATATTTTAAATTCATTTCATTTTCCACTGTCGCACTGGTCTACATTGTTTACTTATTTGTTGTTATAAGTCATTTACTTCGCTATTTACTCTTCTCATTTCGCTGCGGTTACGGTAACTGTCTGCCAGACTATAAATAATAATAAAAGAGATATGAATTGCTTCTGAAATTCCCACGCAAATTGTAAACTTCACTCCTTCACTTCTTTATGCTGACTCTAATAAGATTTTATAAATACAACAACAAATGACACGAATAAAAATTCGTTTTCAGTAGAAAGAAGGAATGTTTGATAACATTTACATCATGTACATACATACATATATACATATATATATATACATAGACTTGTCCAGATCCACACACTTTCCGTCTTTTTATTGCTTCTCAACTCTGCATCTTGCTTGGTTCCTCGTAGACTTAAAGACCAGTAGCTACTTCGCCACTTGGCGGCTGTTTTGCTTCACTTGTTGTATTTATTCTTCTGCACTCTATTTGGTTTTAGCTTTTGTTGTTGTTTGTTTGCTTCATGTTTTTCTTACCATTTAACTTAAATAGTTAGACATGGTTCTTCGTAGCGTCGACACTCAAGTGGTTGTTGCGCGTTTTTTTCGCAGAAATTCTTTGCGCTACTGCATTTAGCAGCCACTTCACTAGTCGCCACGCCACTCCACTCTACTCTGCTCCACACATTACCGCCGCACTCCAGATACTTACATATACATACACCACGCTTCAAGTGCGTCTTTTACACCTCTTTGCCTCACTCTGGGCAACCGAGCCCCCCTTCAGTCGTCTCTCAGCACATTGCGCACTGTAGTTAAGACCCCTCACTACACCGCCATTGTCTTCCAGCAACTGTCATCTTCAGGAGATGGAATTTCCACTCCTGCCATAAGCTTGAGTTTCCAGTTGCTACTTGTTTTTGCCGCGAGCGCCATCAACTCCAATACTCTAATTGCGTGTTAACATAATAAGTGGAACTGGAAAATCGGTGGAGGCAGCGAGGATCTGGTATTGCGTGCGTCTGCCATAAGCGGCCAATGAAAAGCCATGTTTCTTATATTTCAACGTCTGTCTTACCCCACCTTCCTACTGCTCTGGCTTCTCCAATTTATCGCGTACTGCCACTTGCAAGTGTTGCATCAGAAAGTAGTAAATAGCTCAACACCTCCCACTTCGCTCACTAGCGTTACCCACACCACTCCACCGCGCACTCGTCTCGACGCGTTCTATTCAGCGCCCTGGCGCCAGCGCTCAACCGGTTGACCGCCAGCTTACCGGTTCGTCCCATCACTTGTTTGTGTTCGCCCGCGATCGCGTTCGGTGGAGCAGCTGATCAACATACATATATTGCTGTTGTTGTAAAAGAAGCTACCGGTTGGCGGTGTAGAAAAGAAAACACATTGTGACCTTGTTTCGTGAGAATCCAATAAAGAGGTAAAGTGGTTAGAGATAACCGAGTGGAAAGTGCGTGCGTGTGTCGGTTGCCAGGTTGCCGGTGCGCTAATTAATTTTCCTCAAATTAATTTATGTGGGTCTTCTTGATGTTGCTGAGATTTCTAAGCTATTTTATTTTTAATTGTGTTGCTTTTTGTGCTTGGCGTTCCAACACATTTCCGTGATTAGTGTTTACACAAAAAACACGAACTTCATTGGAATCGGATACGAATTGGAAAAACATGTTGTTGAATTGTGTAATGTTTTTGCTCTTAGAATTGTAGAAATGTATGGTACAAAAGTGATAAAGTAAGAAAGAAGTAAAGGCTTACAGCCTACAAACAAAATTTCAAAAGGATATATTACCTTTATAGTTTATATTTCTCGCAATAATTTTTAGAGAGAAATTATACAGCTGACAAACTCTGCAATAAACTTTGAAAGCTTTTTTTTTGGTTTTAGCAAAGCTCTTTTAAGATACAAGCGCTCGTGTTCCTCAGTAGAATAGGAGATATCTAAGCTTATAAATTGGAAATACAATATGGGTATATTTTCAAAGGCATAGAAAGAGTTATAAGCGTAAGCATTCCATAAAATCACTAAAATAACCACTTATACAATAAAATCTCTCCACCCTCACGATAAAACCAATGGAACTTTTTCTAAAACAAAATACAACTGTCTCTGTTAGACATTGAATCAGAATCCCCATCAGCTTTGAATGTGATCCCATACTCAGCTGGCAGAGAACCAATAGATTACGCGAAAAAGTAAAAAGACATTAAAAAAGAATTAATGAGCTACGCAATAAACCAGAAATAGCAACGAGACATGAGATTTTTCTTTTTTGTTTCGAAATTTTGTTTCTTTTTTTCTACAAGTTTAAGTATAACCACAAAGTGAGTCATGCAAACAAATGTGATGCGATCGATGAATACAAAAGACACAAGAAGCGGACAAAATTGAACGAGATAAACATATGTATGCATACACATATCGGTTTATACGCGTGATTTTGCGAAATTTGTTTAACAAATTAATGCGTTGAGTGAGGTAAGACCAGAGTGAGGTGCAAAAACAACAAAATCAAAAACAAAAGAAACAGCGAAAAAGCCAAAAAGACGCTGCAATGCTTGTTGTCTTTAAAATAAAAAGCATTTAGCACACAAAGTGAGCGTAAAATTTGCAAATAATCGGCGCAAAACTGAGACGCACGCCAAGCAGCACACACACACAAACAAAAACAACAACAAATGCAGAGACACAGAACAGCTGCAAATGAAGAGCAGCAATAAAAATGGCAAAAAGGCTTTTACGCGAAAAGCTACTGTCAATGTCAAAGAAAGGCCAGAAGCGACCGTAAAAAAATTAAAACATGAAATATGCAACTACAACAAAAACAAAAACAACACGAAAATAAAAGCAAAAATCATATATGTTTTAAAACAGCGAAGCGGCGCAAAACAAGCCGCTGGTGACCTAACGGCAGTATGAAGGTAAACAGAATGAACCAAAAGCGTGAAAAAATAAATAAAGTAGCCGCAAATTAAAAAGAAACAACAATATTTAAGGAAAATACAAAGTCAGCAAGTCATGAGTAATGCGCGACGTGCTTGAGCGTGGGCGTCTTAGAGGTAGAATTAAAAAGATTATTAAGCACAAAATAAAGTCGGCGAAAGAATGCTGGCTAAAGCAAAAATAATAGAATTGCAAAAATAAAATATTGTATTTTTAAGCCAACCGAATGAAGGTAAGGTGAGCTTGAAAACGCAAACATTTTACACGCGCTGACACAGCGAGAAATTGTGCAAATAAAGTGAATAATAAAATTAAAAATTATAGTGGAAATACTGTGTGTTCTATAGTGATTAATATGCCATTTCGGTAGCAGAAAAAATTTAAATAATATTAATTGAAGAAAGAAAATAAAAATTTATTTATGATATGAATATGGAAAATTCAACAAATTTGGTGTGTGTTGGCGTTTGAGCGATTGCAAAATCATATTTAAGAACACTTAAACTTAAGAGCCTCTGAGACTTCTGCAGTGTTTGACGTAATATATGTAGCATTGAAGCGATTTCTATTTTTTGATCGAAAACATCCAAGAAATTTTTAGATTTTTTTTCAAATATAAAAAAATTAAATTAATATTAGAGAACAGTTTGATAGATCACTGAATTTTTGATAGAAAATATATTTAACAAATGTTAATTTCACAAGAAGAGGCTTGAGGTTAGTCTAAAGTTTGTATTGATAAATATAGTTTTTTCATTGTTGTTGTACAAAATGGTCTCACGAAAAGGCAAACCATAATGCAATTATTTTTTATTTTAAAACATAATTTTATTAAAAGCCGTTTGGGTTTATAGTCTTGCCTTGCTTTTAGAAATCATTTTATTTTGTAAAACTTTCTTTTGGACACAAAAACATTCCATCTACCTTTTACATCTTCAATAGTTACTGTTCTTACTTATATCGTTCTTATTTCACTTAAATCTTATGGCAAAACAATGCTCGTCTTGGCAGCGTTGCAGCATTATGAAGCAGACCAAAAGGGTTCTCTTCAGCATGTCACTTTGGCTTCGCTCAACCCCACACATACACACACCGTGCTTTTGTTGTTATTATTATTTTTTCTTGTTTTATTTTGGTCTTTATTCGATTGCTGTTTTGCCGGTTTCTTGGTTAGTCATGACCTTATTCCGTAGGCATTGTGACTCCCTTCGATGCTGACATACATTTATGCTGCCTCCATCACATACAAGCACACATATGTAAGTATGTCCATGTTGTAGATGTGTGTGTCCATATAGCCAAATGCACATAATTGGTCATGCATTATTCAGTTGGTCTTCAGTTTAAATTGTGATGCTATTCACAAAACCACAACAAAGCCAATTTAAATGACAAAAAACACTCAAAACAGAGCAAAAAGAATGAGCAAATGAATGAATGAATGAAGCGGCTAATTTGTTGGTTAAGAGCAGCACTTAAGATATTTTTGGTATGCATATATACATATGGATGTACATATGAACGTATGTACATGTGTCGTTCCGAAAGGTGTCGTTGTGGTTGCAAATTTTTTTTCGCGTCTCCGGATGCTGCTCAATTTTCAGCACTTAGCGGTATGCATGACACATATACCAAGTACGAGTGCACTTGTAAATATGTATCTGTGTGTAAAAATATATGTGACTATGTAATATCTGAAGATGAAGTAATAGCTCTATATTTGGAATATTTTGCAACACCTTGTTGTTATTGCTATTGTTTTTTCGGAACCTGTTTAAAAGTTGTTAAATTATTGCTATAAAATTGCATTGTATCATTTTCGATTTTTTAAAGCGTGAATAATTGATTTGCTCGAAAATTTATATAGTATATATGTAGTATGTACCTATGTATGTTTATGTATTTAAAATTGTAATCAATATTTTTCACAATTTTTATTTTGTTCCATTCCACTTATTAATTTATGTCTAAAAATGGCAGTTGTACTTGCCTGACAGCATTCACTTGTCTGAAAAAAATATTCACTCATTCATTCAATTATTAATTGCTCACTTCTCGTGTGTATACATAAACACATACACAGGTGTATTTATTGCATTTTTTATTTCCTCGTCATCGATCGTTTGGTTGACGGCATTGCTATGCTTTACAAATTACCAGCGATTAATTTATTATTTACAAGGATATGCGAGCGTGTGTGTGATGAATAATCAAGCAAAGAAGTGTGAAATGTAGTTGCTGTCATGCGGTTTTGTAAAAGTTGTTGTAACAACATTTCGGTTTTCGATACAGTTGATTGCGCTTATCGGGAAGTTCCTTAATTTGAACGGAAGTCTCTTTCATATTCATATTCGCCTCGCTAAGCAAATGATTTTTGGCTTTTTTGAGGAACAATTGTCGTTGATATACTCATATACGGCCACTCTACTTGTGTGCGTTTCGAAACAGTTTTTGTACCACACACTAACCCTACCTCACCTAACGACCGATGTCCGAACAAAATTATAGTTCGATGTTATGAATCTACTAAAAACTAAACCGACTCTCAGATGATTTTCATCAAAATTCTCTACAGAAGTGCTAGCTTGCAGACTAAGTGAGAGCAAAGGTGAGTTAGTTGAAAGCTTAATAGTGATTTAAGCCTCAATAAAGGCTAACTCCAACAGTATTCAAAGGAATGTGTCGCGCTCTCATTTAGACCCATTGTATGTATAGAAGGTGTAGCGCTCCCTTGTGGCCTTTCATCACACTCAATTGACGCTATTAAATTTACACTTAAACCATACGGCAATTCACGGCTTCGGAAACTTGACGTCGGCGGCATACCTTTGCTACTTATTCAGACAAAAATATGCGCAGCGCAAGCTCTCGAGGCGCTTAATAGACTTGCACACGATTTCGTTTTTGCGCCTCATTTAAAATTCGATCTCGTCAAAAAAGGACTACCTTTGCCTTCGGGCTCTTATTTTATTATTTGTCTGCATTGAGTGTGCTTAATGCGATTAAAGGTTTGTGAAATGCCTACGCATGTGCACAAGGTCGTTTGCCAACGCACTGCCAAACTGTCTGCTCAAATATCTGAAGGCATACATATGTATGTACTCGTATGAATGGCTATCTGATTATCTGTCTGTCTCTTTTACTGCGCCATACGCCTGCTCATCGTGATCTCCCCCAGTTCTTTAAACCAGTCGAAGGCTGAATCATTTTAAATTAATGTAGCGCATAAATTTCAGCAACTCAATTCAATAAGGCGTTTGAAGGATTCGCGAAAGCGTGAATGATAATGATTTTATGAGTCCAAATAATTTCGTGTCTTTCGGAGAGAAAAATTACGGTAAAAACTATATAACATTGTTGCATCTTGCAACATGTGTCGATCCGATCGCTAGCAATGTGACAAAATACATTTCCGCTTACTGGTGTCCCTTTGAGTGCAGTGAAGTTGCTGATATGTGCACTCTTACTATATTCTACGTATTTTACCTTATTACCACATGCAACATGCACACCACACGTTGTTGCTGCTGACGATCATCACTTTGACAGCGACTCATGTTGCCAACCATAAACCCATAAATATACATAGCATATGGTTATGCCTAAATGCACAAATGAAATTTATAGCATTTTGCACCAATATATATGTATGTATATGCAAATGGCAGTGGACGTTTGTGTGTGTGTGTGAGCTGGGTGCCACGGCGAAGCTCATTGAGTGGCCTGTCATGCCCAGCACCGGCAAATCAGCAGCAATCACTAGGGACTTTGATGCCGCACAGATTTGTTGTTGCTGTTTATTATTTTTTCCTCCAGCGAGTTGCATGTTGAACGAGTGCGCGTGTGTGTGTGTGTTTGAAAACTTCCGGTTGACAATATTAATGACAGCCAATTTGAGTTTTTTGTTTGGTAACTTAACACATTGGACAAATAGTTTTTGCTTCTTTTTGCTGTGCGTAGCAAACACACACATCCATCCATATATAATATATATAGACTTCAATGCCTGCGCACAAGTGGCATGGCGCATCAAGTAACTTGTGATGCTCAACAACTTTGATGATTTTATGTTGCGGCGCTGATATGCGGTACGCGAAAAGGGCGCTCACATGCAAATAACAACAACAACAAATCACAAAACAAACTACAAACAAACACGATTTCTAGGAATACATATATTTTCTGTTCTCTTCTCAAGTAGGTTTTGTTGTCGTCCATGTGACACCGCCGTCCTCTGAGTGAGCTTGTCGAATTTATTTTTTATTTTTTTCGTTTATTTTTATTATTTTTCGCTTAGCATTTGCGCACTTTAGTGCCTCATTCGCTACAAATTGCTGCTGTTGGACCCTTTTAATTGAATGCCCACTAAATTTCCTTCGGATACGTTGCACTAACACTTGCCGTAAATTTGTGGCAACGACAACATCAACAACAACAACAGCAATAAATGCATAATGTGAAATTTAATAGCAACAACAGCGGCAACATCGCTACGCAGGCGACATGGCATTGGCACACAACAGTTGGCTCTTCTCACTTTAGCCATCGCCTTGCTATTTATGACAAACAACAAATGAACATTTATTGCCGTTATATTTTTTACTTTTTTATCGGTGAGGCACAAATGTACAAACTTAAATGGATAATTTGTTTTAGCGTTCTTTTAAATTTTCCACAATTTTTATAACCGTTCTAATAACTGTTCTTTTATTGTCAATAATTATTGATTTTTTTATTTGACACCCTGTGTTTGTTTCTGCCACTTTTTATGCGCTCACATTCCAATTTAATATATGTTTATGCATTTCGCAATACTCGCTGTTATTGACTAAGGTAACTTTATTGTGAATTTATTAAAGCTGCCTGCAATAATTGTCACTTCTTGCCATTTCAAGCCATAAATATCGTGATTTTTATATGCACATGAATAAGGGAAAAATTAACTGAACTTTTAATATGACAGGGTAGCCATAACTTCATAATTTTATTTCTAAAGAATTTTGCTAGCAAACAGTTGAAGGTTATGTTTAGTGGCAATACGGGGAAGTATGTTTTATTGGATGTGATTTTGTTTGCATTTATTTTATACCATACACGCCTTTTGTGACTTAAGATTAACCATTAAAATAATTTTCAATTAAAGTGGAAGTTAGTTACACTAGAGAGTGTCAGTCCATTTTTGAACTCTCAAAGATTTTGAAAAACAGAGTTGATTCTCTCTACTTTGGTACTGAATATTTTACATTCACTCTTTCGACTTGATCCGGGTTTCTACACCAATTATTAGAATAGCATTGTTCATCGATCTATGATGTTTCATCTCAATTACCTTGTCAGTTCTTATTCATCCTCTAGACCTTTATCTAATATGTATGTAGAAAAAGGTTTCATTAGCTGTTACCATCTGTTATAAAAGTTTCTATTTGTGGAATTTAGTTACCGATGCTCGGAAGCTGCTTCCATTTTCTGACTGAGCCGTGTGCGTTGTTTAATTCAATGTAATTTTTTGCGTTTATTGGGGTCTCAAAAATATTTTTGACATATCGAAGCTCGATCTCCACAACAGTTTAAACAGTTCAAACAAACTCTACTCCAATATCCGTTATTTAAAGTACAAGCACACGCAGACATTTTCTTTGAAGCGGTAATAAATTTCTTGCGCCTCCTGACACGAGATGAACTATTTTAAAAACATTTGAGGCTTTTGCTGCCATAAATACGCCGACATGTGTTGTTCATGTTACTTTCCACGGCAGAGCGGCAACTGAATGTTGTGCTGCGATCGGTGTATGACGTCGCGGCTGGGAATCATAATGGCCGAAGTAATGAGCAGGAAAGCAAGAGATGTGAAAATACAAGGCGCAACAACAAAAAAACCATATTACCAACACCGCTAAGACTAAAGAGCCCACTAACGCCCACGAAACAAGGAGTGAAGAAACAAAAAACGGAGCAAAAAATAGTAAAAAAAAATCCGTAGAAACTTTTGAAGCAGGCACGAGCAGCATTTTATTTGATTTTGGCCAAATGTGCCGACAACAATGTACACAATGTAACGCTGCCGCGGAGTTGCAAAACCCCCACAAACGAGTGAGAAGTGGCGGGGCTGGTCGGTCGGTCGGTTGGCGCGCGAAAGTTATGGCACATATGGGCGAAAATTCAAGCGCAATGCCACAAACCATAGCAAAGTTATGGCGCAAAGGCTGCACAGCCAACAACAACAATAACACCAACAAATATGCCATAGAAGTGGCGCGCCAACGAAATGTTGCTGATACGAGCGCACATTTTAGCGTTAGCAGTTGTTGTTGTTGCTAATATGCCTTCTATGCAGGCGTGCATCAAATCACATCGATACACGCGTACTATTTGCAGAATTTATGATAAATGTGTCAAATATCTCAACTATTTGTAATCATAAATGAAAATTGCACAGCAACATACTGCTGCTGCCGTCGCTGTTGCAACAACACAAGCACGAGCCATGTTTTGTTTTTCAATTCGCATTGCTGCCGCGACTTGTCTTTCGCCACCACAGCAGCCACCGCCGCGCGCCCCATCAAATCGCGACTGACTGACAGCGCGCTGTGCGCAGCTGCGCGTACACGAGCCGGCCGCCAACAAAAGAGTTGGGGATTTTCTGGAGCAGAAACGGCGAAAAGGTCGAGTGAAATTCTTTTCACCGCAACAACAACAACAGCAGCGCGCATATGTAGTTATGTACATATGTACATATGAAATGTGCGGCATATTAGAAAATGTTATTAGTTCCTGACGGTCGCGACATCAGCTGCAGCAGCGGAGGTGGCGCAGCGGCGGCAACATTATTGATAGCGACAGAAATGTGTCGTTTGCATTTGGGTTGGGTGCCTGTGGCATGATGCAAATGAAATGTTGCACATACACACGCGCTCGTCAGTCTGTGATCGCTTGCGTCTAATGGATATTCGCTCACTCGAGTGCAATAGCAACAGCAACAACATCAATTGCCCCTTTAATGGCGCACACCTCCCGCTGCCCACATTGCAGTTATTTGCATGTGTCTTGCCTGTGTGTGTTTGTTCGTCATTCGGTGCGCTTCATTGCCACAAATCTGCTATAAATTATATTTTCTCTTAATCAACTGTCGGAAACTGTTTTAGATTTCAGATTTCTTTCGCGCGCGCGCTCTATTTTATGTGTAGTGTTGTTGCTGTTGTTTGTTCTAGTGTTACTTTCGAAAGTATTTTTTAGAAAGTGTAGCCTTGGCGCATATGTGTAGGTGTCAGCTTGTTGGTTAAAAAAGCGCACAGCTGCCACATGACATTTGCGTATGTACCGAAAGACACTCATACATAGATAAATGATTGTGGATGTGTCTTTGTTTTGGCGTCCATAGTTGACATATTGCACAATAAATTCTTTGCTGCTGAAATTTATGTTTGTATATTAGTCTATCTTTATCGGATGAAATTTGAAACCTCATTAGACAGACATTATTTGTGGCATGTCACAAATAATCGAGCCAATGCCGGTTGCTAGATGGTGATTGAAAATATTCGTAAATTCCAAAAGTCTGTGAAAAGAAATGCCAAAATAGTCTTCATTAAATAGTAAGTTCGCGAAAATTTGTTTAATTAACATTAAAGAGAAGCAAGTTGGAATAAGATGAGCGACAACTTGAGCTTTCATAATTAAAATATCTTATTAGACTGAAAGCTTCATATAAAATCCAATGAGAACACTTTGAGTTCTTTATATAATAAAAATAATAGTCTAGCCTGTGGATTAACATGGACGTCACTTTGGTTGGAAGGAATGCAACCCTGTGTAGGAGTTAAGCTTCCTATTGCTTATTTTGTTAGACTTGGCAGATCGAAAGAATCTCTGAACTCTGCTGACAGTTCGTAAGCTCAAAAAGTCCTTTAAAGCTGTTGGTATAACAAGTGCTCTTTTTAACGAATACTTACCGTATCTATAAAGGTACTATATACATTTTTTTCGAATGTATTCGTAATTTTTTTGAAGCAACATAGTAGTTGCCGTAAACAAACCATTCTCTATTGATATTTTATGGAAAACAGTTTCACACCAAAAAAAGCTAATTAAAACGCGCAATTATGGCATATTAAATTTATAATAAGCTGGGGAAAAAAGCGATTAATCGGTGTTAACAATGCAAATATGCGAAAATAGAAACGAATTACTCAAGCAATTTGTTGGTATGTATGTATGTGTGTGCCCCTGGCACCGATCGACGAACATACCGAGTGTTGAACCAATTAGAAACATATATACAACATGAAAAAACAGAAAACAATATTAAGTAAAAAACGAAAATAATAGAAAAACATAATGAAAAACTAAAGTGGTTGTTTAATTGGCTAATGCGCCTGATTGCATGCTACATACATACGCTAGCAGTTTCTGAACTATATGAGGACTGGTGTGTGAGTACCGGCATTCACGCATGCGCGCTTTGACCAATTTAATTGTATTGAGTGCGAGCCGTGCATACATACCTTCTTTGCATTTAAATGAAATCAAAATTAAAAGCGTACAACATAAATATAATTATGCAACAAATGCATTGAGATGGCAACAACAACTTAGTGTTAAAAGTAGAAAACGTTATACCATAAGAAAACAATAAAAAATGGCAATGAGTCAAGGAGAAGAAAACATAATTAAATTATGATTGCTATTTGATTGACGCGAGAGAAAGGAAGTTGCGGCAACGCAATGCGGCAGCGCCAAAATAACAAAAGCAACAATGGCGAGAGAAAATGTCAGCCATAAAACAATACTGGGAGGCGATTGTACAACAAATGCCGTTGATGAGCATTCTTACACGCATGCATACACATACACACACACATGCTTTGTTGAATTCAAATTGTGCGCTTTATTTGTATACATATGTACATATATACATATATAAATGTGTGTGTTACCCATGCATTTTGTGGTGATAAGATTGTGTATACAAATTGCATTTTAAAGGCGACATCACAGCAACTGACAGCCGAACTGGCAGCGTACAACATTAAAGTGACTACGAAAATCCCCAAACAACATGCCGCCAGATGCGACAGCAACATTTCGCCTCAGCAACATATAACCAACAAAATTCAGAGTGCAGTTAGGCGCAAAAAGCTCTGGTTTAAATTAATTGAATATTGTTTTTGTGTGGCTGTTGTGCGGGTGTTGTCTCCTATCGCTTGGGGCAAATAGTTTGAGGAACGATATGCGCTCATGTGTTACTACATTGTGTTGAAAGAGTCCATGTCATGCCAAATGGGGAAATGCTTTTACCAGAGTTGTTGGCCCTGTATTAATTAAAATGTTTACAAGAGCAGTGTCACAAGTCGCTGTTGGGCAAATGTCATTTAAAGAGCGTTATCTGACTATAGGACGCCGAAGGGAATTATAATTTAGATGAGAAAAAACGATTTTTTATTGTTGTTTTAAATTAAATACTTCTATAACTTCAAAATTTGCTCAATCTTGAGCTTATGATTCACAGTGGCTTAGAACTATTCCCACTTGGTAAAAATGCCAAGATTTTCACAATGCTTCGAAGTTCTTTTTACAAGGATAGAGATTTATGAAGATGGACCTCCTGTTTATACTATTAGTTAAATACTTGTACGAATAAGAAATCTCGACGGTTTTGGTACTCGTTCGGTCTTTAGTCTTATGATCTCTAATTTCGAAAAAAAATTGGAAATATTATCATAGGATTTACATATGGATATGACTGCCGGAAGTCGTATCATTTTCAGGTGGAACTAACTGAGCCGTTATTGTAGTTTTTGTGTAGCACACTTAGCAGTAAAATAAGGAAACACAAATAAAGGATAAATAACTCGTGGCAAAGTACACAGTAATGCTCGTAATTCATCTAACAGCCATGTTACCTTAACACCGTTAAAATTACGACGACACACCATACATGCATACAAACATACAAACATATGTAGATACCACAATTAAGGGCATACATATGATATGAACTGCCACAACTGAAGGTGAGCATGTTGAGGCGAATCGACGGAGTGCTAGAGGTTATTGAACTCTTTTTGTTTTTTTTGTTGACAAATATTGCTGATGTGACTTCTTCGTTTGCTGCTGCTGCTGTTGGTCGTTGTTGCTGGTGTGGCGTCTATTGTCATTACATTTCGAAAGTGTTTTCGCGTTTACGTTTTCACATTTGGTTTCGCTTTCGTTATGCGAAAATGACTTTTACTCGTCGCCGTGTAACGGATCGTTCGATATACGTACGGAAATAAGCGAAGCGGCACACATGTGCATACATTTGAACGGAAAAATCGATTGAAGTTCAAACTCATGGCTTGAGTTGTTATGCAACAGTGGAAGCATGTTGCCGCGTGTAAACAAACAAATGAGCAGGAAAGCAATGAAATTTAAAAATAAATGTTTTAACGTTTTTCCAAATGAAAATCAATTAACTAAAAATGAGTAACATCACTCAGCAGCAACGCCACACACGCGCAAGGGTCGATTATGAGCGAACAAGTGTTGCAGCGGCACGAAATTACTAAAAAAAACAATAACAATAACAACACTGACATTAGTTGCCGACAGCATTAGACGAGAGAAGGCCAATTACACCATTTATTATAAACACAAATTTATGATGCTTGCACGGGGTTGGCGTTGCAAAGTGCAATTAGTTGGAAAAGGCGGAAGATCACGGCAACAAGATATTAAAATAACAGAAATTTTAATGCAACGTCATATTGACGTTTGCAGCCGCAACTACATTTGTTTAGCAAAATCATAATAATAACAACAACAAATGATGTCTATTTATACACATGCATCCTGTGTGTTTGTTGTGGCAACAGCATCATTAGTAGCAGCGCATAATGCACCGCCTGAATTGACATGTTTCACTTGGCCGCGAGCAACCTCACAGTCACACACCTGTACACACTAGTACCACACACGATTTCATAATGCTCGTCCGCACATTTGATTAATTAATAAACATTTTAGTTTATATTGTAATTCAGAGATGATATTTATTATCATTGCTCGGCGCTGTCGTCGTTGAAATGTCAGCCACATTTCGTTGAAGTGCGCTGAAGCCAACCAGTGCAGCTTCTTCGGTAATTAACGGTTATGCAATGACTACGATAGACCACTCGTACCCAGCCAAAGTTGACAAAAGTCATTAAATGTCATGGTGGTTATGAAAAGCAATTTGCTTTATGATATCTTCATCGACTTTAGTCGATAACCGTTGCGGGTGTTTTACGTAATATTTAAGTGTTTCTGCCACTTTTTGAATAGAAACTCAAAGCAAACTTGAGGTTATATTTGCTTGGGAAGTGTCTTCAATAGTCGTTAATATAGTTTTCGAAATTCCGTTCATACCAATGTTGTCCAACCAAAAAGCAATTTTCGCGATTGAAAGCATGTATCTCTAAACTACTTTAGAACACACACAAACAATTTATTTGGCAAACCAATTGGCGCCACGAAAACACATTTGTCAGAGACACGAAGTCAAGCGCTACGCTCAAATGAGTCGAGTCAAGTGGTGATATATGAAAAAATAGCAACAAATAAACGCGAAAAGCATAAATTATGCTGTACAAAAATATAAAAATATTTATTGCAAAATGAAAGAAGTATTTCGAAAAAGTTGTAATATAGAGCAATATTTGCAAATACCATGTGAGCAGTGAGAAAAATATTGCAAAATATTCAATTATCGAATAGCGAATTTAAATCTATTACTTTCATAGTTTTCTTCGATTGCTTTTTCGGTATAGTAGGCGATTTCCCCGAGTTATTTAACACGTTTTACTTCTCTCCTAATATCAAATGAAGTTGTCAAATTTTTTGTCCAAATCTTTGCAATTTGTTTTCTTCTTTTCTTTGCTTTCTGTTCAACACTTCATTACTGACTCGATTCTTTAATTTGTTCTTTGATAAATCCACTTCTGCAGCATATTTGGCCGCACACGCCCTTTGAATGAGAATTTCGATGAATATCGTTTTTTTGAACGTGTTTAATTGCTCTTCGTTGTTTTCAGCTACTGTCTGTAGTCTCTTCGATGTAACTAAGCATCTGGCTAACCAAGGACTGAAGCTAAATATGTAGTAACAAACAAAAAATTTGTTTTTGAGTTAAAATTTAAATAGCCTAAGTCGACTTTGGTTGAGGAAGCTGCTTAATTCTCTAGTAAATAGCTAGGCATAACTTTTGTCACTGTTTTATGGTAATATGAAGCTCCCAAAGTTAAGGTATTTTTAAAGTCAATATTCAACCTCGCGTCTCTAATGAGTTGGTCAGAATATCGCATAATCGGTATCATTAACCAAAGTCGACTTATGCCATTTTAAACCATTTTTACACACTTTTTCGCATTGTGCCGTTGATAATCTTCGATCGCCACGAAAAGAATCCATTTGCGGGTCTTTTTTCGTTGTCTGCCCTGCAGAACTGTAAAGGTCAAGCAACTTTTGACTGAAGACAATATGTAGTTAGATATTCAAATTCTCTGAAGCATACATATGATATTTACATAAATGGACGTATACATATATGCCTATGTGTGGATTCGCATATAATTTTGGACAGACAATGTATAATATGAGTTTTTAATTATGTACATTTGTCTTCTACGGATCGCGTAACGATTTTGACAGCTCTTATGTCACATGGGTCATAAACTAATTCAAAAGAATGGGCGAATAGTAAATCAATCAACTGCTTAGTATTTTTTTGTGTTTTATTTGCTAGTTTATTATTTATTCAGATATTTTTATACTCTCGCAACCTGTTGCACAGAGTATCATAGTTTTGTTCACATAACGGTTGTTTGTGTCACCAAGAAATATAAGAGTTAGATATGGGGTTATATATATATAAATGATCAGGATGACGAGTGGAGTTGAAATCCGGATGTCTGTCCGTCCGTCTGTCCGTCTGTCCATCTGTCCGTCTGTCCGTCTGTCCGTCCGTCCGTCCGTGCAAGCTGTAACTTGAGTAAAAATTGAGATATCTTAATGAAATTTGGAACACATGTTCCTTGGGACCGTGAGAGGGTTGCTTTCGAAAATGGGTAAAATCGGTCCACTGCCACGCCCACAAAATGGCGAAAACCAAAAACACATAAAGTGTCATAACTAAGCCATAAATAAAGTTATAATAGTAAAATTTGGAGTAAAGGATCGCACCAGGAAGGGGCATATCTGGATGTAATTGTTTTGGGGAAGTGGGCGTGGTCCCGCCCTCAAATCGGTTATTTATATATATCTCGCAAACCAATGAAGCTATATAAACCAAACTTTCTGCAGTCGTTTTTTTAGCCACTTCTTAATACAGTCCAAAAATGAAAGAAATCGGATAATAACCACGCCCACCTCCCATACAAAGGTTAGGTTGAAAATTACTAAAAGTGGGTTAACTCACTAACGAAAAACGCCAGAAACACTAAATTTCACATAAGGAATGGCAGATGGAAGCTGCACTCAGATTTTTTTACAAAATGGAAAATGGGCGTGGCGTCGCCCACTTATGGGTCAAAAACCATATCTCAGGAACTACTCGACCGATTTCAATGAAACTTGGTTTGTAATAGTTTCCTTACCTCCCAATAATATGTTGTGAAAATTGGCCAAATCGCTTCACAACCACGCCTACTTCCTATATACCAGAACTTAGAAGATGATCTGAATCGTTTACTTTACAATATATAAAGTAAGCACTAGTGAAGATATCGGTGCAAAACTTTGCACAAATACTGTATTTATAGTGTGGCAGCCCATTTCTAAAAATCGCCGAAATCGGACCATAGGTTTTCAAGGCCCCATATATCGAACATGAGGACCTCGGTGCTTCTAACCTAATATTAGGGTTTCCAACTTTCAATGGACTTTATACAATATATATGACTAATATGTAGGTCAAATTGTGTATTTTATAATATTAATTAAGTTAAATAAATAAATTGCGAGAGTATAAAATGTTCGGTTACACTCGAACTTAGCCCTTCCTTACTTGTTACTATACAATTCAACATTTTACAGATTATACTTATGTACATATGTTATGCAAATAAGCTTGCAAAATATTTGGTGACACTCTACGCTTCACTGCTTTACAGTTATTTTAATGATGCTGAAAATTGTCAAAATGCGGTGAAATTATACAAAAAGAGAGCGAAAAAAGTAAAATAAAATATTCAATAAATAAATAAAATGAAAAAAATATTAAATTAAGGAGAACACCATTCAGATTGAGGTAATGAAATATGGGTAATACTACCCAAGATGTTCTATGATTTTTAGTGCTAAAATAAATACTCAAGTAAGCTCATTTGTACATACATGAGGATTTAAATAGAAAATATGTCTTTGTCATTTTATGAACATTCTTCTAGGTGCGCCACATTTCGCATGCCACACAGAAGCGATAATAATGCCTCAAATATGTTGGTTGATTGATATCCGCATTAAATTCCTCTGTCTCTAAACTATGCTAGCGACAGAAATTTCTTTAATTTGCTGCGCTTGGCAACAAAATGTTGTCAATGCAAATAATTAAATGCTTTATTTAAATAAAAATGATTTACAATTGCCAACAAGTATGCGGCAGACATTATAAATTCATGATAGAACAGAAATTAATGCAAATAAATTATATTAAATTTGAAAACAAAAACAAATTCGCCAAAACACCTGTGAAATGTGTCAGAACAATTGCCAAATTTGTGACAGTTACATAAGAGTTGCTCGAATTTCAGCCAAAATTTTAAAGCTATTTGAATGCCAACAAATCTGAAATCATACATTAATATGGCATGCCGCATTGCTTACATATACATATATGCAATATATACATACCGGTTGTACATTAAACATTTCCTAAAATGTGTGAATAAATGTGCTTAATTTGTTAAATTAGATTTGCAGAATTCTTTTTGGACAATTTTGAAATTTAGAGTATACATATTTATAACTGTTGCTTAAGTCGATTGAAATATTATATTACAGATTCGAGGCTTTTAGCTCTAACAAACTTATTCAAGACCCGAAGTTGGGTAGCCTCAGAAGCAAGACTTTTGCGTCGGAAGCTTCAAACTACATCGAAGAGATGTTTCCATATATCTTTCAAGAAATAAAAGTGTCTGCCTTAACTTAATTTGACTTAAGCTTCTTTAACAAACTTCTTTTACAAAACTCAACAACAATCTTGTTTGGGTAGTCGCTTAGAAACGTTTATACGAAAAGTCTTTTGCCATAAATTACTTATTTTTTTGTTGTTGTTGTTGCATAAATTATCACACAACTTTTAAATGAATATCAGACGACTCGTATTTTGTTTGCATATTTCATTAGTCGAAATTTATTTGTTGCCACAATTTAGATTGCATCTTTATAAATGGCTAAGAACGAGTTTTTGCGAGTGTCTACTTATAAACCATCATACTTATATACATACATATGTAAATTAGAGGAATTCAAATATTTTTCATTGAGAAATAAAAACGAATCGAGTTTTTTTTTAACAGCAGCTCGTTCAAGTCTATTTATTGCTGTCATAAAATTATTTCTGAATTTGGTTTTGGAATCTACAGTAGATCAAAAGACCTTCAGAAAACTAGTTAAGTTTAGTGTAAAGTTTATAAAGACAACGCATGTAAATGTAAATATACAGAAATTAGTCACGAAATACTTGGTGTTGGACTCCATGGACTAGACAGAGGCAGTAGTATCTTCACTCTTGTCTGATCTGTATTAGATTTTTGACGAACTCGTCTTCAATTTTTGTTGCCTGTTTTGAGACAACTATTGAGGTACGTTTACTACATTAGAACACTGTTTTTTATAAAATTTAAATTTTTGGAATTTGATTCCACTATTGATCGAGTGGTTATAATGTAATGTTTTCGAACCCAGTGAAACGGCAGTCAGTTCATCATCATCAGATCTAGTAGAGTTATATAGAGTTACATTCGTATATCCCCGAACATTGACTTTTTGTTCAAATAATTTTGTTAGCTCATTCCTTTTCGTATATGTCTCATAGCAAGAAGAGCATTTCGGCAACACACTAAATTCTTGCTAATTACTTGATAACTTGTACACTTAACTAAAATCGACAATCAGTCAATCAAAGAACTACCGAACCGGTTACTGGTTATTTCCTATTGTGTACAAATGAGTGGAGATTTTATTGCAATTTTTATGTGCAACCGAAAATAAAAATAAGAAAATCGAAAAATCAAAATTAATTTGCAAACAAGAATTATATGCTTTTTAATTGTCTTTAATGGCTTTTTAAAGTCAACCAGCGTTCGTTGTTCATTATAAAAAGAAATATATTCGTCAGCCAGCTAATTTGTAGATATACTTTTAAGTATGTATGTATATTAAAAAAAAAATTAAAAATAAAAATTCAATGTCACATTTGTGCAAATATTTATTTCGGCCATTAAAAGTTGCTAAAGCAACAAAAATTAAGAAGAAACAATATAACAGTAAAAGCAGCAACTGTTCCAACGATAAAATCTTATTTTTCTGCTACTCGTTAAGTCTGTTTGTGTGTCAATACAAAAAAAATAATGAAAATACAAAATAAATTTAAATAAATATTTTTTTTTGCTTTGTTATTAAATGCTTAAGTAAAATGATATTTTAAAATTTCTATTGAAATTTATTTTAAATTGTATTCACTCACTGTGCGAAATGCGTATTATATAAGCAGCTAGCTATTTTGACAGCATTTACTTGGCGTTCGGAGAAAAGACATTTTGGCGAGCTTCAGTGTTTTTGCAGTTTCTTCAGTTTTTGTTGATTTTTGCACAATTTGCTCTGACATAACTCACTATTTTTGTTTTGTTGCTGTTTCGATTTTTGACGCCCTTGGCATTTCATTATTGTTTGCTGTCATCTGCTGGCCTTGACTCATAAACGCGTATGTGTGAAGGAATGTTCACGCCTTATTCGCCGTAACGCTAGAACGGAAGTCAAACGAGGCGAAGCGTAATGAACGAGACGAAACATTCTACTTCAATATATTTATTTACATACATATACATATATAAATTACATTTTTAATGTGCAAATTGCGCTGTTCAAGCGATACGCCGTTAAATATTTTCTAATTTAGTTTTTTGAAATTCACTGAAATGTTAACAAAATTTAGTATTCAAGTAAACAAAAATCTCAAAATGCTCTTCACAGTGACAGATAAAGTGTGTCAAATCGGAAAGACTATTCAAAGAATTTGCAAATGAACTTGAATTACGAATCGCCTTTGATATACACAGCTAAAAATAATGTGATTTTTTTCGCAAATAAAACACAAATGAGAAAGATAACTGTCCATTTCGAGCTTGTCTAAGAGGCTGTCATGTGGATCTTCTAAATGAGTAATACAGCCTGACAAAATTAAAAAAATTCGCCAGGTCATAAGTTATATCATGAAAACTAGAGCTGATAGAGACAAACTGATTGAATTCAGCGCACCCAAATTAACTAGAATCAGTTGATAAATTCAAAGAAGCAAATTGAGTGTTGACCTGTGTAATTCAAGCGTTTATTTTGAATCATGGAGCTGGATGGTGAAGTAATGTTCCAGATTTTCGACTGATACGATACTGACTTTCTCCCAAACTATCTGACGGAAGAAGCACGTGGTTAAACAAGCATCATATGAACAATTATCGTTTATGCCAGTAGTTGATTTCTACGCATGCGACATAAACCCAGACTTTAATAAAAAGACAATTCACAACTTTTCTAAAAATTTTCAAACCGAATCTTATACGAGTATGTGAAGCGAAAGTGTTGTTCTCTGCAGTGTCAATTTGTGCTGTAAAACAGTTTACACATTTTCTTCTCGTCTTTGTGTGCAGAGTCTTTATTAAAGTGTTTACGATCACTGAAGCGTTAAACTCGATTAAATGAACATACATAGCTCGTGTGACACACGCTACATAAACTCAAAGACAGTTAATATTATTTTAGTACTTTTTCTGTTAAAATTTAAATTTTTCTTCTAATTTCACACATTTACCATATTTTTTAATTATTCTCAACTCATTTTGTATACCGCGTATTTTTGACTCAAACGCATAATTATTATTTCCCATTTGGATAATGAGTTCACATTCGAAAAAAATGAAATACATCAAATTGCTTTTAAAGATTTTTGTTTGCTACCAAATGCTATTAACGTATTCAATTTGCTCACATTCGTTTGCGTTTTGTTTTTGTTTCTCAGTTTTACTAGCCAACTCGCCTACTTCGCTCGCTCAACGCCGGCTGCATCGATTTCACTTTTATGCCTTATGCGCGTAGTTACAACAATAGTGTGTTTGAGGAAAAAAGAACACATATGCCGTTTGCATTTTCAATTAAACAAAGCTATTTCACTTTTAGTGCCTCCAACTACTCGCGCTCAGCACAATGGCGCACAATGCAATCGTAAAATTATATTGCGAATAGCGTTGCCACTTTTAAGGAATTGCATGGTATTAGTTCAACCGATAGAACATTGCTGCATTTCAATATTTTAGTGTCAGAATATTTGAAATAGTGTACAAAATCAATTCAAAGGTTAAGTTTAAGATATGAATACTTTCCAATCGTAGCGATAAATAGATTTCCATATGATAAAGGTAATAAGCATAGCACTCAAAGAAGTTCTCAACAGCTTGTTGAAAACAATTTCAACAAAGAACGGCAACACTGTCATACAGAAAGCGCCATAAAAACAGTTCGTCCATCGACAGCTGGACGCACATTTCCATTCGAACGGTCAATGCCAAAAGCCGTTAATTACAGTTACGAACACTCACACATTTTCATCTTCTCATATAAACAACACTGGCAGTCGTTAAAAGGAGAGTAGAACTTTTTTCAAATTAAAATTTCAGTTATTTTTTAGTTTTCTTGCTCGCATGTGGTTAAATTAATTTACGCGAAATTAATTTTCTTACATAAATAAACATACATACATACATATGTATCTATACTGAGTATGTGCCAAATGGACACAAGCAGCTGTTGGCTTCGATGACTTTATTCGGCTTTGAATTTATTGTTTAATTTTTATACTCTCGCAACTAAAGTTGCTAAAGAGAGTATTACAGTTTTGTTCACCTAACGGTTGTTTGTAACACCCAAAACTAAACGAGTTAGATATAGGGTTATATATACCAAAGTGATCAGGGTGAAGAGTGGAGTTCAAATCCGAATGTCTGTCTGTCCGTCCGTCCGTCCGTCCGTCCGTCTGTGCAAGCTGTAACTTGAGTAAAAATTAAGATATCTTGATGAAACTTGGCATACTTATTTCTTGGCACCATAGGAAGGTTGCTTTCGAAAATGAGCAAAATCGGACCACTGCCACGCCCACAAAATGGCGAAAACCGAAAACACATAAAGTGCCATAACTAAGCCATAAATAAAGCTATGGAAATGAAATTTGGCATGAAGGATCGTACTATGAAGGGGCATATTTGGATGTAATTTTTTTGGGGAAGTGGGCGTGGCCCCGCCCCCTACTAAGTTTTTTGTACATATCTCGCAAACCAATAGAGCTATATAAACCAAACTTTCTGCAGTAGTTTTTTTTAGCCACTTCCTAATACAGTCCAAAAATGGAAGAAATCGGATAATAACCACGCCCACCTCCCATACAAAAGTTAGGTTGAAAATTACTACAAGTGGGTTAACTCATTAAAGAAAAACGTCAGAAACACTGAATTTCACATAAGAAATGGCAGATGGAAGCTGCACTCAGATTTTTTTACAAAATGGAAAATGGGCGTGGCGTCGCCCACTTATGGGTCAAAAACCATATCTCAGGAACTACTCGACCGATTTCAATGAAACTTGGTTTGTAATAGTTTCCTTACATCCCAATGATATGTTGTGAAAATAGGCCAAATCGCTTCACAACCACGCCTACTTCCTATATACCAGAACTTTGAAGACAATCTGAATCGTTTACTTTACAATATATAAAGTAAGTACTAGTGAAGATATCGGTGCAGAACTTTGCACAAATACTATGTTAATAGTGTTGCAGCCCCATTCTAAAAATTACCGAAATCGGACCATAGGTTTTTAAGACCCCATATATCGAACACGAGGACCTCGGTGCTTCTAACCTAATATTATGGTTTCCAACTTTCAATGGACCTTATACAATATATATGACGAATATGTGGGTCAAATTGTGTATTATATAATATAAATAAAGTTAAATAAATAAATTGCGAGAGTATAAAATGTTCGGTTACACCCGAACTTAGCCCTTCCTTACTTGTTTAAATTTATTTTCATTTATTTTTATATTTTCATATACCGTTATTAGATTTTAATTAAAAAACAAAAGTTGCTACGAGAGTATTATAGTTTTGTTCACATAACGGTTGTTTGTAACACCTAAAACTAAAAGAGTTAGATATAGAGTCATATATACCAAAGTGATCAGGGTGACGAGTAGATTTGAAATCCGGATGTCTGTCCGTCTGTGCAAGCTGTAACTTGAGTAAAAATTAAGATATCTTGACGAAACTTGGCACAAATATTCCTTGGCACCATAAGAAGATCAAGTTCGATAATGGGCTAAATCGGACCATTGCCACACCCACAAAATGGCGAAAACCAAAAACGCATAAAGTGTCATAACTAAGCCATAAATGAAGATATAAAAGTAAAATTTGGAATAAAGGATCGCACTAGGAGGGGGCATATTTGGATGTAATTTTTTTGGGGAAGTGGGCGTGGTCCCGCCCCCAAATCGGTTATTTATATATATCTCGCAAACCAATGAAGCTATATAAACCAAACTTTCTGCAGTCGGTTCTCTTACATACCGCACTACACACCATGAAAATAGTTGACATCGGATAATAACCACGCGCACCTCCCATACAAAGGTTAGGTTGAAAATTACTAAAAGTGGGTTAACTAATTAACGAAAAACGTCAGAAACGCTAAATTTTGCAGAAGAAATAGCAGAAGGGAGCTGTACTCAGATTTTTTTACAAAATGGAAAATGGGCGTGGCATCGCCCACTTATGGGTTAAAAACCATACCTCAGGAACTACTCGACCGATCCGAATGAAATTCGGTATATAATATTTCCCTGATAACACGGACAAAAAATGGTTCGGTTCATGGTTCAAAAATCGGTTCACAACCACTACTACTTTCCTTATAACTCAATTTTGAAATCCATCTTATTCCTTCACTTTATAATGTAAACATAAGGAACCAATGAAGATAACGGAATAAAACTTTACACAATTAGTGCATATCATCTCTGGCTTCACTTGTGAAAAAATTGTCGAAAACGGACCATAACTTTTCAAGGCCCCAGATATCGAACATGTTGAACTCAGCGCCTAAGGATAAATTTTAACCGAAAATATGGGTAAATCTCTGAGATATCTCAATTTAATTCAGAGGAAATTGTTTTCTTCTAATAGTGTGTCTCTGTTCCAAAAATTATTAAAATCGGGTCATAACATTTCCATATACCTAATTATAGGTTTTTCAAAAATACGGTGAGCTTTATTCCGCATATACATATGTATTGGTTAAATTTCTTCAATAAATTGCGAGAGTATAAAATGTTCGGTTGCACCCGAACTTAGCCTTTCCTTACTTGTTTTAAATAAATTTTAACTGCGAACACTGTATTTCATTATATCTAGCATTAAATCGTTTTAATAATTTAATTTCCCTGCTTCCTTTCAGGTATGTACTCCACATAAGCACTCACAGAGACGCAGATTTTCCGCTCCAATTCGTAAGTTATATAAATATGTACATATGTATAAGAGTATCTATGATTGGTTAAAACTGAAAACGCACCACATGTTGCATCATGGACGATAGGCAAAAATGCGTTTGTTGCAGCAATTGATGGCTATTACTATTGTTGGCATCGTTGTGTCGTTACTGAATTGTACATTCAATCGTTAGATAATTATATTACAACAGTAGGTGCGTGCAGAAATAGCTATTACATTATTGTTGCTATTTTATAATCATGATAAAAGTTCTTTACAACAATGCTTACAACAACATGCACATTTCTCCTAACTTTGATGCGTGCCTCATTACACTGTTTCTCCTTATTCTTGATTACTGCTCTGAAATCCATAGGCACCAATATTTACCTTCATTATATTCTCCTGGAATGGCTCGGATCCTTTCTAAAGGGAATACGAAGATAAAGACCGATCTGATGGTGCTGTCGACTGGTCTTAAGACAGATGACAGAATATTCTAGGTTAGTTAGAAAGTATGTAGTTTCATTATCTATGGCTTCTGATCGAGTCTTATGGTTTATAACAAATGATTATTTGGGGGCACACAATCGAGGGCTGGAACACGATTCGTTCGGTTGTAGCTATAGAAGATAGATCGAACTTATGTACTTATACATGCATATATACAGGGAGATGGATAATTGTGGAACATACTCGTCATATGTATGTATATACATGGAGAACTCTTTTTAAATGCTCTGAAAATAGTTGGTGCACGACTTACTAAAGTTAGCAGTGTTCTTATTCAAAGTTTACTGTATAATCTCTGCGGCGTCTATGCATATTTGATATGTAAGTATTTATCTATAAGTGCGACTATGTTTGCACCCACATACGTTGCGTTTCTTTATGGGCACACACCTTCAACATAAAACAAAAAAAAACAACTCGAAAACAACGAAAGAGACGAGAAAACTCACGCGCTAGAAGCTACTTTAAAATTATAAATAAGAAATCATAAATGAAAATTGCGGTGGCAACTAAGGCAAAAACAACAACAATAACTTTGCACGCAGTGCCGAAGCGTCAGCGAGTGTGGCGAATACATGAAAATAGCAACAGCAACAGCAAAGGCAACAATAACCACAACGCCAACATTTAAGGTCTATGTTAAATTGCTGGTAATGCAGCTAACAACAACAACAGCAATAATAATGACGAAAGGCACTCAACAGTAGCAACAAAGCGCGAAAAATGAGTTGTTGAAGCAATTTTTATGCTACGCCTGCGCATGAGTACCGCAGCAGCTAATGCTAATGCCAGCCAACAACAACAAAAACAACAAGACTGCACGTTCGTTGCATAGTTAGTTTTTTCTGAGCAACTGTGTAGGTGTATTCGCCTAACGCGGCAGGTTGCTGTGCTGCAGCAGCAACAAAGTCAGACATCAAAGCTCGAATATCCGCCAGCTTGAGTTGCACACATTGCCACAAGCATATGCTTGGGCTTCTATTTTTATGCCTGCGCGTGCAACATGGCTATTTGCTGAGCTTAGAGTATATGGCAGGGCATGCATTAGTAAGCCCATATGCAGGGAGTTTGTGTGTTTGTACACTTATGTATTTGCTGCAAGTCTATCGCATTCATAACGCGTAATCGTTACAGCCTGATTACGCGACCAACACGATGCACTGAGCTGAGCCGCGGCTCTAGCCGCTCTCTGCTTCCAGCCACTATGGTTTTCTTCTCACTTTTGTTATTTGCGTTTATTTCATATTTTTTCATATTATGGTATTCTTCGCTGCTGCTTACTGCACCTGCACACTCTAATTTGCAGACACACACGAACACACGAACACACATACATATATACATTCATACAAAAAAACAGTATTATATGCATTGTTGCAGCGTTTCAGGCTTCAGGCCTTTGCTACTGTGGCAGCTATGAACAAGTGTTTGCTGTTGTTGTTGTGCTCCGTTAATATGCACTCGTACAACAAATGACTCGGCATCCACACCTCGAAAATATGATTGTATGGTTCGTTGTGTTGCCAGTGCAGGTGTGTGCTCGATGTGAGCGCTTCGCCATTGTTGGTCTTAAATTTGAATTCAAAAGCAGGGATTTAAAAAGAAAAATATGAAGACATGCCTCAGTTAAGCAGTAGTTCTAATATTAAGCGCATTCGTGAACTTTAAAAATATCTACCTAGGTCTCCAAATAGTAGCTTTCGGTTTCTACGAGTAGAATTTTATCATACAAAAACAAGAAAAAACGTTAACTTCGACTGTACCGAAGCTAATATACCCTTCACAGGTGCATTTCTTTTAGTAACTATGTGTTTAAGCAAATCTAAAGACGTAAGAAAAAGTAAGTAAAAAAAAAGAAAACATTTTACTAATTATTTTAAGCCGGGTTGTTTGCTAAAAACATTAAGGTTATATAGTTAATCGATCTGAACAATTTATTCCGAGATTATGGTTTTTGACCCATAAGTGGGAGATGCCACGCCCATTTTCCATTTTGTAAAATTTCGCGAAGATACCACGTCAAATGCGAAAATTTTTCATACAACCCATTGATTCCGATCGTTCGGTTTGTATGACAGCTATATGCTATAGTGAACCGATTTGAACAATTTTTTCGGAGATTAAATTATTTCTATGAACAATAACTCACACCAAATTTCGTGATGATATGTAGTAAAATGCGGAAGTTTTCCATACAAGCCCTTGATTACGATCGTTTGTATGGCAGCTATATGGTATGGTTTTCGCCATTTTGTGGGCGTGGCAGTGTCCGATTTTGCCCATTTTCGAAGAGCAAGCTTCTATGAAAGAAAATAACATCTGCAAAATTTCAAAACGATATCTTAATTTTTACTCAAGTTACAACTTGCACAGACGGACGGACAGACAGACAGACAGACGGACATGGCTAAATAGACTCAGTTCAACATACTGATCATTTATACATATATATACTTTATAGGGCCTCAGACGCTTCCTTCTGGGTGTTACAAACAACCGTTATGTGAACAAAACTATAATACTCTCTTAGCAACTTTGTTACGAGAGTATAAAAATACCGTATATATCCTTTACATTATTTAGAACTATCTAGAACTAGTGCAGCTGGAAAAAAAAATATTTCAATTGTTCTTGTAACGAATTCGCGCTCTTCTACACTATTGCATTTCCAACAAAAATGTCGACAAACAGCGAATTCGCAAATACTTTACAAATAACTATACATATATATATGCATATATATATTTATTTAGCTTAGGCTATTCGTAGACCATTTTAACAGACAAACAACAAAAAATACCGCTAAATCGACTGTCTGATGGCTAAATACCATCACTAAAAGCATTTTGTTTGAATCCCTCTTTCCCGGTTTGCGATTCTTCTGCCTGCCCCGTTTGGATACAGTTGTATGATTTTAGATTTTGCAAACTCATTTGTCCAGCCAGACGGAGGCATTTGCATTCAACTATTGCTGGCATTGCATTTTGAGCATTTTAATATGCAGACAAGTATACACCGTGTGGCATGCATGGCCTTCAGGCATGTCATGGCTTCTTTTCTAATGCCATCACTTCCAATGCTCAGATTGTTGTTTTATTGTTTACAATTTGCTCATTCTTGGATATGTTTATAAAATATTTCGATAATTTGCTTCGGTGTGCATTTATGTAAAATTTAATTGCTGATACTACTTACACTAGTTAAATAGACTTAGGTGAAAGACACTCAGAATAGAATTTTGCTATTGTAAAGAATTCTAAGTGAGTTCTGTATAATAAGCTGTCGCATTGTAAATGTATAAGCTAATATATATGCTATCTGTTTGCCTTTAGTTATTGCCTGATCGCGTCTTAAGCTTTGCGCTTTACAATTGAGTGTACTTTGATGGGAAAAATATTTGCATTTCTGAGTGTTTTCTGGCGTCTCTTTGCGTTGCACCACTGTTTACACACATTTGCCATTATTGTTTCCTTTGGCTGTTCCGACAGTTGAAATTTGCACATACACATACACACACACACATACCATAGCAAAGAAATATATTGCAGTAAATGAAATCAATGTTTTGCCAAGCTTTTTGTATACGTTTCGCTTTCATTTGTTATTGTAATTTTGTTGCATTTTTTTTGCTGCTCGAAATTGCATTGTCGTGCTGATAGCCACCTGACTCTTGCGCCTGCCTTCATTCGAGCTGTGCTCTGTATTCTATATATAGATACATACATTTACATATATAAATGTGCATTCTGAGCGCGTCGTGTATTTTTGCCTTATTACGTAAATTCTATAATTGTAGCAACGCGTATGTTGGTGGGCGGGCTGTTGGTGGGGTTAAGCAACAGCAAGAGTTCTTTGTGCGCTCACTTGTGGCGTTACGCTCGATTGAAGGCCAAAGGCAGAAGCAGCGAAAAGTAAACATTTGCTAAAGCAATAAATAATATACAAAATTTATTACGTTTGAAACGCTGACGTGTCGCTGAAATAGTAGCGTTATGGTATATATGCATTGATATGTGTATGTGCACCTTTTGATATACATATGTAAGCAACTAAGTTTATTTCTTTGTCACTATGAGCTAATTGCAAATTCGAAGAAATTTATTTAAAAACATGTATGAAGACACATAATATGTTTCTGAGCTATTTAAAATCGCCATTCAAATGTATGTATGGTTGATTGTAATTGCATATGTGATTTTATAAGAAATATTCTCGTTACCCATTTAGACTGCACACATCGTTTTTCTTTTATAAATTATTTATTATTAGAATCATTACGACACTGAATAAAAATGGTCCAACAGTAATTGTGTTGAGTCTTCTGCCTTGTGGGTGAAAATTTTAAAATTTTTCTTGAAATTTTGCTCTCTTCAATGAAGCAGTTATTCAGTAATAGATTTTGTAGTCTTTCCGTTTCTTTTATAAGATCGGACTTAAGGCAGAATGTGGATTTCTTCCAGAAAATTTTCCTGCAAAGTAATAAATTCGATATTTCAAAGAAATGGTGACAATTTTTCTAATGCTAATTAATTGTATTGCTTTTCGATGAAAAAAATGTGTATAGCTTTTAATATGTATATTAATCAGAAATCTTTAATTACTCTTAACAACAGAGAGCGTCTCATTAATTCCATTAGCAGTTCCGATTTGGCTCACAACTTTTACACTTTTACTTAAGTGAAGGCGTACATTTGCAATAGTAGGTACTAAGAGATAGAGAGAGAGTGCGTCAAGAGGGTAAGGGGATTTATCTAAAGGGTGTAGAAAGGTCAGGTGAAAACAAACAACCGCATTTTCAAATATGTATGTATGTAAATCGCTTAATAAGTGTATGCACAACTTGCTGTAGTGACTCACCCATCACATTTACTATTGCACTTTTTCTGCTGCTTTTAACAGCGCGCTGAAAAATAACCAATCAACGAAGTAAAACATGAAAAATAAACAAATAACAGGAGACCTTGCGAAATCTAATCAGCATTTAATTAAGCCAATGGAAAAGTTCAGAAGAGGTTATGTAAGTGAGTGATATTTTTGTACATCGCAATATACTTACATCTAGGTATGTGCTATAGCTAGATTATATGATTATAGATATAGATAGTTGAAGTAGGTATGTGAATATATAGTTGAAAAAACAAGTTCATTTAAATGCACTTGCAATAATTACTTATTTAAAACAATATTGAAATGGCGGAAAATTAAATTATATACTATATTCTCACTAACTTGGCTGTAATAAACTAAAACAGGAAACATCGCTTGGAATAATATTAACTTCAAAGTAAATTTTAAGCAAAATCATATAGTATATAAGTGAATGTAGTCACTTCTATAAATTTTATATTTTTTGATTTGTTTAAATATTTAATCATAAGCAGGTAATTTCGCAATAATAATAGTTAAGATCGCTTATGTAAGTGATTGCTAAGCAATTAATGCTTTATTAATAGCCTGATTAAATAAGCATTGAGTATAGCTTTTTGTATAGGCACTTTAATATTATATTTTATGAGCTCATTCGCTCGAAAAATTGGCTATTACGTAGAAAATTGTTTAGTTATATAATACATATATAAAATTTATAATGTAGATAATAATTTAAACTTTCGAAACTAAGCAAACTTGCATAGCTGATCTTTAAGCACTCAATGTAAGGTATCTTGATCTGGCTGAAATAATTTCGAGATCAATGTCTCCTCTTAATGTATTCCCCATAGTCAAACGGACTGTTAGTCATTCAGTTGTGCCTTTGAACCGAGTAATCAGCGGGAGACTAAATTACATATATGTACTCATCTATAGCTTATATATAGTAAATATTTATATATATGATCATTGCAGTGTAGATCACTGACAGTTTGTAGGCGCAAATCTACTATATTTACTAGTTAAATAGTTTGGTCTCTTGCACTTCGCTCATACCCATACTCATCAATTTATCACACGTTTCGTCATTCGACGCTGCTGTGGTCCAACTACCCACGTGCATTTGTACGAAACAAAGTGTGAGTATGGAATAGGTGCACATATTGTCGACGTCCACGTCGTATACGCGACATTTTACGAGTGTGATGACTATTAAGTATGATGCCATTTCGATATTCGAAAAAAAAATTACGGCACAAGTGCAGTGTGAGGCCCGAAATGAGCAGCGCCGATTGCACAAGCACAATCAAATTAGTAGGCATGACAAGATGTGACTAGAAGTGTGGCTGTGCGAATGTTAAGACTTTTTTGTGTGTGTTTAAGCAATATTTGCAACAAAGTATGTATTTATGTATGCACACAAATGAAAATAAATAATGACAAATTATAATTTTGGGGTAATGTCTTATTTTTGCTATTCTTTGCTTGTGGTTTACTCATTCAAATCTCATTATTTACTGGGTTTAACATTTTTTATTTTCGATTTCTACTTCTCTGATTATTATTCATTCCGAAATGTTCATGTTATTTGCTTGCTTTTCATTTTGTGGCGGCATTTGTAGCTTATTTTGCG
Source organism: Zeugodacus tau (assembly GCA_031772095.1). Lineage (NCBI taxonomy): Eukaryota > Metazoa > Arthropoda > Insecta > Diptera > Tephritidae > Zeugodacus > Zeugodacus tau. The sequence goes on along the minus strand of CM062649.1, from coordinate 5,268,871 downwards.
CCATATCTCGCCGATTACGCCTTCGCATTTGCTGAGTTGCCATCTCGATGTTTATATTCTTCGCGACGGAAAATTGTGTGGACGCCACACAAAAATATAATTTTTTGCTCATTTTACTTGCAAATTCAGCAAGCAGCAAGTGAATTTGCAACAGCTGTGCCATATCTCATTTGTTTATTTCTGTGGTCTGTCTTTGTCATTCGTTCAGCGCGTTTTCGCTTTATTTTGCTTGTGGGCGACAGCACATTGTACAAAAAAATCGTTTATTTATAAATTTTAAATCTTGCAGTCGGTTTGGTGGTTGAAATTTAATTTGACATCACATCTTCGCTTCGGGAGTGTGGTAAGTAATTTGCTTACCGATTAATAATGGCCGGAAATTACTCTAGGGTTTTGTTTTTCATTTTGTTGACAAAGTGGTTAGCTCATCATTATACGAAAATTTGGTTGGAGTTCTTCAAAGTGCAAATATATAATGCGTTTTAGTAAATATGGTATGGGAGCAATCTCTTGAGGAGGGTTGCTCAATATCAGTGGTGTAAGATGGGCTAGATTTTTTTTCATACGTCAGCAAAGCATTTGGGAATTTGAAACTAGTTATAGAAGGGCTTCCAGGGGTCAAAACAAATTTTCTTTGAAACCGGAAATAAATCTTGTAAAATAGTCGTCATTTAGCAAATTACATGATTATTTACGAATTCTTAGCATTCATTAGTATTAATACCAGCAACACATACCCACTTTCGTATGCATGAGGACTGAGCACTGTCAAGTGGCTGCCATTTACCGGCAAGAATGCAATTTTTCCATCAACAACCAACAATCGGCAATAATAGTCAATCAACAACTTCATTGTAAGCGGAATGAAGACGATAACTGTCTGCAAGAATGTAAACAGTTGGCTGCATGGAATGTTTGTCTGCCTGCCACGAAACACACAGAGATCGCACTTTGCTGCGTCTCCGTTGTCTGCTGACTGGCCTTTTTATGTTAATTAAATGAACCACACGCGGCTGATGAGTCTTGCGGTTGGAGTGCTGCCATACTTGAGAATATTTGCACTTACTCGTATGTACAGGCATATGTTAATATATATGAATTTGTAGAAGCTACATTTCTGCGCACAACTAATGCTTCCTGCTCGTTTGGCATTTGAAAGTCTGCGCCGAGCAGCTTAGCTCTGGCCGCAGTCTTCTGAGCTGGCCGCCCAATTGCTTTGCGCCTTCCCGCTCGCTCTCCCTCCCGCTCTCTCACAGCTCAAACGGCAAGTGGTTGGCATTTTGCGGTAGCTGAATATTCAAATTGATAAATTTACGTTATGTGAATTTTTAATTGAGCAGCCACTTAACGATAGGCAAAGACTATCTTTAAGGCGCACACACATACGACACACACGCGTACAGTGGTTTGGCCTGCGTTGCGAAATCCATGACAGGCAACATTCCTGCTTTTCGCGCCGCATGATTTACTGCCATCTGCAGCCACAAACTATCGCTTGGCGAGCTTTTCAAACGGCAATAGAACTCTGGCGTTCGTATTCAACCCGCATCTGGGTGGTTACGAAGAAATTGGCGCGTTGTCATAGTGTGCGGGGCGACAAGTGGTGACATAGGCGCGATATGTGGACTTGCTGTTGATGGAGGCAGAAAAAAATATTCACTGCCTGCTCGACAGTGAGTCATCGGGTTGGCATGAGTCAGGCTGCTGAAATTACGCCTTTTAACTGATCGTGACTGGTAGATAGCACGCAAGACGCGCCTGATTTAAGGCTTTACTTCGGTAATATTTAATATTCTGCGCTGAAACACATCTAAATGGCGAAATATTTTGTTGGATGAGGTTTTGAAAATGACTTCATACGCTTTACTTATTAAATATTTAACTTTAAAGTGGGCTGTGTTAATTTAATCACATTGGAAATGCTATTACAAAATAATACTTAAAAAATAAAAATAATAATTATAATAAGTTCTCTTCTTCTTGACTGGCATAGACACCGCTTACGCCGTTATAGCTGAGTCCAAAACAGCGCGCCACGTATCCCTCTTCTGGCAGTTTGGCGCCAATTGGTTATTCCAAGCGAAGCCAGGTCCCTCTCCACCTGGTCCTTCCATCGGAGTGGAGGTCTCCCTCTTCTTCGGCTTCCACCAGGGGGTACTGCATCGAATACTTTCAGAGCTGGAGCTCTTTCATCCATTCGAACAACACGACCTAGCTAACGTAACCACTGTTTTTTTATTCGCTGGACTATGTCTATGTCGTCGAATAACACATACAGCTCATCATTCCATCGTCTGCGGTATTCGCCGTTGTATAAATCTTCCGCAAAACCTTTCTCTCGAAAACTCCTAGTGCCGTCTCATCGGATGTTGACATCGTCCACGCTTCTGCACCGTAAAGTAGGACGGGAATGATGAGAGACTTGTAGAGTTTGGTTTTTGTTCGTCGAGAGAGGACTTTACTTTTCAATTGCCTACTTAGTCCATAGTAGCACCTGTTGGCAAGAGTGATTCTGCGTTGGATTTCCAGGCTGACATTGTTGGTGTTGTTAATGCTGGTTCCCAGGTAGACGAAATTATCTACAACTTCAAAGTTATGACTGTGAACAGTGACGTGGGAGCCAAGACGCGAATGCGCTGACTGTTTGTTTGACGACAGGAGATATTTCGTCTTGTCCTCGTTTACCACCAGACCCATACGCTTCGCTTCCTTATCCAGTCTGGAAAAAGCAGAACTAACGTCGCGGGTGTTGTTTCCAATGATATCGATATCATCGGCGTACGCCAGTAGCTGTACACTCTTATAGAAGATTGTACCTTCTCTATTTAGCTCTGCAGCTCGTATTATTTTCTTCAGCATCAGGTTAAAGAAATCACACGAGAGTAAGTCACCTTGTCTGAAACCTCGTCTGTTATCGAACGGCTCGGAGAGGTCCTTCCCGATCCTGACGGAGCTTTTGGTGTTGCTCAACGTCAGCTTACACAGCCGTATTAGTTTTGCGGGGATACCAAATTCAGACATCGCGGCATAAAGGCAGCTCCTTTTCGTCCTGTCGAAAGCAGCTTTAAAGTCGACAAAGAGATGGTGTGTGTCGATCCTATTTTCACGGGTCTTCTCCAAAATTTGGCGCATGGTGAATATCTGGTCTGTTGTTAATTTTCCAGGTCTAAAGCCACACTGATAAGGTCCAATCAGTTTGTTGACGGTGGGCTTTAGTCTTTCACACAATACGCTCGACAGAACCTTATAAGCGATGTTGAGGAGGCTTATCCCACGGTAATTGGCGCAAATTGTAGGGTCTCCCTTTTTGTGTATTGGGCAGAGTACACTGAGATTCCAATCGTCAGGCATGCTTTCTTCCGACCATATTCTGCAAAGAAGCTGATGCAAGCACCTTATCAGCTCTTCGCCGCCGGTAATCCATCGGCCCCCGCCGCCTTATTGTTTTTCAAGCGGGTAATTGCTATTCGAATTTCTTCACGGTCGGGCAATGGAACATCTGTTCCATCGTCGTCGATTGGGGAATCGGGTTCGCCATCTCCTGGTGTTGTACTTTCACTGCCATTCAGCAGGCTGAAGAAGTGTTCCCTCCACAAACTCAGTATACTCTGGTCATCAATAACTAGATCACCTCTGGTGGTCCTACAGGAGAGTGTAATAAGTTCAGGATAACCAAATAAACGCATAAAATAATTTTTTTATTATTGTTCGTAAATTTTTTTCAATAACGGTGTTTCCTACCTCATAAGCAATAATCATCCAAAGAACCGTTCACTGTAAAAAGAGGGAAAACATTCAAAATCTAAACTCATTTGTATGACACCAATGACAAACAGAGAAAAAAAAATTATTTTTTTCTTTGAGATAAAGTTCTCACTGTTAGCACTAAAATTGTGATAAAACAAGGAAAATAAGAAACCTAGAAACTAGCACGCCGGTCAACGGAGTCTCACCAAAAAACCGTTAAACACAAAAACGTGTACGAAAACTTAAATGTGGATAATATTTATTCTTGGCATTGTTTTTATCTCGCTACTGACTCTTTCGGCGTGGCTGTGTGTGTGTTCCGACAACTGTTAACGGCAATTACCGCATAACTCGGAATTGGCCAATTGTCGCTGGTATTTAAATAATTTAAATAAACATTTCCATGGCGTAACTTCTGCGTGTTTTGCACCCCTCCAAAAAAGCATAGAATACACACGCCAAACTTTAATCTGCACCTCGTTGACTGTATATGCATGTTTGTGCAACTGCAGCTTGCAACACACTGCCAATCGCCTCATGTTGCAGTTAGAATAACAACTTGTTGCATTTGTTGGTTTTCAATGCTGTCGCAATAACTCAACAACTCGCTGATTTGTCAATAATATGCAACCCAAGGAATTTCCAATGAAAAAACAAATGCAAACAAACAACAACAACAAACATAAGCCAATAACTGGTAATTGCGCGATGATTGCCACAAATGCGGCCAATAAGTCGCCCAAAGGCGCAGCGTAGAATCATAACAGCGCGGCGCAAACGTAAACTAAGCAGCACCAACAACAGCAACAACAAACAGAGTAGAGCATTAGCATTGAATTGCGCATGAGATTTCCATATAAGAAGCTTGTCTACAACCAAACGCCAATAAAAACCAGCAACTAATCATGTTCCACGTCCGATTTAGCTTTCCGCCGCACCAAAGCTCAGCGCGGGCTCAACTCGGCTCAGCCTTAATCAGATGGAAATGTCGTTGCAGCAACAACTAGTAGATGATGAAAAAATAAACAACAACATGGCTATAGCCACCCATTACACCTGCAGTCAACAATGCTGCACATGTTGCTGTGTGTTTGTGTGTGTATGCGTGTATTGGTAACAATGAATCCGTCATGTTTGTTGCGCGTTCGTCGACGCCTCTTCTTACACTTCAGCGCTCTTTTCTGCTTTTCTGTTGTTTGTGTTGCCATTGAGAGGTTGTTGTACTGTAGTTGTTGCAATTATTTGTATGTGGTTTTTGTTTAATGTCAAGCTTTTCGTAATACTGGCGGTTGCTCAAACATAATTTCTGCAATCCTTTGTTACATATACATACAAATATGCATATAAATAAACAACTTGGAGTTAAAAAAGAAACAACAAAAAATGCATTCACTTTTATTGCTGAATATTATCAAATTATATTTTACATTAAAAAAATTATAAATCATAACGATAGTTTTTATTGAATGGTGTGATGAGATTTTGCTCCGCTTTTTTTCTCTTGCAAGGTAAGAGACGCATTGAGTGCCGCTATTTTGGATCTAAGTAATTGCAAGATTTAGATTACAAAGCAAATAGATTTTAAAGCAGTCCCGAAAATATAATTTCAGGATCCCGAAAGGCTTTTAATAATAATTCATTTGGATTTTGTTTGAAACTTTTTATTTTATTTATTTATTTAGTAAGGAAAGGCTAAGTTCGGGTGCAACCGAACATTTTATACTCTCGCAATTTATTGATTTTTTTATTAAGATAACACACAAAAGTCTACATACTCCAAACCAAAACGTATTTTCAACAAAAAAAAGAGTAATACTAATATTTAATTTTCAATATTTAGTGGACTGAATTCTTCATATTCGGTATTCGGGGCTTTGAAAAGTTATAGTCCGATTTCGACAATTTTTTCACAAGTGATGCCACAGATCATATACAGTATTTGTGTAAATTTTTTTTCGCTATCTTCATTGGTTCCTTATGTACTATATATATTATAAAGTGAAGGAATAGATGGAGTTCAAAATTGAGTTACATGGGAAGTTGTCGTGGTTGTGAACCGATTTAATTTTCCACACGTATCATCAGGGTGCCAAGAAAATATTATATACCGAATTTCATTCGAATCGGTCGAGCAGTTCCTGAGATATGGTTTTTGACCCATAAGTGGGCGATGCCCCGCCCATTTTCCATTTTGTAAAAAAATCTGAGTGCAGCATCCTTCTGCAATTTCTTCTGTAAAATTTAGTATTTCTGACGTTTTTCGTTAGTCAGACAACCCACTTTTAGTAATTTTCAACCAAACCTTTGTATGGGAGGTGGGCGTGGTTATTATCCGATTTGAACTATTTTCATCGTGTGTGGTGGGGTCCGTAAGAGAAACGACTGCAGAAAGTTTGGTTTATAGAGCTTTATTGGTTTGCGAGATATATACAAATAACCGATTTGGGGGCGGGGCCACGCCCTCTTCCCCAAAAAAATTGCATCCAAATATACCCCTTCCTAGTGCGATCCTATGTTTCAAATTTTACTTTTATAACTTTATTTATAGCTTAGTTATGACACTTTATGTGTTTTCAGTTTTCGCCATTTTGTGGGCGTGACAGTTGTCTGATTTTGCCCATTTTCGAAAGCAACCCTCTCACTGTCCCAAGGAACATGTGTTCCAAGTTTCATCAAGATATCTCAATTTTTACTCAAGTTATCCGTTGCACGGACGGACGGACCCTATATCTAACTCGTTTACTTTTATGACTTACAAACAACCGTTATGTGAACAAATCTATAATACTTTCTTAGCAACTTTTGTTGCGAGAGTATAAAAATTATAGAAATTCGAATTTGTGAAATCCATGAATCCCGTACGAAGAATTTCGGTTTTGCATTCACTATTCTGGGCGCTATTGTTTTGTTGTATTTGTAAATGTAGCAAAGGCGAAATCAACTCGAGGTCAGCAACTTTGTTGTTCAAAAACATACATACTAAACACTTTGCTATATCTGCTTCCACACAGACCATTCAAGTTACTGTTTTTGTCACTCTCGACTCTTCTCACTGCACACGAAATATGTTGTTGTTAATTGTTTAGGGGCTTAGCCAGGCTTTTGTCAATACTATATTGACACTTGCAGTACACTTAAGCATTGCTGGGCTAGACGTGCTTAAGCAATTTAATTATACACTTAAGTACGCGAATGAGCGCATGTCTTAGTTCTTAGAAATGCTTTCATGCTATTATCCGCAGAAGATTAGATAACTTAACTAAATGCGTATTTGCAGTAGAAGAACTGCCGTTTTACGTTTGAGAATGCTACTAGCCTTTGTTCGACGGATTTCGTTGTAGCGGGATTGTTAAAAGCAATTGTGATTTATCGCTGAAAAACTGAGAACTAATAGTTAAAATCTGCAAGCGTCACCAAACCAATGCATAAATCTTGTGGAATTCTTTTGTTTAGTAGGGTTAAATGACCAGCTCTTATTCTGTTCTAAGAATTTCGTTACCTATATCTTGAATACTTTAATTTTTTTTAGAGAGCTGGTGGCTTTCTTCTTTCGTTTATTTCACGGACAGACCTTTCTGTCTACTTCTATGTTCACTGTTTCATTCATTATTCATTATTCCATATTTTTGAGTTTCTGTTTTTTTAGAAATATGTAAGTAACTTAAAAATGTAAATGTGGTTTTATGTCATCCTTGATAGCACCTAGCTCAGCTTTCAATCATCATCAATCCATTTCGCTTTGTAACTTCGAAACTCTTCGCATATCAAAACTCCCGCCGTCATAAAAATGCAGTAGAACAGTTAAGAGTAAAAACTAGAAACTTAAATAAATATAATTTTGCTTGAGAACTGTGAAGAAATAACCTAAAAATAAGAATACTCGCTCCATAACACTTAACATATCAGCGCAATAACAATTACACACAGCCATTGCGGGTAAGAAGAAACGGGTTACAAAAAAAACCAGCTAGAAAAAGGTAAACAACAATTACAAACGGCAAACTGCAAGCCACGGATTGCGGGCTTGAAGGCAGCTAACCGGACAAGTAGATAAGTAGCGCTCTGTCTATAAACGTGTAAGTCGGTCAGTTGGTTGAATTTATGGCTGGCATTGCCGTGAATTAACTGGAATTGAAAGCGGCTTAGAATTCTTAAATGAATTACCAAAAGAGATGCAATTAAGACAGCGCAATGTGCTGGTATATACACAAATATGTGCTACTAAAACTAAATTGAGTGAAATGAAAGAGAAAGATTGGTAGTGAAATTAACAAGATTTGCCAGCGTTGAGAACGATCATCTTAAGTTTCTACAAAATATCGACTATTTCGCATTTTTGCTCAAATCTCTAACTTATAATCTTCTAATCTAGTAATGTTTTTTCAAAGTTCGAATAAATTAGGAGGTTTCTCGTACAATGCCTTCTGCTACGGTTCTTTGGCCCTCTCTCATAATAACAGAATATTTTAATTATAATAAACCGTTATATGTTGTACTACATTTTACTTCACGGAAAGGTTTTGAAAACCGCATTACAGCACATTCAAAATACAAAGTTCTTTGATTTTTGTAATTTTATGTCTTGGCTCATAACCTTTACAAGACATAACCTTATATGCACTGTATATTACCAAATAAAAACAACAAGATTGTAGACAAGTAGAACGACGAAGATTAATTATGAGAAGCCAACTTGGGTTCCACTTGCCATTGTGATGGTTCTAGCCAAATAATTTTTGATTTACAGTCTGTATTGAAAAATTTGTATTGCATTGTTGTTGCACAATTCACGAAATTTTGAAAACACCTTTGACATTCAAAATACCGCATGCAGCCGTTGCAGTTCAGCAGCGTCACCTTCAGCGGCAGCTAATCCGCGGCAGCAGTGTAGCTCAGCCTCAATCTTCGTCTCCATTTTTAGTTCAAGCTCTTGCGGTTGCTGCAATGCTTGTGGCAACACTTGTTTATGCTTATGCATGTGGGTGTGTGAGTTACTAAGCCGTCTTCAAGTCGCCAAGCTGCCAACTTAACGTCCATGGCGTGGCTTATCAAGCGTTTTTAATAACACATCTCTGTTGTTTTTGCTTTTTGCTGCGCCCACAATCATCAGCACAGCCAGCAAGAGCCACATTTTCGCACTTGACAAGCGATTGCGGAATTTTTTCTTTTATAAATTCACAACCACTTTATATTTGGGAGTGTGTGTGTGTGCGGCCCGTAACAGTATTATTTTTATGATATATGAGTGGTGCAATGCTCAAGTGGCTAATTAAATTGTATTTTAATAAAAGCGGTTATAAAAAATCACAATAGAAACAACAGCTATAAAATAATATAAACTCAACGCCTTCGCGGTTTGTTTGTATATAATATAAAAAGTTATGTTACCCACAGTGATTGAGAGTACCGTGAATCTACAGCTAGTCGCTGCTTAGTAATCTTTGATACTTCCTTCGCTGATCGACTGAAATTGACTCTTTCGGGTCGTTGAGTCAGAGATCTTGAATACTTAACCGAATAGACCAACTCCGATATCTTTTAATATGATTTTAAAATCGAATGCTACAAGTCTATGAGTATTACAGTTCTCTTAAGTATACTTGTATAATTTTGGCCACAAACCCCTCTGCAGTAACTATGCATGAGCAGCAGTCAGCCCACTTTCGCATGCACTCAACTCGACTCGGTTGAATTTGGCTTGTATGTAAATTAAACAAAAACTAAATAAAAAACCAAATAAAACTCCAACCAAAAAGCAAACGCATTGAAATATTTGCTAAGGTCATTGTGTAGATCAAGTGTGCGCAAGCGCATATTCAAATTGGCGAGTGAACGACCAATAAGCGGATGAGAATTGCATAACACATTTTTACCACATTTTTCGCATTCATTACAGTGTACGAGTTATTGCCTAGCGCGCAGCGTTGCATTTGTTGTATTTAGCTTCTGCATTGAAATTCGCCTTTGGCTCTTGCGGTTTGAAAGTTTCGGTCATAATTCGCTTTTGATGACGAGTGGCAACCTTCGGTGGACTTGTTATTGTTTTGACATTGTTGATTTGTTGTTAATAGTTGCTGTTGTTTTCGGTTAGTTTATATTTCACCTCAATTTCGACTTTTTGGCCGTTGATTACAAGTGTATATATGTGCGTGTGGAAGCTCTTTTATTTGCAATTTGACTTTTCAGACAAAGTGAGAGACATCAAAATGACATAAAAGGTCTGTAGAATATTTAGAGTTCAGTCGCAAAGGAATTTTGTTAATATGTTTGAAAATGTTTGCAAATATAATTCTTTAACTTTTATTCATTAGCTGATTACCTTGTATCTTAGTTGAATTGAAGAGACCTTGTAGCTTTATGGCCGCAATCAAAGTGACGGGATTATATTTCAGCAAATTTTTAACTTTTTATACTCTCGCAACAAAGTTGCTATAGTTTTGTCCACATAACGGTTGGTTGTAAGTCCTAAAACTAAACGAGTTAGATATAGGGTTATATATATCAAAATGAACAGGGTGACGAGAAAAGTTCAAATCCGGATGTCTGTCTGCCCGTCCGTCTGTCCGTCCGTCCGTGCAAGCTGTAACTTGAGTAAAAAATGAGGTATCTTAATGAAACTTGGAAGACGTATTTCTTGGCACCATAAGAAGGTTAAGTTCGAAAATGGGCGTAATCGGACCACTGCCACGCCCACAAAATGGCGAAAATCGAAAACACATAAAGTGTCATAACTAAGCCATAAATAAAGCTATGGAAATAAAATTTGGTATGACGGATCGCACTATGAAGGGGCATATTTGTATGTAATTTTTTTGGGGAAGTGGGCGTAGCCCCGCCCCCAAATCGGTTATTTGTATATATCTCGCAAGCCAATTAAGCTATATAAACCAAACTTTCTGCAGTCGGTTCTCCTACGTACCCCACCATACACCATGAAATTAGTTGAAATCGGATAATAACCACGCCCACCTCCCATACAAAGGTTAGGTTGAAAATTACTAAAAATGGGTTAACTCACTAACGAAAAACGTCAGAAACACTAAATTTCACATAAGAAATGGCAGCTGGAAGTTGCACTCAGATTTTTTTACAAAATGGAAAAATAGCCGAAATCGGACCGAAATACGTTTTCAAGGCCCCATATATCGAACATGAGGATCTCGGTGCTTCTAACCTAATATTAGGGTTTCCAACTTTCAATGGACTTTATACAATATATATGACCAATATGTGGGTCAAATTGTGTATTATATAATATTCATAAAGTTAAATAAATAAATTGCTAGAGTATAAAATGTTCGGATACACCCGAACTTAGCCCTTCCTTACTTGTTATGCTGTTATTTTATTGCGCTCATTTTCGAGTCTCGTTAACAGTTATCAGGTTAACAGTTAGATTATAACTTGAAGAAGAGAAATAAAGTTGATAGTCTGTTGCTTACAGGAGACATCTGTACTCTACTCTCTTGAAGCATGCAAAGAAGAAAGAGTCTTGAGCGGCTGAAATTGAACAGTTAGAAGCTGTGGTGTTAGGTACTCAGCGCTTGCAGCCTTATATAAATGATTATAATATAATTTTAATAGATGAGCTAACTCATGGCACCACAATTAACCCTGTTTTAATAATTTTTATAATTTTTTTTTATTTTGACCAACCATCTGACTAATGGCATACACATTTCCGTTTCCAATCAACGGTTATCATTACACGCTATATTCACGCAGTCAATGTAATAACGCAAGTAAACATATGTTCCATCCATCCATGTTTTTATATGTACACTCATACATACATATGTATATACAAATTAATTACAATTAAATGGGGGTGGGGAAAACCATAACTTCCTTTTCTAGCAGCGCCATTAAGTTAACAGGTCGATAACAACACCAACAACCAGCCACATTTACTTCGTAAACATGTTGTTGCCACATTGAATAAACAATTTAATAGGTGTCCACTTGTTTTTCGACCAAATTGCCGCACCGCTGCGCAGCGATTTTGTTGCATTATTGTTGTTATTTTGTTATTCGATTTCCATTTATATTCTACACCTGTGACATTCTATAGAGAAGTAAAAAAGTGCAGCCAACAACATTAACCAAAAAATGATTTAAATGCCAGCGATTGCCAACCAAGAGTGCCAACAACACAGTGGAAAACTTCATTAGTGCCACACATGACTGGCGCTGGGGAAATGAATGAGACACCCATGAAGTGCCTGGCTGAATAATTAATATGTGTGTTTTGTTTTTGTATGAGAGAGAGAGAGAGAGAGAGAGAGGTACATGCGCGCATTTCATAATTATAAATAACACTAATTATAATCCAAAGTAATAAATTTCATTTACAAATTCCAAGCACGCGGTGGGCGGACATTATTGAGGTTAGAGCGATGACTGAACAACAATCTAGGCACATATACACATACATAGTATATGTGGTCAATCCGAAACAGTCTACTGCCTACTTGGTGGCAGTTCTTTTAGCCAAAAGCTGGCTTTTTGTGACGCAAAAAGGAAATCATAAAAATCCAACAACATGCTCCCTCCCTCACTTTGCCTCTCCTTTGTTCACTACCTCAGTGCTGCGTTCGGCTATTACGGTTCATCGGGGTGGAGCGGGGCGTATACGCACCACCGCGAGTGTTGAGCGCATAATTATTATGTATGCGCGTATTAACTTGTGCGGCCACATTCGTCATGCCTCAAGTGCGCATAAAGGCAAACGGCATTGTTGCAGTCGAAAAATACAGCGCTACAGTAACAACAACTACATATCTGGTTAGCGAGCACAGAGTGCGTATATTGTTGCCACAAAAGCTAAATGAACTCTTTTCATTTTTGTATGCTTATTGTTGTTGTTGCTGTTTTGCTCATAGCCATCAAGGTGGACACCGCGCTACGCCTCAACGATTATTTTGTTAGTTTTTGTTAATTCCTCACTTCGTAATACAGTTGCCGTCGGCCACCGGTGTCCACAAACTGTTGGCAATAACTGCATATGTGTATGTATGCCTCGCCAGAACTCATATTATTTTAATTATTTAAGTTTCGCTCGCAGCTATTACGTTGCCCAGCGTTGTTCCATCCACAGTTGCTCAACCATTCAGTCATTCTGGCGGCCAAACTAATTCGCTGACCAGCCAGCCGGCCGCATTCCTCCATACAAATAAATACTCAATAGCACGGCACCAAAGGTTTTGCACACCTATGTACATATGCGATTGTAATTGTACGCATTCTCTCACGTGGTTACGTGCGTACCCATTTTCCATACTGAGCCTCTCCATTATGGCTTATTTGAGCTCCCACCACCTGTGACTCTTCGTTTACTAATGTCGAACTTCTAAGCTGCCTTGAAAAGGTAAAATTTCATTGAGACCAAACTTTCAGAAGTGACTTCATTAAAACCTGCTTTAAACAACAACATTTTCAATAGAACACTGTTTTCCGAAAGCTATAAGAATTTGAAAAGGTCTCCAACCAGTTCTCATGTGATTATGATAGATTGAGCTTCGCAATTTAAGAATAACCAAATTGGAGCTATTAAAAATACCAATTATTTAAATATCTGAATCTACATAAATCTGTTCAAATAAAATGTTAGATTTGCCGTTCATTCCACGGTGCTCTCCATACTTTCGCTATTATTGATTGTGCCTACAAAATAAACCTCAAAATCGTCGCGCTCACTTTAACCTAAAACAATTCCACTTCTGTTTAAATAGTTCTACCATCTTCACATTTGCTTATTCGAAGGTGCGTTATTTATTTATTTTATTTCATTTTAATTTTATATGCTTGCAATATTAAAAGATTATTAATGTCAAACGAATACCTCCAATACGTGCCCACATTTGTGTGTTTGAATTTCTTATCTCACATTTCAATTTATAAATTTTACTTGATGCCTTCATTATTATTGGTAATGTTATTGGTGTTGTATGCTTACGAGGCGTCGGCCAGTGGGTAGTATGTCATGCGCACACCTGTCTACACGCATGTATGTATGTAAATAATGGTACCTGCAAGTGTACGCATATTGATTGATTTCCTCATCATTTTATTTTCATTTCTGTGGCATTTATGTTTATTGCATACTTAAAGCATTTATGCGCAGGCTTACACACGCACACAGCAAGCGCCGGCAAATGGGTCAGTGAGCTTGCGTCGTTTACGATTCTTATTTGATTTCGTTTTAAATATTTTCCAATTGTTGTTGTTTTTTTGTTTTTATGAAAGAAAGAAAGCATGAAATTTTTCGGCGGCATATTTTCGCCGCTTGACGCATGCGCTGAATATTTAATTACTAATTAATTACAAGAATGTATATCGAGAGAGCATTAAAAATGAAATTTCTATAAAAAATACATACATACATACTTACTAATGTAAGTAGTTCTTAACGTGTTTGCCGGTTTTAGGTTGCGTGCATTTTAATTCCATAATTCGGATTTCGAATTTCTTATGTTGCAAGTTGCTTTTCTACGCTTACCTGCAATTATGCTTGTTTATCGCCATTTAATGATAGGTTTGTTTTCAAGCATTGACGGTATTAGGCGCCCTTGCCTCATTTGCACAAGTGACTTTGTATGCCAATGAGCATTAGTAATTAATTGAGACACGAATAATTTTTATACTCTCGCAACAAAGTTGCTAGCAACAAAGTTGCTAAGAGAGTATTATAGTTTTGTTCACATAACGGTTGTTTGTAACACCCAAAACTAAACGAGTTAGATATAGGGTTATATATACCAAAGTGATCAGGGTGAAGAGTGGAGTTCAAATCCGAATGTCTGTCTGTCCGTCCGTCCGTCCGTCCGTCCGTCCGTCTGTGCAAGCTGTAACTTGAGTAAAAATTAAGATATCTTGATGAAACTTGGCACACTTATTTCTTGGCACCATAGGAAGGTTGCTTTCGAAAATGAGCAAAATCGGACCACTGCCACGCCCACAAAATGGCGAAAACCGAAAACACATAAAGTGCCATAACTAAGCCATAAATAAAGCTATGGAAATAAAATTTGGTATGAAGGATCGTACTATGAGGGGGCATATGTGGATGTAATTTTTTTGGGGAAGTGGGCGTGGCCCCGCCCCCTACTATGTTTTTTGTATATATCTCGCAAACCAATAGAGCTATATAGACCAAACTTTCTGCAGTCGTTTTTTTTAGCCATTTCCTTATACATTCCAAAAATGACAGAAATCGGATAATAACCACGCCCCCCTCCCATACAAATGTTAAGTTGAAAATTACTAAAAGTGGGTTAACTCACTAACGAAAAACCTCAGAAACACTAAATTTCACATAAGGAATGGCAGATGGAAGCTGCACTCAGATTTTTTTACAAAATGGAAAATGGGCGTGGCGTCGCCCACTTATGGGTCAAAAACCATATCTCAGGAACTACTCGACCGATTTTAATGAAACTTGGTTTGTAATAGTTTCTTTCCATCCTAATGATATGTTGTGAAAATAAGTCAAATCGCTTCACAACCACGCCTACTTCCTATATACCAGAACTTTGAAGACAATCTGAATCGTTTACTTTACAATATATAAAGTAAGCACTAGTGAAGATATCGGTGCAGAACTTCGCACAAATACTATGTTTATAGTGGGGCAGCCCCATTCTAAAAATCGCCGAAATCGGACCATAGGTTTTTAAGGCCCCATATATCGAACACGAGGACCTCGGTGCTTCTAATCTAATATTATGGTTTCCAACTTTCAATGGACTTTATACAATATGTATAACGAATATGTGGGTCAAATTGTGTATTATATAATATTAATTAAGTTAAATAAATAAATTGCGAGAGTATAAAATGTTCGGTTACACCCGAATTTAGCCCTTCCTTACTTGTTTTTCATTTTTTTTGTAATAATAAATGTTTTTTCTAATTAAGTTGGATTCGTTCGTTAAATTTCTGTGCGATTTGTTTGTTATTATCATAAGCCAAATGTTTATATTAATTTTTATTAGTTAAATGTGCAATGTTCATTTCCTTAGCAGATCGTAATACATATTTAGTTTTCTCTAATCAAAGTTTCTTCTTCATTCAAATTTATATGTTGCTTTAGCGGATTAAACCTCATTAAGCGCCACTTCCTCTAAAAAGAAAGACTTCTATTAATTTAAACTATGTTTTAAACTTAATTTCTCATATGTATTGTATACGAAAGTTTATCGAAAGCGTGAGAAACTACAGATTTGGACTGGTTATTGATCTTTCAGAGACATACTGACAGAGTGATTTCGATACTGAAGGGACAGTTTTTGGAGATTTTTTTTGAGTCTAATCGAATGATAAGTACCTGGTTGGATGAATTTGTTTGAGGAATATCTCTAAGAGAGGCAAGTTCGTGCCGTAGATTATGATTCTATAAGGTGTAAGCTATTTTATAAATGTTTATACGCTCGCAACATGTTGCACAGAGTATTATAGTTTTGTTCACATAACGGTTCTTTGTGGCACCAAGAAATAAATGTGAAACTATACAGTGTCATAACTCAGTCATAAATAAAGTTATGAAAATAAAATTTGGAATATAGGATCGCATTAAGGAGGGGCACATTTGGATGTAATTGTTTTTGAAAAGTGGGAGTGACCCCGCCCCCAAATAGGTTTTTTGTATATAACTCGCAAACCAATAAAGCTATATAAACCAAACATTCTGCAGTCGGTTCTCTTACGTATCCCACCACACACCATGAAAATAGTTGAAATCGAATAATAACCACGTCCACCTCTCATACGAAAGTTAGGTTGAAAATTACTAAAAGTGCGTTAACTCACTAACGAAAAACGTTAGATACACTAAATTTTACAGAAGAAATATCAGAAGGAAGCTTCACTCAGATTTTTTACAAAATGAAAAATGGGCGTGGCTTCGCCCACTTCTGTGTCAAAAACCATATCTCAGGAACTACACGACAGATTTCAATGAAAATCGGTATATAATATTTTCTTGACACCCTCATAACACGGACATGGTCGAAATCGGTTCACAACCACTACTACTTTCCTTATAACTCAATTTTGAATTCCATCTGATTCCTTCACTTTAAATTATATATACATTAGGAACCAATGAAGATAGCGAAATAAAACTTTACACAAATACTGTATATGATCTGTGACATCACTTGTGAAAAAATTGTCGAAAACGGACTACAACTTTTCAAGGCCCAAGATATCGAACATGTTAAACTCAGGACCTAAGGTTAAATTTTAACCGGAAATATGGGTAAATCTCTCAGATAATTTAATATAATTCTGAGGAAATTGTTTTCTTCCAATAGTGTGTCTCTGTTCCAAAAATTATTAAAATCGGATAAATGTTTGTGTTATCTTAATAAAAATACAGCAATAAATTGCGAGAGCATAAAATGTTAGGTTGCACCCGACTTAGCCTTTCCTTACTTGTTTTTTTTTTTATTTCAAACAACTACGATGTACATAGTTAAAATATTTTATATTCACAAAGTTTACTAATTCTATTTATCTTTCATTTCAGGTAAGTCAAGCGAGGTAGCACTAAAGCTAAAGTTTATGTACAAGAGAAGGACAAGACTTTTTCTGATACTTTTCCGATGGGGTTTGTCAATTCACATTCATAATGCTTAAGCCTAATAAGTTTCCATTCCGCCGGAATGTTTTATAAAGGTAATTGAATTTCTGCTTCATGTGTTGTTTATGAAAGAAGGCATATTTCTCAAAGAGGTTTTTATTTTCACCAAACATAAATCATTCATACCGATAATTCGATAATTTACACAGTATTTATTAGTAAAAAAAGTTAAACAATTCTTGTACTGCACACATAGAGATAAATAATGCTGTTTATTAGTAAATCAAAACGAACTAATTTCTTCTAAAAAACAAAATCAAAAAGCAAATACACCAACAAGAGCACTCAATCATTAGTGTGACTTCAAACACCGGCCGGTAAACGCAAATAAAGTCTCAAGTGGCTTTTCGCCCGTGGAATGTGTGAATTTGCCGAATAAAGAAATCGTTTGTGCAATGCTCATAATGTCAATAAATATGAACGCTTAACGCTAATAATAACAGCAATAAGAAAAGAGCGAGTCGACGACATGCCTCTTATCGAATTGGCGTTGAGCAGGTAAACAAAAAAGAGTTCAAATAAATATACACAAAGCTTATGCACATAATATACATAATATACATAAATGCTTCACTGTATGTATGAGCGGTTGTGTGTGTGTGTGTGCAAAGGCTAATAATACAATTTATCGCGTATACGCGCCGGCGGCCAATATGATTATTTCGATAAGCGCAAAAGCAGCGATGACGGTGGCATCGACTGCGCTGCGCTGCGCTGTCGAGCGAAAAGCTGCTGCTTTTTGTGGCTGTCGAGCAGTTGAGATCAGTCCATCGGCACAGTCTGCCATTCGCCGCGTTAGTGGAACGAGCTGTTGCTGACAATGTAAATGAATGAACGAATACCGCTGATCAGTGCGCAAATTATATGTGGTGAGTGTGTGTGAAAATCAAATGACAACAATAACAACAACAATTTAAATAATAACAACGAAACAACACGGCAATTCTGCAATCAGTGAAAATCAATGAAAAACGTGATAAATAGTGAAATTATTGAAAGGAAATCGAAAGTGTTGTTGTCGCGCGGCGTGCAGCACAGAGTGCAATGTGAATAGATTTGTGAAAAAACTATTAAATTCAAAAGAGATAAAAACAAATGCAACATTTACTGCGGAAATTAAGCAAAAGACATTTGTGCCGAGTTATCGCTGGTGCTGTTGCACTCCAGCTGTGCAAAGTGATTATGCGAAATACCCGCTTTGTTATATGTGATTGTGTTAGTGTGTGGGTGTGTGTGTTTCTTGTTGCATACATATGTGTCTGCTGATTGTCCGTTACAGAGTCATTTATTTGAATGGCACTTTGATTGAGTGAATACGACAAGATATCATTCACCAGCCACCAAATTATTTTCAGGTCACAAATTGAATAACAACAACGTACGTACATATATATTATCTAATCGAAGGTGAAGGAGAATGGAAAAAGCACTGAATTATAAAAAAATTAAGCAATAAAAAGCTATATACACACTTTATAAAAATATTAAAAAAAAGGGTTTAAAATAATCGTAGGCCAATAAATGTGGTAATAATGGACTGTAGAACAATAAAAAAGCTGTGAGTAGTGCTTATTTCAGCGTATGGTGTAATAAGTGAATTATTTGCTACTATTTCCATACAGTTGCAATATGTGGAACAATCTATTATAATATGAAGATATAAATTAAATAATGTACATTTATATATGTAGAATAGTCTGCCATCGGGCAGAGGATTCTACGGTTTTCCAGGACCCATTGGCGATCCGACTAAAGAAAAACACAACACTCGTGAATTGTAACGATCTAATTCACACTTTATTCGTTCAATCAAAAACACTTTAGTGACATTGGCAAAGTTAAGATAATATATAAAAATGAATGTTCGCGCGTACGCGGTACAAGAGCAAGTGACACTATTCTATGTACATATGTAAGTAAGTAATCTTAGAAATTATGATGGCCGCCAGTTACAATTCACTATTCGAACTATTATCGAAATTCGAACAAGTGGTTGCCATCTGTTATGCTACGACTTTAATTGTAACTTATAACTCTACTTATAACTCTACTTAGAATCCCACAATCGGCCGTCCTGACAAGTTATTCGCCCTCGAATAGCTAGCCCCACTTCTTCATATTCTCTGCTACTGTAGTGGTCTTGTTCGGTCCTTCGTGGTTCCCTATTTTTTCTACTTCGTATCTTCCGTGTGGTAATTTAGTGACAATTTTATACGGTCCGAGAAATTTAGGTCTCAACCTCATACTAACCCCAAACTGCGTTCGTTTAATTGCAACTAGATCGTTAATTTCGTAATAAAAGTTTCGGTTAGTGAACCTACGTGATCTATGTGATAGGTTTCTAACGGTTCTTGAGACTTATCGATTGGCGTCAATAATCTTTCTTTTTTCCCCTCTTAGCATCTGTGATGATACACTCAATGCATGCCTTAACTACCCTTTGTACTTTCTCGTACTTCTTATACTTCTTATATAATAATTTTTATTTAGAAGCCCTTCTAGCTTTATAAACTCTATGCTAACTTTATAAACTCTTCCTCCATACCCTCAAGTAAGACTAATAACTCATTGATGGGATCGTTATATACTAATTCATTTCTTATGTAAAACTCTTCATATGATGCGTTCTCTAACGCTTTCTTTACTACCCTAATCCAATCGTCTTGTGATCGGGCTTCCTTCAATCTAAACTTTAGCGAGTCTTCGATCAATAAACAATATACCCGATTAAGTATATCTACATGTCTCATTCGAGTACCGGATCTGTGTTCGACTACGTAGTTGTACTCCTGGAGGAACATGGCCTATCTTTAAGCATTTCCCCGACTTGATCGTCTAAATACCTTTGGTCTTCATACGACACACGACGTGGCCGTTGATACATTGGTTGCTCATCTTTCAAAATTAATTTCATATCGACTGGCACATTAATCGGTTTCCGAGGCTGATAATTATTTATCAACGTTTTGACGAACTTTGCATCGGATTCTTCTAAATGTGGCAAGTCTACTCTATCCAATTTATTATCCATCTGTATTTCTATTCCGCTCAAAACTTTAAATTCGCTACCATTCCTGAGGCCATCATCTGGACATTCCGTGTCCTCCTTACTTACGTGGATCTCTTTCACCATCACTTGTGGACTAACCTTATCTTCACACACTTGCTCGGCCGAAACAATCTCACTCACTGAGATTTCAGTTTCATCGCCCCCTTGGATAAATTTACTTCCAACCTCTCTTATCAGCAATTCCGAATTAACCTGATCTTCGCACACTTGCACGGCCGAAACCCTCTCACTCCCTGAGATTTCAGTTTCATCGCCCCCTTGGATAAATTTACTTCCAACCTCTTGGATAAACTTACTTCCAACCTCTTTTACCATCAATTCCGGATTACCCTGATATTCGCACACTTGCACGGCCGAAACCCTCTCACTCACTGAGATTTCAGTTTCATCGCCCCCTTGGATAAATTTACTTCCAACCGCCAACTCTTTGGCACCCGTGTTCACTAACACTTCCTCATCCTTATAAGGTCTTCTAAATTCCACACTACCTTTTCTAAACAATAAGTCCACTTCTCTAAGTATATCGTTTCCCAACATTGCCGCGTATGGTATATCTTCCACTCCCACTACTTCAAACTTGCCTTTCATTGTCACACCTTCTACAGTGACCTCTGCTATAATGTTACCCATGGTTTCAATCTCGCCTTTTCCTATTCCGTACAATCGTTTTTTCTCTTTACTGAGATTAATTTCTCCTAATCTCCTAAAAGTATCAAACCTCAACATACTCGCACAGCATCCCGTATCTACCAATGCGCTAAACGTGGTCTGGTTAACCACCGCGTCCACGAAATAATAATCACCTTTTCCCACAACGTTTTGGTCATCTACTGTGTTTATACACTCATTTTTCACCGCCCTGACTGACTGTGGCACTTTGCACTCATGGGCATAATGGCCCCTTTCCTCGCACTTAAAACAAATTACGTTATTTGTTCCCCCACGTGGGCATTCTCTCGCTAAATGACCTTCCTGATTACAACGGTGACATTTCTTCTTGACTCTGTCTTCGGTACCTTTGCTGGTACTTGAAGACGGATTGAAAACTTTATTAGATACCACGGATGTACCTTTAATTTTTTCATATACTCGGATTTGCTCTTTCAATTCTTTTAAACTACGTGTTTGATACAACACACTTTTATTCACTCTACTATCCGGTATACCCTCTACAAAATACTCTATTATACTCTTTTCATCGAGCGATATTGGCTTACCGATTTCGATGATGGAGTACAAATATTCATATAAACTTTCTTTAATCTGTTTACGTCTATTCCTTAACGTTCGGTGTACCTCTGCGGCACTCAACTTCTCACCGAACTCATCGAGTAAAGCTGTCTTTAAACTATTCCAATTTCTGATTCCTACAGCCCCTCGCACAAACAGCTTGGCTGCACCCTTCAGCAACTGTTTCCCATATACAAACTTCTGTAAATCGTTCCACCCTACTGTCTCCACAACTTCGTTGAACTCTTCAACCCAGTGGTACACGTTATAGGTACCATCTCCATAAAAACTCGATATACTATCCTCAACATCACGCAACGTAAATAACACCCTATTTATACTTCTATCCTCTGTAGTGTATAACGAATTTGATGATTCGTTATCACTTCCTACCTCATCTCCGAAAACCATATGTTGCAACAGTCTCATTTGCAAATCCTTCTTTCGGCCAACTACACTCAAGTTCAGTTCCCTCAACTTCTCCCTTAGCATGTCAACAGTCATACCCTTTACAGTCTCGGCATCCATCTTACAAAATGTTTCTTTATAAACTTATGAGTATTCTTATATTATTTAGCGATAATATGTGTACATACTATTTAATTACAAATTTACATGTGATTCAAAACATTGCTACTATGCGTATATCTAATACATTATAAGGTGTATATATAAATATGTCAAAGGCTTATCTGTCTGTTCCGCTTTGCTGCTACGCCTGTTGCTGACCGCTGCTGTTGCTGTTGACCGCCGCTGCTACTGTTGACCGCCGCTGATGCCTGCTTCGCTGTTCTACTATGCTCTCTCTCTCTGCTGCCGATTACCGCTTCTATGTAAGCTTCATTGTACTGCTTGATGTTTCGTTCTCCTTTCGTTGCTGACGCCTTTTTCTTATTGGCGTTTGATAGAAGTTACCGTTGCTGTTGACCGTTCACTATTATGTACACTTCGATGTACTCCTCGATGTTTCATTTTCCTTTCGTTGCTGACGCCTTTTCTTATTGGCGAAACTGCTTCCCCTTCGTTATAGTACTGCTATTCCGATTTGACGACCGTTGCGATAGCTGTTAGAATTGGCGTTCTAACGGTATCGACTACTGCAGCCTCGCACTGCAGGTACAGTTTTCACCATCGACTTCTGCGACAAAAGTTCGCAGATTTGGTTGGAATTTCGCCAACCCGTTTCTTAATGTCCGAAACAAAAGATCACCGACATTCCGTCGAATAAACACTTAACCAATTCACTGTTCAATTTATCTTTATCACGCTGCTCCTGGGCCATCTCGCTTATATGCCCGTTCGCAAATTTCCTTGGGATTTCACCAACGCACTTCTCATTTTCTGTGTACAAAAGTCACCGCCGTTCCGACGAATAAACGTTTAACTAATTCACTGTTCATCTTCCTATTGCCCTTTATCACAAATGTCACTGGGCCATATCGCCAATATGCCCTTTCGCCAATTTGGTTGGAATTTCACCAACGCTCTTATTATTTTACGCGTATAAAAGTCACCGCCGTTCCGACGAATAAACGTTTAATTAATTCACTGTTCGTTTTCCTCTTGCACTTTATCAAAATGTCACTGGGCCATATCGCTAATATGCCCTTTTCCCAACCTGGTTGGAATTTCACCAACACTCACAAATGTCGAACTCGCGCTTGGGCATCCCGGACGAGCCCCCAATTTGTAGAATAGTCTGCCATCGGGCAGAGGATTCTACGGTTTTCCAGGACCCATTGGCGATCCGACTAAAGAAAAACACAACACTCGTGAATTGTAACGATCTAATTCACACTTTATTCGTTCAATCAAAAACACTTTAGTGACATTGGCAAAGTTAAGATAATATATAAAAATGAATGTTCGCGCGTACGCGGTACAAGAGCAAGTGACACTATTCTATGTACATATGTAAGTAAGTAATCTTAGAAATTATGATGGCCGCCAGTTACAATTCACTATTCGATCTATTATCGAAATTCGAACAAGTGGTTGCCATCTGTTATGCTACGACTTTAATTGTAACTTATAACTCTACTTATAACTCTACTTAGAATCCCACATATATGTACGATTAAAATATAGTAATATTAAAATTTTTTTTTAAAATATTCTAAAAATATTAACAAGTAATTATTTACATACAAATAATTGCTGAAAAAATGAAAAAAGTAGATTGACTAAAGTGCTCTTAAGATTAAGGTAGTTCTGATTAATGAGCCTGAGCATACACTTCAGACAGCATTTCAATTAATAAATTAGCATTACGTCAAATTTGATATAAATAGCCAATAGTTGGCGATTGACTCAAACAAATGGCTATCAGTAATGCCTAAGCCATTAGTGATAAGCTCAGGCTTGCATGACAGTGATGTGGACTCTGCACCCAATTAGCGCTACTACTAACGATACTCCCAACCATAAAATATCATTTCACCATAGTCATCATTTTATGTTGAGGACGAGTTGGCTTTTCGAATGATTGCTTCGAACTGATTTTTCACTTTTACCGCTTTCTTTCATTTTGTTGCCGCACACCAATTCAAATATATAATTATTTAACACACAATTATAGCAGTGCAGTTGTTGGCACTTGCACTTGGCTTTTGTTTCAATTGGAAATTCGAAATGGAAATGTTAATAAACTGCAAGGAATGCAATTAACTTATCAGCGTGTCGGCGTGACGGCGACATTCCATTGCTTATTGACACTAACAATGTGGCTTTGCTTCAATTACTTGTTTATCTATATATCTACATTAGTACATATGTGCATATGTATGTATTTTAGTTCGACGTCAGGTTTTCAAAATATGGATTTTGTACGTCTGTATGTTTTCGCTGCAATCGTTTATTTGTTATATCCAGCTGAGCGCCAGTAGCGTGCTTTTTGGCAGTGCAATTGCAAAAGAAAAGCTAACACCCTGCACTTATGGACATCAAAATATATTTCAGCGTCATCAGCAAACTCTTTTGCGACAACACTTGTCTCATAATCACATACTTTCTTTTCAACTTCGCTATGTTTCTCTTGAAGCGATAAGCTGTGTATAACAGGACTTCGTACAAATGTAATATTTTTTTTATCCATATTAATATTATAAATGCGAAAGTAACTCTGTCTGTCTGTTACTCTTTCACGCCTAAACGACTGAACGGATTTTGATGAAATTTGGTATGGTGATATATGATAACCTAGAAATGGTCATAGGCTATAAATAATCACGCCATGGTTCTTAGGGGGTAGGCAGTAGGTAGATAACTAAATTAAGTTAGTAATTTTTAGTCGTTTTTGTTGGGACTTTTGCTCTTTCACGTCTAAACGGCTGAACGGATTTAGATGAAATTTAGTAAGGTAATAGATGGTTACCTAAAAACAGATATAAGATCAAAATGATCACGTCATCGTACTTAGGGGGTAGGAAGTTGGTAGAAAACTGAATTGAATTAGTGATTATTTATGGTTTTTGCTGGGAGTTTTGCTCTATCATGTTCCGGACGAAGTCGCGGGTAAAAGCTAGTAAAAAATATAATAAATATTTTTCATAAAATTTTCACATTTGTGCTTACAATTCATGCATTTTATTTAGTGTTGAACTGTTTAGTCGAAGAGACCGAAACCCACATCGTCGTCTTCTTCCGACTCCGACTCCGACTCCTCCTTTTTATTTATTTTAAATAGTGTGAACTTAGCTGTGGTTGCCCAAAATATTTCCAAGGCTTGTTTACAATAGCAAATATTTGATTTCTGTTTTCAATAATCAATAATATTATTTACAACAATAATTCTGTGATTTTTCTGTAAACAGTAAATTATACTTGAAATGTGATGTTTTATTTGTAAATTTCAATATATTTAGAAACAAGTAAGGAAAGGCTAAGTTCGGGTGCAACCGAACATTTTATACTCTCGCAATTTATTGAAGAAATTTTATTAAGATAACATACAAATTAACCCATAAATTCGGCATAAAGTTTAATAGAATAACGAAAATCGTAATATATACTATATGAGGGCTGAGGTAATTCTAATATTAACCAATACATATATGCGGAATAAAGCCCACTGTATTTTTGAAAAATCAATAATTAGGTATATGGAGATGTTATGACCCAATTTTAATAATTTTTTTAACAGAACACTATTTGAAAAAAAAAACAATTTCCTATGAATTACATTAAATTATCTGAGAGATTTATCCAAATTTTAGGTTAAAATTTACCCTTAGGCGCTGAGTTCAACATGTTCGATATCTGGGGCCTTGAAAAGTTATAGTCCGTTTTCGACAATTTTTTCACAAGTGAAGCCAGAGATGAATGCACTATTTGTGTAAAGTTTTATTCCGGTATCTTCATTGGTTCCTTATGTTTACATTATAAAGTGAAGGAATAAGATAGATTTCAAAATTGAGTTATAAGAAAAGTAGTAGTGATTGTGAACCGATTTCACCCATTTTTTGTCCGTGTTATCAGGGTGTCAAGAAATAATTTCATTCGAATCGGTCGAGTAGTTCCTGAGATATGGTTTTTGACCCATAAGTGGGCGATGCCACGCCCATTTTCCATTTTGTAAAAAAATCTAAGTACAGCTCCCTTCTGCTATTTCTTCTGCAAAATTTAGTGTTTCTGACGTTTTTCGTTAGTGAGTTAACCCACTTTTAGTAATTTTCAACCTAACCTTTGTATGGGAGGTGGGCGTGGTTATTATCCGATTTGAACTATTATCTTGGTGTGTGGTGGGGTACGTAAGAGAACCGACTGCAGAAAGTTTGGTTTATATAGCTTTATTGGTTTGCGAGTTAAATACAAATAATCGATTTGTGGATGGGGCCACGCCCACTTCCCCAAAAAAATTACATCCAAATATGCCCCCTCATAGTGCGATCCTTTATTTTTACTTTTATAACTTCATTTATGGCTTAGTTATGGCACTTTATGTGTTTTCGGTGTTGGTCATTTTGTGGGCGTGGCAGTGATCCGATTTTGCTCATTTTCGAAAGCAGCCTTCCTATGGTGCCAAGATAAAAGTGTTCAAAGTTTCGTTAAGATATCTCAATTTTTACTCAAGTTATCCTTTGCACGGACGGACGGACGGACAGACGGATTTTGACGCGTCTCGTCACCCTGATCATTTTGATATATATAACCCTATATCTAACTCGTTTAGTTTTATGACTTACAAACAACCGTTATGTGAACAAAACTAAAAAACTCTCTTAGCAACTTTTGTTGGGAGAGTATAAAATTACAAATGTAATATTTTTTCATAAAATCCGCACAATTTTGCTTACAATTCATGCATTTAATTTAATTTTGTTTTGTTATTACCAATTAACAAGCATTTTAAAAATTGTGTTGCCAAAGTATTTCCAACGCTTGTTTACAATAGTAAATATTTGATTTCTGTTTTCAATAATCAATAATATTATTTACAACAATAATTTTGTGATTTTTCTGTAAACAATAAATTATATTTGAAATGTGATGTTTTTTGATCAATTTCAATATATTTAGAAAAAATGTGAAATTATTAAAAATTTATAAATATTTACATATATCTGAAGTTTCCTCAGTTTTTCCTGAAGTGTTGAAAGTCGTTGTTGTTCGCCAAAAACAACATGCCACAATCAAAGCAGCAAGAAATAACATTATGTCATAACACAATTAAAGCAATAATTATGGAAAATAATGCTTTGTTCACAAACATCGTTTTGAAAGGAATTTCAATTTGCAAATGCTGGCATTTTCTCAGTAAATTAACAGCAATTGCCAAGTAACTACATACATATATACACTTACGTACCAATGTACAGTGGCTCACAGCTTATTTCGTGTAAGCAACAATTTTGATAATACTTATATGAAATTCATATTTTTTACTCTGAACTAAATGAACGATTGATGCAATTATATTGATAATTTAGTTTTAAATACAGAACATGTAAACAAATTTACAAAAGTATTCAAATTCAATATTTTATTAAACAAAAACCAAAAACACTCATAATTCATGGGTCACAGCTTATTTCGTGTGTTGATTTTCGTTCATGTGATACATGCAAATAACAGTAAATCAAAGTGTAACTATGAATACTTAAGAAGCAGTTTATGTTCTAAAAACAATGCAGATCAGTTGCAATTACGCGGTATATCAACATGGGTCCACGCACTTCAATTGAAAAACGCGAATTAGTTATTAAACATTTTCAAAGTGGAAAAACGCAAAAACAAATTGCTGAAATGGTTGATTTAAGTTCATCTACAGTTCAATATATAATTCAGCGCTTTGTACGTGAAAATCGCGTGCATAACAAGGGTCGAAAGGCTCCTAATAAAATTTTTAATGAAACGGATGAGAGGTGGATTTTAAAAAAGATTAAAAAAGAACCAATGTTAAGTGCTCCAGCGGTGACCAAAGATGTTGAAATGTTTCTCTGCAAAAAATGTCATCCAGAAACTGTGCGCAGAATATTAAGGGATTCCAATTTTCATGGGCGAACAGCACGGAATAAGCCTTTTATAAATAAGAAAAATAAAAAAGCCCGGTTACAGTTCGCAAAAGACCATTTAAACAAGGACAATGCTTTTTGGAATACGGTTATTTTCGCCGATGAGAGCAAGTTTAATCTTTTTGCGTTAGATGGTAAAGCATACGTATGGCGGAAACCAAATACTGAGCTCCAAACAAAAAATTTACAGTAAAACATGGTGGCGGTCATGTAATGGTTTGGGGGTGTATGTCATCTGCAGGCGTTGGTCGATTGGAGTTTATAGACTCCACTATGAATAAAGAAGTGTACCTAGACTTACTGAAGCAAAATTTGCTTCAAAGTGCAGAAGACCTGGGTATACGTGACACTATAAAAATATATAATAAATAAAATATCGCCAGATTATACAAAAAAATTGGTGGAATCAATGCAAAACCGCATGAAAGCTGTAATCGAGCAAAAAGGCTTTTCCACAAAATATTGAAATTTTATTTTTGTTTACTTTTTATAACTTTTTAGTAAGAATTTTTATACCACACGAAATAAGCTGTGACCCATGAATTATGAGTGTTTTTGGTTTTTGTTTAATAAAATATTGAATTTGAATACTTTTGAAAATTTTTTTACATGTTTTGTATTTAAAACTAAATTATCAATATAATTGCATCATTCGTTCATTTAGTTCAGAGCAAAAAATATGAATTTCATATCAGTATTATCAAAAATGTTGCTTACACGAAATAAGCTGTGGGCCACTGTATGTCTATCTATCTATTTCATAAATTCGAATTTCCATTTCTATGTGCATTTTCATTCAGTTTTTTGCCACTGCAACAACTCACAGCACGTTTTCAAGCAAACGTTTTACTTGCACTTTTTAGTAAACTATTATTTTTGTTGTTGTACAAACGCCAGCTGGACAATTTCTTTTGAATATTTTTTTTACGATTTTTTTGTTAGCTTTCATAAACTATTGTCGACGCTTTGTTTTTTATTTTTATAATTTTTTTCATATTTCTTAATGTTGTTGGGGTCGCTGTCACAATTATGCAACAAAATATTAACACGAAGCGGACAGCAACAACGTGCCACACATGGCAATAAACGAAATCGAAAGATCGTAAAGAAAGCAACAAAAAAGTTGGTGAAAAGGAAATAGATACTTGTGAATATACTTACATATGTGCTCGTGTAAATATGTATTTTTTATATAATACGCAACAATGTTTACTGAACAATTATTGTGTTGTTGTACTTATTTTCAATTGCAACAACGCATGTGGAATACGAAATCGATGACGTTTTGAATGCAAATGCAAACGGGATATGCATGTACATACTCATATACATTTGTATGTACATATGTAAGCCCGAATGCACATGTAACAACTGGCTTAAGTGCTAACGGATGTGTGTAATTGCTGTTGCAATAATAACAGCAACAAACATGCTATGACAATCGTTTAACCTGGCTATATACATTTTGCGTTCAAACGGTGTTGAATGGTTTCGAGTGTATATGCACTCATTTCGACAATGGAATTGACAATTTGTACGGGATTATGTGAGCAAAAAAAACCACAACAATAAATGTGTATATGGATTAGAAATTACATTTCGTTTGAGCAACATTTTTTCGCTGACAGTGTTTGTTGTTATTATATCTCTTTCTTGATGCAATATGTTTGCAGCACTTTGACTATAAAAAAATATAAACATTTCTTCTTTTTTTTTAATTACATAAAACTTCGAATGGTTTTCATAGTTGATCTTCTAGTTAATTAATCTAATTTTCTGTGAAATATGGACATTTGATAGAAGGGATTTCGATTCAAAATTTTCAAATTATTTCCTAAACAAAATTTCAAATTAATTCTAGCTAAAGCATTTCTATTTTCCATAAAAATTTAGAAACCAAAGCGCAGCACTCCCACCACTTCAAAAGCAAACTTCAAACGGAAGTGTCGGTAACCATAACATAAAAAAATGTTCGCCCTCAAATGAATTATGAAGTATAAAAGCCTGTATAGCTACATATATTCCTACAGTATTTTTTTCCTCTCCTGCTATTTATTATTACAATTTATTCGCTGCTGTCATTCGCCATTGTTCGCTACAAGCTCCAACGATCGCTTGATTCTCCACACGTCGGTGCTGATTGACTGTCGATACCTCGGACAACTGACATGGTGCTTCTCGACACACCGGCTCCTCGCCGCGCGCGCCATCAACTAATTTACGTTGCGGCATCTGTTACAACAGACCAATCAGCTCACCCCCTCCCTAACCTAATAATAAGAAGCGTTCTGTGGTTTTTCTGCATTGACTTTGTTTTCTGCATTCGCTTTGGCCACTCACCGCCAATTTGTCCTTCTCTGCCAGCACCCCGCCCTTGTGGTAGTCGCTGCAATTCCTTTGTAGCCATCCACCGTCTGTCATCAGCATATGTTGCGTTGCATGTCTGCTGCTCGTCGTAGTTTATTTGTCTTCGGAAATTGCGAAAAATTGCATTTGCATCCACTCGCTCATTCATTCGCATAATTGAATTACAATCAATTTTAAACTTGCCATCATTCAACTGTCCTTTTTGGTCCGCTTTTATGCTTTTAGTACTTGTAATTTCTTAAAAGGTTTGCTTTCAACGCAATTTATACTCAAAGCAACGAAGTTACACTTCGTTTTACCGTTGGTCTTTTCTGTGCTTGTGTGCTACTTTTATGTGATCCTATTATAGCGACAATAACTTTATTAAGTCTGTAAGAGCTATATAATTTTCAATTGAAATATATTAAGTCCATTATAGACTAATATTATACTAATAACTACTATACTGTACTACTACTAACTATAACTACTAACGTTATAGATGAATTGTATGAAAGTAATTATAAACAAACCTCCACCTCCTTTCGTTCACGATGCCATGCACTAATGTAACGGAGCCGTCACAATCTCTATTTTGATTATTCTATCGTCAAACACCGACTATCTGACATTGACATAAGGAGTATACGAAAATTTGTATATCTCTGTTATTTTGGAATGTTTCTCTACTGCTTGTTTTACTGACGTCATAATAGCATAATTGAGTATCTGATGCATTTGTGTTGTATAGGGTATCACTATTTTTATACTCTCGCAACAAAGTTGCTAGCAACAAAGTTGCTACGAGAGTATTATAGTTTTGTCCACATAACGGTTGGTTGTAAGTCCTAAAACTAAACGAGTTAGATATAGGGTTATATATATCAAAATGATCAGGGTGACGAGAAAAGTTCAAATCCGGATGTCTGTCTGTCCGTCCGTCTGTCCGTCCGTCTGTCCGTCTGTCCGTCCGTCTGTCCGTCCGTCCGTGCAAGCTGTAACTTGAGTAAAAATTGAGATATCTTAATGAAACTTGGAACACGTGTTCCTTGGCACCATAAGAAGGTTAAGTTCGAAAATCAGCAAAATCGGACCACTGCCACGCCCACAAAATGGCGAAAACCGAAAACACATAAAGTGCCATAACTAAGCCATAAATAAAGATATGGAAATAAAATTTGGTATGAAGGATCACACTATGAAGAGGCATATTTGGATGTAATTTTTTTGGGGAAGTGGGCGTGGCCCCGCCCCCAAATAGGTTTTTTGTATATATCTCGCAAACCAATAGAGCTATATAAGCCAAACTTTCTGCGGTCGTCTTTTTTAGCCACTTCCTAATACAATCCAAAAATGAAAGAAATCGGATAATAACCACGCCCACCTCCAATACAAAAGTTAGGTTGAAAATTACTAAAAGTGGGTTAGCTCACTAACCAAGAACGTCAGAAACACTAAATTTCACATAGGAAATGGCAGATAGAAGCTACACGCAGATTTTTTTACAAAATGGAAAATGGGCGTGGCGTCGCCCACTTATGGGTCAAAAACCATATCTCAGGAACTACTCGACCGATTTCAATGAAATTTGGTTTGTAATAGTTTCCTTACATCCCAATGATATGTTGTGAAAATAGGCCAAATCGCTTCACAACCACGCCTACTTCCTATATACCAGAACTTTGAAGACGATCTGAATCGTTTACATTACAATATATAAAGTAAGCACTAGTGAAGATATCGGTGCAGAACTTTGCACAAATACTACGTTTATAGTGTGGCAGCCCCATTCTAAAAATCACCGAAATCGGACCAAAGGTTGTCAAGGCCCCATATATCGAACCTCAGTACTTCTAACCTAATATTATGGTTTCCAACTTTCAATGGACTTTATACAATATATATGACGAATATGTATTATATAATATAAATAAAGTTAAAAAAATAAATTGCGAGAGTATAAAATGTTCGGTTACACCCGAACTTAGCCCTTCCTTACTTGTTCATCATATCTATAATATAAAAATGAATCGCAAAATGTGTTGCTAAGCGCATAACTCGAGAACCGTTGAACCGATTTTGCAAATTCTTTGTTTAGAATGTTTTTACAGGTACCGGGATGGTTCTTACGGAGAAAATTAGAAAAATTGCCTGAAAAAGTAATAAATCCACAATTTTCTAATCACCCATTCAAACAATTTGTGTCGTTAGTCTCGAAAAAAGTCGAGAAGGGCCAAACCGATCTGGCTAATTTTAGTTTTAAAATATTTATAGAAGGCCAGGGGAGGAGTAGAAAGTAAGTATATATCGAAAAATTGTGAGAAGATAACAAAAAGATGATTTTATTTGAATTGACAACAAAATTATAAAAAAAAAAACAACAAACAATAATAATATTTTGAAAGTTGTCATTTTTGCTTTGTTAAAATATTTTTATCAGTGTTCAATTGTATAAGGCTGTGTCGATAGCCCAAAACAATTTGTAACAAGTAGGGAAAGGCAACCGAACATATTATACTCTCGCAATTTATTGATGTAATTTTATTACACACAATTTGAAATAAAATCCAATAGAATAACGAAAATTAGCATATATAGTACATGAGGGTTGAGGTAATTCCTGAACCGATTTCACTCATTTTCAACGCCCAGTTATAATGGGAATAGGGGCAACTTGGCACCTGTTAGTAGACAGACAAACGGCAATTCGGCCTTGAAATTACTCCTAAGTTGCAAATCAACGAAACACCAGTCTGCAAAATCGCCAAAAAAAGAGCTATAAACAAGATTTTCCAGATATTCAAGTCGCTGGAGGTACTGCACAGGACTTTATAAGATTTACGCGACAACGAAAATATGTTTGGTGAAGCCTTGATTCTGTTGGCAGGTGATTTTCGCCAGACTATTCCTGGATCAACTGTTGCTGACGAACTAATCACATTCCTAAAATCATCTAATTTGTAGCGACACATAAAGAATCGCCACTTAACAAATAACATACGATTGTTTTTCCAACAATATCATACTGCGACACAGTTGACACCTCGATGGATTAATAACATTTTTAACGGGTTTCTGTCACTTCATGGCCTCGAAAGAGGAGCTTATTCATCGTGTTTTTCCTGACATGAAACCATAATATAATAAACATAAATGACTGATTGAATGACCTATATTGGTGGTAAAAAAACAACGATCTCTTTGATCTTAATGCGACAATTTAGAATTTCGTTAAAGGACAGTTGACACAGCTACAAACCAGGATGACATATTAAATTATCCCACAGACTATTTAAAAATGCTGGACTATCCCCACTCACTTGCAATTAAAAGTAGTGTGAGTTTTCATCATGCTGCGTAACATAAATCAACATCAAACTTTGCAAAAGAACAAGACTGACTGTGAAGAAGGTAATCAATATCGTCACCAAAGCAAAGATAAAGCCAACTATGAAATTTGGTCATTTGTTACTTTCTACAATATACGATTAAAAAAATCAAAGTTTTACAAATTATGATGATTTACGCTTAACACAGATCTAAAATAATGTCTATCAATCATTTTAAAATTTGTCGGCTATAACGTTTTCGTATTTATGAATTTTTTCTCTGCATTGAAAGATTTACTAATTTAATGTATACCTTAGCCACAAAAACGTGTGGCCGGGTCTGCTAGTCATTAAATAATTGTAAAACGTGTGTCATCCGTATTATTCGAGTTCATTCAGTGACTCCATTAAAATACATCTAACGAAAATTACTACTAGAAGAGTAGCATCGCTAACCATAATAACACAATTCGCTACCATAGAGTAGCTTCGTACCCATAACACCGCGTACTGTTTTCTAGTATCACTTGCATTAATTAATCTGCATGTGCTGCAGCAACCTTATCTGCGTCATCTAAACCGCTATAACTCTACATATGAGCATTTTAACTCAACACCACTGCCTGGGGTAGCGGTGAAAACTTTCTGCTACAATTAATTAACGCCACACGCAGTTGCAACTATGAGCATACAAAATAAATATATATGTACAATGTACATGCATGATACCATTATTCCATACATATGTATACCATTATCTGTAGATATCTAAGCCCATAAGTGTGTGGTTAAAACAAAAATGAGCATCTGTTAGTTGCTAAGGAATATCAAATGTGCAATATGTGTATGTGCAAATGTGCGCGTTGGAGCTTTGAACTTATGTGGCAACTAAAAAAAAATATTTTTGCTAAATTTTGCACTGCATTCATATACATGCGAGTTTTGCTTTCTACCTTACTTACACATATTCACAGTTAAAAGACGGCTTTGTTCAAATATTTTTATACTCTCGCAACAAAGTTGCTACGAGAGTATTATAGTTTTGTCCACATAACGGTTGGTTGTAAGTCCTAAAACTAAACGAGTTAGATATAGGGTTATATATACCAAAATGATCAGGGTGACGAGAAAAGTTCAAATCCGGATGTCTGTCTGTCCGTCCGTCTGTCCGTCCGTCTGTCCGTCTGTCCGTCCGTCTGTCCGTCCGTCCGTGCAAGCTGTAACTTGAGTAAAAATTGAGATATCTTAATGAAACTTGGAACACGTGTTCCTTGGCACCATAAGAAGGTTAAGTTCGAAAATCAGCAAAATCGGACCACTGCCACGCCCACAAAATGGCGAAAACCGAAAACACATAAAGTGCCATAACTAAGCCATAAATAAAGCTATGGAAATAAAATTTAGTATGTAGGATCTCACTATGAAGGGGCATATGTGGATGTAATTTTTTTGGGGAAATGGGCGTGTCCCCGCCCCCAAATCGGTTTTTTGTATACATTTCGCAAACCAATAAGGCTATATAAACCAAACTTTCTGCAGTCGTTTTTTTTAGCCATTTCCTTATACATTCCAAAAATGACCGAAATCGGATAATAACCACGCCCACCTCCCATACAAAAGTTAGGTTGAAAATTACTAAAAGTGGGTTAGTTCACTAACTAAAAACGTCAGAAACACTAAATTTCACATAGGAAATGACAGATAGAAGCTACACTCAGATTTTTTTACAAAATGGAAAATGGGCGTGGCGTCGCCCACTTATGGGTCAAAAACCATATCTCAGGAACTACTCGACCGATTTCAATGAAACTTGGTTTGTAATAGTTTTCTTACATCCCAATGATATGTTGTGAAAATAGGCCAAATCGCTTCACAATTACGCCTACTTCCTATATACTAGAACTTTGAAGACGATCTGAATCGTTAACTTTACAATGTATAAAGTAAGCACTAGTGAAGATATCGATGCAGAACTTTGCACAAATACTACGTTTATAGTGTGGCAGCCCCATTCTAAAAATCGCCAAAATCGGACCATAGGATGTCAAGGCCCCATATAGCGAACATGAGGACCTCGGTACTTCTAACCTAATATTAGGGTTTCTAACCTTCAATGGACTCTATACAATATATATGTACGAAATAAAGTTAAATAAATAAATTGCGAGAGTATAAAATGTTCGGTTACACCCGAACTTAGCCCTTCCTTACTTGTTGGTTGTATTTTTGTATATTTTTTGTTTTGATTTTTTTTGTACTTTTTTCGCGAAATCATTATAATTTTCACAATTCACGCGTTAAAACAAACAAAATGACAGTTGCGTTGGTAAAAGTTGCTTACTTCGTTGTTGTTGATGTTAGACACATAAGTAGTAGAAAATTTACTCTATAAAAGCAATTAAAAATATTATATTTGTTTATAAGCATATACATACATATATATTTATACTCTCGCAACAAAGTTGCTAGCAACAAAGTTGCTACGAGAGTATTATAGTTTTGTCCACATAACGGTTGGTTGTAAGTCCTAAAACTAAACGAGTTAGATATAGGGTTATATATATCAAAATGATCAGGGTGACGAGAAAAGTTCAAATCCGGATGTCTGTCTGTCCGTCCGTCTGTCCGTCCGTCTGTCCGTCCGTCTGTCCGTCCGTCTGTCCGTCCGTCTGTCCGTCCGTCTGTCCGTCCGTCCGTGCAAGCTGTAACTTGAGTAAAAATTGAGATATCTTAATGAAACTTGGAACATGTATTCCTTGGCACCATAAGAAGGTTAAGTTCGAAAATCAGCAAAATCGGACCACTGCCACGCCCACAAAATGGCGAAAACCGAAAACACATAAAGTGCCATAACTAAGCCATAAATAAAGCTATGGAAATAAAATTTGGTATGAAGGATCGCATTAGGAAGGGGCATATTTGGATGTAATTTTTTTGGGGAAGTGGGCATGGCCCCGCCCCCAAATAGGTTTTTTGTATATATCTCGCAAACCAATAGAGCTATATAAATCAAACTTTCTGCAGTCGTTTTTTTTAGCCATTTCCTTATACAGTCCAAAACTGACAGAAATCGGATAATAACCACGCCCCCCTCCCATACAAAGGTTAGGTTGAAAATTACTAAAAGTGGGATAGCTCACTAACCAAGAACGCTAGAAACACTAAATTTCACATAGGAAATGGTAGGTAGAAGCTACACTCAGATTTTTTTACAAAAAGGAAAATGGGCGTGCCGTCGCCCACTTATGGGTCAAAAACCATATCTCAGGAACTATTCGACCGATTTCAATGAAACTTGGTTTGTAATAGTTTCCTTACATCCCAATGATATGTTGTGAAAATAGGCCAAATCGCTTCACAACCACGCCTACTTCCTATATACCAGAACTTTGAAGACGATCTGAATCGTTAACTTTACAATATATACAGTAAGCACTAGTGAAGATATCGATGCAGAACTTTGCACAAATACTACGTTTATAGTGTGGCAGCCCCATTCTAAAAATCACCGAAATCGGACCATAGGTTGTCAAGGCCCCATATATCGAACATGAGGACCTCGGTACTTCTAACCTAATATTAGGGTTTCCAACTTTCAATGGACTTTATACAATATATATGATGAATATGTGGGTCAAATTGTGTATTATATAATATTAAATAAATAAATTGCGAGAGTATAAAATGTTCGGTTACACCCGAACTTAGCCCTTCCTTACTTGTTTTATATAAAAACGACAACATGTACATATGTAATTATAAGCATTTGCCATTTTGCTAATTATAATTAGTATTTTTAAGTATTTTCGCTGGAGTTATTTACTTATTATTTATAACTCATACATATGTATGTATGTATGCACATACGATCTACTTCACTCTCACTTTTTGTAAAACATTTAGCCATGCGCTTGACGCATTTACATACCAACACTCACTTCATCTGGTTTGGCCTTCTTGGCAATTAAATGATAATTGCTTGTTGGTAATACTCTAAGCAATTATTGCAGACCAGATTGAATTGAAAATGCTGCTGTACAGTTATTTAATAAAAAAAAATAATGCCATATGCAAATGATGAAATTACAGTTATTCACATGTAAGCACATACGAGTGCATTTATAATCACGATATGAATGTGTGAAATTCCAATTAAAATGTTGCTTAAATCCACTTCTTTGCATAACTTGCAAATCACTCGCCATTATTACTAGCACTCTGCTATTGTAGCACCCTTTAGGCTCCCTTCACTTTTCAACAGTAATTCACACTCAAACGCTTTATTATTACAAATAGTTAATTGCAAAAATTTAAATTTAATTAAGAAAACATAAAAAATGCGCTGGAACAGAAGTAAAAATACAAACATAAATATATACATATGTAG
The DNA here is from genome assembly GCA_031772095.1 of Zeugodacus tau. Classification (NCBI taxonomy): domain Eukaryota; kingdom Metazoa; phylum Arthropoda; class Insecta; order Diptera; family Tephritidae; genus Zeugodacus; species Zeugodacus tau. The sequence goes on along the minus strand of CM062649.1, from coordinate 5,230,608 downwards.
CTATGTATTTCATAATTGTCTTCAACACCTTTGTCTAATTTGCATTCATTAATTGCAACTTCAAAAAGATCTTACAAGTATGCTAAGCATATGTATAAGTGTGTGTGTGCACGCTGACAAAATCTTATAAATTAATATGACATAAGCTTTGCAACTAACAGTGTGTTGTTGCTGTGTCTTTAATAGGAATGCTTAAACTAGAATTTTATAATTCTGCAGGTTATTGTCATTAGCATACAATTAGCACAGAACCAGTAGCTGATCTACTTGTCTAATAAACGCCCACTCGGGGCGTGCAGCCCACACTAAAGCTCCGCTAATTGATATTGAAAACTATTATTAACCTAAGACAAGTTAGTTTGGTATTAAGTTAATATTGAGGGTCAGTGGTGCAATAGAAATTCTGATTTTATATATCAAACAGCTGATATTGTTTTTCCTGGAATTTAATTAGAAAGAAAATGTTTGGTTGTTAATTTGTGGTCTGAAAATTTAACAACGTATAGGAAGGATAGAAAATATAATTGTCCTGCGATGTAAGAAGAAAAACGTTTCTTCAAGCTTTCAAATTGTAGAAAATTTCTTCTATGTATATGACCACCTCCATCCACACTCATTTTAATGTCAGAATAAAGATGATTTCGTAAGCCCTTCGACTTGATTGGATAGGCTCTAGTCTGAGATGATAGTGCAGGTCTTAAAAAAGAAGATGTTGTTGTTATTTTTCAGACTGATATGTATTCTATATGGTTCGTAAACGTTTCAGAAAAGCTAATCGAAAGTTTTAGTAGACTTTCTGTAAGTGCGTGACGGCGGACGTGAATTAAATTGCATATACCTGGGCTCTATCTTATTAGATTAAAACTAAATGAAGAAATCTGTTCTGCACTTTGATGAATACCGCTTAAGCAGATTTAACATCTCGCAAGAATAACAGAAATGAATAAAGAAAAGTCATTTAACGCTCTAATGATAACTAGCAAATGCCACTTACTTGTGAGTTTGTGTTCTTATACAAAACCCTCCCACTTTATCGCTTTAAAAATATGTGTACATCATATTAAATAGCAGAAGTTAGTACTACGTATTCACAAGTTAAAAGACAAAGACATTCTTTGAGGAGTATGTCGGGTTTCATGTCGCACCGCTGTATGTTATTACGTTTCTTGTTTGCTTTACGCTGCTTAGAATCTTTCTTAAATATACATGAGTCTACATAATTGAGAACATGTTGTGGTGGAATGCGCGATCCCGAAGATTTTAGGTTAGAACTCTGCGGTAACGGGATTGTCGAGTGAATTGAGTATTTTAATACGTTCGATTGCAGTTTTAAAATATTTTCTAGTAAAGAAATATATCCAGTCACTCTTTATATTTGTTTACATTAATGTAGTTTTTCTTGACCTGACTTTAAGGCTTTTGTGATTTCAAGATCCCGCAGTAATGGGGCTCTCAAATGGCTTCGGTATTGAATACACTGATATTGTGTGATATTGTGATACCCCAAGTGTGTGTGTCTGTACTAGTACTTGCCACAAATGAGCGCTTGTTAGTTGTTGGACCATCTGCGGTTGGTTACTCTGCTGTGCGCTTTATTAGCGTGGTTATCATAATTGCAGACGCTATCGTTCGATCGTTGTTCGTATTGTTGTTGTTGCTGTTATTGTTGTGTTGTCGCACTATCATAATTGTTTGCAGTGGCATTGTGCGCGCAGTTTTCTTTTTTTCACATTTTTCGCTTCTGTTTATTTCTAGCTATTATAGTTAATTTTAACCGCCGGTCAGCACTATTATTTACACACAAACACAACGACACCGCCACATACAAGTACATATGCACAATGAACAGCGCTGCGTATATCTAACATCTCAAATGTGCAACAAAAGCGCTTTTGTTGTTGCGTCGCGGCGCAGTGCATTGGCCCCTTAGCTTATTATTTAAAGCTCACCTCACCCCTTTACGGTAAATTGTATTTTACGTTTATGTGTGTGTGAACGCGTATAATATTCAAATAACAGCGGCTACCTGCGTTGTTATCAAATCGTTTATCTTACTTAGTGTTAGCAGTTAAATAGCAGGCTGCGCATGCGCAAACGCACCGATGCGTGCAGAGCGACAGAGTAGCAGACAATGCAAATAAGCGCGCATACACGCCTGAGCATAGGATTGTTTATTTGTTTGTTTTTATGCATATAGTATATTTAAAACTGTGATAACATGTAATTGTACAATGACCTCGTTTGTTGCGCTTGCTTGTTTGTGTTGAATGCAAATGCCTTTTATTTAATGCAGTTAATATTTGGTTTATTTGTATCACAGGCATAAATCATCATAAATAAAATGTAATTTATTAAAGCATTTCTAATAATATAATGAAACCGATTTTAAAGTTGTCATTTGTGTATCAAAGGGGTCAACTAGCCAAGAAAGATATTTTAAATAACCTACCAAGATTCTGAAAATTTAAATTTAGTATAGGATAAATATTATAATTATTATATTATATTTATTATATTATATATTAATTTATGAACCAGATAAATACGAAATTCCCCACATGTAGGTATAATCTGACTTCCTGAGCAAATTTGTATTTCTCTACTACTTCATTTATTCTATCAACACCTCAAACTCGTTGCACTTTCATTGTCAATAGCAATATGTGGCAAGTCTAATTTCTGTATGCTTGGTGGCTTGGACAACCGTTGTCGACAAAACGTCACATTTAGCAACACACCCAAAAGCCCAAAAGCTTTGTTGGGTGTGCCACCTGGACGCGCATGCTCAAGAGCGCTTCAAACGTAATCTGAAATTGCGTTCTATCACTTTCCTTTTGGCTTCATATTTTATGTTTTTTATAACATTACTTTTTTTTGTTTTGTATTTTGTTAATGCAAGTAATTTTCCTCGTCAACTTGTTGAAATTTATGCTTTCCATTGTTTGGCTTTCAATATGTTGTTATTGTTGTAACGTCATTGTAATGGAAATTGTTAATAGTAATTATTTGTTTGCTGCTCATTTGGATGTGTCCACTTCGATGTTGTTTTTGTTATTTTCTTTCTGTCATGCCATTAACAGTTGGGTATGTCAAATTAGGAGCGTGACGTCGCTTGACAGTTGAACAACTTTATTGCTCCGATTGTAGTTACGTGCGTAAATATAAGTGCATTGGAGCATATATATGTACATATTATGCATACATACATACACATTTACGTGCAGGAATTACAACATAATTGATTTAAAGAAGAAATGGAAAGTGAAAATTCAAATTTCGTTCGTTTTCAAATTATTTTTTAATAAAAATTCAATATTTCTGGTAATTAAAAAAATAAGTTGAATAAATTTTTCTGAATAAAAAGTTCTTAATAATGTTCACAGCACTATTTTAAAATTTTTGAATTTTTTTTTACCCTACTGTTATTGAGCTTGAAGACCTATTTATGTAATCATAATATTACGCTTATACTCTACTCTAAGCTAGAGATTATGTAATCAAGTTTAGATAAAAGCAAAACAAGCAAGTTGTCTTTAAAAGCTTTGCTCTTCAATACATTTGATATTGCTTTATTCACTGCAACACTCTTGTCACATTTTTATGACTTATGAAAACACTTTCTTCCAAACTGACAAACAATCGAGGTTAATTATTAAAAAGAAAATGCAAGAGAAATAAAATAAATCAAAGTATTAAGCCAAATATTAAATATGAGTAACATGTGACAGTTTTTTTATGGCATTCTGGTTTTATGACATTTTTATTGTCAGTGCTCCGCATATTGTCAACCTTTTCTGACAGCACAGCTGACACTTGCCGGGTGACAACTAAAGACAAAGCGTTAACGGGCTAGTGAAGTACGGCATACTGACAAAGCATTTGAATAATGCGAGTATAAACTATTTGCATTAGAATCACGAGCAGTCATTTTAGTATTTCTTTATTTATTTTTTTTGTTTTATTTGGAGTGGAAATAAATGACACCTGCATTAAAATTTACGCTCGTCGACTGTATGTATTGTCACTTTGAGTGACTATTAAAGTGTCGCTAGCCCAACTGTGGCGCAAGTCCGGCAAATTTATTTTTCTTATTTACTGTATGTAGTCTGTTTTAAGCGACTTTATGTGGAGGTCAAGAGATCTACACGCTTTATGCTTTTTTCATAACAATTTTTTTGTATTTCATTTTATGAACTCTTGTTTTATGCTTTTTCTTTGCTTTTTTCCTGCTCGTATTTTACTGCTGCTTGACTGCAGGTCATTGTTAATTTCACCACAATATTTTGACTTAATCACCTGAGACAGTTATGATTTGCTGTGAAGGTCTTTTTGGCTTTCTTCTGACAGTTAATTCATTTAAGCATTTTCTCTAACCAAATAATTATTATTTATCTGTTGTGTTTTTATGTTTCTGTAGTTGGCTTTTTATGCATTATCTTTTATATATTTTGTTGTCTACATATTTGGTTGTAGACTCGCTTTTAAACACTGCTCTTTTATTCTTCTAAGCATATTTAAATAATTTAAAATCAAGATTTTTTATGATAGCATAATTATGGTTATCTTTAGCTTAGAGATTCATTTCAATGGACAGTGTGGCTACTTTTTATGGAAAACGAAGTTTACAGCAACATTGTTTTGCTTTATATTTTGACTTTACAGATTTCATATTTCTCATTAAGGTGCTTCTTTTCCATATTTATTATTATTGTTAATATTTATCGCTTCATATTTCTACATCATTCGCCATTTCTCCTCTCCCTTATTCTGTTGGCATATTTAAAGCGTCAGTGTTATTCAAATTAGCCAGCTAAATAAGTACATAATTTTTATTGTCTGTGGACTTTTAACAGATATAAATTATTCCAAAAGGCATAATTAGTTACAAAACACCAAAATTTGCATCACAGTTGTCACAAATTTGTTATTAGACATTTTCAAGTTGTCAAATTAGCTTGTTTGTTATTTTCGGGTTTTGTTGTGACAAATTTGTAAAAGTTATAATAATTCTTTATAAATATGAAGTCAAAGAGGTATAATATATGTTTATAAATTACATAAAAAAGATGCATGCGTTTTTTGAACATAAATATGGTTTTGAAGAAATAGAAGATGCTACAAATTTAGACACTAGGGCACTAAAATAGATGATAATAACTCACTACAAGTAATTAGTGACATTTTTCAACTTTTCTTCACATATTATATATTAATAAATCACGGACATTTTTTGTACTCAATCCAAGCACTACGCTTTAAGCTCGATTAAAATATATTACTTTAGAATTTATATATGTATAAAACTCTCAGTTTAAACGTTAACGTAAAATGGTCGAATTCCTTCGTAACTGAATTTGAATTGTTAACGAAAAGCACATATTATTTATGTACGATGTAAATAGTCGAGAGAATGAATAATTTCGTTGAAAGCTAATAATTCTCCGTGATTTTCTGCATTTTCTGAAAAAGCTCGGCTATCACTAATCATAACCAAACAACAAAAACAAAATAAGATTTTAACTTTCACGTTCTTATTTGTGATGATTTATATTAATTAATTATGTTTTATTGTCAAAATTTTATTTACAAAAGTGTTGACGACTAATAATACTTTATATATAAGAGTTGAGACAAACAATTGTCTTTTCTGCTTTATTATAACAACGTTTTTATAATCTAAAAAAAATGTATTCTTATATATAATTGGGGGCAAAATTAAGATAAAATCCCATTTGAAACAAAAAAAAAAAATTATATTATATATAAGAGCTTACACTAGGGTTAAGACACAAGTTCAATTATATGTCGATATACTGAATTACAGCATTTGGAATTATAATTCTGGGTTAACTTATAAAGTCTATCGAATACTAATTCTATGTTAGCAATTAAGTGAAGATTGATAGTGGAGTGATGCCATGGGAGGTTCAAAATCATTTTTAACAGTTTGTTTTGTAACACTTGCAACTTTTTTAAATGGCAATTTGCAATATTAGACCAGACTGGTGCACCATAAAAGATTATAGGTTGGAAAATTGATTTAAATATGAGCAGTTTGTTGTAAGTGCTTATGCCCGATTTTCGATTTATGAGGGAGTAAAGAGTTCTAATTAAAATATTAATTTTGTTAATAATGTACGAAATATGGTGTTTATAAATTAGTTTTGTGTCCAGAATAACACCAAGATATTTTACCGTATCATCCCAAGGAACAGTGATATTGCTCAGTACAACGCAGTTCTGGGGCAAGTTACATGGTTTTCGTTTTCTACTGAAAAAAATAGCCTGAGAATAGGGTTTATAAGAATCTTCCATTTAGTAAAATAGTTGGTCAATGCGTTAAGAGCTGATTGTAAGTTAGTAATGATATCTAAAGAAAGTTCTCCAGAACTTAGGATAGCAGTGTCATCAGCAAATATTGATGTATTACATTCGTTTAATTGGGGAAAATCAGCTGTGAAGATATTGTACAACATAGGCGATAAACAAGCGCCTTGGGGACATCCAGCTGGGATTTCGAAATATGGGGATTGACTGGTTCCAATATGTACAGAAAAACTACGATTTTTAAATAAGTTTTGAACGATTTTAATTAGCCGAACTGTTGGTTTGGAAGAATACCATTGTCTTCAATGAAAGCTGTTAATTTTTCTTTAATTACCTTTTCAAGGATTTTACTAAGTGAAGGGAGTAAACTTATGGGACGGTAATAATATGGATGATTTATATAGAGTCAAAATCTTGTTGGAGTATCATTTTTGTAAAAAAAATGGTGTAAAAACCATCGAAACTTTCGAATTTGAGTGATCTCAGCAAGTGCGAAATAGAGAAACCTTATCATAATATATTTTTTACTCTAGAGACTCGCACTCAACGCGCTAATAATTGTTTGCGATAAATTGGAAAGCCGTTAAAAGGGTCACATGCCATAGGTGCAGTTATATTCTTTCCATAAAATGAGGTTAGCGGTCGTTAATTGATGGCAGCAATTAACATAGTGTCAAAGAGACTACTCGCCGCAAGTATTTTGCACACACACACATACACCGACACATTTTCTGGTTATAAATCTTAGTCAACGAAGTGCATGTGTGAGTGTCAGAGATCCGTTTACATCGTAAGTACGTAGATAAATGCCATTTCGCACTTCAATTACATACTTTCCAGCATTTTATTTCACAGTAATTCACATTCGCGACGCTGCTGCGCGTTTATTAACTGCCTGTTGCACTCAATAAAACTTCAAAGCATTTCAAATACCTACTACAATAATGGTAATGGTAATAATAATAATAAAACACTTGCATGCCTCGCTATCTAGTCATAGGCAATGATGAATTGCGCGCAGAGGACACAAACAAAAACACAGTTCAACAATTATTCCACGCCAATGCTGGCCATAAATGCGTGTGGTCATTATTATTAGCTAATGCATTTGTGTTGTTGTTGATGTTGTGAAAAACTGCCACTGTAGTGTAACGAATACATGTGATTCCAGCACTGCCGCGCGAAGATTATAACGCTTTGGCCCGCACGCTGCGGACCGCGCCAAGGCGTTGCAGGTCAAACTTATTAAGAAAATGTGCGAGCACTTGCGGCATGCGAGGCGTTCAGAGTGTAATTTGAGCAGCTCTTCCACCATTACGCGTACGGCCACCCCATCACGCAGAGTAAAAAAAGAAATTAAAATAAAATCAACGCCGCCATTGACAGCCGACAACTTGAAAAGATCGTTGCCACCGATCTGTCGACTGTCAGTTGCAACTTTGAAGTTACAAAATTGCAGATCAACTTTATCGAAAAAAGCTGCTGCGATGATGAATCGAGCTGGCTTGCAGAGGTGGCAATGTATACATAGATATATATGATATGTATGATATGTGAGTAATGTAAGAGAGTAACTGCAATGCAGCTTTCGCACAACTATCTGCTACGAGATGTTGCGCACAGTTGACAAGTGTTATGTGGATTTGGAAACTTAGTGGCTTTCCTGCAAGAAAAGTCTGTTCGAATCTGTCGAGATGAGAACATCTTTTGAAGAACTGCTATATAAAGCGTTTCTTCGTTCAGGGCAGAAAGTTTCTCAAACCAATGCAACTATACCGATATTCAATCTTTATATAATATTTTCTTACCCTATTCTAAACTATTAACGTTAAAAACAACTCTTTATGACTTAAAATTCTTAAAAATCAGTTAAATGAAAGGAAACCATCGAAATGCGGATGACATTTTTTACTTCCCAGCTCATATTACAAATGTCAACAACTATATTTATAACGGATTCCAAGCGGTTTGCTGAATCTTAAAGATCTTTGATCCACATGGAGTTTTATTGGTACCACAATGGACAGCGCCAGGCTGTCTAAGTGAGATCTTCTGTCTTTGCAGAGATCTGCCTACAAACCTAACCTAACCTATAATGAAAGTGTGCAAAATCGTTATTTCATTAATCGAACGAATTTGTTCATATGTTTAACTTCGACCAAAAACATTTTCCTACAGGGCATTCATAGACATGTCTGCGCCGCTCCAAACATCTTCATTTGGTCACACTACACAGTTTGTTGACTTCGAAATGTTTCGAGTTGTCCCCTGTTGTTACTAATAAGTATGTTGTTGTTGTCATTGCTTGCTTGTTAAAAATGAATTTATGTTATTTCATCTTAATTAATTATTAATTGCTTGTTTCATAGCTGTATCTATGTACGAGTTAGTCATTTAAAAGCTATTGTTTTCATATGTATATACATTTGTATATGCAAAACTACAAAGCCATACTATGTATGTATAGGATTTTTGTGATTTCGTGCAACAATGTGACCGTTCATTTGCCTTCACACTTTTCTCTTTATTTTGTTTTCTGTTTTCCTCATTTACAATGGCGCTTAAGTTGTTTCATATGGAATTTGGAGCTTTGAAATTCGCCGACAATTCAAAGGAATTGATGAAAGGGGGTTAATTAATGCAACGGTTAGAATGGCAAACTATGCAGAAACGGAATTGATAAACAGATAAAAGCGATTTCAATTGAAAGCCAGCTAAATAAGCTTTATTTGAGAATTGGCTTACAAAAATTTAGTTGACAACCAAAGGTCAATTCTTGTGCTTTCTTCAATTTTATTTTCATAAAAAATTTTAAAATTTCAATTGAACAAAGTAGAAGCTCTGCCACATCCAAAAGATGATACTGTGTCTAATTCTATAAATTTAAGTTTCTTTGAGGTTATAAATTCTCAACAAAATGAACAAAGTGTCCAAAATCGTTGAAATACAGCTCTGACATTTTCTACTTGATGAGCCGAAACAAATGACGCTTATAAAAGCTTTCGCCTGGCGAAGATATCAAACTAACGAGCGGCCTACGTAAGTTGAGCTTCGAGACATTGATCGGCACTAAAGCCGCATTTTATTAGAAATTTGATACGCACTTATTTTAGACTTAGTAAGTGATGCTTACATAGTTGCTGTTGTTTTTGTAATTTGATCATTTAGTGTCATTTGTGAAGTGCGCCCACGTCGTGTAGTTAACGATACTTTGTCTATAACATGAATTTCCGCCTTCGAAAATTTTTGTAGGCGCATGCGTTTTTCACTAAAGCTGACAGCGATAAACGAAGGCAACAAGAAATCTAACAAATTTTTATTAATTATTGTGTTAAATTTAATTGAATGCTATTTTAATACTTTTTTTCAACTTTCTTATCATTTTCAGATAAATATTGAAATTCGACGTTGAGGAGTGCATAAGCTATGCTAAGTTAACAACAACAACAAGACAATAAACTCCAACTGCAGCTGAGTAAACAACGAACGTGCATAAATCAAAAACAACAACAGCAAAAACAGCACAAGCGTGGGCAAATCAGTGGAAATAATCGAAAATCTGACACCTCCGGAACTGCGAGGAAGAATTAAGCAGAAATAAATTAAAAGCAAAAAGAAAAAACCTGAAAATTTATATTCGTAAGAAACCACGCGCCAAAGAGGAAGTGGAAATTGTAAACCAACACAAAAGTCAACAACAACAAACAAGCAAGACTTTTATCAACTTTGCGTGAAAGCAAAGAAGCGTTAAGCGATATACAGTTAAAAGAAGTCTCAGAACAAATAATAATCATATCAATTTGTGGAATTCGCTTGTGCTTTGTGGCACGCGCCGTGATTTTTATGATGTTGCACCTAAACGCGCTGGAAAACGAGCGACGCAGTTGAAACCAAAAATATAAAACGCAGAAAAAAGGGAAAATCTAGATTTAATTTGCTTTTTGAACATTTAGTATCAATTTAATATATACACACACACTCGCGCAGCGCTGAAAACAATTTTCAGCTGAACTTGAAATGCCTACAGAATGTGAGCGTACGATCGCCAACACGAGCCAGAACACACAGCCAGGAGAACAGCAGCAACAACAACAACAACACGAACAATTGCAAGTGGAACACTTGCAAGCTAAAGCAGCGGAAGAAGAAGAAGCAGCAGCGGCAGCACAGCTTGAGTTTTATGACGACATGGAGGACAAGGAGTTAAGTGGCGGCAAGATGTCCACGTCCCAGACATCGACGACGTCCGCAACGAACGGCCACAGCGGCAGCAATCAGGCGAATGGTGTTGGCAAGAAAACGGTGAGTTACATACAATGCCATTAACGGTATTAAGCTTATAATTTTACCATTGAATTGTAACATTTGGAATATACAAATTTCATTATAAGAACGAGTTCAACCACTCGACAAATATTTTAATATTTGTCAATTGACTTTACGCCATAATTAAATACCTTATTCTTTGTATTAGGTTGTTTATATATTATGTTTTTTTTGTTTGAGTCACAAATTTAAATGTATCTTCCTTCAAGAAAGCTGTTTTTTTATTTATATTGACATTTCATTTAACTCTCATTAATTTTATTGGCCTTCTTCAAATCAAAAATTTACATAAATAATTCACATAAATGGAAATCACTTAGCAAACATAAAACTTAAAAAATCAATGTCATTCAAAGAAACCGTTTTTGACCAATGACATTCAGTCAGCGCATAAATATGTAAATTTTACAAACATTCTATTTTCTCTTTAGTGTATTAATGAACTGCTCTTAGCAAAAATATTTTCCCACATTTACGAATTTCGGCTACTGCTGCTAAATCGATTCATAGGCTTCATTTAACAATTTGAAAGTGATACTTCCATTTTTTTGCTTTTCACTAATACATTGGGAATATATATAAACATATACATGTGTATGTATGTATGTATTTGTAAGATAACCACAAGTCATTAACTTTTATGACAGATTGTTGTGTGACTTTCTTCGAGTCTAATGATTTCAGGGCATAATTAATAGAACATTTAGCAAATTAGCGCTAATATTTATACCAATATTAAACGTTTGACTAAGTGATGTGAAAAAGTAGCGGTTTAGTGGTCGCATTAGTATCGTTTTCATTTCATTTTTCGTTTGCCTGAGCATCCGCACTCTTGCTGTTCGTTGAATTTCTCTCTCACTCTTTGGAAAACTCAAATTTAACTTGCGGTTGTGATCACCAGCGGTTATTGGGAATCATTAGGCATTTTTCATATCAGTCAACCGCGGCCACAGAACCACAAATGAGATAAATTCAATTGGCTAAACATATTGAGCAGCGGTTAATTCAAAACCAATATTTTTGACAAATATTGATGGAACAATCTAAATACCTTTACTTTGCAATATTTGTTATTGTTGTGGTGTTTAACCCCTTTCAAAAGTCCATTCCATGCATGGAAATGTAATGTAAGTAAAAGTGCCACTCGTCAGCCTCTTATCGTCTGCTCTTCATGAGCATCAATATCCGCTGGCAACGCTGGACCGAGAAGACAGAAATGCCGTGAAGCAGCGCATACTGAGCAGGAAAGAAGCACTTCAAGAGTCAATACACCACATTAAAACGGCACACTGAGACGCCCTCACAGCGTAGACCGGCCGATACTTGTCAAGCAGAAAAACACCCAGCACTATGTACATATGTATATACATTGGTAATAGGTCCCCAACAGGAAAATTAGCTATGTGCTTAATAATATATTTCCGTTTGCGATAGAAATTTCAAAGAGTATGTATTATATGTAAAATAGCAAGTATATTGACTTAAAACTTGGGACAAGCCATTTGTTCACTCTTATGTAGACCATTGAACACTCAACAGCTTATCGAAGGGTTAAAGCTTCCACAAAAATACTTTTCACAATTCATCTGAAGCAGATAAGCCACCAACTAAACAGTCAGCAATGTAAATGTGAAACACCTACTTGTCAATGAGGCGTTAAAAACCACACTGCCTCATATAACGGCACTCATACATTTCCGACTTATTGAGTGCATGAGTCAAAGTGCACTTGTAGGTGACAATAGGGCAAGCGTTTGCACAGAAGTGGAAGGTGAGTGAAATGATGTTGAAAACACATGGAATTTCCACACATTTCCAAGCGGATTAAAAAATAATAAAAGAATGAAACAACAAAAAATATCCGCAATGATAATAAAACAATAAGTAGACACGAGTCAGACCCTACAACACGTTCTGCCAATAAAAAATGCAAATCACTGTGGAGAAAATGCCGCAGCACCTACTCGGAAAGCCTGCCACACACACACACATATTTCACGGCTATACCAGGCAGCTACTGCCCAGGTTGGCGCTTGGGCGCACCTTCAATGAGGCTAGACTAAAGAATAATTACTTTGATGTAAATGCAAATAGTATTCTAGCCTAATTAATGCATTAGCATTGGAATATTAGATTTGAATTTTATTTACTTACAATTTTATAAAAAATGTTTATTCAATTATATGTATAAGATCTCTTATTTTTACATTCATTTCACAGTCCATAATATCGCCGGATCCCACTTCATATGTGACTAAAGCGCGCGTCACACGTCCCACACCGCCGCCACCGTCCTACAACCCGATGCAATTTGTACAGATCAAACCGTGTAATCTCTACCAGACCGCACAGGAGCAGCTCAAGAAGGCTGAGGAAGTGAAAAAGATTAAGGAAATTAAGAAGGAAGAGCCCGAGGATTGGCAGAATGTAAGTAAAAATAGTTCATATTATTTATTTGGATAAGATTGGTGTTTCTGCGTTATAAATAACAACTCAGTTCAGTGACTTAGCTTAAGTTATGATAAAGAACCGGTAGAGAAACAGGCTCCCTTTTTACTCGCTGGAAGCATGAAAACATGATTCAAATAAATATCGTCCTTCAGTGTATCATCGTGTGGCCTAAATACAGCCGACCACCACTGAAATGACACTGGCTAGACTAGGGCTCATTCTATAAAATCTGAAATTTTTTTAACACTGCCAGTAGTACAAATATCTCAAAAATCGCTTCTTATTTTAGGAATGGTTCTGGAAGGTCTCTTTTACTTCAACCGATGACGTATAACAAGCAAGTCTTCTCAGAGAGCATTGCTCAAACTGTTTAAAATTACTTTCTGATCCAAATTAAAAATTTTTTCTCGGGAAGCTTTTAAACTATTATCCAATTCTGTAAATCTTATAGGCTGTTATGACTTTTTACTCTTACTGTTAGCGTGTAATCGACCCAAAAATTAGATTAAGCTAGATTAAGAGATTCACCCTTGCGACAAGTGTCCTGAAGGATCCCACTTGAACATCCATTGTGATGACAAAAGACTCCTAAGTATGGATCCCAAAAAAAGGACCTTAAATATCGCCAAAACCCTTTGAGCCTCTCACAAACACCGACCCAAAACACTGGAAAGTGGTTGGATCAACTTTTTGTTGCTTTGTGACTTTTCATCAAACAGAATAGTCAACTCAAGAATTTTCTGTGCACAAAAATCAAAAATCAAAATTTTCACGAATTTTGTTTACACCAAAATTTTTCGTTTTAAACGCAATAAAAGTTCGCATTCGATTAATGTGGGTGTATGTGTGTGCCAAAACCAAAATATCTGTGTCTATGGATGTTTGCGTGTATTGGGACTAAGAATGAGTGCATAAATAAGGAAATAAAGTTGCCGCAGCAAACTAGTAATTTTTAATGCTCACGAATAACGGTGTTTATGATCAGACTAAATTTGGGTGTGTATAATTTAAAATTTGCCAACGAAAATCGCATTAGTCAATGGACGCTTTGAAATGCTCGCTGCTTTGTTGTTGTTGAAAGTGTTTTCGTATTGTGTAATTACGCGCAGCTTTGCATTTGAAGCACTATTTCTATTTCCAATTTTTTTTTGTTTGCTTTAATTACTGTGGCTGTTTAAGGCGAAGCTAGATAAATAATGTTAATAAAAAATGTTAAAACTGAAAGGCGGCCGACGGACGCGGAGCGAGCATCGAAATCATAAACGCTCAAGTCGTGACAAATTTTCGAAAATAGCAGACAAATACGCACCGAATGGCGATAAAAGGCGGTCATTTGTACGAATGTCTTGTCTGTCGGGCGTAGCAGCATTTTCTCTTGTTTATCAACGTCTTTTCCAAGTTTGCCATTGTCACATTATGCGCTGAACGCAACACTTTGAATGCTAACGGCATTTAGTGGCATTTGAACAGCTGTTATCGCCATCGAAATTTGGTCAATTCTCAGCAACAATTACTCAACACTGGCGCTTGCGCCGTTCGCGCTGCGAGTGTTGCATGTTGCAGCAACATGAAATATTCCGCTCAGGTATCAAAAGCTCGTCAACGCGCGCAATTTGTTGCTTTGTCCAGTTGAAAGGCTTTGGACTCCATACTCGTACTTGTGCTTACGACTGTATTTGCGTGTGTGTGGAAGTATGCATGATTTGCGTTTGTTACATTTTTCACTGGGGCGTGGTTAACATACTGACACAGACATTTCTATACTGTTTATATGGCAGTTGCTGTTGTTTTTGTTGTTGCAAATCGTTTATGGCATTTTTTCTTCAGTTTGCTCACTCATTTATTGCAGTTGTTATGCAACTTTGCTAGCGCCAAACGTGGTGAATGCAAATTTTTACCAAATCACACACACATACAAATATGCTTTACTATGCGCTCAAAAGTACCCAGTTATGTATTTAGTAATCATACACCGCGCCATTTGAGTTTTGTAATTACTTTCTTTTTTGGCTTATTTAGGCAGTTGTCACCTCTGGTGATTACTTAATCCAGTTTTTTTTTATTTTTTTTTACATAAATGTCGTCTGCAACATTTACAAAGCAATTGTAAAAAAAAACAATAACATTAATGACAGCCGTGTTTTTGTAATATTACGGTAGCGACAATAATGACATTCTCATTAGCCAAACTCATAAATACATTCGTTCATATTTATATATACACTTATGTCAGACTTTACGCAATCCTCATTATTAGTCTGGCCCAATGTCATTCGTGTTGTCATCATTTATTTACACAATGTAATAAAACAAATTGTGCCTCTAAAGCTACATTTAGTTTTAATGCCTTTAACAGGCTTTCGCACATACAGCAATTGTTATAACGATAATAATGCACACATCCGAATGGCTCAGATTTCTTCGTGTCAAAATTTAAATCAGACACATTGAAGAACATGAAGATCATTCGTACTATTTCTAGAATCCTTATATATATACAGTGGGGAGCAAAAGTGAGTACATGATCAACATTTTCATGTTTGAGCGCGCATAAAAAATAAACGAATGAAGTAAATGACAAAAACTTTTTTTTTCTTGAATATCTAGTTTATTTGTAACAATTAGGCGTAAAAAGCAAAATAGTAACGGAGGCAATAGCATTGTTATAATACAAAAACAAAAAAAAGCGGCATGTACTCAATTTTGCACCATCCGTGAAAAAAATAAAAGAAATGCATTATTAATATTTAGTCCATAGACCCTTACTTTCTATGACATTTTTTATATGTTTTGGCATGCTCACGAATAGATTTTCAACAATTCCTTTCGGAATATTATTCCACTATTGTTCAACACGCCCCCAAAGATCGTTTAGGTTGGAGGGGGCTGATTGATACTGTCCGAGATGTCGCTTCACAATTGACCATAGATTTTCAATTGGATTGAGGTCGGGACTTTGCGCTGGCCACTCCATCACCTTAAAATTTGGTTTCCCAGCCATTCTTTTACAATTTTCACATGTTGCTTGGGATCCCCATTTTGCTGAAAAGTGATTTCATGCTCTGGATACGCACACTGGTCAAGAAAATTGGGAAGCTGGGTTTGCAAAATACTTAAATAATCTTCCCTACGCATAATCCCGTCAATTTTGAGCAACGGTCCCACTTTCCAAAACTGGGGGTGCTTCACGTCATTATGTTGCCTCCTTCATGTTCTGCTGTTTGCTTCACGTGATGCCTTTGAAGCTTGTCACCGGGTTTACGCCAACAGTACCGTTTTCCATCCGATTGAAAACGGTTAAACTTGGATTCGTCCGACCAGATAACACGTTTCCAGTCTTCAACTGTCCAGTTTCTGTGTGCCTTTGCGAATTTTTGTCGTGCCTTAACATTTTTCTCGGATAAAGCTGGTTTGTTTTTTGGAGGCTTGGGGGTGCGTCACGTTTGGAAAGTGGGACCGTTGCACAAAATTGACGGGATTATGCGTAGGGAAGATTATTTAAGTATTTTGCAAACCCAGCTTCCCAATTTTCTTGACCAGTGTGCGTATCCAGAGCATGAAATCACTTTTCAGCAAAATGGGGATCCCAAGCAACATGTGAAAATTGTAAAAGAATGGCTGGGAAACCAAATTTTAAGGTGATGGAGTGGCCAGCGCAAAGTCCCGACCTCAATCCAATTGAAAATCTATGGTCAATTGTGAAGCGACATCTCGGACAGTATCAATCAGCCCCCTCCAACCTAAACGATCTTTGGGGGCGTGTTGAACAATAGTGGAATAATATTCCGAAAGGAATTGTTGAAAATCTATTCGTGAGCATGCCAAAACATATAAAAAATGTCATAGAAAGTAAGGGTCTATGGACTAAATATTAATAATGCATTTCTTTTATTTTTTTCACGGATGGTGCAAAATTGAGTACATGCCGCTTTTTTTTGTTTTTGTATTATAACTATGCTATTGCCTCCGTTACTATTTTGCTTTTTACGCCTAATTGTTACAAATAAACTAGATATTCAAGAAAAAAAAAGTTTTTGTCATTTACTTCATTCGTTTATTTTTTATGCGCGCTCAAACATGAAAATGTTGATCATGTACTCACTTTTGCTCCCCACTGTATGTAGATTGATAGATGCTTGCTTAAAAGCGCTGAGGTCAACTAGTATCATTGGTTTTAAGGTATGCAATTTTTCACCTTGGCGTACACTTCTTGAAAAGAACCTTAACTGAACATTAACTGACAAACATTTTTTTAGAAAGTTTCTAATATGTAATTAGTTCCATTATTCGTTAGATGGTGGCTTGCTACAAAATGCTCTACATTATGTAGATGGAACTGAGAAGGAACCCTTTTTTCTTTTCCTCAAATACTATCCGTAATCTTCGACACTTCGATTAACACTTAAAGCAATTGAGTTATTTTTCATTTCCAAAATTTGTGAAAAACATATCTACATATTTCGCTATTATTAGCCGGATCGTTTTATCAAAAAATTTTTGGTTTGTGAAATAGAATACTAAAAAAAATGATATATTACATTATTGTAATGTATTTATTTTCTTTGATATTTAGTTATGACTTTAGTTATCAATTTATTTATTTATCAATTCATTCCGTCACCAATCCTGATTTTTCCAAACTTTCTTTCCTCAACGAAATTACTTTCCCTTTAACAGACCACAATTGAGCCATATATCTATGTATAAGTATACAATTGCATTAATTTGGGTTTCAGTTTGTTTAATGAGTTCAAATTGTGCACGAAAGCCATCAAATGTGTTATAATTGATTATTGAAGATTTTAATAAAAACAAATTGAAAGTCATTCTCGCTGCTTGATATGCTCTTATCTCTTTATTATTATAATTTTCACGATTTTCTCCGATTGTGCCTCTTTCACCACCATTCTTGCTTCACCACTTTCTGCTTGTAATCACACGTTTGGCAGCTACTGTTTAGGCAGTCGATATGCGTGTGAAAATCAATTAATACGCGTCCAGCATTGTTTGTTCGATTGGTCAATTGGCCTATTGAGGCTACGGCGTGCTGATTCGACTAACTCGGCTTAGTTGAAGTATGTATGTATGTTTGTTCATAAATGCATATCTACATGTGCACAAATGTAACTGACTTGAGTAAATTGTTTGACTTGGCCAACTGGTGGGAAAGGAAGTCGTTATCGGCTAAATCGTTGCATACATACATACATATGTATGTATCTACTGTACTCGTATGTGCATATCTGAATTTGTTTGCTTATGTCAGCATTTAATGTCGTTGCATAAGTAAACTGCAGTTTTTTTCACATTTTTTTATTGTTTTAAAGTATTTAGATTATATGATATGTATTTATATAGATATGTATGTATGTATCTTTTCATTGTTTGTCATTACGAACTTATTGTTGCATGTCGTTAGTGAAAGTTCCCAGGTTCCCAAGTGAATTGGCGTTTATAAGTGCATATCGTGTACGGTTAGCTGCATTACGATTAACAAAAAAAACCAATTGTTTAAAACAGACCTATTGAGAGAAATCAATACTAAAAGAACTGGTTTCACTTTCAATACAAACAAAACAAGACTAAAAATAAAATGGATTACTTCTGAACAGAACAAATCTGGATATTACTATCCTCTTTCCTTTGATAGAGAACTACAGAAGAATAATTCTTTGAAGATTATGAATAAAATTCAAAGTTGCACTCAAACATCTTCCACAATCATTAATATATATTTAAAATTTTATCTCTTTTATTCTCAAAAGTGTTAAATTTCAACACAGATTTTACATTTTCCCTTTGCTTTCATTTTAAACTTGCAGAACTTGGACAATTGGAAATCGTCGCGTAGAAAACGTGTCGAACACATCATCGATCGAGTTGTGGAAGTGAAAAAACTCGAATTGGAAGAACACGACCGGACACGAAGAAAATCGAAGACGTTCTCTGAAATGATGGAAGAAAGGTAAGTGGCATATTAGTGGCTTAAAAATTTCATAAAAATAAATATTCTATTATAAACCTAGTCAAAAAATCTCTTTAACATTTATTTACATATTTATGTTACATACAATAACAACTTTCGTTTTCATTACAGAGGTGAACGTGGTGGTCCGCGACGCGCCAAATTGGCCTCATTAGCCGTTTACAATGAAGACGAATCGAACGATTTGAGCGATCTTGGCATTGGCACCAGCAGTGCCAGCGGCAAGAGTAGCCAGTCGGAGGATTACGACAACAACAGTGTACTGGTAAGTTTTATAAACATTGCAGAATTGCTTTTTTTCAACGTTTAATGTTTACTGCAAATCGAAAATATTCAGTCAAATTGCAAACAACAAGTACTCAATAGTATTGACCAAGAGTAGTTAGACACAAATTGGGCACCCTTTTAAACATAGAAGAAAGTATTTAATAGTTTTTTATTTTATATAGCTACGCATTCTGCTAACTTGCAGACTGTACTGCTCTCTTTTGCTAAGTTGCCACACTTTCTCGACATTTTGGATTTGAAAGTTTGTGTTTTCGTGTATCTTTTAAATTTATTACGGCGCATTCTCGTGGTCTTAACAATGAGCATAGATTTGGGTCAGTGCCTGAAAATGTATTAGTTATGTTTATTTCACACATAATTTATAGCAAAACACACACACAACCGAAGCTAAAACGGAAGTTATGCTCAAAGTTAAATTAGCAGCAACTTTGTTGACCCAACTGTGCCGCAGACTCATTAGCAAATCGTTAATTTTTATATTTTTCTTTTTTAATTTTATTGTGGTCGCTAACTACACTCCTAACTCTACAATCACAACAGCCAATTTTGGCCAACACTTTACCACACACACACAAACACACGCGTAAATGTGCCCGTAAGCCGTTGCTGATGGTAAAAGTTTCCGTTTACACTCTTATGGCGCTCAGTTAGAGCCCAATTAGTCGCCAGTTGTTAAATTCAAAAGTCGGTTAGGTTAAGTTTGTAAAATATTATTTAGAGCATCAATAAGATGCTTAGGCTTACTCTTCCTCAATATCAACATATATAGATGTGTTCGCAAAAAGATCGTCAGGGTTGAGATTGCTTGTCTTTGATTTTCCAAAACAATTAAAAAACCATAAATTTTCAACAATTTCGATGCACTGACTTATCAAACAACCATCGTGGCTCTAGATTACTCGGCTTTAACGTCAAATCGTAGGGTTATGATGATCTTTTTTTGACTGATCGTTTGCAAGGTCACAGGCGAACCATAATTTATAGGCAATAACAAATTGACAACCCAGTCTCAAACGCTTATCAAAAGTCAAATACACCAAAATTGAATAAGTCACAATGTTGTTAAGCAATAACACCGCTGTCAAACAAATCAAACCAATTGCGACAGCAAGTAGATCAATTGAAATCAAAATGAAAGCGTAAAATCAATTAAGCTGCTGCAATGTATCAGAACATTTTGTTTCTCAAATTTATCTACCTCCTGATTTCCCCTCGATTTTTCATTATCAAATTATGTGTAGATTTTGTTTTTGTTCGAAATTCGTTTGATTGTGTCAAAGTCATGTCGAACATCTTGTCTACGCAAGTCAAACGCTCGCTTCGACATTTAATTCCATTTTCCTACATGTTCTCTTTGTATGTGTGTGTGTTTGCGTAGAAATAAACACACTTGTAATGCGCTTGCTGAACATTTGTTCTGATTGATCTTTTGTTATTCGTAACAGTTGAGAGTGTGTCGATCAGCTTAACGATCATATGCGCTATGCGCACGTTCCACATGACAATGCTGACAGCTGGCTATGATATTACTGCAACAATTACAACAAACACACCAATTTGGAAATTTCGTAAATACTCGTGCAGTAAGAAGCATTAAAGACACACACAAAAAGAATTTAACGATCACACGCCTGTCAATGGATGCCAGGGTCACAGCTCCACATCAGATGCTCCTCATTAAAGTTCTGTTGTCTCTACTTCTCGCTTCGCTTGAGCACATTTGAACTTGTCACTTCAGGCTGCATTCTACTGCAAGTTGTCGACTGTTGACCTTTCGATCGTGCGAAGATCACTCGGTGTTCGCACGTGATTTACGGGCTGTGAGAAGTCATACATCTCGTAATGAGTCCACCTTGGATATATGGAGTTACTCCAAAGAAAAGAGGAGAAGTATAGATTTATAATGAAATAGCAAAAAAATATATCAGGTTACATCATGAATTTAGCTTTCTTTACAAATATTTAATAATTAACTAACTTTTCATTTATATTCTCTTTCCATTCGCAGAGCGACAACGCCGAACTGGACAAGGCCATATTTGATAATAACCAAAAACCCAGTGGCATCCCTGCGCGCGAATACATCTCCTCACCCGGCTACGATACCTCCTCCAGCACCGCGCCTGGCAGCTCGCCCGATCCATGCGAATACACATATGAGGGCGCCATTCAAGACTACAAACAACGCGTCTCGCGCGCCAGCGGCGGCAGTGCTTTAGCCAATTTCAAACTCAACAGCGCCAACACAAACTCGGCGTTAATTTCCAAAAATAACTCTTCAAAAGAAAACACACCGGATTGCGTCAACGCGGTAGCAAACGATACCTATCCCACACGCCGTGGCAGTAAAATCGAGGACCGCCTTATCGGCTTCGAAGTCACTTCACCCAGTGATAGTCAAGAGGGTTTAGAGAAGAAAGTTGATGTACCAAAAATCGATATATCGAAGCGTAAAGAGATTTTCGAAAGTCAAAACGCCAACTCAGAACCAAAGTCACTGGTGGGCAACGGCGGCGCTGGCGGCGTAGCTGTACCACGCGTTACATTGCGCGATCGCTTCAAGTTGGACGAGAGTGTGTCCAATAATGGCGAGGTACAAGATTCCACATTGAAGCGTGAAGTTAAACGTCTATCGGGCGACATCACGAGCATACGATCGCGTATGCAAAGCTTAGAGCAACAGCAAAATTTAGTCAGTTCAACGAATGGCGGCAATGCCGGCAAGGCACCCAGCGCAAAATTAGTCGATATACCAGTGCCACCATTGAAGGATCGTTTGTCTAGTTTACAAAATGCCGTAACCAAAGAAGAGGTGAAAAAGGCTCCGGTAGCACTTGTCGATGCACGCCAGCTGGAGATCATGAAAAACGAAGAGGAGGAACGACGCTTGAAACTAATAGAGAACGAGAAGAAAACAGTGCAGGAAGTAAGCAATGTGGAAAAGAAAGAAATTAGTGCGCCAGTACCCGCAGGCACGGTGCCACAAAAAGTGGTGGTAAAAATCGATGCGCCCGAAGAGGAAGTCGATCGCGATGACAGCGGTATTCACACCGCCGATGGTGAAATCGAAGCAACAGAAATCTCCGAGCAGGAACAGCAACTGAATGCGGCTATTGCAGCGCTGGCACTGGAGGAGCAACAGCTAACCGAAGCAGCCAATGCAGTGAACCAAATAGAAGCGGAGTTTGCAGAGCTCTCTACCAGCGCAGTGAACGCCATCGCCAGCAGCCTGAACACAGTGTCCACCACAAAAGCAACTAACGAACAGCCATGCGAAATGGAATTTAGTGTAAGTTCTACTAACAAATCATTGCTTGAACCGTCTATATCTAGTAGTGTTAAAAGTAGCTTTGCAAATACTAGTGATGATAACGGTAGCCGTAGTTTTGGTGAACAAGTAGCTAATATTGAAAAAGAACAACAAAAATTAAACGATTCAGTTGTTTCTAATGCTGAAAAGGAGGTGTCGGGTAATACTTTAACGGTTGCTACGCCTTCTAATTTACAAAGAAAACCCTCGAACGAGATGGTACACGCGCGCAATCTGCTGCGTATGTTTAAAGAGACCTTTAAGAGCGACATTGAGTTAGACGAGGCACAAGAACAGGAAGTGAAGTCAATTCCTGAGTCTCCCAAGTGTAGTGGTGCCATTCCTAAGGTTAGACCTCCCACGGCCTTTGAAGCTCCACTTTCACAAAAATCAATTCATACCTCGCAGCCAATCGAGCGTGCACAAACGCCCACCGCATTCACTGTGGCTGATGATGCTCCAATTAGCACACAAATATTTCAGTCTTCAAGCTTGTCCCCTTCTATTGTGTCACCACATTCTCCTTTACCCTTCATCCACGGCACTTCGCCGATCACTATACCTCAAACACCACCATCTCCGT
Source organism: Zeugodacus tau (assembly GCA_031772095.1). NCBI lineage: Eukaryota > Metazoa > Arthropoda > Insecta > Diptera > Tephritidae > Zeugodacus > Zeugodacus tau. The sequence goes on along the minus strand of CM062649.1, from coordinate 5,207,337 downwards.
CGACAGCACGCGCACCCACACCCCCACCACGTTCTTCGCCTAGCGTGCTTATTTCTAACGGTTTCTCTATGATACCACGTGCTGTCAATCCAATCGGCAAGCCACCGATGTCACCCAAGTCGATCCGTTACAATGTCAAGAGTCCCGTTAACAGTCCACCGCCCGTACGCAAATCACCCGACAATAGTCCGTTCAGCATCAATGGTCGTGTTGAGATATTCAACTCGAAGAATATGAATACCAATCCAACCGGGAAACCACCGACGCCAACAATGAGCGCAAAAAAATCATATATGCCACATTTTTGTGCAACAACGCCAACACCAACTTCACCACTACTCGGTCGATCGCCATCGCCAATGAATGTTACGCATTATAGCGGTGTCGAGTTTCCTAAGCAACAACAGCAGCTACAAGCACATGCAACGGTGACCACAATACCCGCGACTGTCGAAGCGCCTTCAGTTTCTAATCAAATATCGCAAACTACAGCTGCGTCAATTGAGCTGAAATCAATGCCGAGCGCGCAAGCAGTCAATGAACCTTCACACGAAGCCCGACTACAAGATGTGACAACTGTGCCTCATTCATCACAACAACAGCAACAAAACCACACTGAAGTTGTTATGTGCGCACCACCAGTAACCATCTTGAATCCGGATGAGCTGCCGAAACCCAATACCGTTAAAGCGCTTTCCAATTGTTTCTCACAAGATGTGACGGCTAATCAGCACGTCGGTAAGACGACACCACCAATCCCAGGACCGAAACCGTTACCACGCAGTCGCATACCGCAAACGCCGCCTCAGTCGCCCACACCGGCAAAAAGAAATTTCTTCAATGCGCCCACAAGTACGGAAGCTACTGCAGCGGCGAAAGAAGTTGCAACAAAAACAATGAATAAATTAGAGCGCGAACCACAACACAAAGCGATGACAACAGCTGAGTTGTTACCGACATCGCCCAAAGCAGATGAACTGAAGAAACTTTCTATCATCTCCGAAACATCGACGCTATCAAGTGACTCCACCGCTTGCACAGGCCCCTTCGAAACCACAGCACAAATACACACACCTCCAGTAGAGATTGAGAAAAGGAAAGAGGTAAATCGCTCAACTCTTAAACCACTACCGCTTGCACGCACCATCGCTGACTCCACAAATAAGCCAGCGGCTATGCGACCAACTGGCGATCCTTTGAAGCCCAATGACTCATTGACACCAGTTATTACAATACCGTCTGAGATACCCCAACTAGTGGCATGTAAGCCGAATGTTTCAACACTCTTTAAGCTTACCACACCACCGGCATCGCCACATTCACCGCTCTCGCCCACTGATGTGGCGCTTTGTAGCAATTTCTTGGACTCCTTTGAGCCCACAAACTCATTCTTGCCCGCAAGGCAGAAGACGGTCGATGAGTCGCCATGCGACAAGCTTGACGTAAACGATCTACCTCCAAACAAGCGTCCCCCTTGCACATTCTACTCAGACATCAGCCGAAACAAGGTACGCGAATGCGATGATTCAGGTAAACCTAAGATTGTGCCCAAGTCAGCAACTCCTCAGACGCAGCGGCAGCACACTGTAGAAGAGAAAATCTGTCAAAAGATTGACATAAATGACCTACCACCTTTCGATCAAGTACCATTAACAGGTTATGATGAGGTGACTGCTGAACAAGTGCGTCGTTGTGACGGTCTCTTGGCAAAGCCTGGAAACAAACGTAGCCCACCCGGTACACCCACATCTGCTAACAGTATAGCCACCACGCCGGACACACCTGACACCGTTAAGAATATAACAGTAAGTTCCACCGCGCCTGCGGTCTCTGCAACTAACTCAAAATTAAATAACTCACGGCCCAACTCCAAACCGAACTCCCCAATAATGGCCGCGAGAGCCGCACACTCTCGTGCTCTGATTGAAACCTGTGAGCGTATAATCGCAGAAGAACGTCTGCATAGCAGTCACCTAAAGTCAGCGCTCCCAGCAGCAGCTAGCGGCAAAAGCAGTGGCACACCCGTTTTACAGCGCAAGTCGAAAATACCTAAACCGATACCCTGCTGCATTGGTGGCTCCGACTCCATGAATCAAGCTGATCAGCCAGGTAAGCCAGTACTAAAGCAGAGCAGTGGGCCACCGACACCCGAATCCGTAGACGAAAATATGATAATTGGACGTCTGCACGTAGTGGAAACACAAATCAAGGTGACCACAACGACGCCGCCGGCATCCCCAACCGTCACAACGAAAGCAAGTGCAAAAACTGCACCGAATCCAAATACAAAGAAAACCAAAAACATATTTGACTTTCTGCGGAAGAACTTCGGACTTGGAGACGACAACTCGACAAATACTGCTCCAACTCCAGATAGCACGACCGTAGATGCGGCACCGTTAGTTCTGAAACCAGCAACCGATAAGGACGTGGTGAAGGTGGACGAGATAATCACTGTGGATAACTCGAAATTCTATATACCTTCAGATGATACGCCGCCACCACCGTTACCGAAGACGCCAGCGCCTGTGAACATCGAAATCACAAAAACGTTCACCACAGACGAAATCGTTGAGGAGGTCAATAGCGAACAGGCTTTGGTACAGGAAATCAATGACATGTTGGACGATGAACTGAATAAGTTAGCGACGGAGAACGGTGGGGTCACTAGTGTAGATACAGTAAAATAGCGTTGTTATTTTCTTATGATGGTACCGAAATGGTTACTCTGCATCGGTGCTACTCGACAGTTTTGGCTATCTCTGGGCATATAAATATAATTGAGCTCTAAAAGTAAAAAAAAATATTTTCGATACTTTTAAGTTTTTTTGCCCGAAAGCTTAACCCTAAAAGCTGTAATTATTTAAACCAAAATTACACTGTTTGTATTTGATTTGAAGAAGCATTTTATGAAAGCTCTAAGAACTCTAAGTCTCTCAGTTCACTACAACGACGCACACCAACACTCACTTAAAATAAAAAAGCTCACAAGAACCGTTGTCAGTTACTCTGTAAAATAAAAAAGCTCACAAGAACCGTTGTCAGTAACTCGTGCAGTCGTTCAATCTCACTCACACACACAGTCGTGCGACCACAAGCTCGTTGTTTCTTTGATAGAATCTCTGCTACTATTCTTTTGTATATTATTTTCTTTAAATGTTTAGTAAGCGATTCTTCTATTCAACTTATTAGATATTATATACATATATATGCTACATACTGCAATGAAATTGTGAAGTTTTTTTTTTTTGCAAAACTCGAATATATTCAGTAACTTCGCGCATTTTGAGAAGCAACAAATTTTAGAGACTATAAGTTGAACTTGAAAATATTTAAATACTCGTTTTTTTTTCTAAAATACATCTGAAATAAGCTCTTTTTGATTTCATATTTTTTTATAAATGTTTAGCTATCATATGTCAAAGCGCTTAAATTTTTTTCGCATAATCACATTGATTGATTATCATAAGAAATCTATACTATGTAACAGTAAATCAATATGCAACAAAATAAACCGTTTTCATTGTAATTATTTCTCCAAACTGAAAAGAAGTTTTTTCTTTATTTCATTTAAACACTTTTTCGCATTTTTACATTTTCTCATCGACATTATACGCCACTGTTGCTTTGATACACGTCATACATTCTCATTTATCTCATCTTTTCACTCATGGCAGTCAGTGTGTCTCAATTTCTTGGCTTTCAGAAAGCTTTATGGGGGTGGTGAATATCATGTAGGTGTAAGCTTTAGCGTTTTTTGTGCTTTATTCATTTCTTTATATTTTTTGTAATAGTGAACGTATTAATTATTTCGTATTAGTTATCGGAATATGTCGTTTTAATTTATTTAAATTTTCTTTTATTTTATAATGATTTAATTCATTTTCATTTTGTGCTTTTAATTTTGCAATTTTTTTCCATTTTTAGTTTTTCTTTGCATTAATATTTATTCAGGTTTGGTTTTAATAAAATTTGTAGGCTTTTATTAAAACAAATTATTTGTTTATTATTTGAAATCGGAATTTTTGAAGATTTTTTTTAATTTAAATGAATATTTTCTTTTTTTTAATTTTCTATTCCGGTAGTCCAAATATTTTCCCAATTATACTATAGTCAAAACTTATTTTTTCGAACTGGTCTTCAATGATTTTATAGCATCTATATATTTGAGATAGATGGATTAAAATATAAATTGAGAATCTAATAATCCGATTGTACATGCCATTGGTGTTGATTTATAAACCAATAATCAACTCCATGTAGAGACTCATGGATCCGTTAAATAACTTTCTGCCGCTTTACCTAATATATTGTTTTCTACTTTATTTTATTTATTTACCACACTTATTACTCTTACTTCTTGTAATAATTTAAAATTTTCGCAAAAGTGCGTCAAAAACTATAGATTTACAAATAAACAATTATGATCGTAATTAATTACTGAAAATATAATTATAAGCCACTTGTGTTGCACCTAATTATGTTCGTACTGCATTAGAGACTTACACATGCACATATGCACATACGAGTATGTGGCTCTGTAAATGCGGCCACATTGATATGTGTACTGACACACTTACTACAAACGTAATTTAGTATAATATATTGAAACGTATTTTACTGCATAAAAATAAATATCCATACATACCTACATGCATATATGAATACATACAAACATGTGTATTTCTTGTATCTCTCTTTACATGCCTGCGCATAACTGTGCTCGTTCGCTCGTATGTACGTTCGTTTAAACGCCAAAATGTATGCTACAAAAATCGAAAACAAAAATTATTCTATTATCTGCTACGCTTTAAAATATCTAAAACAAAAAATGCAAATTCAACTGTCGCTCGACCATTGCTCTATCTTCGCTGCGCCGCATTGTATTGCTTACAAATATTTATGAATTTATCAATGTCTTGTGTGGAAAATATTTGAAAAAAAAAAACAAAAAATAATAATTAATTGCATTTGGTACATATTTCTTAAAAAATGTCGATGGCTTGCAAATATTTTCGATTAAGTAGTTAAATTTGCATAATCTCTGCCAGCAAAAGCTTCTGTGCAATGCCAAAGGTAAGAAAATTGATTTGAAAACCCATGATTTTGTCTGCTTGTCTTTAACTGTATCTGTGTTATACGTGGCATTGTTTTGTTATCCATTTGTCCATTTGTTTATTTGTACTATACTTTTGTCAATTTTGTCTCATATTCGTATTTTGCCTGTTCGTTTTGTTTAGTTTTTGTTTTGTGTTCTTCTTGTTGAATTGTGTCTGTTTTTCTTTCATTACACTTTAAACAACTTTTACGCCTTATTGCATGCCTTTGAAAACGCAATCGCACCATACTTAGCACACACATACATTAATGTGTATATATTTTTGCTTGTATTTAACCGATTTTCCCTTCGAACGTCAAATGTCATGTCTGTAATGCTAGAAACCTGCTTAGTGACTGCGCCCACTGAACCTCGGCGACCGTTTAATGCCACACATAGACGCTTTAACTAAAAGGCGCATAGCTCAAGGCATTACAATAAAAATAAAATAAAATGCGTGGAAATGGAGCTTAAAATAAATCAACGCATAGATATTAAAATCGGTATTCCTTTCCAGTTATTTTGCCTGCTGTTAGGCGCATGTGCCGTCATCTTTATTGGCGGTAGCATACCTTTAGGCGCTTTTGGAAATAACACAAAATACAAGCAGCAGCCATAACCTTTTCAACAACCCCAAAAGCCCATTTACACACTCACCCTCACCTCCTCGGCCACATTCACACATTTGTATCTAAGCTTACCTTTGCATTTTCGCTGCATTTTTCTCGCTCGTCATTCGCACTGTTTTCACTTAGTATTGACTCGTTGACTTATCGCAGCAACTGTTAATTTCATTACAGTTGGTCGTAGCGAGCAAAGGCTATTGTATTTTACTATTTGTTTTGTCAAATGTCAACACAACACATTTGCTTTATCTAAATGCCCATTTAATGGCCTACTGATATAGTTTAGTTCTTTCTATGTATTCACCGCATCAGTCAGTCGCCTTCGAACTGTCGTCGCTGTTGTGCCATCGTAATTCTTTTGCTAAATCGCGCTAAAACGCACTCAGTCCAATGCCAAGTGCCCAGCAGTGGTGTAGTGAACATTCTCATTGGCTTGTGAATTTTCAAATATCGAAACTTTTGACAGGATTTTTGGTTACTCTATTAAGTACAGTGTAAACTTTTAGGTTTTCGTGCAGTAAAACAAACACGAGCAATCCTTCTGCGTCAAAGTCTACAACACGCCTCTTCTTTACACGTGATGGATCGCAAACCAATGGTAAGCGGTGCCGAATTTTCACATTTATTTTGTATGTCTTAACTTTATTCAGAATACGAGTACATGTGCCTGCCTGTACTCTAGTGCTAGATTCAATATTTGCAGACATCGCCACTTAATCTAATTAGCCAATTTCATTATAGATTGTTTCATCGCGTTGTGCGTAGCTTTCTCATTCTCCTTCGTTCTTGCCCTTAAGATTACAAATACTTCAACATACCTTTGCATAAATTTACGAATTTTGCAAGTATCAAGAGTTCTTTGGAAATATATATTATGTGCTAGAGTTTCTTTACAATATTGAATTGTATACTGAACATACAGGTAATGATAACCGATAAAGTTCTATCGCTGTCGCGACTTATCACATAGCAATCAACGTTTTCCGAGAAAGGTCTACATGTGACAGAATTGTAAACTTTTGATTAATTAATCTCCAATTTACGTTGATATGTTTATATTCTCTATGAGTTTTAGCAAAGTTTCGACGCACTCCAAAATATTTCCGTCACTTTGAATCCTAATAGAGGTACGAGTACAAAGTCTATTGAAACAATTGTCTATTAATCAAGTGAAATTAATTAAGGGCAATAGAAAAAAGAAAATATTTGAATACTGCTTGTTAAGTTTCAAAGATATTGAAAACTTTTCATCAGAAAGTAATATTAGTTCCATGTTTGTTGTTCTTATCGTGCACATGATAGCGCGTTCACAGGTTGAGGGAAATAATAATGTCATAAAGCCAACAAACTACTCGCCTATTTCAATGAAATTTTAACTTAGAAATCGTTGGGTATATGATAGTGAGTAAGTGACATTTTTAGAGTGTGAGAGGGTGTATTCCATTCTATAATATTTAACATGTTATTCTTCAACTGACTAAAAGCGGAAATCGATTAAGTCGACTTATGTACTATAATAAAGAACAGCTGCAGCAAATTCTGATTCTGACAACGACTAGATCATATAAGTACATATAACATATAAGCAATTTTCGTATATATTATAACGACGGATCAAAATAATCATATAAACTCCATAAATAAAATTTTAGGACCGAGAAATTTTACAAATATTAGCAGCCTTTTATCAAAAAGTTTCAATTTTATAAGTATGAAAAAATTCAAATAAAATTATATATGTATATAAAAAATTTTACAACTCTCTACTGTGTTAGTTCAGACATATTCGTCAGCAATAACACGAATACACTTACTTACACTTTTATTGTGAATCGTTTGCTTTACCAGCAAAGCGGGATTGTCTATTTGATCTCATTTGCTATATACATTATATGTTTGTATTTATATATATATATATATATGCTTACATAATCGTGTTATATATGCACATACCGTTAGCTTGACGCAAATATTTTGATTGATTAAAAGCTTTCCTATTTGCGATTTCTGCAGTATTGATTTAATCAGAGCATTTAATTGAACTTATGTGACTCGTTGCCATCGACAAGAGTAACGGGAAAACTAAGCCACTCTTAATTGGAATATACTTTCTGTTGTGAATTCGTCATTTGAGTGCGAATTTGCTAGCCGAATATAGACTTGTATGCGAGTTTATAGATATCCAGTAATCACTCTACTTGCGTCATAATTGCTGGACTTAAATAATGCGAAAATTCTGTAATGGAAATTAATTGAGTTCTCATCTTGTCTCTAAATATCACAATCATATTTACAATTAAATAAGGGATACATATTCTTAAGGCTGTTTCAAGAGATATTATAATATTTCTAAAATGTGTATTTTAGTTCATATGTTTTCCTTCTTTTGCTTAAAGCATTAATTCATGTTAAATAATTCTGATTTCATTAGCTACACTAAGGATTTATACATATTTCTTCTTTGTTGACATAGTAATTGCAAGTATCGCCAATGTTGTATCTCACGGTCTTCAATGGTGAATGGTGAAATTAAAATTACATCTAATTCTTCATCTAACGTGAATGCTTTCAACTCTGTGGTTTCTTTGATTGAGTGAATTTTATTTGCAAATTCTAAAATTGTATTCTTTACTATTTTTTATTGCTTGTATTTGTCTGTTTTAACTCTCTTATTTGCTATGCTAACATATTTCCATGCACGTAGCAGCCACATTAATTAAAAGTGTGAATTTCCATATTGACTCTGTGTACACACACATGTAGATATTTATATATCAGTATATATGTACATATATTTTTGTATATTTTATATTTATTATTTTTTTAATGAGATATGTGTTTCTTACGCGTTCGCATACTAAGCGGTATATATAAGTATTCAGTACCCATTTCCTACTTTTTCATTATTATTTGGTGCTTGCCACCGATTGCATTCAAATATACACTACACTTTATATGTTGCATACAAATATTTGTTAGTCAAAAACCGTATATTTAAGGTTGTTTTCATAAATTTGATTAAATTAAGTTTTGCATGCGATATTAACCCATTAACAACCGCATGATTACTTGTTTGTGTTAATAAATACAATAATTTAATTTAAGTTTCTTAATTTACTGAATACATTAATTAATGGAAAACAAACATGTATTGGACTAACTAACATTGATCTCATGATTTCGTCTTTTTCATATACACCTTTGTACTCATGTGCTTGTTGACTGCTGGCTAATTTGTCTCAAACCATTAAATTGCGATTGCAATGCATAAAAAAACAAAAAAAAATTAATATGGCTATGAATTATGAATTATTGATGTTGGTAACAATAACAAATAAAAAACAAAAACAATAAATACAAATTTTAATTAAATTGCTGCGAAATTAATCAACAACAAACGCTGACAAATAAACAACAAAAACTAACGAAAAAACAACAAACAATACAAAAAACGAACGAAATGTCCGCTGCAGATCAACGAAGCTCTTGAATTGGCGCTGGATGCAATTGACAAAGAGACCGAATTCACCATAAATGATACAGCAAGAATAAAAGCAACAACCAAATTATCGAACACAATTGCAAGTAGTCATACAAGCAACATAATAACAACAAATAAATTAGCAACAACAACAACAATAGCGATGTCGACAAAAGCAACAGAAATGGCAATAAACCACCAAAACAACAATAACAATAATTCGCAAGTGGATGCTTTATTATGTGCAAGAGATACTTCGAACAAAACCGACGAAGAGAAGGAACGTAAAAGTAAGCAACAACAACTGCAACAGCAATTTGTTGCAAATACACATAAATATATGCACAGCGACAGCAACAATGGCGATAAAAGCAAACATACCCTAAATAAAGATAATGACGATAATTATAATAATGATGTTCATGATGATGATGATAATGTCGATAGAAGAACGGAGGAGTCGCGCGAGGCGCTCATCTCGCAGGAACCCATTTACGAGAATATCTCGGCAGCATCTACGCGACAAGTAGATGTTGAAGCGAAACGAATCATTCCAGCGAGTATATTTAATGACAACAACAACAAGATCAATATGGATATTTACAAACAAATGAGTCAAATAAATATCAACAACAACAATAGTAGTAGTAATAATAATGACTTTGAGAATTCGTTTGCCAATAATTCGCTAAGTAATGCATTGACTAACAACAACAACAATAACATTAGCAATGATAGTTGTAGCTATAGCGCTAGCGATAACAACAACATAAGCAATGTTGATAGCAATTTTATTGAATTAACCAACGCTTTCGCTAATGCTACAACAACTATAACAACTGCCGCCAGCAAAACAGCAACAACAACAACAACAACTCTAATAGAAGCCGTAGCTAGCAACTCGCTGATTGATAGCGAAAAGACCAGCGCTACCGCAGCCACAACACAAATTACAACAATTGCAACAGCAGAAGATTTTAAAAATATGGCAACAACAACAAAACCAATTGAAATGAACTCATCAGCTCACACTTCTGAAAATTCTTCCACAATCAACAAACCAACAGCAGTGGACGCTCATACGGTAACCGATGCCAACGCCACAACTCTGGCAGAACATGAACCCTACTATCAGGTGCCGAAGTCAAGCGAACCATACTACGATGCCCCCAAACATTTGCGCCCCGTGCCGCTTTATGAGAATATCGAGGTCTTCTACACCGGCTTGGAGAACTCTACATTGGCTAGCGGCACTGGCGCCGCTCTTAATGGCAGCTTCAAACTGGAACCGCCGAAAGAGAAGCCACCACCGCCGCCAGTAGAAAGTCCTCCGCCGTTCGACGATGTGGACAGCATCGATAACACTGACACTTGGTCTTCGGACAACACCTACGAGACGATTTCATCGCGCCTCCCACATGTCAATGGTCTGGCCGCAGACCACCCTTCGCCGCCCATCAAACGCATGAATTCGACGAAACGCATCAAGAAGGAGTTGCGCAATAAACGTTCGAGTTTCTTGGGCATTGACACCTCGAATTTAGATGATGAGGAGACCTACTTGGAATTGACAGTAGCACCGCCACCAGATATGGCGCAACTGTTGCAGGAGGAGCGACGCTTGGAAAAGCAATTGTACCTGAAGGCGGGTCTGTGCGATAGTTCAGACACAGGTTAGTACCGAAATGTGTTTGTAGGTCTACAAAGCGAAAATATTAATCAATTTCTCTATTACAGGCGAGAGTCGCGACTCGGGCGTCTCTGAGAATCACTCTCGTCAAAGCAGTGAACATTACACCAACTCATCGGAGGAAAACGATCGCCAAATCGATACACCACCGCATAGCCTCAAGTGCAACGAGCTCATCTACCAGAACGAAGCACTACTGACGGCCGCGCAGACACCACTCTTGCAAACAGTGAAGGGAAACTCAGCCGAATCATGGACTGAGTCCGCCACTGTTGCTGCCGCCGCCACAAAGTCATTGACAGAGGCCACCGCCACCGCCAACGCCAAAATGCTCTCCATCGAGGAGAAGATACGCGAACAAGAAGAAGTTCTGCGTGTTGAAAGAGAGCTGCTGCAGTTGGAACAGGAGGAGTTGAAGCGTCAACGCGAGAACTTGATGCTGCGTGAGAATATGGCACGTCGTGAACTTCAACACGGCGCCAAAATGCTTATGTCTGCCAATCGGCGTTCACTGCAAGACCTTAATGGCGTGAACATGTCGCTCGCCGGTGGACTCCCAATACCAAACGGTGGTCCAACTGTAGCCTTCCAAACAGCGATGCCACAGTATGCCATTGCCGCGCATAACATGCAACAGCCGACACAGCAACAATTTGGTGTACCACATCTGGCTACGCAGCCAACACAGCAAATCTATGCAAATGTACCAAATATTGAACAGCAGTACTACCAAGTGGACATTGACTATCGCAAGTCCATGTCCGACCTCCAAGAGTTCTCCAAACGACATATGCTGCCACCTATGCCACCAACAAAACCGATGCGTGCCATGCAAGTGGCCACTTCAGCCAATGCGCTGACCGTCAACGGCGCCGAAGACTTCATGGCATCGCGACATGCCTTGAATGCACAGGGTTTCGGCGGCTCGCTGGTGAAAATCGCAGCACCAACAGCAGCACCACGTGGTCACTCAGTTCACCCCAACAATCACCAATACCCCGCTCACCACTCAACACAAAATCTGAGCAACAGCAGCGGCAGCAACAACAGCATTAGCGGTGTTAATGCGGCGCCACCGGCCATACCAAATGGACACGCCGCATTACCAGGCAATATGTCGCGTAATACGCTACATGCGCTCAGCGCTACCCCGAAACCAAAGTATACCGACGGCTGGGTGCAAGTGCAGCAACGCAAATCGTTCGATACGAATTTGGCCAATGATCCTGCTTGGCTCTCAGCATATCAGCAGAAACGCAAATCCATGCCGGAGCCTTACCACGCCTACAACAACCACTGGCTCGTGCAAGAAGCCGAACAACGACGCATCGCCGAGCAGCAGCAGAGACGCAGTGGTGCGACGACCACAACACCGGTGCACCAGCAAAACGGCAGCGCCAACAGTAATGGCAAGCCGCTGCCAGATTCCATCATACAAACACTAACGGAACGTGTGCAGAGCAAGGGTATCGGTGAGCGAAAGCGGTGAGTCCCCCTACCAATGACACTAACTCAAAGAATTCCAATTAATTTTGATATTTAATTTTTATTTAGATTCGACAACTACAACAACCAATCTGGTGTTTTGGAGAAGAGTCCGTTACACGCTGCCGCCACATACTATCAACACCAACAGCAGCAGCAGCTGTCGCACCCTATAACGCCCTCACATCAGCGACTGCTCAGCGGCTCGACATTGGCCGCAATGCCACCACAAGCCAATGTGAACGCCTCGCCGGCTCATCAGCAACCACAGCCACAGCAGCAGCAACAGGACAAGGTGTTGAGTGTCAGTGGCAAGAAGAAGTGTTCACATTGTGGTGACGAATTAGGTAAAATTTGCTACTACATTGGTTGTGAGTGTTTACATTTGAAATTCCTTACAAGTAATTGAAAGTAATCGAATTTAGTTGGATCGCGCATACTCATAGGTGACATTAATCGTTCACCGAATACTTTAGTGTGTTGTTAAATTCCACAAATTGTGGAACTATTAATGTAAAATGTAATCGATTATCCCACAATACCCTTTGAACTTCTCACCGTACCTCAGTGTAGCTATAATTAAAGTAAATTTTATTGAACCCCTATATATATAGGGAGCATAATTCCTTGCATTTATTATCTGTTTCACCGCCATTAGTTGGTTGAACTTTTAAACGCCAGCATTTGTATTATTTATGGTACTTTATTCGAATTTCAATTTAAAAACATATCTTCCTTACATGCCTTTCCGCAACACGCAGACGTCAATGGCTGCACGGAAGCAAGTTGTCGACGCGTACACAAGGCTCTTAAGTATATAGTTTGGGTGTAATAAATATTGACGTCGAAAAAAGAAATGTATGTCTGTTTTTACACTGTGCACCAAATTACGATTTTTTGTATTTATTTTTTAAATGAATAAAAAATCTATATAATAAACAATTTTTAAATAAGTCAAGTTATGAAAGGATTAATTAAATCGTATATTCACAAACAATTGAAGAAATAGAAAAAAGTGAATTTATTTTTTATTTATTATTTTTCACATTCAAAAATATAGATAAAGATAAAACAACTCACAATTAAAAGAGTAGCTTAAGTTAAATTTTAATTTTCATATTAATTAAATAATTAAAATTTCACCGTTTTTACAATTTCCCGCATGAAATAGGACGCGGTGCCGCCATGATCATCGAATCGCTGCTGCTCTTCTACCACATAAATTGCTTCAAGTGCTGCGTGTGTCACGTGCAGCTCGGTGACGGACTGAATGGGACAGATGTGCGCGTGCGCAACCACAAATTACACTGCCAAAATTGTTACTCCAGCGATGATGGCATCAAATTCAGCTGCGTCTGAGGTCAACTGAGAGAATCCGAGTGGAAATGTGAACGCTGTTTGGAAATCGAGTGGTTGGGTCATAACTGTAGAAAGCAGCTGTTGTTGTTGTGCAAACAAAATGCTGCTGGAGTTGTGGAGAAACACATACATACAAAAACATATAGCTGTTAATATAATAATAATAGCTGTTAATGTAAGAACCGCAAAGAATCGGAGGCGAAAACTCTACAACAAGTCAAAAAGCGCTGAAGTCGTGCTGATAATTTAAAAATATAAAAAAATATTGAATGTTGAATAATTTTCATATTTATATTTACACATTTTGATGTTTCAATTTACACTTTTTAAAAGTAACGAAATTTTCAAATTTTACATTAAATGAATTTTACGAAAAAAAAAAACAAAATACTTAGTAACATATACAACATATGTATGTGTCTACTTAAAACTTACGCTAAATGCTTATGAAACAAACTGAAATCAAAACAAAAGTTGAATTTGAAATGGAAGTAATCAATTCTACAATAACTTGTGTATAACGCAATAGATATACATATATATACATACATATATACACACGCATATCTATACAAATGTGCAGCTATGAATTGTTAAGACTTTTGCTAATATTTTTATTTCGGCTAACAAAAGTCCAACGCGATCGACACGCAGTGGCAACTAACAATGTTCAATATTAAAATCTATTAAATGTTGAAGCAAACAAATATTCTAGTTGAAAAACAAAATCGTTTATATCACACGAAATGCATATACATATTAAAAACAAAGCATATTCATTGATGTTAATTACTGTGCTGAAAGCAAGCAAAAAGCTCTACAAATCTAAGCAGAAATATTATAGCTCTTTATGGCAAGTTTATGGCAACACTTAGCACACTAAATGAATGTTGAATATGGAAATTTTGATTGTTATTAAATGTTGAATAAAATTAGGAAAACGGCGTTAAGGCCTAAAACTGAGCGCTTAAGACGCGAAAACCCGAAACAAAGCTAAACAAGTCAATTGACAACAAGTAACGACATATGAATAATGTTAGGCAAGAAGCATTGCTTTCGCCAAATATACCGAAAAAAAGATAATGGAAATTACAAATTTAATGGCTTGTTCGGTTTTTTTACGATATTGTAACATATATTAATTAAAAAATCTTTAATTCTTGAATTATTTTTACGACAAAAAGAAAATATAAAATTGTCATTTTGTATTTAAGCAACCTATTTAACCTTGTGTAATTCGCAAAAATTACATGCATATAATTATACATACATACACATTTTATTTACTCTGCTATACATATGTACATTAGATTTAATGACTTTTGTGTAAATATTTTTTCGCTGAATATATTTATTTATAGTTTTTATGTGCAACCAATAAAAAAACAATAAAAAACACTAAAATCAATAATAAACGTTTTTTTCTGTTATCCAGTGATTTTTTATTTAAGAATATACAATTTGTTTGAATATATTCTTTAAACATGGGTATGATAAAATTTAACTACATTTTTTGAAAAGATTTAAATGTACCTTATAGTAAATGCACCCATGAAAAATAATATTGCATTAAACACACATAAATATGTACATATATACAATATTATTTAACGGGACCTTTTACATTTAATTATCGCAAATTCACGGAAATCAAGTTTTAATAAATATTTCGCATAAAATGTTTTTTTAATTTTAATTTTATGTAAGCTGAATGATTTTAATAAGGAATTATGCATGCATACCAAGATATTCAACAAATTCAGCAAAATAATTGAGAAACAACAACATAAAAATTGATAAAACTATATATACATATGTGTATATAGTTATATCTGTAAGAATTTTTAATTCAATTACATTTTTTACGATAGCATATTCAGTCAATTCATAAAACAAAGTAAGTAAAGTAACCACTATCGTATTGCTGCACTTATTTTATGTAAATTTGTAATTATATTTGCATTAAATCGATGAATTTGTATTGCGAAATTTATTAAAAATAAATATATTTAAGATCTAAATGTATACAAATGATGTTTGGAAAATTAAATTTCACTTTAGACTTGTTTTATTTAAGCCATGAATTACGGGGGTTAATATGTTGAGAAGTAACAAAATGATGTGTGCAATGCTGTATGTACGTGTGTGATTTACAGTAACAATTGCAGTAACTGAACTTTGTGTGGTAAACCCTTGGCAAGAAAAGTCTCTTGTATACACCCTTTTGCAATATGTTGCTGGCAACATAATCATTGAAACATGTCTCTTAGCGATATGAGTCTATCAGAAACATTTGATAATTTGCTAAAAGTTGAAGCTTAATTGATGGTCTACTTTTAGGCGCCTTCTTTAAATATATTTTGATGCTGATAGCTAATGCGTTCATTTTCAAAATATTGACTTTATGTCTCAAATTATCCACAGTAAATATTATTACATGTCAAGTGTGCTTAAAAACTGGAACTCTCTCTCTCTATTTTGTATCTGGTATCATGAGGTTAAAGTCTGCACAGTCACCGTTCCATCGTTTAAACATTACAGCATACATATATCTTATATAAAAGCAAGTTAATGTTAAATAAACAAAAAGAACATCTGAGAATTTTTGCGGTGAAATATCATTGATACCATAAACGTCCATCGCAAAAGGTAGATTATTGAATTGCGAATCTGAAAACTCTAAACGTAACTTCTGGCAAATATAAAACCAAACAAAATTCGTCTGATTTGTTTTATTATTTGTTAATTAAAAATTGTGGCCTACATTTAGGCTTCAACTAAATAAAAATACTTCCTGCAGATACCCATACTAAAGTATAAATGAAAATTGTTGGTTTTTATGTAACGTTATATATATTTTTCAAAGTTAGAGCCTTAAGATTACCGAACATTAAATTATTCACTTCAAAATCCATTATTTTACTTTAAAATCACTACTACTTATGCTATGTACGATACAAGAGATAGTAATAAAATCACTCATACGCCATGTTGGCAATTTCGGTTTAATAAGACAATTGCAATATATTTAATTGAAACTTCTTGTTCTTAACAGCTCTTGAGCTTTTGTTAGATTCCAAAGCTTCACAAAATGTATATGATAGGTGTTTTTCTTTGTATCATGGAATACTTTAATATTGTTAAACCTGGAAATTGTGAACAAAATTTACCGCTTATTCAACTTAAAGTACTGCCACAAACGAGATATATGCTATTTATGACGTTCGTAAGTACACTAACTGAGCCCAAGTCGAGCTCACACAAAATCTATTGCCCAGTTATAAATCTTATTACTAAATATTCTTCCGAATTAATGGTGTTAGGCAAACCAAATTGACACCACACACATCTGTTCACTCCCATTTTCCAACCGACACTAACCAAACAAATTTAAAGCCGCAGATAGTTGACCATCTGCAAGCCTGTAGCCGTATCCCATTCACGTGATTCGGCGAATTTAAACTCGCATAGCCATTTGTTCTCCATTTCGTCGTAGCGTGCGATAGCCTCACCGGAAACACTGTACAACTTATTGTCCACGACAAATATTTCATAAAACTCGCGCTCCTCCCAAAAATTGATGACATCCCAGCGATTGGCGCGCAAGTCGAACCGTTCCATACAGCTGCCGAGTCCCTCACAACAATAAATATTCGAACCGATAGCCGCGCTGGAGCAATAGCTATTCACCTCACGCATGGCGGGCATCTCCTGCCACTGGCCGATGCGCGGATCGTAGCGCTCTACCGAGAACAGTGATCGATGATCGGTCTCACCACCCATCACATAGAGCGTATTATCTGTTGAAAGAACAAAGTCATTATGTGAAATTACTTTCGTCATACACACCACTCACCGCACACCACGGCGCCCATTGCGTTGCGCTTCGCCAGCATATTCTCACGAAAGGTCGCTTTGTTAGTGACCAAATTCAAACACTCCACCGTACACGTGGCGCCTTGCAACGTATTGCCGCCGAGCGCATACAAACAGCCATTCAAAATGACCGAGCGGTGGTGCGAACGCTCCATCAGCAACGGGTGCAGCTCGTGCCACTGATCGCGATAGATATTGTAGTAGAAACACTCGCGTGTGCTGCGACCCACACTGCCGCCTTGAGCATATAGAATATTTTTGTGTGCCGTCAAACTGACGGCGAAAGCTGGACGTGGCAGTGGCTGCAGCTGCGTCGCCTCGTCGAATGACAAATTGAAACGTTGTAAATCCGGTTTGCGGCCCATTTTGTCCAACATAAAGATATGCCACTCCATGCTGTCGGCGCTGTGCAGAACGTCGCGCAGCCAACTTTGGCTATCCGCGCTCTGTTTGAGAACGGACAGTGACCGTGCCACTTCTGAAGTTACACAAGCCGGGTGTATGTAACGCAGCAGTGGCGCCAAGTGGACTGCGCGCTCGGTCGGTCTATGTTCAGCCCAGCGCGTCAAGCCGCATAGCACAGCATCGTCGGAATGAACGTAGAGCGCATCGTTAGCCAATATGTTACTGAGCTGCAATGGAAAAATGGTTTGTCATTATTGTTGTGTTATCCGACGCGCACATTTACCTCCGAATATGTCATATCCAAGAACTCCTCACTCTGCACAACCTCTTTAAAATGGGTTATGATATACTGACAAGCTGAATCCAGCAATGTGAAATTATTTTGCTTCTCTGAAAGTGAAAACGATATAAAATATATATGTAGTATAACGCAGCCACTCCAGTCACCTGCAAAATGCTTAAAACCGAGACAATTATCAGCGTCCAGCTGCGCGCACATATATTCCGTACACAAGTCCATCAAATGCTCCAGCTGCAGAAAAGCCGCAGTCTCCAGCAACTGCTGAACACAGTCAATATAATTATTCAGGTGACCTGTGTAGATGAATTCCACCGCCAACTCCAAGCAACGCGGATCCATTTCGTGTATATGCACTTCGCGCTGTGAACTCTCCGGAAAGTTGCCACCGAACATCGCTTGGAAGTAGGGACTCGCAGCTGCGAGTATATTGCGATGGGCCTTAATGCGCAGATCGCCACATATCAGGGAAATATCAGTATACTGGAAATATAGAATTTAAAAAGGATTAAACCTTTTTATTGAGACGTAGTAGAATTAAGGCGTGGCGGTAGTCAATTAACCATGCACCCAATAAGGCTTCCATCCGCGCCACTTCTCCACCATTCTAATGATACACATTACCTGCTCGCTTTTGCGAAACTCATTAAGCTGCACCAGTAGCGCTTCGGCGTGCTCATTTTGCAACGACTTTGCTGCCGCTAGGCGTCCGGTACCGCCATTGCCGCCGCCACCGCTGCCGCTCATTTTCCACAACACACTGTGACCTCGTCTTCCGGCGCTGAATATGCTGCGACCGTTATTACGGTTGCTTGTGCTGTTGTTGTTATAGGTATTGCTACGAATATTGCTTACGCCGAATTTCGCTCTGATTATTCGATTTAATTAGCTGCATTTATTTTTCAATTTTGCGCACAAATTTTTCACTGACCACATTTTTCGTTGTTCTCTTTACTTCTTCTTCAATCCAATTGCACACTTCTTTGTTTTGCCAGCGTCTGCCTTCGTTGCTGTGTTATTTATGGTGGTTGCGCACATTATTATCTAATACTTACACACTTCCACCGTCACATGAAATGCCAAAATATTCGAGCCTGCGCACTGGCGGCCAAATCAGTGTATCTTGCTCGCATATATAGAATGACATGCGAATAGAGTGTGAAGATAAACAAGCCAACAGCTGTTGCTTTCCCAACGACCTTCTTTAGCGGCAAATTTAATGACAACACAATTTGTTGATAACACGTCCTTGTGCAGATAACAGAGTTACATTTTAACATTGAAAGTCTGCCTATCTAGCGACATTTACGATTATGTATTATATTCCCGGATTTTATGGAAGGATTTTGCTAAAAACTGCAACTAAAATGTGTACAACATTCAGAATGTTTAATATTTAATGTACTCGAAAACTTTCCGATATAATTATCTGCACTGAAATCACCTTCAGCCGAAGATCAACTGAAACTACATCTGTTTCATAGAAACCCTGGCCTGATACGGAAACATTAGACTAATTGTGTCTGTCTGACCTTTCACTCAGCGACAACTGGTTTTTGTTTTGTAAAAAGAATTTCCCACACATATTTTCCTGCTTTTGTGACAGTTCTTAGCCGAATTTAAATACTGGACCGTAACGTTAACGTAGTGTGAATGTCAGTTAACTCAGTTGCAATTTAAATAAATAAATTGTCCTTAAAATTTATATTTTTTTTATGTTTTACTTTATTATTTTTTTTTACATCTTATAAGTTAACAAATATTCAAATTTCACATATATTTAGTTTGAAATGTTGTGATTTCCAAATCATTATTTTGCTTTTCTGCTTTCGATTTCACTCAATCCAACGAATGTCCTTTCACATATATATGAGTAAATACATACATAAAGTGATAAATTAGTTAAATTATTAATAATTACATAACACAATGTAGTACATATAAATTTACAAAGAGCATTACATCGTATTTATTTTGTGTGGTTTTTGTTCGTTTTGGTGTAGAAATCGAAAAGTGGTACATACAGTGTGTGTTTTTTTACTGTTGTTGGCTTCGAATAGCACACGAAATTCACTACATTAAAGAAATTCAGCTTCAAAAATAAAGCAAATTGCAACTAAACGCTAAATACATACATACATAAATTAAACAAATTTTACATATTTCTTTTTTTCTTATTTGAAAATACAAAAACAACACCAATAGAATTCAAGCAACGCATGACAACCGTCCACATTATTGCTGCTATCCGTGTGAGTGTATGTTGGTGCAGGTGGCTATATGTATTTGTGCCATGATTATTAACTGTTTACTCGCTTTCTTTACCACACCTCACACTTCTGCACGGGGTTCATGCGGGATCCTTCGGGGCAATTGAAGTCGCGCGCAAAGTCCTTCATATTACTGAATGTGCCCATGACGCGGAACTGCGAGGGCGAGTGTACGCCGGTCGTGATGCGCATTTTGAGCGTTTCTGCGCAAAAAATGAAATAATCGGAAGTAAATTTCAGTTTACGTTTTAAAATGGAAATTGTATTTAATGTACGCACCTTTGCGGTATTTGGCACACCATGTTTGACCAGCAGAGATCCAGAACATCTGTTCGGGGGTGTAGTCCAGGCCAGGCAATTTCGGCTCGGGTCCATTCTTTTCCACCCACTGACGATACGCACGATACGATTCTTTCACACCACCATTGTCGGCAATATTCTCACCCTGCGTATTGACGCCATTCAACTGGAAATAAATAAACAAAGTGTAGTTTTTAATTATTATCGATCAGAGGCTTATTTGCAAAACAATAGAATTGAGCCATCTAGTCTAAATCTAATGTTGCTTAATTTTGAAAAAAAAAAAACGAACGCGTTTCGTATCAAATCAATTCAGATATTCCTACGTTTTCCCACATAATTTCTAATTTCTAATAAGCATGTGCTTTCCCTTTTACTTACATTCAAACCAGTTTGTCCATCCGTGAAATTTCCGTATTGTTCAATAATACATTTTGCCTTGTCCAAATAGGCCTTCTGGGTATCCTCTGCCCACCAGTCCAACAAGTTGCCCTGCAAGTCGAAACGACGTCCCTGATCATCGAAACCGTGCGTAATCTCATGGCCAATAACGAAACCGATGGCACCATAGTTCATGTACTTGGGGCGGGCAGCATGGAAGAAGTGTCCTTGCAGAATACCAGCGGGGAATTCTAAAGGAACGAAAGCACAAATTTAGCCACAAAATAGTCTCACTTATATATATATTTCTTATACATAGTACAAGTAGGACTTACGTATACTGTTCTCGATCGATGAATAGTAGGCATTCACAACCGCTGGACGTGCGTGACGCATCCAATCCGTCTTATTCACTGGCAAGCGCAGCTTGTTGAACGAGTAATCAGTACCGAAGACATTCATGTTCAGGAAGGACTCAAAGTATTTGCTTGAGTCAATATCCAAATTGCGATAGTATTCCTCCAATTTCGAATTATCCAACATCTCGTCGGGATAGCCAATGTGTGTAGTCATGGCATACAATTTCTTCTTAGCCTCCTTCTTGGTAACCTCGTCCATCCAATCAACCTCGCTGAGTATATTGTCGAAGACACCGCGTATTTGATGCACCATATCCAATGCAATAGCCTTGGAGTCTTGCTTGAAATGTTTGCGCACATACAGCGAACCGACGGCAATGGCCAAGCTATTAAGCCCCAATATGAAGAAGTGAACGGAGGAGTGAGGATAATGTTCACAAATAATCGGCGCATAAGGTTCAAAAAATGGTAAACACATGATGACACGAGTGTGGGGGAATGTGGAATGCATGGTTTGACATGAGTTATGTGAATCGAACATCATTATGGTCCCATAATAAGCGATATACGAACGATGTGTCATGAGTAAATATGATGTGGGACGCATATATGCACGATGAGAAACGAATACGAGTATAATAAACGATGTAGCAACGATATGGAACGATGATGTACGATAAGTAGCGATGTGACCACAAGCACGTTGTTCAAATGTTTTATGAATTGGACATAAAAAAGAATAATAAAGTTTAATGATTAATTATTAATCATGTTAATCAAATAAATATGCATAAAAAGATAAATAAAAAACTAAATATTTAAGTTTTTAAATTCTTCTACTGAGTATGTACGTGTGTTCTTCAATGAAAGCAATCAAATATAAGTGTGTACTGTTAGCCTGTAACATAAAAACTTCTTACAAAAGCCGATGAAACGAAAGGTGGATAAAAAGTGCAAAAATTTAACGATGTAAAAAAGCTTTCCTATAGTATTTTTAATAAATTAATTTAACGAACAATTACATAATATGAAGAAACTTAAAATGCAAAACTCAATGTTCTAGCTATCAAAGAAAAGCACCCATGGTTATGATGGCAGTACACCAATAAATGCATACCATACATAAACTAATTAATTAAAACAAGAGTTATGAGTAGTGCATTTGAGTTAGGAAAAATATTAGTTCTTTTTTTTCTTTCTTGTTTTTGAAAACCAAGCTCTGGTCCACACGTTAGTCCAACTTAAATGGAACAATCAATCCAACATTTTTTTTAAATCTATATGAATGTGATTCTGTTGATCTTGATTGTAAGCTTACTTATATATAAAATAGCGCTCCCAGAGACGGATATAACAGTTACATTAGACATGGATTCGCTTAAGATTAATCGATATGCTTTCAGGCAAAAAATTAATGTCTTATTGATGTACCCATCACGTCTTAAAAAATATATCATTTATGAATAGTAAAGAAACCCAACAAGCAAAACAATAAATCTATATACCCTTCAACATCATATTCGAGATCACGTACTCCGCTGAAAGGTAGAAAGTAGAGACAAACGTGTGTACTTCAATATTCCCTTAGTTTTGCAAATAAAAATTAAAAAAAAATTAATTGAAGCAAAATAATGCAAACACAAAGGCGCATGCGATAATTAACGAAATGCAGTAGTAATTGCCCATTATTAGAGAAGAAAAACACTAAGTAAGAGTACGTAAGTATTAAAAAAAACTTAAGAAGCAATAAATAATCATCCTTAATAACAAAGAAAGCTTGTATACAGTTCTAAGAGTAATCGAACAGGTAAAAGAAAGAACGAAAAACTATGAACATGGACTCTACGCTGTTTCGAACTTTTTTATTAATCATTCTCAACAGTTTGTATGCCTACTAATCAAGGCCGTTAATAGACACCGATATTTGTTTTAACATTTACAAGAGGAAAATTATCTGCGATACCAGATCTGAAGAACCCCCCGATAGCGCGAACTTTCATTTTTGTGTTTACCCTTACTTGTGAGTGATAAATATGAAGTATATCATTCAAACAACTCTAAGTTATTGGCTTACTTTTATGGTGATAAGCGAGCTTTGGGAGCTCTGTTTAGAGGGTTAGTGTAACGTGTATTCGAGTATTTTTAAAATATTGAAGACATTTTGAGATGACTCACAATGCCTATTAGGTAAGTTTTGTAGTAACAAATTTAAATTCTAACCTTCAAATTGTGTGCTATCAGTGCAGATACGAAATGAAATGAATAATACCAAAAACAAAACAAATTGTGAGGAACTAGTGTAGCCACAATACAAAACTCAACTCAAAATTGGTGTTAATTAAATCAAACAAAAGTAAATAAAAATAAATAAATCTATTGAACTTAGTACCCATCTACTTCATCTTCGACCTCATCATCATAGCTGTAAAAAAGCAAAGATAAAACATATACTTATATATATTAACGTATTAATTGAAGAGTTTCAGTCTAAACGAATTAGAATTAAACAAATGCATAGAACGCACGATTTTTCTAAGGGAACAAGCCAATATTTTGTACAACAACAGCAAATAGCACTAGTGGTAAAAGATAAGGGTCAATTTAAAATTTGCAGGGTACAACACATGCCGTCACATCAATTACGTGCACACAAACAATTCTATACTAGGTGAACATTTTGCAGTCAAATCAGCAAATGTCGTAGCATTCTTCTATCAGTGGGCAATAAATTTCGCAAACTTTCATTCATAATTTAATTTGTTTTTATGGAACTTTTTAAACAACCACATACCTGCCACTGGCGATATCGACACACTCCTTCCAGCGGGCCTCCTGCTCCTGACGGCCCGACAAAGCGGTCGCGTATTGCAGTTGACGCTTGCGGAATTGCTCCGAGAGGAAAACGATCGAAAAGGCGTGTATACGCCACATCATGTAGTTGGCAATCACACGATCGGGTGTACGCTCCAATAGTGGACCTAATTCTTCAAAGAAACTGGGCACCGAAAGATTCACTGGCTCATCTTCGTTCACATTGATTTTTTCCGGCAGCAAAGCGTTGACGTAGTCCACCCACTGCACGTAGGGATAAGCTTCTTGCAGTTGCTTCAATGTGCGTATGTTGTAGAGATCGTTGGTGTTGCGGCGCTTCTCAGCTGGCCAGGAAATCTAACGGTAAAACAATTTAATTTAACTTCCCCTATTAAGTCTTCGTATAGACAACTCACATTGGCCAAAGCCATCTCGAAATCGAGCGATTCTCGTAATTCACGCTTCGCTACATCCTTATCAGCACCAAAAAGCACAGCCATATCGACCATATAGTCATAGTAGGAGCTCACCAATGTCTCGTTGAAACCTTTGATTAGATATTCGCGACTCAAACCAATAGCCGATTGATCAAACTGTATTGGTAAAAAGAAAAATTGAGAAGTAAAGTAAACTGTGGTAACCACAAAGAAGCAAAATGGACTCACATCAATAATGCGAACTGTACTGTTCTTCAAATCCACACTGACTGAAAAGTCAATAATATAGTCCATGCTAAAGCCCATTTTACGGAATTTCTTTACAGTCTCCTGCCAAGTCCAGCTGTTGTCCGCGTTCCATGAGTCGCCCTCAATTACCGGCCAGCCGCCGAGTTTTTTGGCAATGTCTGCAATGGGTTTGGAATCCAGCTCCTCAATCAGTGCTGTAATGGGCGAAATTAATTTTCAATATTTTTTCAAAACATTAAAACCAGAAAACTCACATTTGTTCATGCATGCCTTGTACAGCGCGTTCGGTAGCTGGTAGTGTTTGGGCTCCGTGGCTGGTCGCTCCTCGGTAATAATCTCCTTCAGCTGTTCGTGTAATTTATCCGAGATCACAGAGAACGTATTCAAGGAATCCTTGTCATCGGGTATTAGATTCTCTTCAATGTAAGTACCGCAGACGAATTCATAGAAATTATCGCAAGGTTCGACTTCCGGCTTCATTTTGCTCAGCACCGCCGACGAGGTATGTATGCATTCGGCTGAGAGGCAGACGTCTTCCTTTGGCATCTTCTGTGGTGGCATAAAGACCTCATTGTCCGTGTTGCGAGTGGAGCCTTGCAGCGCCTCTGGTGGATTGGTAGTGGCTTTGAGCTCTATCGGAAGAAAGCGATTAATGAAATTTCGAATGTTCTTACTTAATATGAGCAGGTAAGTATAAGTTAGTATTTAGATGTCTCACAATATGCTTCGTTTAACTCACCTTCTACCAAACGATTAGAGAGTATTACCGAAACAAGTCCAATGACCAGACCAACAACTGCGATCAACGCAATAATACTGATCAATACGAGGCATCGTTCCAACGTGGTCCGTCTACGCCACCAATTCGGATTTCTAGAAGATAAAAAAACGAGAAAACGTTTAGATTCGTATTTTATAGCAAAAATCATTGAATTTATATAAAATTAAATTAAATGAAAATGTGTGAATCCGAGTAAGAAATTAACTCAAACTACTTTCTTCGAGATGAAGATGAATTTCTACAACTTTACAAGAGGAGGAAATACTCGTAAATGAAACCTTGAAAATGTTTCGTCTGCATTGTCAGCTTCCCTGCTGTCAACAATTCAAGTTTATCACATATTTACTTATGTATGTGTATGTATATGCTATTTTTAAGTATTGACCATGATCTCGTTTTTTTCATAGGAAAGCTTAATAGGGAAGACGGGAGCGTGGACATAAGTAGGAAGTCAAGTCGATTCACGTGCGGACATCTAATTTATGCGCCGACAAATTAACTCCAGCTGTGGCCGGAAAAGAAGAATTTACATTGCAAATAAAGCAAAATGGGACATGTGTTTACAAAACATCGACTCGTTTAAAAGCACACATACCCATACAAATGAAGGGTTTAAACGTGGACGCCATTTTCAACAATTCGAAAATTTATCAATAGTAATAAAGAATGTATACCCTTCACTCAGAATCAACTACCATTACTAATAATTTGTGAGTTTCCACGCTAGAGCAACCAATCCTTTTCTACGATATGTTTTATTATGTTTCTCTAGCATCAGATCAGGATAATTCTTTTTTATCTAATCTCGACATTTCTATATTTCAAAACCTTGTTTTTGAATCATATTACAATTACGATAACATGCAATTTCATTTAGTGAAGCAATATCTGTGAAATTTACTTACATATATTCCATGTTAAACCTATTCTATATCTATATATATTCTTCCAAGAAGTCTGATACAGTTTTAGAAACCGACCGATTAATCGGCCTTGGTATCGGCATCGGCCAGTATCGGCCACAAAATTAAGCATCGGCATCGGTATCGGCATCGGCCATATTTGGCCGATTCTTAGCCGATTCTTTCTGCTTCTTTTGGATTATACTTAAATACATTTTTTTACTTTTTTGATTTCTTTAGAGCATAAAATTTTAATCCTTCTGTTTACCATATAAAACACAGTGAATCACATTTGACTAAACTAACAATTCATCATAGTGATAATTTAAGTCTAGTATAAAGAAATTCAATAATTTTGCATTAAAAAAAGGTTTTATTTAGCACTGCTAGAAACATTCGATTTATGTCAAATATGTACAGTTTTATTTAAAGTTGTTGAGATTTTGAAGATAATGTCATAAAGCCACTATTATAGAAGCATTCGTAACTAGGTTAATCTATTTTTAAAAGTTTGCCATAGACAGGATCACGTAATAATCACTTGGTGCTGGCCTGGACTATAAGGTGCATGGAAAAGAACTTCCCAAACAAGTTTCCGAAGTTTCTATTGCGTCACTATCACTATTTGCCGCCTTTCACAATGTGAGATATAAATGACAAAAGTCATCTCTTTGAAAATAACGGATTCTTTTTACTAGACCTACTATTTTCGAATATTGGCCTTAATGCTCATATTTGTCCTTAAGGGGTCACCCAGTGTAACCCATGAAAAATTAGGCGATTTTAGAGAATTTTTTTAAAGAAAGTACTCGGTCGAATGTTTCGAAATTTTTTGGACATAATAAACTTTCAACTATATTTTAAGATTTTTATTTTCCAAATTTTTGAAAAATAAAGGAGTTATGGGTTGTCTTGGGAGGTGCCAAAAAAAAAATTCTCCAACTGCTGACAAGATTCCGGCCGAATGAGTAACTGAAACACAAAAATTTAAAAAGGTTATTAAAGTTGAATTTATTCCCTATGCAATGACCTACGATTATTGAAAGATATCAAACATTAACAAAAAGCAGTAGTTCTGAAAAAAATTTCGATTTTTTAGGTAAAAAATGGTCGTTTTTTAAATGCCAAATTGACAATATTCAACAAATCAAGAAGATCGTAAGTCATTGTATAGTAAATATATTCAAGAACATTCAGTTTAAATTTGAAGTTGATCAGTCAATATCTCGTTGAGTTATGATGTCAGTAATTTTGTGAAAAGTCGTTTCGAGAAAAACGCGTTTAAAGTATCGACTATAGCGGCTTATACCAGTGAGCGATTGCACTTTAGAACGATGCCATTCAAAAACTATTCAAGATACGACATTACCGCTTTCACAGGATATTTTTGAAATTATAAACTATCGAATTGGCAAAAAATAAAAAATCGATTTTTTGAAAATGTCACACCGGTATACCCCCTTAAAGGAAAAAAGCTATATTGCTGATTGCTGATTCGCTTTGAGAAAACGCGTATAACTTATTTGTTCTATCAACATACATATATCTTATAATAATAATTTATTTAGTTTTGAACAACTTCATATTTACATATGAATTGAGTTGTTTACTTATTTTGTGATGTTATTTGTCTTTGTTTTTATTTTGTTACTACACTAATTTACTAAATAAAGTGGTTGATGAAAGAATCGGCATCGGCATCGGCATCGGCCGATTCTTTGCCAACTGGCCGATTAATCGGTATCGGCATCGGCATCGGCCAAAATTTTGGTATCGGTCGGACACTATACAGTTTTCTTATAAAGTTTTTCTGTATAAAATTTCTATATAAAATGGCATTGTTTAAAGTTCCAAGTCAACTATCTTACACTGACTTTTCACAAATCGTCGTCGAATTTTCCATTAATCATGACGCACTGAAATTTATCTCAATTAGTCGAGAGATTACTTGAAAGCAGTGCTGATAAGCAACAGAAGCAACAGGGGCTCACTCACACACTTAAAAACATACACAATGACTTTGTTTGTAAACATAACAGTAAATACACAGTAGTTTGCTTTTACAATATTATTCACGATTTTTCGCCGCGCAACTTCGACAAAGCGAAACAAGCGAAACCCGATAGCCAGTCAACTTTGTTGAATTGCATTGTAACTTGCATCTTGCAATTGCTTATTTGGGCGTTGCAAGCTACCAAGTTGCAGTGGCAACAACAACAGCGGCAACCATTAGTTTTGGCGCCGTCGGCAGTTATTGCTGCTGCCTGTGGTTTAAAAATAGAAATGTGTAGCAATCATCAACTGGTGCATGTCGTTTGTATGTAAGCTGTAAGTAGTTAACAGTAAGTAGTTAATTGCAATGTGATCGAGTCGTAAAAGAAAATCGAACAGCCAAATTGTCACTGAAACTTGTCTTGTGGCTTTACGTTCAAATGACCAACAACAACAATAACAACCAGAATTGTTGGCAATTCCCTGCTTGCAACAGAGGACTTTTCTTACACACAAATGATACATACACACACACATGCAACTATAGCTAAATATATGCATTTGTGTTAGTTTGCAAAGTCCGCGACTTTGCCACCGAAATATGACTGACCATTGTTGGAAACTTGCTTAGCTGCACGTAAACATTCATACATATATACAAGTTTATTTATAATTTGCAGCTTCCTTTTCAAGTGTTTTCATACGTATGTATGTGCATGTATAAGTTAGCGCTTTTTGTATTTAGTTATATCAGTTCATTTAATTCGGTTTATTTTCAGCGGTGATTTTAGCAAGTTAATTGCTTGCAATTGTTTTTATGTATGTGTAGAGAGTGCATGTGCAAAAAATGGACAAATACTTATTATAAATACAACAAAAATATGTGATTACACTTTACAATTGTCGTATCTCATGAAAGGAAAAATGAATAAATGTGAAATATAGCAATTTGTCACTTCGCTTTACTTCCTTTGTGTTTACTTCAGTCCCATAGTTAACAACAAACAGACATATCGTACATACAAAAGCTGTTATGCGGTTGTTAGTTTCATTACATGTTTTGTGTTTTTCATTAGTTGTGTGATTTTAATTTGTGCTAAGCTCAGCTGTCATCTCTAAACATCCTCACTATTTAATTAGCATTTAGCAAGTGAGTCAGTGAGACGGTAGGAAACTCTTAGCGTTATGCGTGCCATTGCAGCTTTTTTGCTTCGACATGAAGCTCAGCAAATGACACGCAAGTCAACAGACTAAAACTCAACTAAATTGTGTGAATATCAAACAATAAACAAAACGAGAGAGCAGCTCAGTTAAATACGATTTTTTAATATTTTTTTTTAAATATATATACAGTCAATATTTATACATAAAGTACATATCTATCAATGTTTCTTGGTATTTTGTTTTTTTTCTTGTATTTGGTCGGTTAAAATGTCGATACAGAAGAAATTGGCAAACGATTTGTTGATTTTGTTCAAACTCATATTATGTAAATAAAGAAAGTTAATAAAATCTGTTATTTTCAGAACAAAATCTTGTTCCAAAGAAATTTTATTGTGGCTTTTGTATTATTTCTGTCAGCATGAAATGATTAACATGTTGTTGGAGTTAGATTAAAAGTTATTAAGGTTAACCAAACGTCTTTCTTTTTTCAAGAAAAATTAACCGCTACAGTCGATATAAATAGTATGTATCTAAACACCTGTTTTATCACAGGGCTCAATAATTATGTCGCCTCTATATATATATACAAGTAGGTAATAATAAGGTAACATATTAAAATCTTAAATCTTAGAAAAGAATATCTTAGAATAACACTTTCTTTAGTTTAAAAAAATATATATTTTTGTAGAATTGCTTATATATGGTGGCCACAGATATTTGTGTATATAGTACAGTGGAACTTCCATAACTCGAAAACTTCTTTAACTCGAAGATCTCCATAACTCGAACTTTTGAATCGGCAATAGCGTTTAGAAGCAAAATTGCATACAAATTTCCTTCCCTAACTCGAATTTTCTATAACTCGAAGTTCTCCATAACTCGAACTCTTGAAGTGGCAATAGAAGGCAAATTTCATAAAAATTTCCTTCCATAAATCGAACTTTTTGGTCACGCCATAATACAAAATTTAAAATTTTATTATCGAGGCTGAATTTTAAAAGTGTCCCTCTATATCGTGCGGAGGCGAACAAAAAATATGATATTACACTTATAGATTTCATAAATCATCTAACAAAGCCATGGGATACAGACGTCAAGAGCCAAACAATAGCAAAATGTAAAAATTACAGAAAACATCTTTTAACCTAAAAATCCATAAAAATTTTTGCGAAGTAAATAAATAAAACAGTGTATAAATCTATATTTTACAGCTTTTTGAAAATTTATATGTTTTAATGAAAATTCTATAACTCGAAGTCTCTCTAACTCGAAGTTGTTTTGTGGATTATAGTGATTCGAGTTAGAGAAGTTCCACTGTATATATATTCACCCTGGAGAACATATCGTAAAATTTGCTAATAATCTCATCAAAAATATATATTTTTTCAATACTTGTCCCCAAGGTCAAGCTTGTAGGCAAAATTGGGCTATTGACATGCCTGGTATGTGTTAATTAAACACGACGCAATACTTTAATAACAGACGTTGCAAAACAAGACAAAAACTTGTAATTTTCAATGATTACCTTTATAAATTTCCTGATCGAAGTAATTAAAACCGGTTAAGAAGATGCTAGATTAGCAATAAAAATCAATTTTCAATTAGCATTTAACACACATCTATGAACACACTTGCAAAAATATTTGAAAATAAAAAATGAAATATAATAGAGAATACCAGATTACTGGATTAGTCTATATCCCTAAGTACATATGCTGTTAAGTATGCTATTAAGCCTATGAATAAAGTTATATAATATGACCAGTCATAAAATCGTATTTGCTGCATTGAATGGATCTTTTCTGTGAGAAAGATAAGATAAGAGAAACACCTACTTAAAATTATCAATATTATAATTTATTTTCTCTGAAAAATCACTTATTATACTCGCAATGTTTAGAAATTAAAATTGGTGCTGTTTCAAGCAATAGCTTAAGGCTTATCAGTACCAAATGAAACGAATTTGTGCAGCCATTTGCAATAATAATATTACGCACAGCACTGCAGTGTGTAGTCAGCTTAAAGCGTAGCTTGAAATAAGACATGTGCATAAAAATTTGTGAGTCGGTTTTAGTAGGCAATTGTATGTATGTATATGTATTTAGATAATTAAAACTCAAAAGCTCAATCAATAACTCATTAACTTTTTGTTTACGCTTTAAGCGCGAAAAACCCACTTGCGATTGCTCAAGCCTTAATTACACCAACAATTATGGCAAACCGCAAGCAACCGCAAGTGTTATCACTGAATTCAAATCACTGAGCTGCTCTTCTGTTCGGCAGCGAAGCTTAAAAGAGCGCTGATTTCATGTAAATCACATTACTTTCAATTTGCAATTTTTGAGAGAAAGTCAATTTTCAATATTTTTAGCACTAAAATATTTATAACGCTAAACTTACGACATGTTCTTTAATTATTTAATTTAATTATATTTGTATTGCCAACTGTGCTTTTTAGGTGCTGCACTCACCGCAAATAACTACAAACTAAGCATATTTTTTGCATTACCTACAACACAGCAGATGATATCTCATCACAAAACATTATTTGTTGTTGTTGTTTAAATAGTTGTTTTTTTTTAGTTTGCTGTTATTTTATCTCGTTTTTTTTATAAACAAACTTCTCGCTTGTTTTTATTGTATTTTACTTAATGTTCTCTGTTTACTATTGTTTTTGTCGTTTGTAATCACAGCAATTACACGTCTGCACTGCGCCAGAAAGTAAATACAAATGAAATTAAAGAGACTGTCGGAGGTGCTTCCCCACCACTACCTACCGCATCTGCCATGCATATCTGCCAAGTGTTGGTAGACAGCAGTTCTCACTCAATTTCAATTATAAATGCACATACAAATGTATATTTATACACAAGTACCTACCAGTACCAGTACCAGTCCGTATGTAAGTCACAACAGAATTCTTAGAAGGCTCAGAACAAGTATTGAAGTGCATTGCAGTTGCTACAATCGCCACTGGAAACTGGGAGCTATGGGAGAATCTCGCGCAATACAAGCAGGTAATGCTGTGGCGCGCCGATACTCATCATTTGTAATCATATTTTATTTAGAGTATTCGAAAAAACATGCAAGCGTACGCTGGAACCTTGTAACTATTGTTGTTATCAGCGTTTGTCGCTCATTGAACATAGCTTGATTCTTTGATAATTTGAGGATTGTAATAAGTTTGGTTTGCAATAAAAATGCAATATGTTAACATATATGTATTTATATGTGTATTAAACCAAACAGCATTTTAAGCAGTTAAAAATCACAAAAATCAAAACAAAAAAAGCTTACTTGACTGGCTGCTTTTGCAGAATACATTTAAATAACGAACGGTAAATTTAATTCGATTAAAATTTTTCTTCTTTTCTTCTTAATTTTTTTTTTTTAAACATTTTGTTAGATAATGCTTTCGGTGCTTGCTGCTTTATGGCCTGTTTAGAACCGAATACTCAATAGCGGACTTTGCGATCTCCATTTCGCATTAATTGCACGGGTTATAATATGCAAATGAAGCATCCACAATTTGCGTTCTGAGATATTGCGCTAAGTGAAAACAAAGCTCTGGAATTACTTAGAATTTGTGTAGACCGGTTTGGAGTTTATTATTAGCTGTCAAGCGATTTAGCGCGTAAACGCAAACGATCAACGCTTAAAACTTCAATATGACTTTAGAAAATGATGAATGTACGTATGTGTGTAAACAGATTAGAACTACAGCGTGTAATGACTCAAGAACACACATCTCTACGACGCTTTCTTCAACGACAACAACAATATATATGTAAGTGCATTACTGATTATATGCAATCAATTACAATTCGTTTAGCTGTATGTATGTATGTATGTTAGTAGTTTAGTATTTCATACAGGTAGCATTTTAGCAAACTCATTAAGGTGACCAGCTATTTTTTCTAATCGCATGTAGTAAAGTGGAGAAATTGCCTTAGAAAAAGCAATTGAAAAAAATTCCAACAAGAAAATATATATGCATGTATGCCCCTCAGTTCGGGGTCTGGAGTCTATCAGCAATTCAATTATCCACATTCATTCACTAAATAAACAGTGCGCAATATATGTTGCTTTTTTCAATTTTTGTTTTATTTAACATATTTCTTGCTTTGCACCCAAATCGTAGGCTTCCATTTGTACACCTCAAACATGTATGTACTCTATTTTCGCCAAATTAGTTCAACGCTTGACTAACCCCTAATGAGCGTAGCATCTGAATTAATGTGGCTGAAATAATGGCGGCCGGCACATTTTAGCAATCATTTGCATTAAACACAAATAAAGTATTAAATATATAAATATTAAATACACAGTCACTGGGAGCCATGACTTTTCTGGCCTAATTCGTGCAGCAATGCGACTTAACAAAAGAATATACTATATATGATATGCTTGGTGATAGGTGAATTCAAATTTCTGGAAGTGTGTAGAGGAGATATTTATATTTAATCATTATTATTTCTATCTGCCTAACCCTGAGTTTCATCTATCAGAATACCGACTTTAACTTTAGATCAATTAGTAATTCCTCTGATTATCATCAGATATGTAAATCTCATATTGGAATCGGGTTTCGACGAAATAAAAATTTAAGGTTTCTTTTTATCTTTAAGCAAGCTTTTTCACTCGTCATACCCAGGTTCGAAACTTTAAGATTTTCGTATTAGAATCGCTATATAATTTACAGCTCACTGCTGGATCTCTCAACCTACCACTCACACTCGTCTACAACTGTATAATACTAATTTTACCTATATTTACTTTTAATTGCACTCGACATTTGCGAATACAAAATTACAGGTGGCGGCCGACAGGCTTTGAACAAATTGACTTTCATTGTTTGATGAAGAATTATTGAAATCCGACGAACATTGCCCATTAATTGCTAGCAGATGAACAAAAAATGCTGAATTCTACAAGCTAAGTGTATATGTAAGTACACGACAACAAAAATAAAACAAATAATCAAGAGATATAATTGAATAACTACTTAAGACATGGTAAATGAATCTGCGACCAAATACGAATAAAACAGTGTGCCGCCACCGGCTGGAGGGAACAACCACTTGAGGGTCATCAATGGTCAATTAAAAAGTATAGTAAAATATTAATAACAAAAAAGGAAGGTAGAAGATAAGAATCTTGGCAATTATGTAAATTAGTGTCAATATCAATGTTTGTATGAGGTAAAACGAATTGTAAGAGAAAACCAAATATTGTCACAATTCGTTTTTTTCTTAAAATTGTTGATGATATTAACAAATATAGTAAAAAAGCATCAATGGCGGCATAACTGCGGGAAATGTACATACTGTTGGAGTCTCAAATATGACTAATCACAGAACTAAAAGCCCTGTCATTTATTTGGAAGAAAAAAATATGTCTATATCTCCGAGAAATTCGAAAAAAAACGAAATGAAAATGCAGTCCGCAATGTAATTTATGGTAACTAAGGAGTAACAAGAATTCTCCATTGATATAAAAAGTAAAAAGTGCATAAGCAGCAGATATAATAACTTGAAACCAACCGTTTTAACCGAATGCCCTTC
Organism: Zeugodacus tau; assembly: GCA_031772095.1. Taxonomy (NCBI): domain Eukaryota; kingdom Metazoa; phylum Arthropoda; class Insecta; order Diptera; family Tephritidae; genus Zeugodacus; species Zeugodacus tau. Next base: position 5,171,809 of record CM062649.1, on the reverse strand, counting down.
TGGAAACTACGAAAGCGCGATATTAAACTGATGTATGAAATAATTATTAATTAAGTATGAGTAATCTTTGATACAAATAAAAAATTAATTATAAGTTTCGATTCGAAACTAGAAATCGATTTATGAGTCGAGTGAACTCATCACCTAATTAATGCTCCGAAACTTGTCAAGTTGATTTATACGATTTGTATAAAAATCTCGTAACAAAAACAAATACAATAATATGTGTATTTGCCGGCGCAACGGAAACTGTAACCCTTTTGCCGGCGAAAGTTCATATGCAAATTGGGTGGGAAATGCGCGTGTGTGTGTGCGTATGGGTGCATGGAGTAACAACAGCGAGGTCGAAGCACCCACTAAACGCACTGAGGTTAACTGGGTTCAAGCGTTTTCTTTTGTTGTGATTGTGTGATCTTATCCACATAAGCAAACGAAAACAATGTGTCTACCTCTACATTTACAACGGCAGACAATTTTTTTTGTGCTTTGTTGTTGTTGTTTGTTTTTGTGATGCGCAAGCTAGTAAGATTTATCGGTTCAATTAACCACATATTTGGTGCGCGATCCGGTGATCTAATTAAAATTGTAAACTCATTAAATGATCATGCAGTCGCGGTTGCATTTTTATTGCTCCCAAAAGGAAGCGAAGTTAATTAATTTCAAATCTGTGACGGCAAAATCCGCGTAATCGATATTCAAATGAGAAAGTGAAACGCATTTGCGACAACATTATTTTTAATTTTTCTGCGACTGCGCAGGTTCAATGGTTACAATGAAATTAACGCAATTTAATTTCTAATTAATTATTTAAATATTTAATTGGTTGTTGACACGACACAACGATCGCTTAACACAAATGCAATTAGCAGGCAATGAACGTCTGCGTGTTGACCGCTGAGATGTTGCAACACGCTTGCAACACATGTTTATTTGTCTAATATCTAAGCTCAGCGATCGGTAGACAAAATCGGCATAGGTGTGGTTCATGCAACAATGACTTCACAGCAGCCGTCAAAACTATTAACCTCAGCGCTTAGGTGAGGCCTACAAGTCGATGCAAACTGAAGGTTACATGGAGAAAACGCACAAGTCCATGTTACGATTGCTACAAATCTACAAGTTATGAACACATACACAACTATTTGAATGAAATTTGTACAGTTACCTTATGTAATCGACTTATCTTTGAAATTGACAGAGAGAAAAAATTTCTACAATCCGAGATTAAGCTAAGTGTGCGCAGTTGTCACTGAGAGACATGCATTTCACTTTGCAATCACAATTTAGGTGGGTTCAAATCACCTTAATTTTGTGACACGTAACATAATCGGATAATACTTTTCCCTTTGTTGAGCTACAGTTATTTGGTAAATCTTTTGTCTTGCGGAAAGATACTTGTAAGAGCTTATTAAGGTCAATGTTTTGCGACACTCAAAGTTTTGCTGAATTAAGCAATCGTAAAAGTTGGCCATGCTTGTGCCTTGAAAATAATTTTCATAAAATATATTGTTATTGGATAGAAAGGAACCACCAAAAGTTAAAAATCATGAAAAAATACTGAAAAATCATAGCAAAACTCTGCGAAGATCTCTCAAACAAAAACGATAAGGAGCACATGAGAGCATTTATTTTCGCATTCAGATCGATCAGCAGAGCTGGAACTTACCAAAGGCAGTTACCCGAAATCGGGCGAAGTCGTTTAATTTATTTCAATAATATTTACTGCAAGTATGACGTCTGACTTGTAGATTCAAAGCCTCGCTTGTAGTCTAGGTTGTAACGAATTGATCGCACATTACCACCTTGTAAATAAGTCATCAACCCAGACAAGGATGAAATTTAGCTGCATATTAATAATAATATAAGCGAGTACAAAGTTCTATTTAACGTATCACATTAATTATTTTGATCACGCCTCCTTTTTATTACTATTCCACATATACTCAAGGTATCAATTCTTGCTATATTACATTTAGTTCCGATTTACGTAGCAAAATTCGGTAAAGCTGTTGTAAAACTATTTTGGCTATTTCGCGCACGTTCTTTTCGCCACACACGCCTGCGTTTGGACGACATTCAACCGCGACCGATGAAAATGAAAATTAAATATTCCAACGCAAATGCAAATTGTTGATGCGCCAAGGGAATTACGATTCTATAAATGTGTCTATAAATCTTCTTGTTAACACAGGGAAATATCGATTTACGAGGCCTTAAAATTGCAATAATCAGCGCATAGATAAATAAATAAAAAGTGCATTTCAGGTATACAAGCCAAATGCATTTTTATGCATTCATTTAATTTACGTGAATTCACACAGTTCATTTTGGCAAAGCGAAAATTGCCGTTGAAATTTTTCATTTCTTTTTTTGATATTTTTAATTTATCGTTTGCACTAAGCAACTTTTGATGTTATAATGAAAGCTATAAAAGATAAAATATGTAGAGAAGTTAAATATTACTACTAGAACGCAAAAAAAAAAAACAGTTTACTTAAAGCTAGCATGTATGTTAATTAGTTAGTTAGTTAGTAAATTAAAAATTTTAGTTTCACAAGTAAAACAAACAAACAACAAAAACTCGACAGTCACGAGCACTTATTTAAGTAGAAATAATCAAAAAAATGGCAGCCTTTTAATAACTAAGTGTGTACTAAGCTTACATTTTAATTTATGACTGTAACCGCATGAGATGCCGCTCATCTGCTGCACAAGCGTTTGTCGTGCTATTGTAGGCGAAATCTATTGATAATGCACCAGTCGGCTGTAGGGCTGCATTGCCGTTAGATAATGTTGCAAACAGAGTGGGAATGTAGTGAATAGTGTCGTATGATGATGATAGACTTATTAGTTCTTCCACACATACATAAATAGTTAGGTTAGGTCATATGAAATTATTACATTTTTTTTTATAATATGATAATATTATTATTTTGAATTTGACATTCTGTTACTTAGACTCATATATTAGTTGTAGCAGAATCCCAATGTTTATTGAAACTATGAAACTTAACGTAAAAACTATAATAAATATACAGAAATAAGTACAAATATGTCTCTTATGCCCAAAATCTTGCTTTTACTATTTTTCTGCACTATGTCCCTAGCCTTAGACACATTTCAACAGTGATGTTCACTGTAAGTCGCATGCAAGTCACTTTGCACAATGCCGACTCGATGCCTATATGCCTACGCATGCGTAGGTTGGTCGGCGTCTGTCAACCTATGAATTTAGGTAGCGATCTCGGTGATTACTCAAGTTGCACGCGACACTAACCAGCACACACACACACTTGCTTAGCTACCATGTGACAGGTCATTAAGGCAAGAGACAACAATATTAAACAACAGTTTTTATGACACTGTGCAACAACAACAGTTTGAGAAATGCTACAAATTATTATAATTAAAAAAAAGTATAAAAAAACATTGCCAACAACAAACAACTGAAAGTCAGTTTTAATTACTGTTGCACAAAATTAATTGTAAACAAAGCGAGTTGAGGAGGCATTTCGCTAAGTTAATGAAACAGGGGCCATTGCGCGCTGAGTTACTAATGAACTGACTGACTGACCGACTAACTAAGTGATGTGATCATTGGTTGGCTGACAAATTTTGTATGTGATTTCCGCTGCATTTTATATTTATGTGTTATGTAAACCGTTGAGACACACTGAAGCTACTGAAAAATTTGCGACTTAAAGTTTTAATTTCAGGTTTTAAGTAAGCTCATGGAAGGGCTAACAGAATGGTTGCGGAATGAGATCAAGTTATTACGTTTACTTTGAATATTTTGGCAGTTGAATAGGTTTGAATAGCTAGTGCCAGCTTTAATAAATATAAAATAGGCCGGTAAAACAGCCACAGGCATTAAAATAATAACCGTTTTGCACTCAATTTCTCCCCACAAAAAATTAGTGTCACCTACTTTCGTCTAACCGAAGGGTCTCCACAGTCAACCAACTGAATAACATATATACAAATGAAAGTATATATATATGTACATACATGCGTATATCTAAACTATGCGCCTTCATACAAGCGCCTTTTTTCCTTTCAAATATTTTAATTTCCCACTTAAATGTGGCACTTTAGCTTTTGACAGGAAACTGCTTCAACAGTTAATAAACAGCCGCAGCAACAACAACAACCGCTAATCTGTCTAACGGTCCTTTACATACACATAAAGAAGTTAAACAATTTATTTGCACTTTTTAAGCAGGAAGGAACTTGTTGCCGCCACCTAGTTGCTGCGCACAGCCTCGCTGCGCTGCGGTGACTCGTATTTATTCAATTCAGCCTTATTTACCTTTGCATGCGCAAACGAATGAAATACTCGCGAACGGATGTGAAGCATAAAATAAGCAAAATCTAATCAAAGAATAAAATATTTAACACGCTCAATGCCAACTGACTGCATGCTGTTTGAGTTTATTTACTGTTATTTTATTAAATTTGTTGCTTTTTGCTGACTACCTGTTACAGGATGTTGCCGCCTAACAGATTTTCGCCGCAGCCTAAGTGCGGAGGTCACACAGCATTCAAACGCACTGCAATGCTTGCCATTTATGGCTAAATTGTGTTTAGTGTAATGGAATGATTTTTATTGCCGACATTCGTTCGAACCGTTGCGTGTTTTTGAATACTTACATTCAGCACTTATTGGTTGAAAGGTCATATTAGTCACATTTGGCCATATTTCTTAGCGTTTAGTCGCCGCAGAGTTGTGTACAAGTATGTAGACAGCTGACAGACACATCGAAAAGTTTCTTCAAAGTAAATAATACGTTCATCTCGGATCATATATTTTTTTTTTAGTATAAAAATTATAATCATCACAAATTGAAGATTGGTGATAACCCATCATCCTCCAATATTGCAGTTATTTATAATAAGAAGTCACCTAAACTTTTAATTAACTAATTAAATAATTTTTTAGTGAACGACTTTTGCGCAAAACAAGCATTTCTCTCAGTTTAGTTACACCCTCACAGGTGTTTATGTACATATGTATCATGATAAACGAGCATGTCAACAATTGACTGCAACCAATTGCTGTTGCTAATTGTTTTCTTTAATGTGCCGTTTGTTTAGATTTACGAGCAAATATTTGAAAATTATTATTCGTGCTTAACGTTAGTTACTAAATGTACATAAACAAAATTAAGTCGAATATAAAAATACATACATATATACATATATAACAGATCGCAACTGTAAAATTCAACTGTCAAATGGCTTAATGACGAACTTAAAGTTAAAATTTATAAATATAAATTACTACATATGCAGTCAAATGCATCAATATATGTGAAGATCATGCTTTTCTGCACGCCTACACATACACATGCAGACATATGTATATGCGCGCTAACCGCAATACCCCCACAATACGCCACTTATGACCGCCCTAAGGCGTATGAGTAACCTTTGATAGCGAGAGTGACTAAACGAAATTCTAAATGCGTTCGATTGTGCCTTATGTGTGGTATGCAAACAATCACACATATATGTATGTATGTATGTATGTATGTTTATATTGAAAATTAGTTGAAATTAATTACACAGTATTAAATCATATGTTGAAACTTCTTTTAAAGAAATTCTTTTTCATAATTTCATAAGAAAAGTATGCGTAAATGCTTTCGTTTCGCCGACAGCTGGTGCTTAATAAAATTGAATTTATTATTTTGTAAGTAATTAAATGTTTATTTATGTTTACGCGTAGATTATTATGCAGCGATTTTTGGTGCTAATACTTTGCTATTGTTTTTAAATTACTTGAAAAATTATTTATGCTTTCCAGATGAATTTAATGAATTACTTAAAAATGCTCATTTTCATCTTAATGTATATAATATTTAGTGGCAGTTTGTTTACTAGCAGTTTTTGTGCAAGTAAAATAGGCCCAGACCATGAGCAGTACTGCAAAATGGTGAAATTTAGCGACGTAATAGCGCCAACAGTTGATGCACGTTGAAACATCTGTTACATATAATTATTCTTTTATAGTAATATCATTATCATTATTGTTATAAATATGTATATAAAAAGATTTTTATGACAAACATGCGGCTGCAGAAAGTAAACAAATTTGTTTACACAAATCTCAATTCGATTATGTTAAAAGATAAAATTGGATATTTTATGAATATACAGTCTAGAGATGAGCTATTGATAGAGAATGGAATTTCTAAATACTGAACCATTTATTTTGTGGAAATATTTTAGTTAGCCGTTTTAGTTAAGAAAACAATATAATAAGAAATATTAATAAAAATATAAAAATATGAATCACCTTGTACATAGAGTTGAAACTCATTTATTTCTTCATAAGCATTTCTGCTTTTATTCTTGCCAGTTTTTACTTATTAAAAAAAAGATATTTAATATTCATATTTGCCTACAAAAAACTCTGAAATTTTTTTATTATTGATATAAGCACAATTTATACCCAAGCCAATAAAACAAGCTGTTGAATTCAATTCAATTTAAGATCGTAGAAAGTCTGGGTTGCAGCTGAGAATAAAACCAAAAATTGCAGTAATCATGTGCATGTGTATGGACATAAAACAGCTACGCTGCACAATGCAATAAGTCCATAACTGAGTAACAATAGCTCGACAAGGTTTTTGAACCGTGTGTCAAAGGCTGCTACGTGTTTACTTACTTCAAGAATGTTACCTGTACACATGAAACACATTTCAGACGAATAGCAGTTAATGAATATATACACTTCACGCTAAGCAAAGACATTTTTATTGAATCATGAATACATGACACATATTTACCTGTTAAAAATTATAAATAATTAAATGCAAAGTTTCTGTGTAAAACTTATATGGTATGCATAGTGGTATCATGTTTAGTTTTAATTGCAAAAATAAATTAAATAGAAAATTCCAAAAAATTAATTAAAAAAAAAAATTATATATAAAAAAAATTAGAATTCCTGCATTTAAACCCTTTTCGCTAATTCTTAAATATTTATTTTACATATTTATTTACAACCCACAAACGGGGTATAATACGGAGATATTGAATTCACAGTGCAATAAATTGGCATGGTGTATCACAACTGTTGCCGTTTGTTTGGAGGCATTCACGAGCGTTGTGATGATTCAGACAATTGTTGTTGTGAACATTGTTACTGAAGTAACAACCGATCTGGCAGCAAAAGGTGGGTGTGTGAATATGTACATATATGTGTATGTATGTATGTGTGTTCGTGCTGAAATTCAAATGTCAACAATTTGGCAACTGTTCTTGCGTAATCATGTAATGACAACACAAACAAAGATCACATAACTCCCACAACAACAATGGGACATTTTTAAATGTTGAACAACAAAAACGATGTGAAAAACATGGCCATAAAAACCTCAACGATCGCACAAATCAGCGGCAAAATCATTGAAATGCCAATTTGTCTTTAAACTTCACAACAAATTTCAGTGGCTTAGCCAACGTCTTCAATGTGCGCGCTGAGGCATTTCGCTGCGATCGTTGATCTCCCCATTGCATATAGTACGATCGTATTTGACATTTTTACAATCACTTTATCACTTTGTTTTGCTCCGATCGAGAGCCATAACTGTGCGCTGTGGCGCATTTGAAGCCATTTAAGGCAGTAAGGTTGCAGAAAATGCAAGAAATATTCCGGAGTAAACATTCAGCAGTGCAAAGTCATGAAATTGATGTGTGACAGCGAAAAATCATTACAAAAATAAAAAAATCCTCAAATGACATTAGCGCACAACAAGGAAGACGAGTTGTATATGGCTTCTATATACAGTTTGGATTGGCAGTTGTGTGTGACAACTTGACGGCTGACAGGAATTTGTAATATTCAACTGCCGCGCTCCAGTCCAGTTTATTTGTCATGTCAGTCACAGGCTTAGAGCAGTGGAGTGAGTTGCATTTCGAGTTAATCTATATTTAGCGCCTTTGCGTAGCAATTTCTTTTTAATTGCACATTCATTGCATACAAACAATTTCCGCACGTTTTTCACACAGTCTCACACATAAATGCAACTTTTTTTCTACGTATACACACAGCTTAACAGCTGACTAACTCTCTCTCTCTCTATGGCCGGCCGCTTGTTGGTCGATCGTTCGGTCGACACGTCTGCGCTATTGACGCATCGTCGTCTGACTGGATTTTGGCGCTAATTATTATTCAATCGGCGTGCAACACGCGACTTGTCGCTTTCATTTCAGCATGAGTGTTCATTATTTGCCACCAAACGCAGCCGATTGCCGATCGCTAGACATTGCCTCAATTACAGCTATTTTTCAATCGAAATGCATGCGAATGTGCTCGTATGTATTTTATAGCGCGCTTATTCGTTGTTCGTCCGTTTTCAGATTTATTAAATCATTTTTTTTGGAAAACGAATGAGAAAGTACCTTATTTGAATAAATTGTATAAACATAGTACACATATAAGTTGGTAAATGAGTGTTCAAATTCCAATAATTGCACATTGCAGTGTTATCTAAGTGTTAAGTATAGTTAGTTACTACACTCTGTACAATAGCGATAAAATATAAAAAATGCAAACGGAAAACACTTAAAAAGCCATTACATTTGAACGACTGCATTCTGACTGACTACTTTTAGATAAGCTGGAATATTAGAATAACAATATAAGTAGCTGATAAAATGGTGTGCAAAAGCAAAAATGTTGCAATTTTTATAGTTCTCAAATGTACGAAGCTCTGTTCTCTCTTTTTTTAGACCCGAATAGATAAATCTTAAAGATAAATTTATAGTTTTCGCGTTAATTGCTTTCGTAAGCTATATTTTCGTAGAGCGTTAAAAATATGTATTATACAAAATATTAAGAATGCGTTTAAATTTTAATAAGTACTTTAAAATATTAAAAAAAAAAATGGAAATAGCAAAAAAATTCTATTCAAACTAAGTACACGCTAAAAGTATAAAGTGAAAATAAATACGTAATTACTTAAAAAAAATGTATTTTAAGCACGCTCCAAAACTTTGAAAGAAGCTATCAATAAGCCAAAATATATATATTTCGACTTAACGGCTTTTGGTGACCTTCACACCATTTCTTTCTTATCACTTTGTCCTAAAACGCTTTGCGTTTGCAAAATAAATTCAATTACTTCAAAAATTTATAAATATATACTATAACCTTAACACTTTCGCAATTGAAGCGCGCTTATGCAAAAGTAGCGCGCGCACCATAAATCATATGAACAACAAGTACTTAATATCGGCAAGTCGATTGCAGTCGGGTTTTGTTTTGTGTCAACGCGATTCAATGTCACGCCAACCGAAATGTAACTGTGTCGGCCAATTGCGCGCATTGTGGCTTAATTGGCAGCAAAAGCGGTTAGCTGATGGCCTGCTTTAGTACGAGCCAAGTCGAAAAGAAGAGCCACGCTCGTATGTACATACAGACATGCCGGTGCGTGTGCTCGCACTAAAGTCAGGCAATGTCAACCCGCATGTGAAATGCTCGTATGCAGCAGGGGTTGTGGACGGCAAGCGTGTTGCTAAATAACCGAAAATGTCTTGATTGTAAAACTATTGGCGCAAAACAACGTAATCGCGAGCAACGCTTAAAGAGTGAAAGGTTAACGTCGCGCAAATTCCCATGCACAGCTGAGCATGTGCAAAGGCATGCGGGTGTGTGTGTGTATGCGCATAAGTGTCTTCAGGAGAAATGGCGTGCGTAACGAATTTTCCTACGATTTCTTTTATTGTATGCTTAATTTTTTATTTCGCTATTTTTTCTTTTGTTCGCTTTTTTATTATTTCATTTTTCTATTTTTATTTCTAGTACAGGTACTCCGCAATTGGCATGCAACCTCACACCGCGGTGTATAGGGAGGCGCCTTGAAGCGACAACTGTTGCTGCAGCGAAGCTGAAAGCACACAGCGGGTGTCGGTAGGGCCGATGCAAAGCCGCTACAAAAACCATATTAAATGCAAAACGAAACACAAAAAAAACGAAAGCAACAACAATTGCGGTGAAAAATGTGTGTCACTTGCCATATTCGATTCTGACGCTGCTTATAATTTGTGGTTTCTTAACTTAAAAAACCTTCAAATAAAGTGGCTGAACTTCGAAGGAAACCAAAAGCTATATACATATATATTTTATACTGTTCAATTGTAAACTGTAGCATTTCACTCGCATTGGCAACCCCTCGAAGCACCCTACACTTGAATAACAATCAAAGCAAAATTGTAAACAAAAACTGTGTCCTATATCCATCCATAACCAAACATAAGGATACCTCCCATAAGTTATTGCATAATGATCTAACAATATAGTGGCTTTTATAGATGCAACCACTGGGATTTATTAAAAATCAGCTCACTAGAATTAACCTCATGTAATCACGCTTTGAAGGTGACCCCACTCCATGGGACAATCCAAGTAATTGCAAACTTGAGGCATTTTATGCCAGAATTTCTATGTTGACTCAGTTCAACATTTCGTCAGTCACTTATGAGCGTTTCAACTACGAAGCTATCATGCTACATACATATATGTACATATGTGCGAGTATAAGCATTCAAAGGCCAATAGCAATAATACGAGCACTTGGTCAACAGGTAAGCTCGGTAAACACAAATACATGAAATTTGCATGCCCAAACATAATTTAAGGAGAGAACATTGCACGACTGCGGAATCGCATACGCAATAACGGTTTGGTCATATAGCATTGCGTGCCATTCATTGCAAATATAAAAGCAATAGTTGCAAATAATTTTACTGTAGCGTCGTTTGGGGACGTATGGAGCATTAGGGTTGTGCGCCTTCTTAGCCATATTCAAATGAAATTATTTGAGTGGAAATAACATGCCGATTTAACCAGCATAAATTGATGAAAGTATGAAAGAACTCGCACCACAAATTTTATTTTAATTTTATTTCATTTAAAAATCAAAATTTCTTTACAAAAGCGAAACGTGCGACCTTATGTCGGATGTTTTCGTTTCTCTCTTGTCGTTTTATTTTTGTTAAACATTAACCTTCGAATAAATGCAAAGATTTGCATAAAAGTGCTCATCTTTTTTCGTCGTTTTTGGTATGCGAATGATCTCAGACGAAAGAATCAGACACAAAAAATAAATATAAATAAGAAAATAATATACAAGAAAATAATATATAAGAAAATAAATGTAAAAAATAAAAAATAAAATAAATATAAAAATGAAAATGAAATAAAAAACTTAAAGGCAAGAAAAAAATGCAAATGCATTCAAGAAAAAATACGTATATTGCACTTGAACTTGAAAATATTGCCATTGTAAAGAGAGGGGCGGCATGAAAAGAGCATAAGAATTGACATTTAATGTACTTTTCTTTTAGAATTTTTTTTCCTTTTTTGAAATCCTACAGGGCATATAATGTTTTAAAACACTGTGCCACTGTGTAAAATATGTTTATCTGGCCAGTTTTAGGTTTATTCCAGATTAGTTATATTAAATGTTAGTAAGCAGAAATGCTGACAAGAAAAAAAATCGAAATTGATGAATAAAAAATGTGCAATTGGATAAAGACACAAATGCAAATCAAAACGAACAAGTTGAGAAAAAAAAAACAAAAACATTTTGTACTTAATGTTAAGAAGCTAGATTTTATCGCTTAGTAAATATTCCCATATTGTTTGAAATCGGCGTCCAAACGGTACAATTAATTTGCAAAAAAGTGCTTAGCACCGGTTATTTGATATAAGCAAATTGAAAACGAATTTCTTAATTAACATATTAGCATTTATATTTCTAAACATTTTGATGAGCGGTTTAACGGGTATTTAAACAAAAAAAAAATAAAACATTTTTTATTGATAAGTAAAAAATATTAAATTTTTTTTATATTTGTTTGGGCTAATTTATGGCTTATAATTCAAAAATCGCTTTGTTGTTTTCAGTACAAACGCCAATAAAGAGAGTTTCTCATTTCAATTTCTATAAAAAATAATTGGTATTTGGTTAGATATTTTGAACAAATTAGTTAGCTTATTGCAAGTTAATTTAAAAATATATATTAAAACAAGTAAGGAAAGGCTAAGTTCGGGTGCAACCGAACATTTTATACTCTCGCAATTTTTTGAAGAAACTTACAAACATACAAAATTTGCCCATAAATTCGGCATAAAGTTTAATAGAATAACGAAAATCGTAATATATACTATATATATACTATATATACAGTGGTGGCCAAATCATATGCAACTGGAACGCGATTTTAGAAAAAGTATATATATCTTACGATTAAACTTTTCAGACTGTTGATTGAAAATGAAATTATTTTAATTTGGTGTTTTTACTATTATTTAACGTTTATAAAAACAAATATTTTCATTATTTAAAAAAAATACTGGTACCATTTTGATTTCACCTCTAAAATTACGTGGACAAAACATATGCAACTTTTTAGAAACAAAGGTAAAAAATACGTTTTGCTAATATTTTTTTGCAATTACAATGATTTTTCATCAATTCACGACATTTCCTTGGCATTGGGCCAATTAAGTTGTCAAAGATTTTCATCGGAATCGATTTTCAGGCTTCTTGAAGTCTAATAAGTAGTTCATCGCAATTTTCAATGATAGTCCTTTCTATGCGCCTGTTAATCAGATTTTACAAGTTCTCAATAGGGTTCAGATCTGGAGCCATTCCATAACATTCACAATATTGGCTTAAAAACAAGATTTGGCATATTTAGACGTGTCCTTTCAGTCATTTTCCTATTCGAAGATTCGACACAATGGCATTTCCCACTCAGAATAGGGCAAAATTACACCTTTATAAACACATTTGTAGTTATAATAATTCATAATTCCATAAATTTAATAAAAAAGTCCGAATCCGTTAGCAGAAAAGCAGCCCCACACAATTACACGGCCTTAGAAGCTTTAGTAAGAGGTTGTAGTCCTTCATACAAACCGATGGTGTCGATAAAAAACAATGTTGAGCGTTTGATATTCGATGATGTATTTTTAAAAGTATAATTTTGTCCAACTCTGTGCGGGAAATGCCATTGTTTTGAATCTTCGAATAGGAAAATGACCGAAAGGACATGTCTAAATATACCAAATCTTGTTTTTAAGCCAATATTATGAATAATACGGAATGGCTCCAGATCTGAACCCTAATGAGAACTTGTAAAATCCGATTAACAGGCGCAAAGAAAGGACTAACATTGAAAATTACGTTGAACTTCATAATAGACTTCAAGGAGCCTGAAAATCGATTCCCATGAAAATCTTTGACAACTTAATTGGCTCAATGCCAAGGAAATATCGTGAATTCATGAAAAATCATTGTAATTGCAACAAAATATTAGCAGAACATATTTTTTACCTTTGTTTCTAAAAAGTTGCATATGTTTTGTCCACGTAATTTTAGAGGTGAAATCAAAATGGTACCAGTATTTTTTTTAAATAATGGAAATATTTGTTTTTATAAACGTTAAATAATAGTAAAAACACCAAATTAAAATAATTTCATTTTCAATCAACAGTCTGCAAAGTTTAATCGTAAGATATATATACTTTTTCTAAAATCGCGTTCCAGTTGCATATGATTTGGCCACCACTGTATATATACCAGCAGGGTACACTATATCCAACTGGAGCCTTGAAAAGTTATAGTCCGTTTTCGACAATCTTTTCACAAGTGAAGTCTGAGATGTGTACTATTTGTGTAAAGTTTTATTCCACTATCTTCATTGGTTCCTTATGTATACATGATAAAGTGAAGGAATCAGATGGAATTCAAATTTGAGTTATAAGGAAAGTAGAGTTGGTTGTAACCGATTTCGCCCATTTTTTATCCGTGTTATCAGGGTGTAGAGAAAATATTATATACCGAATTTCATTGAAATCTGTCGAGTAGTTCCTGAGATATGGTTTTTGACCCATAAGTGAGCGATGCCGCGCCCATTTTTCATTTTGTAAAAAAATCTGTGTGCAGCTTCCTTCTACTATTATTTCTGTGAAATTGTGTGTTTCTGTCGTTTTTCGTTAGTAACTCACTACTTTTAGTAATTTTCAACCTAACATTTGTATGGGATGTGGGGGTTGTTATTATCCAATTTCAACTATTTTCATGGGGTGTGGTGGGGTACGTAAGATAACCGACTGCAGAAAGTTTGGTTTATATAGCTTTATTGGTTTGCGAGGTATATATAAATAACCGATTTGTGGGCGGGGCCTAGCAACTTTGTTGCGAGAGTATAAATAAATTTAAACGTATGTTTTTTCATGTGATTTAAATCGTTTAGAAAGCACGAAATGTTATAAAAGCTGATTTATTATGTTTCAAACCTTTAGAATCCTACGGCTATTAAATAACGTTGACTTATGTCAGCTGGAAAAACCGAAAAAATACTTGTTTTTGAAGAATAACTATTACACATACGTTTTACTGAGACATCTTTATGCTAGCGTAGACAACTCAAAATTAATAACTGCTCAATAAGACATAGCGGCACACCCTGGTTAAGATTTTTTTATTTCGTTAAAAAAAAATTAAAATTTAAGCCTACATTCCCTTTACGGTTAAAATAAATTTATTTTATTAATTAGTTTTTGCTGATATTCATTAGTTCTTTTTAGAATAACTTTCTGGTCGCGTAGAGATGGCAGGGCAGCTTTACTTTGGTGAGGTGCGTAATTTTTCCGTTCGAAATTCATGGCCTAAATATTATCATATACTATATACATAAAGTTTAATATTGGATTATACAGTTACAAATATTAGTATGTAATATATATGTATATTTATTTTGTATATAATATACATATATATATCTTGACATTTTAAGTTATATGTATGAAGAAGGTTTTGATACATTTTATTTGAACCTGCCTTTTGACATTTATTTTCTATTGTTTTACCGTTACTTGCGCTTTTCACCATTTTGTTTTCGCCATTATTCTCGCATGCAAAGTCATTGAGACATCACCTCGACCTGTGTCTTATCACACAGACACAATTAACCACTTGACCAATATTTGCTTATCGAATTTTCACAAAAAAATAGAGCAGAAATCTTTCATGTGTATAGGTAATCCAACATTTTGTTGAAAATGCCATTTGAAACTTACATCGTGCTTAGCAGAAATACTCATAGACGGGAGAATACCACGTTCTCGTGGAGTTAGTATGGATTTACGTGCAATCTCTAATCAAATCTTATAGTCAAATGTCAGCTTTAAATTACTATATAAATAAATATACAAACAAAGTACGTAAATCTATACGAAACCCGCATTTGAAATTCAAAAACACATTTGGAATCAAAAATCGAAAATAAAAATCTGCAAACATGCCGTTAACTGTTAGTATACAGTTGTTTGTATATAAATAAAATGTGGAAATTAAAACAGTTTCACCTATTCATTAACAATCGTCGCGCCACATCGAATATGCGTCCACCAAACGCACCATAGGCTGACAAACCAAGGCACCAAGCGGCGTCATTAGCACCTGGGCGACGTTGCATTGACGCATTTGTAAGATATGACACAAAGAAGAAGAAGAAGAAGAAAGAAGTGAAAAGGTAAATAAAATACACTTAACGAATAGCGAAAGGGGAATTATGTATGTGAAAGAGGTGCGAATGAATATCAAGTACTGCGATTCCAGCACCATAAATTTTGTGATTTAGCGATCGCCCATGATCAGCGGCAAATAACATGTTAGAAAGTGGTTTGGGTGAGAGCGCCGAATCGGCCGTGACAGTGGCGATAGGAAATCATTAAATAAAGTATGTATTTTCGAGCAAAAGCCAGAAATCGAAATTAAAAAAAAACTATTTTTATAATCAAAAAGTCTCAGCCGACAAAAGCGTGCATTGTTTAGTTTGCTTTTATGATGAACATCACTTTGCCTTTTCAATATGCCAAAAATGCTGTATCAAGCTGTAAATTTATTACGTAAATATTGTAGACAAGTAAGAGCGCTCAACTAAACACGAGCTTTGATGTCTATTGCCTGACGCGATGGCAGCTAAAAAGCCTTACATACAGAAGAAAATAAAATAAGAAAAAACTATAAGAAACTTGTATTTTGAACTCGGTAAGTTGCTTCTGTGAAACAGCTGTTCCTAAACCTGATAGTTTGTTTCTTCTATGGCCTATATGCCTAGAAGCACTTTTATTGAACGCAATGCATTGATGATAGCCAAAGATCCCATCGCAACTGTATTGTTGATTGTTGTACGTAATTGGATGACGCTGCCAACACAAATAGAAACTGGTTTAGTTTAGATACTCCTGTGTGGCTTTCACGAAAATTATGGCTTTTTACAAAGCAACTTCTACTGCCTATACTAACAATAAATATGCGTATTATTGAACTGAGAGCAGCAAATAGAAGCTGTACCCCGATAATAGAATTACGGTAGCATAAAAATGCTGATGTTCAGGTCATTTAAATAACTATTTTGAGTAAAAAACAAGGAGATCACAGCCGAACACTAGTCAGGCATTCTCTTTACCTCTCCTTTTACCCGATCATTTATATTTATAAGAACTCCAGTTAAAAACAGAATTGTTATTTTTTTGGAAACATTGAGATTAAAAGATTTTTCTTGATAGATAAGATCCCTGAATACGATCAGTTAATACTTTAATATATTTTTTAACATTTTTGATTCATTTATTGTCTATTGTAAAAATGTATGCAGAACTGAACTTGAAAAAACAATTCACCAATTTATAAGAATGAATCAATAAATATCGCGGGACGAAGAACCGTTCTTATCAGTCTTCTGTTTTTTATGTGATATGAAATTATCAATAATTCAAGAACATGGAATATTTTTAAATCTTACAACCACTGAAATCACCGCAAAAGTGAATTATAGTGATAGGGTATCCTATGGTATTGTAAGAACCAACGAACCGAATTCGCTTTTTGATTCGGTAATCATTATGTTGGAAATCTTGGAGAATTGCGTGAATCAGACTTATAATATAGCTGTTGTTGTTAAGAGTTGCCATAAAATATCGTCAAATGTTAACTTTAAATCTGCCAAACGCTTCTACGGAAGAGTATTCCTCGAAAGCTATTCAATACAAAACATTAAATTGAAACATACAACATGTATGTGGGCAACCGAGTTAAGGTCCGATGGGATAAAGGGATCATATAAACACCAAAAAATTCTGATATAGACCTATAATATTATATATTTTACACATGTGGCGTTCCAAAAATCGCCAAATTTCATTTTTTTATTTCAAGACATTACTGATCAGACCAAATGCAAAGTTAACCGATTTTACAGGCGTCTTCTAGTGTTTCATTTCATTTGCCTTTTTATTGCTTTATTCGCATTAATCCCAAGCAAGATGTTTATTTTTTAGTGCGACAATTACTTTCTTAATTCAAAGCCAAAATCAGACCGACCAAAATTAAAAATAAAAATAAAAAAATCAAAAAATTTTCCGCTGAGCTCTGCGGTTTGCAAAGTGCGAGTACTACTTTGATTTTGCCAGCGATTTCTCTCGCGTGAGCTCTTGGCATTTAGCGCTGAACGAACGGTTTTTCTTGTTTAATTATAATTTTATTTCTTTAAAGACGTTTTGTTTTCACTTTTAAACCTTGAACTTATTTTGATTTTTTTGTTCTTTTTTTTAGTTTTTCTTAAACGACAACTAGAAAAACAAAATACAAATGAGTGGCGGTCTCAGAAAAAGCCAAAACTAGCAAAATTACTTAATATTTGTTCAAGTCATTTGGCGCGCTGAGTAATTTTAAACGCGTTTACTACAAAGCGTAGACTTGCGGGCTAAACAAAGTGAATGTGTGTAATTTGTTGTATTCATATGTTGTGTACTTAATAGTTTTTGAACAGCTAAAATTTTAAGATTTAAGACTTACTTAATAACGGTCTGCATGTTGGCTCGCTTATGAATTGCGATCGAGCGTTGCTGCTGCCTTCAACCGTAATGTGGCAAAAATGTTCAATAAGTTCGTAGGATTTTTAGCGCGAAACTGTAAAAGATAAATCATTTACTCGAATAGCACAGATTAAATAAATTAACGACATGAAAAAGCACGCAACGTTCTTTTTATTAAAATATTATCTCTTTTGTCTCTTTATTTTTTTTGTTCTTTTATTTTGTAATTATTAGAAGTCTCAACTTGGCACTTTTAATTTTCTAGTTTACTGAAAAATTGGAAATTTGCTTCCGCATGCACATTTCGCAAACTCGCTATTGCTCAACTATTTATGTATATGTTTATCTTGCGCTCCTTATCAGTCTAAGCGCAATGAAGTTTATGTGTTTGTTTTTGTTGTTCGCCTTTCAGCGCCAAATTGTTTAAAACAATTTCATTTACTGATTTTCAAATTTGTTCAGTTAATTTTCTATTAATTTTTCAATAGCGACGCGCGCATATGCACATCTCCGCACATAAACACACACACACGTACGTACGAATTGTGACACGCGTCAATAAACGAACTAAAGAAGCAACGATGGCAGTCCAATATCAAAAAGGTAGCAAGTTTTGCAGCACAAATACCTTGGTATTAGCGGTAAACGACAACCGTTCGTCAACACTGGCAGCGATCAACTGAAGTTGGTGCGACAATCAAGCAACGGTTTTATAGCGAATTTCACACACGAATGTTAAGAGTAAATACAGCAACAACAATAGCGGAATATTGCCGCAGCAGCAATAGTAGCGCCAGCAACAAGAGTCGTCAACAGCAAGTAGAGCTTTGGCCAACAGCAACAACAACAACAAATACACAACCAACAGACCGTCAACGACTCATCCAATGGAGGCATCGGCCCCACAGCGTTATAAACGAGCGCCAACATCTGCTTGTGCGCGTACGCATATGCTTACGATTATATACATATACATATATGTGTGTGTATAGGCGCCTAAGCCAGTTCGGGTAGTTCAGTTGTCCAGTAGAGCACTTGGCAGTTAGTGTGCCGATAGCAGTTGACGGTGGATATTTACGAATAGTCGCAAAACGAAGATGCTGAACTTTGTTCAACATGAATATTTCGTAAAGATCCAAAATATACATATGTTGTTTAGTTTGCGCAGATATTTTATTATCTTCCGATATGCAAAAGAGAATAAAAATATTACTACAAAAATAACAAATGGATGAGTTATCTGTACTAAAATTTCAATTTTAACAGTTTTCGCCGGAAACCTTTTAGTTTCCGGCATTATGAATGCATTTCCGCCATATTATTACGAGTGTAATGTCCCTGCCAGCCAAAGGTGGTGAAAAAGCTGGTTAAACCGAAGTTTTTTAAACCCACAAAAGTGGTAAAAAAAGTGGTGAGTTTGCAGAGCTGCTTGTGAGTTTTTTAACCACTATTCCCCTCACACGTACGAATACAAAAACAAAATAACCCAAACGTGTGCGTTGGTGTTAGTAATTGAAGAAACATGAGGGGAAAGTGGTTAGGCCTGGCTGGCAGGGGTACCATTACTGATTGAAGTACTAAATAATTTCCAATACGCATACATTCGGTCTAAATAGTTTGACAGACGACAATTAGAAAGCGCCGTTGCCACGAAAGATGAGTCCGTGGTTTATTCACAGCTTTTGGGAGTGTTTTCTGCCGCAACAACAACAACGACAGTTTAAGTTTAATTCTTATAGTGCCCCTAAAAAACCATTTAAGAATTCTCCAATCAGAATTTAGAATTTTCCTTAAAACACGAAAATAATTTTATAGTGAAGACACAAAAGATATTGTTTAATTTTAGAAACGATATTCACCCTGTTGTTGTAAGTGTTTACATATTATTCTCCCTGTGTGTGCATTTCAGATTTCAACCGTTTCAATGTGAAAAAATATGCAACGTTGTTATTTTCACTACAGCATTTTTCATCGTACCATAATTTAGTGAAAAAGTTGTGAATCCGTGTATTTTTCGCGACATTAATTTTGAATACTATAAAATCATAAAAACGAATTTAAAGTCGTTGTGTTCCATATATATTCATATTTATCAAATTAATTCCTCTTAGATTACTTTCTTTCTACACCCTTTGTGTGATACAGTCCCCGGTTATTAATCAAAACTTTCATATAGTTTATACATTTCACCATAATATTATTGTATTTTGTCAGAGATAGGATTGTTTTCTTTTTAGCTATATACAATTTCAGGAATTTGTGAAAATTTTATTTTACTAACGTATGTTTCTTCTTTTGAGCCAATGTCTCCTATCGTAACTTGCACACACACATAAATAATCGTATGATATTGATTTACTTCATCCAATTAAAACAACTAATAAAACAAATTGTTTAAAAATGACCGACATTCAGAATGTACAAAATGTATCGGACTGTGTGCCGTTATATTTGCCGCATAGTTTATATCTTAAACCGCTGGCCAAGATGACAATATCTGTGTCATTGCCTGTTAATAAAACAGGCAAATCTATTTCCCACCTAGATGTAATGGAAAAATTAAGTGCCGCTTTAAAGCCGGATAAGTTCTTTGTTTTAAAAGTAAATATTTTCAACCTAATTTATGTATTAAACCTAACGATTTACTTACGTAGGCATCAAAAAGCACATTAGATTTCATACGCTTCGAAGCTGAGTTGGAGGACCGTACTAAATTGCGCAGTGCCATTTCTCGCATAGATGGAGTATCGTTGCGTTTATCTGGTTTTAGTGAATCATTTCGGGTGCGCGCCACCGAAACAAAGGATGAATTTCCCACCCGACATGATTGGGACTCATTCTTTCGAGATGCCAGCAATATGGACGAGATGAAGGCTGGTGAACGTCCTGACACAATACACCTCACCCATTTGCCCATTCGGTGGTTCTGCCCCAGACATATGGAAAACGACGATAATGTCAAACCGAGCGAAAGTATCTTCAAACGCATTTTCGAGAAATTCGGTTGCGTTCGTTATGTAGATATACCCATATGCGATCCCTATCGAAACAAAATGAACGCCGATATTAATGGAATGAAAACATTCAGCTATGATCATGGAGTCCTCTTTGAAGCGTAAGTAAATATTTATTCACACTGTGAAAAGAGTAATAAATCTGTACTTAATTCGTTAGCTATGTTCAATTCGATGAGTATATGGGATTTGTGCGAGCCATGGATGACTTCAGAGGCATGAAATTGGTTCGCAAATTTGTTGATAAAACCCAAGCAATCAACATTAACGTTACCTTTGATAAAACAAAACATCTAAGCGATGCGCAGGTTCAACGTAGGGAACGGGTACGAAAACGTCTGATACAAAAGGCACAAAGTGAGGAAGAGGAGTTGGAAAAGAAGAAAAAGGAAGAGATTGAAAGATTGGAACGTGAAAGGTTTGAAATTTTAGTAGTTTTACTTAAAAATCATAATGAGTTAATGAAGTGCAACAATTGAGAAATATGTTCTCATTTGTTGGTATCTTCCAATGAATTTATAGTTTAGCGATTATTTTTCATAAACAACTTCCACCATAAAATTTAAGATTAAGATTTTTGGGAAGCCAAGAAAAATGTCAGTATAATTGAAAACAAAATACGGTGTAAACCAAAAAATGAAGGGTAGCGAATAAAAAATTACAGGCAAAAAGAAGAACAAATAAAATTAGATGAATTAGAGAAGCAACGCGAACGAGAAGAGAAACGCAAGGAGAAGCATCTGAAGAAAATACAGGAGAAAGGTCAAGTTGAAATATCCCAGAAAATACGCATCGAGGAGCGCAAATTAATGATTGCCCAAAGAAAGTTGGAGAGTATACGAGTACTAGAGCAACTATTTGACCGAATCAAGGTACATGAAACCTATTTATATAATGCGTATCTTACGATTCCATTGTTAAGAGAGCTATTTAATACAATATGTTCAAATATTTTTATTTTCGTACAGTTAAAACATGAAGGCAAATATTCCAAATTAGGTGCTGACACTCACAAGACGGATCTTCGCGATCGCTTGGTCGAGAAATATAAAATGGCCACTGAAAAGTTGCTCACCGAACAGAAAAAGAAAGTAGAAGAAATCAAAACTAAAACCCCACTGATGGGCCTTCTAAAAAGTAGCCGAACCCGTCGCTCTGAAAGTTCCGATGTCGACGAAGCTAAATCGAAAGACAAACCTATGGTCGCTCAATCTACTACCGATCCAGGAAGTGTACCTACAGTACCTAACGTTGGTTTGAATCCATTAAACCCCTTCAAAGCTGTCGCAGCATTGGCTGCAGCTGGTGGCGCAGGTGCGGGTACTTTGCCTCCTGGATATCCAGCAGAAGCTGCCAGCGAATGGATGAAGTCCCTCTCTATGTTCCCGTATGTACCACCTGTGTTTGGAGGCATGTCCGCGCTTTATCGGCCACCCACAGCTTTTCCTGTCTCCATGAACTATCGCGGTTATGCACCACGTATACGTGGGCGTGGTCGAGGTCGTCGGGGGCGTGGCAGAGGTGGCTATGAAACATCGTATTATAACAGTTACAAAAATAATTACGACGATGAACAGTATGACGAAAATGATTACCGCAAGGAATCGTATTCTCGCTCAAGGTAAATGCAATTGAGAGTTTTTTCTTATTCTTTTAATTTTAATTAAAATTTATTTCGCAGAAATCGCTCACGCAGTCGCTCCTACTCCCGCTCTCGTTCACGTAAGCGTCACTACTCCAAACGCAGTCGATCTCGCTCCCGTTCGCGAAGCCGTAGTCGCAGTCGCACACGGAGTCGAAGCCGTACACCTTCACGTTCCAGACAGCGCCGCTCACGCAGCCGATCACGCTCAGAACGTCGTTCACATACGCGTTCTTATACGCGCTCACGCACACGCTCCCGATCTCATTCAAAATCAAAAACAAGACGCACTTCGCACCCTCGAGATGACTCCAAAACGCGTAAATCTCGATCACGGTCACGCTCCAAAAGCCCAATACAACAACGCACCAATAAAAAACTGGTATCCACACGTCGTTCTTATTCGACCTCCGAATCATCGCGCTCACGCTCCAAATCCCGTTCGCGTACACACTCGAAGCGCTCTTGGACCAGACGTGGAGAAAGGTCACCAGCGAAAAGACAAGTTGTGCTAGAAACTGACAAGCTAGTTCGATCGGCAGAGGAAATGAAACGTACGATCGAAAAAGTCACACAAGATCGTATGCGACAGGAAGAACGTGAAATAAAAGAGAAATTCCGACACTGTAAGCCCAATTCAACACGCAACGTGTCAAATACTTCCAATATAGATGCAGGGAATGCAATAGTGACAAGCTCTGAAAACGATATGAAGGATACGAAATATAGTGGCAACGGTGAAAGTAATGCAGAGTTAGTAGCAAATTCAACTGACCTAAGCAATAAGAGCGAACGCGCCGAGAGAAGTCGCAGCAGAGAGCGTTCCCGTAAATATTCACATCGCTCATCTGGTTCAAGACGCAATTCATATGAACGTGAAGCTAATGCAAGTTAAATAAATTGAACGCTTAGATTTAATTCAAAATATATAAAAGTAACATAGACGAAACAATTGATTTAGTCTAAAAGATATAAATGTATGATGTACATTTACGCCAATATCCATAAGTAAATGTTAAAGTAGCTAAGTAGAGTCCTCAAAAAGTAAATTATTTAATACTTACAATATGTATTAAAATTGAAAATACAGTTTTTTGAATAACTATTTCATTTTTATGTAAAAAAAACGATATAACGACATTATACTAATATCATTGCTTCATAATCGGTTTCAATCGCTAAATAGGTGTGCCACGTTTCGTCGCCTATATTTTATGCAATTATTTTGTGTGTAAATTCTTTGTGAGATCACTTGTAAAATAAAAAAATGGAGCAATTACATTGGTAAGTAGTTAGTGTAGTTATTATTAAGTAACAACATGATGGACTGCACTGGCCAGACAGTGTTGGATCGTCGAAAAAACAGCCAACTCATCCGGAAACTAAATTGTAGCAATGTTTTCCAAGAAATCGTTCATCCCCGAAAACCACCTAACAACACATTTCTTGAACCGATCGTTAACTGACTTCGATAGCAGCACTATAACTTTTTTCACAAAGCCTAAAACTGGTTTTAAATAAGGCACCAATTCGTATATTGAAATGTATTTCGTTGCCCCTGAAATTGCATTGGCACGTTCGTACCCAGATGGTAATTCTTAACTCCAAGAAGTTCACAAAGACAAGTGTCTCTTTATAATACAAAAATAAAGTTATGCGTATTTTTCCTTTGTACATATTCATATCATCTATTTCGGTAATATTTTTTTTAAATAAAAAATAAGTAATTAATAATTGTTAAATGTTTTCAGACATAAAAACATATGCTAAACATTAATTTACAACAGTGATGGCTTAATTATCTCAATTTTCATACATAAAGAGTAAATACATTTTACATGCTACAACTTTCCTAATGGGGTATTACATTCTCTATTCTAAGTGCATCCTTATCAGAAATTGTGACTACAATCGTCACAGGACTCGTTTTCCTACATGCTAATGAAAAACTTAAGACGTATTTCAGTAATTACATTATTTTTATAATTGTAAAAAATCTTGTATAATTGGAATACGCAGACGTACCAAACTTGTATGTTCCTTCAATTTTCACAAATCACATACATACACACACTCTATGCAATATACCAAGAAAAAATGTCTCTTCGATGCACTAGCTTCTGTCTTCTCTCAATTAAACCATTTACGGCGTCTTATATTTCTAACGATTACAAAGGAGATTTTAAAGTAATCAATCATAGCTGTTAGGTTATTTTACATATATGTACGTATATATAATCGAATGCCAATTAAATGGCTTAATTGAAATTTATTCAACCCTTTGCTGTGTATGTGTGTGCATTTTATATACATCTTGTTGCTATACACCTAAAAACGTCTATTATTATTTCGTCCACCGCGATTACGGATACCGCCTCCCCCACCACCACGTCGATTTCCGCGGCGCTGGTTTCCGTAGTTATTACTACCCATATTGTTGTTCATATTCATATTACTCATGTGCATGCCATTGTTTTCGTCGGGACCAGGTCCTCCACCACCTTTGGGGAACATATTATTATCACCGTAATTCATACTGTCATTGAAATTTGGACCATTAAACGGTCCATTGTTGCCATTATAACCGTTTTGACTAGATGGTGACACCATGTTTGGCCCACCATTCGAGCCACTTCCCATTGGTGATGTGCTCCAAGGATTTGGCGGTTGTTGTTGTTGCTGTTGGAATGGCGGTCCCACTGCCCATGGACTGGGTCTACTATGTTGTTGTTGTTGCATTGGCGATTGCTGTTGTTGTTGCTGATAATGCGGTTGCTGTTGGAAGTTTTGTTGCTGTTGTGGTTGCGGTTGAGGTGTAGGCGAATCACCCATATCGTCCACGTACTCGGCCTTTTGTGGCGCCTGTTGTGTCTTCAGCTGTAGCAAGCAAGGCAAGAACGGCTTTTTAAGACTCAGAAGTTCACGCACGGATACAAGTTGAGCGCTATGCTGACGTGGCTCGAAGCGCGATCGCTTCGATGGTGGTGAACTTTCACGTCCCTCCAAGGTAGGCGATAATGAACGTGATCGATCGCGAATAGGCACAACATCGCGCAGTTCGTCCAATTTACCAGCATCAATATATTTGTTCAAATAATCAGGGCCCTGCCGTATGGCAACCATAACACGCGAGTCCGGATGGACGCGAATAAATCGATTGTAAACAAGCAGACCAACAATAGCTTGGGGATCCATGGTGGTGAGAACACCACTTGCCAACATTCCCTCAATGGTGCTCTCGCTGATTTGTTGGTGTGACAGACCGCTAGTGTCTTTCGGCTCACGCATTGCCAGCTCATCGTGGAAGTTATTTTCGTCGGGACGACGTGAACCCGCCCATTGAGCCTGGAAGTTACGCGGTATAGGTTTGCTGTATGGTACTTTCTTCTCCCGATCCCGATCACCCATTCTGGTAGGATCCAAATCCAAGCCAGGAATAAAGCCCTTATCGGCGGTGAGACTTTCCGTGAATTCAACTTTGTCCTCAGGGCCCATGCCCGGAATAACAGCATCATCTATAATAAAGATATAGAAAATTAATTGCATGACCAGAGGAATGATCAATCACACTTTTGCACTCACCATATTCGCAATCATCCATTGCCGCCAAACTCGCAGGTAACGTATTCAAATTATACTTATCACGCATCAAATCGCCGGGACGATTGCGTGTCCAGAATTTGATCGTGTGATCATTAGAGCCTGAGCAAAGTATATGACCGAGAGGATGCCAGGCCAATGTCCAGACAATACTGTCGTGAGCGGTCTCAACACAGCCGATCTCCTTATCGGTGCTACAGAACCAAAGTTAATTTCATTTATTTAAAAATAATTTTTACATGCTGCTCACCCCACATTCCAGAAGAGGATGGATCCGTCAGAACCACCTGAGCAGAAGAGACCCTCATGTATTGGATGCCATGATACGGAGCTAGCCTCCTTTTTGTGTCCACGAAACACTTGCATTTCTTCGCGTAAATTACGCAAGTCGAACAGTTTGAGTAAATGATCACGGGATGCCGTAACTAGCCAATTACCATTATCATTCCATTTCAAATCCATCACAGTCGATTTGTGCGCATGCCTAGAAATGTCGAAAGGTGTTATGAAAACGTGTTTCTCCCATTTACACTCGATTGACTTACAATGTGGCTAACGCACTACCACTCTTTGGATCCCACAATTTGATTGGCTGCTGATTATCCTTACTGCCCGACACAATCAGACCCTTTTGTGGATGCCAGTGCACACATTTGACATCGGCACCATGACCTGAAAATGCGAACAATTAGAAATAACATAATTTGAAAAGTTCCAAGTATCATCTTTATCCCACTCTATTCATATGCAATTTCATATTTACCTCTCAGGACGCGCTCCTCCTGACAGCGCATAAAATCAAATATTCTGAGTGTGCCATCGTCGCTGCAGCTTACAAATTTACTATCCGTCGGACTGAAGCTGTAAGGTGTAGTAAAATATAAGATGTAAAACAGTTATGTCGGAGATGGGCGGATGGGCGATATTGAACGTTATTGTTGTTGTACGAGGCATACGATTTTCGTGCAAATTCAATAGTTTGGTAAATTTCATTAATTTGAAATGTTAAAATACATAATATATCAGACATAATTCAACAAAAAAATAGAAAGAAAAATTATAAAAATTTATTTTCAATATTATATATCTAAAAATAGCTTCATAATTATAGTTAGGTCTTATTATATTTTATTAAATATACATATCTCTATGCAAAGTAACACTGTTACAAAACAACATAATGAAATAAAACTGTCTCTTTAAAAGCCTGCAGACGCAAACAATTACAATAACCGTACAGCAAATTACGAAGCTGAGACTGGATAATGGTATAACGTTCACCTCACTCTGTGCGTGGGCGGATTGGATTGCTGTATGTATATTCTTCATATAATGTTTTTAAATAAATAAGATGTTTATTGCATGGCAAATTATTTAAATGAGATATAAGTAATTAGTGTACGTGTGTTTTGTATTCCATTTGAGTCGCAATGGGCGATTGCAAATCAGGCATTTCCACTTAACCATGCCCAAATAACAATTAAAAGTGAAAAATTTAACACAATTCTAACTTAATACCTGCCTAAATTTTCATATATATTTTATTAAATTTATTTTAATTTGTGAAAGCAAACCTAAAAAGCATTTGTGAAATGTAATAAAAGTCTCATTGCGTTTTTCAGACAAATGTTTTATTCGATTTTCATGAACATAAAAGCTCCCAACCATATTTAGAATAAAAAGGCCAACTCCTTGTGAGATATTATTATCATTTATTTGATGAGTATTTTCCGGATTTCCACTTTGCGGATGGAGACCGATTTCCCAGGCAAAGGCGTTAAAATATGGCAAACAAAAACTAAGTGTAAAAACTCGCGAAAATATTCAAGCTGTGCAACCAGAAATCACCCTCCTATCCATGCTTATTAAGAAGTAAATGTACACAAAAAGTGCTGTTTAATTTATTATTTTACAAAATTGTCGTGGATATTACAGAATGTACGAGCGCCTCAGCGTGTAGTGGGATAGTGAGGAACTATATTTTGATTTTCATTTAAACAAACCAAATCAGCAGTCGCAAATTGTGAAAGTGAAGGGAAATCGCAGCAAAAATATCGAAAATTCCAAATTTGTTTCTTTTAAATTAAAAAATCAACTTTTAATTATTTTTTTCAATTTGCTTGCTTTATTCGTATTCTCAGGAATTGCATGAAAAAAATCAGTCTTTAATGCTTTATTTCAATTTTTCTGGTAACAATAGTAATTTGCTTGTACATTGTTTGTAATTGATTAAATACTTTAATAAAATTATTTGTATGAGAATAAGAAAAATGGTTAGTAAGGCGCGATGTTTTTATATTTATTTTGCAACAAAATTGGCCTTAACTTCACCAATAAAGATGAATAAACTAATATCTGTTAAGGTCTTAAAACTAAATAACATGTCGCACAATCACATTCACGCACATTTACATTCAGAAATAGAAATAAATTAAATAAAGTGAAATTGTCCAAATAAATTAATTGCTAACTGCCTCCTACCGAATACAATGGTTTAACATCGTATATTTTTAGTTCTATATCTTGAGAAAACCACTCAGAAACAGGAATTGCTCTTTTTTAAACTTTCTACATCATGTGTACCATTCGTAACTTCCTGGATTTAAACATTACAATTTGTAGTTCAGCTATATTCTAGACAACCAGAACTACACATATTTGAAATTATCACATTAAAAACAAAAAATATATATTTTTGGACAAGTATATTTAATGTCGTTATCATATATACTTTGGTTCAAATCCGTTATATATATAATATAAAACTGAACGTAGATAAACACACACACACACACATGCATACTAGTTTTATTGCTTTCACTTTTATTTATTTTTTATCATCAACAAAACAACAATATTAATAACTTCATTTAAATACCGGCAATCACTTCAAATAAGTTTTAGCATCTACTCGTACAAATAGTCTAATATACATATGTATGTATATCACAGTCATTTCAAAGTACAGCATTTGCGAAAATACGGACTCGTAAAGGCGTTCAGCTTTAATGTTCAATATTTCTTATTTACTCACACTTATTTACTTTAAACCTAAAATACTTCATTTTGAAATCCAAATACTACTCTAAAATAAGTTAAAGAATATTTTTTTTTACTATGTTAGGAAGAAATCTAATGTTTAATGAAGTATTGAGATATATTAAATAAAGTAGTTGTAGAAGTTTGTACACTAGTAAGGGAGGACTCTGTGACTGTGGTAAGATTGGTAATAAAAATAATTTTATGTACGAGTAATATAAATAAAATAGTAGTGGAATTAGTAAGCTATACCTTATTCCCCTAATCGCCTCCTTATGAGCCTGAAACATTTTCACGTTATTCATATTCGACTGCCAATATTTGACGTAGCCCGAGTGATCACCAGTTACCATCCAGCTGTCATTATGGGACCATACCATTGTTCGTACCGGAACATCGTGAGCCTAATATTGCAAACCATTCACAGAAGTGGGTAGATAAAATCCGTGAGTACACAGCAAAGTTTGTCCCATGAATTGATAGATAGTAGAAAGTCAGCAAAAATAAAATATGAAAACAGAAGTAGATATGAGAAAATTTAAGAATTACGCGTTAATAAGTGATATATTATAAATTGGTCATTGAAAATATTACTTATTATAGTTTTTTTTTAAGATTTTAAAAACTGTTTACTTACTTGCAATATAGTTTCGAAATTGAATGTCAACCCGTTCCATAGAGTGAATTCCCCTGAACTGGCGCCTGTCACCAAACGTCTACCTTCTGGCGTCCAGGCGAGTGTAAAAATTGGGCAACGCATTTTATTTGTGGCAGTTTTGACAAAACGTGTAGTAACTGCATTTGAGGGATTATCCAAGTAGCTGGACGGGGGTAAAAGTTCGGGCACATATATATTTTCGGGTTGTGGTGCATGACGATCACGATGGTCACGCGTCCAAAGACGTGTCTGTTAAAAAAAAAAACAAGTATTAGTAGACATACAGACTTTCGAACCGATAATTATTGTATTAAGAAATGAGCATATAAAGCAGTACCTCTAATGCTTTTACGATAGAAGCATTGTAATCAACGGTTTTTCGCATAACACTTTTTCTTAAACGCTTGCCATCAAAATCATCTTGCGTCATGCCAAAGGGTCTTTGAAAACCTCCAGGATTGAATGGTTTAAAATATGGGTGACCTGGCTTCCCAGAACCCCCATGGTGAGGATGGTAGTGGTTGCGATGATGTGATCCATATGCGCCGCCACCTCCCGATTGTGATGGTAGTAATGTTGCATTTGTCGCTAGCGCCGATGGTGCTGTCAGCTGAGGTGGTGGTTGAGAGACATCTGTTTGTGGTATTGTAAGTTGTTGGAATTCCATATCTTTAATGCTATGGAGTGAAAATGTTTTCATTCTTTATGTACATACTTTAATATTATCAGATATAAATAATTGCATACATTTGTTGATGTTGGCTTTGTAAATCCGTAACTCCAAAAGTAATAATTTAATCTAGCCCAGCGACAAACACACACGCTTTTGCTTGCAACTTAGACAAGACACGTTAACAAATTTCACTTCTTTGTCACTTTTTGCAAACTTATTAAAATGAAGAAAGTTCTAATTAACACAATATATATTATTAAATATTCTTACGCCATTTCAATAAAAATTAGAAATTAAAAACGTTTGCAAATTTTCAGAACGAATGAAAGATGAAGAAAACGCGTGAAAATCTTTTACATCAAATATAGGATGAAGTTAGATGAGCTTGTACTAATTGCAAGAGGAATAAAAGTATAGAGTGAATAATATGAAAAATTATTAATATTCGTAGAATTATCTGATTTGCTTTCGAGTATTTATTCCAAACAATTAATTGTCTCTATCTATCTATAAAAACTATACTTATAAATTTTTGCTAATACTGTTTATAATTATAAAAATTGTTACATTTATATTTAAAATTATGATAATTATTAAAAATAGTATGTTTTATTATTAGTTATATTTACAAATGTATAAACTGTGCTCTTTGAATGTGAGAATAAATATATATAAACGCATATAAAAGTAATTTAAGTTCTCAAGCAATAATCTAATTCAGTCTAGGCTGAATCCATATAGCAAAGGTATCAGAAAATAAAATTTCAAATGCATCTCTGTATCTTTTTGGAAAGTTTTGCCCATTCAATACAGTCATCCGAGTTTTCTTCTCTCATTACACATTGGAAGTTGAAAAGTGCGTTGTTGTGCTAGAAATTTTTTATACGCTCTAATTTAAAATTTATATTAGGAAAAACCAATTCGAATTGCATTCATAATCAAGATAAAAGTGAATCTATTTATGATTGTGGAATAATTAAAATATAAAAAATAATAAAAATATAATTTAAACTAGAATAATTATAATGAATGTATATATGTACAAACAGAACTGCAATCGTATGATTCGAACAAAGCAATAATATACTTCGAAGAGTATATGAAAAAAGAAAACAAAATCTTTGAAATTATGGAGTAATATTGCGTATTGTGATAGTTGCCTTAAAAATTCTCTATTTTAATCTTCGATAAATTGGTGATATTTTTAACTCCGTTCGGTTGTTGTATATCAGTTTAAAAAGGAAAATTAACCATTTGAAAAAGTTATTGCATATAAGTCATGAAATAGAGCAATGTAAAGAACAGAGGCATAATATAAAATCCAAACACATCAGAGGAACTGGAATAAATAAAGACGAAAATACGCACATAAAGATTCAAAAAACAAAAAAGCAAACATACGCAGTGCTTGTGAACGGGAACGAGGTAATGCAAACAACGAGCAAGTTTATAAAACAAAAGTACTGGAAGAAGTGAATAAAAACTACACAAATTTAGAAATCGACAAAATTGTGACTTGACGAAAATTGGTATAACAAATAAAATAAGTTTATCGAGGAATCTGAGATTCGATGTGATTTCTTTAATTTTTAATCCATCATATATATATCATCTGCTTATAATAAAAGAGGTTGAGCTGAAACAATCGAGGTCTTTTGGTTTTGAAAACTTTGGATTTTTAATAAAGTTGTCTTTAATCAATCATCAATCAAATTTCAGGGTAAGTGGTGGTGTTTTCATTTTGTTTTATCATATTATTATTGGTGTTTTCCCTTTGGTTTTTTCTCTAAAGAATGATTCTTGATCTTCTACTTACTTTTCTATTGAATCACGGTCCGTTTTCCTATTTACATGCATTTACTTTGTTTTTGGTGCTATCTCTCTTCCACATTAGTACGTGATTGACTGCAACTGCAACCATGCACCAGTGTACATATTCATATGTATCAAGCTATCGTATACATACATATATATAATCATATGTGAGCTAGGTGATATTTTTGCTTACGTTTTGTTAAATTCAGCTGTGAGTTTATAGATGCTATGACGGTGTTTGTATGTATATACAGTTGATTGAAACAACCTTAGGTAGCCCTTTTTGTCTGCTATTCACGCTCTCGCATTAGGTAGACTAATAATTGCAGCACTTTGCACCCCCGCTGACGAGATAGGTATATTTATTTATACATTTGTCATGTTCATGTTTTTATAGTGTCGTTGAAAAAATATGCAGTTGTTTGGAATTTTCAAGCTAATCCCGAAGTTTTCAGCCGTTTTACCAAAATATTCGTTTATCTCCATTCCGAGCTTACGAGTATTGTATTTAACGTTATATAATTTATTGGGAAATACAAAATATGCATATCGCAATAGATTTCTAGAACCGACTGTCGAGTGATTTGTTCGACTACCTCGATACTTGATCCAAATTGCAAACAAACCACATACATACATACATATATGGATCACAACATGTTAAAAATATTATTAAGTTTAATACGGCTTTAACAACTACTTTTGGGAACTGTGAAGTTTCTTTAAGCCGCATCATTTCTTCAATAGATGCATACTGTATTAAAATGTTGATATATTCACTTGTGTCAAATGTACTGTATATACAAATATAAACAAATATGCAATCATTCCTGTTACATGTTCACATTCACATATTCAATATGGTTTAATTCACTAGAACTACATATGAACACGAACATATATGTATGTACACAAATCATTTACATTTTCACCAAAGATAGCACCAGACAATGTGATTTCACTGATTCATGGGATAATTATTGTTTATCAATATAATAAACTACAGAGTCACTCGGGGATTGTGTCCGCTCCGATTTTCACAAAGTCTATGTATCATCATTAATATAACTGCAGCTACAAAATGCATACTGCAAAGTACTTCAACTAAAAGTCATTTCAAGGATCACAAACATTAGTACAGAAAATGTTTCGGTTTTGTACTCATTTTTTAATATACTATATATAATCGATAATAATAAAATAGTATACGCTCGTCAGTTGGGTAAACATAACCGGATTTCGTATTTTATCAACGGAATTTATATAACAGACACCTCTCTTAAGCCAACATTTTTTCATGCACCAAGTTCAATTTTTAGAACAAATGACCCTCTCATTGACGGACTATCTTATCGGCGGAGCATACATATGTATTTGTGAAATGAAAAAGGGGTTCCCCGAATACAACCTAAAAACATTTAAACACGTGACAAGCTTGTTTAACTCAGTTATTGTGTTACGGTCAAACCTAACCTTAAAGGAGAAATTTGAAATCATCAACGATAGTGAGAAAAATAATATGTCTATCCGCACATTAGCCGAAAAGTAAATTTTATTAATAATATCATGCGAACATAAATTTATTTTATTTTTCCGGTGCCAAAATTTGTTGAGAGATAAATCGAAGAAAATTTAGAATCTATTGATGATAAAGAACACATTCTGAAGATATTACGAAGAAATTAATGCAATTTCCACAAACGAAACTGCTTTGAAAGTGCGTGTCCGTCCAAGAGAGATTTCTCTGTATTTGTATTTCAATTGTATCTCTGAAAAAAGAATACCATATATAGCAATTATGTTTATTTAAGTGACTTTAGAAACCTGATATGTATTATCTATTAAATTTTGAATATTATGAAAAGGTAAATGGATTTAATTTCCGATGATATTGATATGTAAGAAATCCCGAGATACCTCGGCATATGCAGGTTTATAACGATATTAAATTTGTACATTACCTTCTAATATATTTTCAATGACAGCTGTCTTTACCACAGAACTTTTAGGAATCTGGCCATGTTTCCCAAAGATCCTTATATTTGCTACTTCCATTTTAAGAGTTTTATGCATGTTCATATTATATACTTATACGTACATACCTATATACTTATTTAAAACAGGTAGTAAGTATGTACAGATGATTCTCTGACTACCTTCAAATATCTACTAAAATAAGTTACAAGCACTTTAAGTTGTCTAGTCTTGTGCAAAGTGTGCAGAACGAATGTACATATTTTAATAAATTGTTATAAAGTCGATTTCTCCAGCTGGTGTTACCAAAGTGAGTGTAAAATTAAAAATATTCATTTTCAAGTGCATATTTTGAACCATATTTTTGAAATTGTTGACATGGTGCGTCATCGAATTACCGGGCATATGTAGTATCAATCAATTGAGGTATGGTTCGTTTCTTTAATTCAAGTTTTTTGCGTACGGTACATATACATATGTATCTTACAAGCGTAGCATTAAGTGAACATCAGAACTATTTCGTTAACAGACATAAAACTATTTTTAAATTATTTAGTCTGAAGAACTTATGCAATTGTAACAATTTCGTTTTCATTATTAATAATCAAATAACACATTTTCACCAATATATTCAAAGTTGACTTTTTATGCCAATGTTAATTACTCCTCTTATTCAAACCGTCTTATCGCTACAATTTATTTATTTGCTGAAATTGGAGCAAACGATTATTTTTGTTCATACACATTATCATAAGTTCACATGCCCTGTAGGGAAGAGACGAACATGACACATTTCCTTTCCAGAAATAAAAAAAACATTTCTTTGAAAAAAAAAAAAAAAAAATAACAGTTAAAACTCCGACCCCCTGAAACTACAATAATATTCATAATTCCATAAATTATTATTTATGTGGATTATATGTATGGATATGTATTTATTATATAATGTGGAATCAATCTAACCTCATAAATTTTGCCCTTTTGGCTTCAGTAACGAAACTCTAATTATGTCTGAACTATTTCCGAAATTCCTACTGGGTATCACATAAAGCTGTTCATAGCTATTCCAATATTTACCTATAAAGATAGGTAAACTAAGGACATTCAGACACTATTTATAACAATAATACTTAAACCATAAACTAAATAAATACGAGGCAACAAAATAAAAAACAATTGAAATTCTTGTTGATTTAGCTATTCCGCAAAATCATCGATTCTGAATCACTCCAGTAAATCGATAAGAATACTGGACGTACTCAAAGGCACGCTCATACTTAAATACGCACTTTAAATATAACAAGATCAGACACCTTGTCGTCAGATTGTAAATTCTTTCATATATATTCTTCATACGTTAGAAATTACAACTTCACTAGTTACGGTCACAGTTTTTAATTAATTATACGCAATAGAATTGTGTTTTTTATTTACATACGTTTTGTTAAAATTCTCACAGTTCATAGAAGTATTACTTTGCTACAACAGTGCCATTGACATTATTTTCTGCTTTTACCACTCAAAACAAAATATTGGTATGTGTATAAACAAAGATATTTACGTTTCGTAAGTAGTGTTTTATATATGTAGATTTTCACACTCTTAAACCTATATACACAGATTTTGTTATAGGCGCACACGCTTATTTCGTGCTCACTTAGTTCTATTTTTATATGAAATTGCCTTTTACATTTGTATATATTCATCATATTTACATATGTACATATGTATGTTGTGGTTTTTAGTTGTTTTTGGCTAGCTTTTGCGTCGGACACGTGTGGGTAAAGCGACTTAGCGGCTGCCAAAGTGTAATGGCGTTGCGATGATCAAATCAACCCATTCATTGCGACGATTTCATTACGATCTAATCATACATACATATGTATGTACGTACATATTCATAACTATATAGAACATACTACATATAAGTAAGTAATCATCAACAAATAATATGTTTATATGTATGTGTCAACGTAACACAAGTGTATACTTCTCTAATTAATATTGCCAAGGAAATTGGCGTCTAGCTAGTTTCTTTCTTTGAACAGTGGAATTCCGATATACAGTGGAACTTCTTTAACTCGAATCATCATAATCCACAAAAAAACTTCGAGTTATAGAATTTTCATTAAAACATATAAATTTTCAAAAAACTATAAAATATTGATTTATACACTGTTTTATTTATTGACTTGACATAAAGTTTTATGTACATGCGTTAAAACATGATTTTTGTAATTTTGTTTGTTGCAGTTTGCTGTTATTGGCTCTTGACGTCTATCTCCCATGCCTTTGTTAGATGGTTTATGCAATCCATAAGTGTAATATTATATTTTTTGTTTGCCTCCATACGATATAGAGGGACTCTTTTAAGATTCTGCCTCGATAGTTAAATTTTAAATTTTGTATTATGTCCTGCCCAAAAAGTTCGATTCATGGAAGGTCATTTGTATGAAAGTTGCCTTCTATTGCCTCTTCAATAGTTCGAGTTAGGGAAGTAAATTTATATGAAATTTGGCTTCTAAACGCTATTGCCAATTCAAGTGTTCGAGTTATGGAGATCTTCGAGTAATAGAAGTTCGAGTTATGGAAGTTCCACTGTATTAAACACTTTCCATCGTTAAACATTATGCAGCACAGTAGTACTGTGTAGTGTAGTGTATTAGACTTCATCTTAATTTGATTTCAGATTTATTAAAAAATATCGTCGTAAGGTTTTCCACTCACATAATTCCAATATCATTTTGTATCTTTTTTAATCTCTTCGCATTTCATTTTTAAATTTTTGGACTTATTCTGAACATAATTTAGTTTTATTTTAAAACATATGTATGTACATAAATTATTATGTGAGTATAAATATATTTACTAGTGCTCTAAAAATACTTTTGGTCAAGTGTTCTCTACTATATAATATTTATTTTATGTTAATGTTTTGCCGCTTCTACTATTATTATTGAATTTTTGGTCTGTAAAATCCCAAAGCTACTGTATTTATTTTTATTCTCTTCGAATCAGTTATTTGCATTTCAATGTTTTTTGCATTAATTAGTTTATTTATTGTCACATAACAGACGTACATAAATTTGTAAAGTCTCTTTTTTTTCATATCCTCTCTACATACATAATCCACTTGCTCGTGTCTACTGCTAACTTGTATCAAAAAGTAGTGAAATAATTGCTTCAGTAAAAAATGAGAACGCAGAAGCATTATAATGTTTTCAGCTCCACCGCAGTCTACCTTTCTTATCATTCCGTGTCGTTGTGTTATTTGTTTGTTTAGATTTTTTTTTCCAATTTTATTATTATTATGCTGTTCGGATTTGTCGTTCCGCGTGTTTTGCTGCTGATATTCAATATTTATTTCAGTACACATACAAGTTTTTGATTTTATTTTATTTAACTAAATATTTTCGTGCGCTCTTGCCCATATGCAAATTATTTTCTTGACCTTATGTAAAAGGTTTTTAATAAATAAAAAACGTGTGTTTAGTCAAGCGACCGAAAAACGTCCGAGTCTTGGAAGAGACTGTCGTTTTATCTTTATTTTACTTACTTTTATACAATCTTGTTCTTAAGGCTAAGTACAAATATTCTTACAATCTAATAGTCATCTGTTAAACATATGTTCCACTTTAGACGCGGTACATGTGGTAAATAAAAGGTTCATCTTACAATCTAATGTGTGTGACGAATGTCCACTTAAGACCACGTGTGGTAAGTGAAAAGATCATCTTACAATCTAATGTGTACAACGAGTGTGTAACACGATTCTTAATAGTAGATGTGCCAATGACATATTGGACACATTTGTTTCGTAGTTCAAATTGTAAATATCTTATCGGTGGTGTTAACTCCCCCACCTCTAAATTGAAGCGTCCCGATTCAAAGAGGAATAGTATTTGATCCTTTCCATCATTTGATCAATAGGTTGGGCTCTTGCATTGGAATTTGTTCAATGTTAACTTTAACTTGTGTGCTCTTAG
The DNA here is from genome assembly GCA_031772095.1 of Zeugodacus tau. Lineage (NCBI taxonomy): Eukaryota > Metazoa > Arthropoda > Insecta > Diptera > Tephritidae > Zeugodacus > Zeugodacus tau. The sequence continues at coordinate 5,133,506 of CM062649.1, read as the reverse complement.
TTTTTTTGTATTTACAGGTTATTAATATTACTACTATAAGGCTCACAATTGTTATCAGACATTAATTCATCATTTTACTTTTTTTTTTTTTGCCTCATGTCTGAGTTCTGTTATTTCTTGAATATTTTTAATGTTTTGAAAATGTATTTCTTCCATACTTAAATTCTTTGTGATTGTAATATTAATTACTTTAACTGGATTTGGTAATAATTTTATAGTGAGAGGTTTACGATGTCTATAGACTAAGTTATCAATTTTAACATTACAATTTTCAAATTTTATTAAATAATTACCGTTAATAGTAAGGTTGTTAGAGTTACAGTTATGATAAATGGTTTCATTTTTTGCATTGATTACATAAATATGGTTTGTATTACTTTTGATTGGTTAACATTTTGAGCCTAAAAGATTTTAAGATTTGATATTATCTTTATGAATTGTTCTGTTTCTGTTTTGTATTTTAATTTTATTTCCTAAGTCTTCTACTACTATTTGTTTTTTATATTTGGGGTTTAATTTATTTCTTTCTCCAAATATTTTCTCATATATTATATCTCCCCTTTGATAGCTTTTTTGAAGCCTTTTCTTGTTATGATATTCCAGCATTTTTTCTTGGGCATTCTGTAACACATCTTTCATATTTTGGTGTGGTTCTTTATTAAATAAAATAGTGCAGGGCTGTTTGCCTGTTACTGAATGAATTGTTTTATTGTACTGTTGAACTGCTCTCATAATTGATTCAAAATTACTTATTAAGCTGTGTTCTTGTTTTAAACATCTAGAAATTTCTATTAGTGTTGAATGAACTCTTTCTATTTGTCCATTACTTGTACTGTGGCGTGGTGTACAATAATAAATTTGTATGTTTATCCTCTCCATTAAAGACTTGAACTGTATCGTACTTAAGCCTGGTTCATTATCGATAACTATACTTTTAACATCTGGAAATGTTTGTAATAGTTCTAAAACTTTTTCTTCTAAATTTGATTTATCCTCTATATATTTGACTATTAGAAATTTTGAATATGAATCAATACACGTAAGAAATTTAAGTTTTTGTGCGAAAAAGATATCTATATGAAGTTGTTCTCCCTCCTTCTCTGGTATTGGTGCTTCCCCTATTGGGATTAATTTCGGATGTCTTTCGTATTTATTATTATTACATATGTTACAATTTTTCGCATATTGCTTAAACTGTTTTATCATTAAAGGCCAATAATACTGCTGCCTAATTTGTGCTAAATTTTCCCTATAATTTCTATGTGCTCTGTTGTGTGTTTGCTCAATTATCGTTCCCTGATCTTCTTTATTGCTTATATCGTTAGGGAATAGCTTAGTATATAGAAATTTTACTGTGGGAAATGTATCCTTCAAAATGTTTTTTATAGCATATAGCACCTCAGGTGTGCAAAATATTCCTGTAACTACTTTTGGGCTCAAATATTCTTTTAGAATATCAATTATGTTTTCTGGTCTATCATACTCAATTAGAAATCGTTTATTATTAAAAGAGGAAATCGTCTCTAAGACAGTAATTCTTGCTCCATTATCAATTACTATTTGTTGCTTAAAGTGATTCAAAGGTTTTTTTGTTTCAAGAATTTGATACTCATCGCTACTTTCTGCAGAGTGTTGGGTTTCTATTAGTGAATCACCTGAGTCGCTCGACTCACATGAACTATTTAAATTATTTAAGATTTGTCTTGATAGTGCATCAGCAACTACATTTGTTGTCCCTGGTTTATAAATTATTTTTGGAGAAAACTCCTCTATAAAAGCTCTCCATCTTTTCATTTTAACATTAGGATTTTTTTCGGACATTGCAAATGCTAGTGGTTGATGATCCGTGTGAATTTCTAAATCTTTTACTGCATAAAGGTAATGGCGTAATGCTTTTAATGCCCAAACTATGGCGAATAATTCTTTCTCGTTTGTCGCATAATTTTCTTCGGTAGAATTAAGTGTCTTCGAAATAAATGTAATAGGTCTTCCGTCTTGCGATAAGACTGCCCCTACAGCAACATTGGATGCATCAGTAGTTAAAATTAATTTTTTCTCGAAATTTGGTTGAACTAATTCAATTTGTTCTTGCAACGCTCTTTTTAAGGTTTCACAGGCTGCTATGCCTTCTTGTTCAAGATTAATAATTGTTTTCTTAGACATATACTGCGAAATTTGACCATTTTCTCCCTTTAAGTGTTTTGTTAATGGTTTAGCAATTGTTGCATAATTCTCTATAAATTTCCTATAGTATCCCGTTAATCCTAAAAATCCTCTAAGTTGTCGTAACGTCTTAGGATATGGGTAATTTTTTATTGTTTCTACTTTTTTGGGATCAGTTTTTATAACCTTATGAGATACAACGTATCCTAAAAATTCAACTTCGGTTTCTATAAATTTTGATTTTTCTATAGATATTTTCATATGTGCTTTTTCGAGGGTTTTCACTATATATTTCAAATGGAATATATGTTCTTCTAGGGTTTTTGAGTATACTATTATGTCATCAACATATACGTGACAAAATTTTCCTATACATTCGTGTAATATATTATTCATTGCTCTCTGAAATATACTTGGAGCATTTTTAAGTCCGAATGGCATTCTTAAATATTCATATTTTCCGTTATTTACAGAAAATGCTGTTTTCTCTATGTCCTTTTGCTCCATCAATATCTGATGAAATCCAGACTCTAAATCTATTGTGGAAAAGTATTTCGATTCTCCCAGATTAAAGAGAATCACCTCAGGATTAGGCATTGGATATCTGTCGGTTATAGTTTTTTCATTTATTTTTTTAAAGTCAATGACCATTCTTAATTTCGGACTTCCGTCTTCATTTATTCCTTTTTAGGAACGACACTAACCGGAGCATTATATGGGCTTTTACTATGCCGTATAATTCCTTTTTCTAGCAAACTTTCGATTTCCTTATTAACAAAATTATTCGCAGATATTGAATAAGGATATTGTTTTGACCATATAGGTTTATCATCCTCAGTCCTAATTTCTGCTTTAATATCTGTTCTAAAAGGTAAATCCATGTTCACGTTTTGATGATGATGATTAATTATTTTAATAACATCCTTTCTTAACAGTGGGATGCAGATATGTTTTGTTTCCTTATCGTTATAAGATAATTCGTTAGACATTTCAAAATTATTTATTTTTAAAATATTATGAGCATTTGCTTCATTTATTATTTGTCTATTCGTAGTATCATTTCTTATTTCATTTTGGCATGATACATTTTTTTCGATAATTTTGCCAGTATTATCTTTGATAGGTGTCTCAAGATGTTTTCGTCCCAAGGGGTTTACTATAATTAAATCATTGAGCAAATTTATTTTCTCTGTTTTATTATCCCCGTAAATCAATGTTCTGTTTGGGATATCAATCGTGGCTCCGATTTTATTTAAGAAATTAATTCCAATTAAAAGATCGCTTTCTAAATTGTCAATTTCATAAAAACGTTCCTGTATACCCAACAGATTGATATTATGAAAGTGTTTTATTATAGTTGAACCATGAATGGTTCTTACTCTCTTCTTAATTACTAAAATGTTTTTATTATGATAAATTCCAGCCCGTATATATGAGCTGGTTGCCCCTGTATCTATAAGAATTTTAAAGATTTGCCCCGTTTTTGTATCGGTTTTAATAACATAAGGCAAATCTGAGTTTACCCTAAAAAATGGTTCTCACCAATATTATTTATTCTTTGAATTTTTGGCTGAGGTTGTGTGCTTATTTGTGCACTTTCAATTAACCTCTTTGGTATATTGGTTGGTCGATAATTGGTCTGCCAATTATGACTGTTACTTCTAACATCTGGTTGGTTTATTTGCATAGCACTGGGCCTATTTGTTAATTGGATTGATTGATCCACTTCCATTGGTTCTGTATGATTGGAATATATCTGGTATGAATTATTTTGGTTGAAATTCCTTTGAGGGTACCTTAAATTATTCTGAAAATGCGGATATCTTCGATTAGCTTGAGGCTGGTTTCGTGAACCAATTTCATGGTTGTTTTTAGTAAATTGCGAAGCAAATTGGGATCGCAATTGGTTTGAATGAAGTTCTTGTGCTTTTGCAAGAGCATTTGGCAAATCGGTAGGTGTCAAAGTAAATAAAATTTGGTTTAAAGGATAATTTAAACCTGTTATAAACGTTCTAAGCGCGGTTTCGCGGTTCTTTATATTCAATTGTTTCGTGATTTCAGAATTCGTTCCGTGTGTCATAATGGTTTTATTAATTAATAATGTCAATTTCTGATTAACATCATTATAGTAATCAATTAAGGATTTTGATCCTTGTCGCATAATACTCATCTCTTGGTCAATCACATGAATTGGCCTTCTATCTGCATACGCAAAATCTAATCTAGAGAGTATGGCTTCTAGGTTTAATACTGTGCCATGATTAGTTAAGATATCGTTGGCATTGCCTACAATTTTGTTTCGCAATATCGTTAGCGCCCCAAAATATCTCCTACTTCCTTCTATATAGAGACTCATAGAATTTTTTGCAGCTTCTCTCCAGCTGACATAAGATTTTCCAGAGAATTCTGGTAAAGACTTTACTATATCTAAATTTTCGTTACATGATATAGAATCGTTAATTTTCTGAGTTTCATACTCTGTTACATTTGTTGCATTAGTTAATGCTTTTAATTGATTATTTAACTGATCTATCTCAGATCTTAAATTACTAGTTTGTGTAGCTATTATTCTAGCTATATCTTCTACTGTAAAATTATTGACTGCCATTTTATCTTTTATTTATTTTATTTTTTTCAATTGTTTCTTTCACTATTAAATATATTTTCCTTTATTACCTACAATTTCTGTTTATTAAATATTTATTGTTTTGATCCTTTCTGGGAAAGGATACTCTTTTATTCTGGAGGGTCTGGGGTTCAGAATCGCAGTATTGAGTTTATATTATAAACCGGAGGGTCCCCCTTGCGGTGGTGAATCGCGGTTTCAAAATATTTTGTTATTCGGCTGGTCGAGCCTTGAATTATGTATTTATTTTATATATATATATATATATATATGTTGTCTATGTATATAATATACTTAATAACTTAAATACTAGTTATTTGTTGTATTTTCTTTATATATTATATATATGATATTAATGATATAATATTGTTTTCTTCACTTTGTTTTCTTTTTTCCTATGTACGGGCACTTGTGAGTTTCAAAGTTATTATTACAATACTCACAGTACAAGAGCTTTTCGTACTTGGTACTAGAGGAATTATTTCCCATGTAATTTGTAAATGTATAATAATTACTTACTGCTAACTTGTTGTTATTGAGCTTGTTCTTGTTGAAGATGTTGTCTCTGTTAGTGCTCTGTCGCTTGTTTGCTGTTAACTTGTTTTTGTTGAGGTTGATGTCTCCGTGATTGCTCTGCTGCTTGTTAACTGCTATTTTGTCTTCAATTGAATCCTCAGATTAAATGCTCCAGTTATATTAACACTGTATTTTTGTTATGTTGTTTGTTATTTTTTTTTTTTTTTTTGCTCGCTTTCTTAACCCTCATTTGTACTGATGGGTCCAGCCAGAACTTTTTGAACTTTAAATCACTATTTCATATACTAGTACACACGTTTATGTTTCAATACTTCATGATATCATATATATTTCTTGAAAGTGTTTTAGTTCTACACAGATTATTTGAAATATGCGCACTTATTGATTTGTTTGGGTGCGTGTCGCACTACTTTGCGTTCGGAACAAAAATTTTAATTGTGGTTTTACTTTTCTCGCGATTCGCGATACTTGATTGCGTTGGTCCTTAGGAGTTTTTTGTAGCTCCTGGCAGGATCGCCAATTATTTTCTTGACCTTATGTAAAAGGTTTTTAATAAATAAAAAACGTGTGTTTAGTCAAGCGACCGAAAAACGTCCGAGTCTTGGAAGAGACTGTCGTTTTATCTTTATTTTACTTACTTTTATACAATCTTGTTCTTAAGGCTAAGTACAAATATTCTTACAATCTAATAGTCATCTGTTAAACATATGTTCCACTTTAGACGCGGTACATGTGGTAAATAAAAGGTTCATCTTACAATCTAATGTGTGTGACGAATGTCCACTTAAGACCACGTGTGGTAAGTGAAAAGATCATCTTACAATCTAATGTGTACAACGAGTGTGTAACACGATTCTTAATAGTAGATGTGCCAATGACATATTGGACACATTTGTTTCGTAGTTCAAATTGTAAATATCTTATCGGTGGTGTTAACTTGCATATATACATATGTACACGCTCCCAGACATACAGACATACAAAATCGCTTAAATACTTCTGTGAAGTTTAATTATTGTTATTACTATTGTTATGAATTGTTGGTGATTTGATTGCACTATCAGTTTGTTTGCGTTTCATTTCAAAGCTTATATGAGAAAAATATGTTGGTGTGAAGTGCATCACATCGAGTATCTTTTTTCACAGAGAATGTGTGTACAAAGAATTATCTCACGGCTGGGTCAGGTAAAATTCAACTCTCCTTGTCGGCTAACCTAGTAAAGTCTAGTCGTGTACACTTGAATTTCAAACTTAAACAATCCGTGACACACTTTTATAGCTGATAGTGAATCGGCTGTAATAACTGTCCGAGTTATGTTAACCTCCCAAAGCATGTAATTGTTCCATCGCAATTAAACCCAATTATTCTAGGCTTTTCACCAAAGAATAAACTTCTAGTAAAGAGCATCGACTCCGTCTTGTGTATTTAGCTACGACATTTTTTTCTTTTGCAGTGACATTTTCTCATACCCTTATACGCTAGACAGACGGCAGAGTTAACTCGAATTAACTGCGCTTTTAATCAGTTCCAATTTTGGGGATGACAGACGGCAGAAAAGCGAGTTATAAACTCCCATAACAGCTGATTGGCAATAATATTTCCATTTTGGGGAGATAAAATTGGATAGAAAGGAAATTTTGCGGTTGTTAGCCGCACAACTAGTACAAAATCACTAATTATTAAAAAAATATACATAAATACGTTATTATTAAAACTTCCATTTTAGAAAAAATTAGCATGCGTATGTTTTTGTTTACATTTAATTGAAAAACAGCTGTCAGTATTGCATATTTTCATTCACAATAGATAAAAAGCGGCCATGTTTAACAATGTTGCCAACGAAAATGACACGAACTCCCTCTAACTCTCTAAAATTTTGAGGATTAAATGGGAGTTAGTAAACCGGGTTAACTGAGATAAATCTCGAATTAACCCGAATTAAAGCAGTTATTCCGAATTAACGCGCCGTCTGTCAGGGGTATTAGGCTGCTTTTAAATCAACATCAATTAATATTTTACGCAAACGCACAAAAGTTCATTAACTGAGATATTTTGTGGAATCTTAAATGGAGCTGAAATAAACTCAGAAACAAACATTTGTGTGTAATCATTTAAAGGGTAGTCGAAAAACTTCTTTGCAACCTGTAACTCCAATAAGATCGCATTTTTATAAAAAAAAATTGGCTTTATGAAATGAATGAATGAAATTTTGATTATTTCACAAAACCAAAATATGCACCTATTATGCTGACCATGACTGTATATTTTTTAAAAACATTATCTCATTCAACATTTTCTGCTCTTATTTTTATTTGTTCAGGTCGAATTTCAATCAACAGCCAACAGCCTTTATATGATTGCGAAGGGCAGCAAGAATGCTACGCTGATAGCCACTGCTTCCGTCACCGCCATCGGCAAAGCGCACAGCAACCACTCCTGAAATCCTGACGTCGTCTTTTGTTTAATCTCTTGCACTCTATCACCGTTAAGACTTCTGTTAACTTCTTACCCAAGGATTAACTTATTAATAAATACACAAGTAATAACTTTTTGTAGCACTGCCAATAGCTAGGGTCAATACATACACACAAACGTACATTTCGCACATAAACCACACCTAACGAATAAATTCACGATGTTGTACGTGTTCCATGTCGACAAGGGACGGATGATGTCCTTTGACATGGCAGTGGCATTGTCTTCGGTTGAGAACCTTAAGGATACCATTGAACGAATGCACGGCATACCAGCTATAAACATTGTGCTCTTAGTAAGCGGTGGTGAGATGTTGACACCGTCAACGCAGGTCTCTTATTATTCGGCTGGTACCGATACGAATCCAATATATATGTTTTTAACCGGAGACCCACGCACACCACCGCCATTGCCGGCGAATGAGCCGGATCGGGATTTGGGAGAACAAGTAGAGCGTTGCAAACAGTTGCCGCCCATCTATTCTTCCGTGGAGAAACGTGCACAATTGGCACTAAAAATGTTTGAGTATGCCCGAGATGAGGAGAACCTTTGCGAGCGTCTTGTGCACGACCAACATTTACAACAGCAGGGCTGGTCCGCTGTTGTGGCCAACATGGAAGATCTGATTGACGAGTTTCGGTTGCGATTCACAAATTTTTCAACTGCTTTCGATCGACATCTAGAAAAACGAGATGGATATATGGAGCTTTTGAATAAATTCACAGATGATCTAACCATGTTGGGGCGAATCCCCATTTTGCCAGGTTTGATGTCTATGGCTGAGGAAGATTTCCATGGCTTCGATGATTTTCTTGATGCGGACGAAGTATTCTCGCGATCTCAATCAACACAGAAGTCGGTGCTAGTGGCAGGTGGCGTGCCTGCACAACAAACTGGGAATACCGAGGAATCGGAGACCACATCGGCTCACAGCGATCATACTGCCATCGCCGATGAGAAAAATTCAAATTCGCCAATCAAGCAAGCTAAAAAGGGCACTGAATTAGCAGAGGACACAACGAGCTCTGCGGTAGCAATCGTTAATCCACATATTTCATCTGGCAGCAGCTCACGTCCAACATTAAATCTCTTGCAGTGGATTACATCCAAAGAGAATCAAAATAGACTACATATTATGTGCGAGGAGTGCATCCAAGGTCTAAGCGCATTCGACAAAGAAGTTTACGCTCAACTGAAAAGCGAAATGCAGCACATTTTAAAACAAGCTGAACAGACCGATGTCAGAGAGATTAAGGGTCTCGGCGATCGGCTATGCAGGCTGGAGCAATTGAGATATCAGATCAAACGCTTTGTACAAGACCAAAAGGTATTGTCTACCGCTTTCCAACAAAATCAAAGTCGGGCCAACGATTTGAATGATCCATCAATATTGCCAGATCTATGTGCCTCGCATCAGTCTCAGCTAGCGGTTATGGTTACAAACCATCAAAAAGTTCGTGAAATTCGTCGCATGGTTTCCAAAGCTAAAGATGAGCTTGGCTTAAATCTGCACATGCGACTGACTCGCATTGTGCATGTAGAGAATAGCATGAGTGAGTTTGATAACCGTCTACTATTCTACCTTCGTTGTCTACGTCGTGCAGAACGACATCTACAGATAATCGAACAAATTCACCAGGCGCCTTGCATGTATGTGGCCGCAGTTACAGAGGTAAGCAGCTGCAAATTAAATGCTAAATAACTGTAAAATATTAATTTCATATTAAATTTCAGGTGGTCCGACGTAAAATATTTTCCGGTGAGTTCCGCATTTGGGCCACTAAACTTGCAGAAGACTTCGAAATAATCCACAACGAAGAAATAAAGAGGCGACAACAGTTCAACGAAACTTTTGACGGTCATTTCTTGAACAAATTATTTCCCGGTATGAACGACATGCCGCCTGCATTCGCCAATGAATCACCAACAATCTTCGATGCGCGATTGCCTAATATCACTAAATCAGACATCGATATGCTGTCATCATATCTGCCAGATTTGGTACCAGGGATATTGTTACCCGATATGGGACCTGTGATAAATTTTTTTGTCTCACGTTCGGGTCCCCATCAGAAAGAGCGAATGGAGGAGTTGTTGAGCCAGCAAGTGGTATCTGTTCTTGGTACATCGGCTGAAGTGGAGGCAGAGGAGGAAGAGGATACAAATGCATTGAGTGCTGGTGAAAAGCCGCCGGTGTCCCAAAGACTCGGAGAATTGCAGAAGATCGGCGATGGCTGTGAAGGATCCGAAACAGATACGGAAAATGAATTCGAAAAGGTGACAGCGACGCAATCAACTGCACCAACGCTTATCACGACAGCAACATCTACAATAACCGTAGAGACAGTTGCACGCAGTGCTGCCACTTCTTTGTTACTAACGCAAAACGCCGAAACGCTTACAGACGAGTCGGAATCGTCCGCCCGTGCCGAGGTTGAGCGTTTGCGTGGCATACTAAGCGCTATGTATAAGCTATCTTCAGAGTGTATACGTTTGTCACGAGCTGATTTGGAACACTGCCGCACAGGAGTTGCATCATATCGCGAGGACTTGCAATCCGAACTGCAAATGCTTCATGATCAATGGAATCTGATACGCATGCAAAGTGAGCAGCGTGAGCAATTATTGCTCCAAACACAAGAGTTGCTAAATGAAACGGCGCAGCAGCGTGAATATGAACTTGCCGCTTTGCGACAAAAACTTTGCGAGGCGGAGCAGTTACAGCCTCAGTTGGAGGATTTGAAAGAAAAACTCTCTTCGGCTGAACTGGAAAAGGAACGTGCAGTGGTGTCAGCTCGCGAAGAACTATTGCACGAGCATAAATCTGAAATAGAATCGCTGCGCTGCCGTTATAAACTCATGACCTCCATGGAGCTTTCGCCGTCCGAAACGAGTCTCGAAAAGTTGGAACGTCCGCCATCCAACATAGACCAGAATACAATCGATCGTAGTGAACACGAGTTAATTGTCGCCCAACTACGTGCCTCATTCGAAACTGAAAAGGAGAAGGCCATCGCTGCCGCTTTAGATGTGGAACGTGCCATTTGGCAAACAAAATTGAGCCTAAACTCAGAATCTGTGATTGGCAATGTGAACATATTGAAAGATATGCTCGAGGAGAAAGACCGACAGCTGGATCTGGTGCGTAAGCAGAATCTTTTGTTAACTAAAGAGATCTATCAGCTAAAACTGCGCTTTGATTCGCTCACAAATGAAGAAGGAAATAGCTGGCTTAAAGAAAAAATAGAGTACTTGGATCGCGATAAAAAGCGCTTGGAGAAGGAGCTAATCAATGAGAAGGAGCGGTCGAAGCGCTTGGAAATGGAAACCTCTTTCGCTGCCTTAAAGGCGTAAGTTATATATCCGCATACTTTCTGATACTGTGTTGTTACAAAAAAAAATATTTTTGTTTATTATTATTATTTTTTGCAGTTCTAGTTCTAGTCATAAATATTTGCTGTTAGACTCTTGCAATAAAGGTGATGTGGTTTTCGTCGTGTGGAGCATGCGTCACAATCAATATATGGTAGTGCAGGACTCGCCAATTCTATACTTCGTCCATGGAGACTGTCTGTCAGCTATGAATTTGCGCATGCCGGTCACACCTTCACCAAGCGAAAGTACAATATTGGAAAATATGCTCCTACCGGTGCCTTACTACGCAATTGGGCGTGTCATCGATAGAGAGTTCTGTCAGGCTAAGAAGGTAAGGGATTTATTTACTGAATAACATTTGAAAACCATTACGAAAAGCAATATTAATTTGAATATTGTGACATTTTACATAATCTTTCAGGATGAAAACCGCTATCGTGTTTCCAAAGGCACAAAGTTTTATCGCATAAAGCTCGTGCCATTGTCGAGCATGCAACATTTGGCCGGTCGTCGGGAAAAAATCGACAGTAAGTTAAAAAACCATATATTTTTTTCTAATTTGTGTTATGGAAAGAATAATTACGTTTTTTACAGCATCTTTATGTGCGTCTACGTCCACTTCGTTTTCACAATGTGACACGAGCACTGACAACGAATCCACTGCATTGCTGCCCAGCGGTTGTAAAGCGCTCGTACCGGTGATCGGCTGTAACCCAGCCTCGCCAACTCTGCGCCAACCTCAGTTTTCGCCCAATATCAGCACGATTGATGAGATCATTACTGTGACAACGACAACGACAACAACAGCAATAAAAGATGTGGTTGATTTCACCACACCAGTTACCAAAACCGAAGCTACTTCAGAAGCAGTAATCAAAGCAATACCCGTGGATGATGGCGATAATCCAGTTGCGGGTGAAACGGGTGACCGTTGTCGCTACACTAGCTTTAGTATAGAAGATGATACAGAAGATTTACCAACCTTAACTAGCACACCAACGTCTATGAGATCTATGCCTTCTCAACAATTAACGCTACAGACTGTGATAACAGAGCAACCGACGTCATCGGGCAAACAAAATGTTATACCAATAATAACGGACCCTTGTATAGAGGCTGCAGACGTTAGCGGTTGCTCGGCTGATTTAAAGAATGCATCCTTTGCCACCGCCTGCAGCGAAGATTCGGATGAATATCGCTCTTTGGAACACAAGGATGATGCAGACTTTGCCGTTTCTGAATAGTGATTCTTTATTCTTAATGCCGATAATAACGTAAATTATACGTTTGTTACACATATGCAACAAAAACATAACGAAGCCCCTTTTCAAATATTAACCGTAATAATTAAGATAAACTCGTTATATGCAATATATGTAAAATTGGGATGAGAAATCAGCCAGATGTAAGAAAGGAGGGGTAATAAGGACAAAACTTGCAAACAAAAAACTAGAATGTGTTTAATAAAAAGTATAATAATTATTAAATTTCACATTAACTTAACTTTAAAATAGTTGTAAAATCGTATGAACTAGTTATAATGGTATTAAACTATACGTGAATTCCACTATCGATAGCCCAAAGCAATCCAAAAATCAATTGGTCGGGTTATGTGATATAAAATGCATATAAAATAAAAGAGTGTACACGAGCAACCCATACGAATTGATAAAGCTATAATACACTCAGCGTGACACAATTTAGAGTTAACTACATACACACGCATATATATATATATATACATATATTTTTTATTCCTTAACTTACTGCAAAAAAGCTTCAAATTTGCACTTTAAAGATAGTTATAATATTCTTTCATAAAGAATTCTAAAACTTAAACGACAACAAAATAGTAAAACGGCTTAAAGTAAAAATTACCGAAAAATAAATATGCATTGGTTTGAAATTACTAAATGAGGAAAACTGTTACAAAAAAAAAAACAAAACGAGAATATGTAAAGTTGGTTTTTACCATCAAACGACAAGAAAAAAATAATAGTTTTAATTAACAAAATGCGTATTTTAAAGTAATAAACCGAGAAACAAAATATAAACACTTCTTTTATTTTGGCAATATCTTCTTAAGAAAGCTCGTGAACCGTATACCATGTAGATGATACCCAACACATCTACATCGCTGGTGTCATACGAATTCGCTAAAATGCGTCCAATCCTTTTGCTATGAGATTCCTTTTTGTGTACATTAAGTGGAACATAGATGTTGGACAAATAAAGATAGCAGTTGATCTCACCCTAATATAAAATGTCTTCCAATATTTTTTACGACAATACATATTTATTAAATTATATATTACAATATTGGTCAGAATGAACAAAGGTTTTAACGCTCATGCACTCAATAATAATACAAACCGACTAATCATATAAAATATCGTAGGCTAAAAATAAACACGCGCTCGTTTCAGCAAACACATACAGAAATCGGTTCTAAAGTATATTAAATTAACAATATAAGATATGTGAGCATACAACAAGTATAATTAAGGGTTATTATTATAAATTATAATTTTCATATTCATTTGCTAAGAAGCATATGCACATATAATTTTAAATCTAAAACAGATTATCTTTCCAACTTTAATTAACATATTTTTATTATTTTCCAAGTGTGCATATATGCAGGTATATTTATATATCAGTCTAGCAGCCAAAAAGAGTTCAGCAAATGATAGTTAGTTGGGTTCAATGACCGTGTAGCCGTGGGAGACTGCATCTGAAAGCAAAAATTAATCAACTAAATTAACAGCATACAGGTGACTGAGCAACGGAGAGTGCGATTTTTTTACAAATACGATTTTTCAATTATTACGTATGTACATATTTTACAAACAACTGTTAATGCCTATAACCAAACATGTGCTTATGAATGCATATACAATACATACATACATACATACAACATAATATATGTATACGCTATGGAAAATTTACATTCGAGCTTATTTGCCTACCACACGCAAACTCGTAACTATAAGACCACCAACGAGATCTAGCTAATTTCCTTGTCTAAGTTAACCATATGAAAAGTGTGGCGGATGAAACCCGCCAGTCTGGTTGCTGCCAAAAAGTTTATGCAATTTGTTCGTGCCAATTAAAAAATCAGCTACACTGGCCGATCAACACATTTTTGTATTTAATTCTATTTGCAGTGCTCATTGCACGATTCTATTACCACCATCTCTACGTGTGGCCGCACAGAGTTGCATATTAGATATTTTTCTCCGCTTTCCGCTATTCGCTCTCGCACGCCTCATCTGAGTCTCATTTGGTATTCATCTTTAATTAGTCTAATATGTTTTACAGTTAAATATGCTCCAATTACTCAATGCATATATTATTGGAATTAGAAAAAAATAATGAAAGAAAAAGAAAAACTTAAGTGTGCACCACCTCATCGCAATTGTGTGTTCACTTACTTCACCATTATTTACGAGTCTATAATACAATATAAATAATGCACTTACATATACTGTACGGATGTATGTATGTATTTATAGTATGGATGCTTTCAAATGCACTTGCACAGTGCATATTTAGCGCACCGCCTGCAACTTACCTTTGCTATGTTCAGCCAACTGCACGAGCTTCCCTCCATCAACAAACATTCCATTACTCATCGTGTTCGTGCCCGTTTTCTTGCTCACATCTCGTCCATATGTAATCCCCTACTCGTCCGATTGCTCACCACCAGCCAGCTGTTGTCACGCAAATCACAAAATGCCACATTTTTTAAGCACAATTTTACGTTTCCGCGCTGTTGAACTCTTTTTGGCTGCTCGCAAAACGATCGTGCCACTATTGGATTTTGTGAATGTCGGACTGAAGGCACTAATTGTGGGCTGATGACCACTGGAACCACCATTTGCAGCGCCGCTCCCACCAATTCCGCCATTATGTGCGCCCGACTGTTCGGTGCTTTCGCCAAGCATCAGCTGATGGCATTTAGTAGCCAAATAGCGGAAAACGGATGCCACATTCACGTCTTCCTTCACGGAAGTTCTTATGAGGCGGCAATTTAAATTGCGCGCCAGAGTTTCCACTTCATCTGCGGTTACAACTGACTGTTCGATGAGGTCGATTTTATTCTGTACAATCACTGTTGGTATCTCATTGCATTCATTTTCCACTTTACGCTTCCAATCCCGGATGGCCTCGAATGAGGCGCGATCTGTCGTGCTAAAGGTGAGCACACACGCCTGCGCACCACGATAGTAAGCTTTGGTTATGGCGTCGAACTCCTCTTGTCCGGCTGTGTCCCAGAGCATTATACGCACATCTTCACCGTCAATTTCGATCTGTCGTTCGAGAAAATCCACACCAATCGTCTTCTTGTAGTCCTTGGTAAAGATACCTTTGCAATAGCGTTGTATCATCGACGATTTCCCAACACCGCCGTTACCCACAATCACCACCTTAATGGCGATTTCGATGTCGTCCTCGCGCATTATGTCATAAGTGTTGGAGGGAGCCGTTTTAATGCTTTATTTATGTCAGCGGTGTGTGTGTATGTGAACTTGTCGCTGCAACAAAGTGAAAGACTAGACGTGTCGTTGGAGTTATAGACCGCTGTTCGTTATGTTGCGAATAAGTAATTAAATTTACGAGTGAACGGAAGAGTTTTGCCTTTTGTAATTACCAACAATAGGTAACGGTTATCTGTCGTGTTATAACGATATATGTATATCGGTTATAGCGATCG
Organism: Zeugodacus tau; assembly: GCA_031772095.1. Taxonomy (NCBI): domain Eukaryota; kingdom Metazoa; phylum Arthropoda; class Insecta; order Diptera; family Tephritidae; genus Zeugodacus; species Zeugodacus tau. Next base: position 5,117,609 of record CM062649.1, on the reverse strand, counting down.
GTTTTAAGCTGTTACTTTATTAGCGCTCGTTTTAATTGTTATGTGACATGGGTCAACCTGTGAAATATATGTAACACGATTTATTAATAATCACACACGAATATTTATAATATGTTTGTCTTAAGTTAATATTGCATTTTTATTTCTACAGTACTTGGTTACAATACACACACACACACACGTACATGCGTACGGAATAAGTTATAGCGCGACGCTTTGGGTTAAGTTCGATTTGAGTTATTAACCTCCGGTTGGAAGATTTTCATTCACTTTCTATTAAATGTTTTCTCTGCACTTTCAACTTCAAACAGCAACAACAATAAAGGAGCAAACAAGTCCGAAATTATTAAATACATACATCTATACATATGCAATAATAGCTAACCAATAAACTAAATAACTAACGATGAATACGCTACGCCACCAGAGCTATTAATCATCAACGGCTGCAACAAAAGACTCGAAAACACACTCGAGCACCAGCTAGGCTCATACATAATCACAAATATGAATGTATTCATATTCAATAATCAGCGTTGCTAACGCATTGGCCATCTTTGATTTTTCGTTAATTGAGCAACGGATTGGCGTATTCAATTTGCAACTTTGCTGATGCAACCGGTTGGAAATTGCAAAATTTCGCGCTTTGCATTGCCGCATTCAAATGTACATATGTACAAACATATGGGATTGGATTAATGGTTATCACAACTGCAATTTAAAATCAGTAAAAGGGAAGTTGCAAGTCTGCAACATCGGTGTGTATACATAACTACTTCTTTGAAGAATACAAATATTTATAAATGCCACTTTAAAATACGCGGCCTCTGTTGCTTTATCAATAAAACTGGGAACGACACCATTTTTTTAATCCAATTGTGTTTAATACCCAATCGATTCCACCACTCCGTTAAAACAATTAATAATTAAACCTTGTTTGACGATTTTAGTATTTTCACAATCTTCAAGCACATTTTAAAATTGATAAGCCCGCACAGCATACTTCCGTATCTAACAGTTTGAGTAACAGTGGATTATCTTCAAATTTACACAATATAAACAGCCAACATTATACATATGCATATTGTACTGTTATATTACAATGATTTTAAAGAAATAATAGTAATTTAATTAAAGTCAAAATTTATAGAATTAATTTTGAACTATAATTAAGATAACAATCCTCGCCTATATAACGAAACTGATATTCGATGTTCAACATGTATAGTGAGCGTGCCTGCCACGACTTGTCTTCCTTTCTTATTTAAGGTAGTCTGCTTTAGAAGCCGAAAAAAAGCGTTTTTTTAGCAATTTTTTTTGAAAGGGAAGGAAATGATTGCGGTAAACGGAATTTTAAGACGATAGAGTACTATATTTAAGGCTTAAAACACAATATGTATTATTAAAAAATATTGAAATTTTTTCAAAGTTGTAAGTATTTTTCTGGAGCGCCTGGAGTCTGCACTTGTAAATCGGTGCCGGTGATGGAGGTCGTGCGATGCATCTGAAACAGTCGAACCAATTTTTTTTTTTTAATTTTTATAAGTTTCTTTTCTTTATGAACTAAAAAAATACCGAAGAAGTTATAAAATTCCAAATTTTTTCGAAAAAAAATTCACTTAAAAAAAAAAATGACTTTAAGTTGCAAAACAAGTAGTTTAAATAATACTTTTGTCCAACTTTTTTAGTTCAAATAGAAGAAGAAATTTAATACTGAAGCTAGATCACTTTGGTTTTTTTCGATCGGACATATATTCTGTTTGCTATCGCCGGCACCGTTTTCTAACACTTGTGAAAATGAAAACTCGAGAAAACGCGCTTTAAAGTTTTCGGTCCACCTCGCACCTGCTCGACGCTCGGCCACTAAAACTGCTCTAGCTTCGAAAATATGTCGAATTGGCCTCTGGAATTTTAAAGACATATTCTTGGATAGTTTTGGAAGAGATTTAAAACAAAACAAAAAATCGATTTTTTGAAGACTGTAAAGCAGACGACTGCCTTAAAAGAAATCTTTATTTTAAAATTAAAACGCTTTCAAACTCCTCTCTCCACTCTCCTTACGATTTCAATACAATGAAAATGGGAGCAACTCATCTAAACTACGTAATCGCATTTACCACATTCATTTCCGAGGTTCACACTCGCAATGTGTTGGGTTGCGCAGCTTACATGTGACAATTAATTAAGATCTTACACGAGTAATTAAAACACATGAAAACTGTGTCTTGGGAATTTGCTGCTCAATGAAGAGTTCACATAGACATTTGACGCATGTACTCGTATGCATCTATATTTTAGAGAGACCTTTTTGTGCACCTCGCTAACGAAGGCGCATGCATGCAGCCAATAAATAGGTTAAGATGGTAGACGTATGCAACAAACAAAACAAATAATCCATTTGAATGGAATATATTCTCAGCGGGAAGCAATGTCCAGTGACAAATATTTGATTGCTCCAGCCGTTGTTGTATATCAATACTTCTGCCAGAGGAAGTGTGGATTTTTGCATAGGAATTCGAAGTAAACGTAAATCGACGAACTTCAAAATTAAAATGAAATTAATTATACATATGTAAGTATGTATGTGTATATATATGCGTATTTCGCGAAAAATTCAAGTTCAAGTATGTATGTATGTATTTCTATAAGCGAATTGTTGAAGTTGTAGCTTTAACATTTTTTGTGACCGATAATAGTTACATTCATACAATCACACATAGTTTACTTGTAGCAGGTTCCATTGCCATCAGTTCAGTGGCTAGTTCCAAAGCGCGGCTTAAGCCGTTGTATTTTTACCATTGTTGTATTTATTCAACGAACTCGCTAGTTATTGGCTTGTGCGCACACACTACTAGCTTCCAATTTCTATTTTTATCTCTCTTGGGTGTTTTTAAAAGATGTTCTTTGCTTCCCACTTCTTCAGCTATTCTGTTGTTTTTCCCCTTTTTGTGGTGTTTGATATATGGTTCTGTGTATAAATGTATATATGTATGGATGTATGGTCGGTCACTTCGGTTTCTTCTATGGTGTTTTACTCTAGTGGTGGTTTACACTTGTTTGATCACATCGATTTGTTGTTGTATTATTATTGTATTATTGTTCTTGCCACAGTTATTTCGTGGTGATAGTGACTTTTATTAGTTATACATATATATTTCTATATCTGTTATTATGTTGGAACCATTTTGTTGTGGTTTTTTGTGATTGGTGTTGTTATTGTTATTGTTACTCTTAGTTGGTTTTAGTGGCCTATTCTCCTATTCTCCACTCACTAACATCATTGGACGGCTAATTAAGGTCGTCACAGCATACTAAGAAAGAAAAGAGGCTAAGCAGATTGGCCTGTTTGTGGTGTTAGCGCCACAGTACATACAGTAGAAAACCTTATTCGTGGGGAATTCTCGGTGGTAAGATAGCCGCCATCTTGGAAAAACGCAGTGCTGTATATATTGAGTACTTCATTTTAGTAAAACTTTAGTCATAAAATAGCAAATATTATGTATATAGCTGTCTTATATAAAGCGAAATTATTTATTTATACTATATTTCAATTATAAAAGATTTTAACATCAATGTGTGCCATATTATTGCAAAAAAATTATTAAATGTAGATGAGATATTTCATAAGTGGTGAGAATAAAATACAGCTCTCATACAAGTACTTCTCTGTGGTACGTTATTTTTGGCCACATTTATTTAAACTTAACTGACACAAAATTAACAAAAAATCCATTTTTGCTAGTTTTTACTTAAATTATTACAAATAATTATATTTAAAATACGTTGAATTGCAAAGCTTGGAAGTACACAAAAGTTATATAAGCTTGAAATGAAACGTGGCACCTTATTAAACATTTTTAAAACAAAATATGTCATGATCCTATTGAATAGGCATTTCAAACCATCGGGCCCAAGGTAACAAGTATCAAAATCGTCATTTAATACTAATATAAGTTTTTTATGAAATTTATAAAAAACTCAAGGGCTTTTACCAAGTTTGACGAATCCTACACTTTTTTTTTTGTAAAAGTATAGGCGCCTTCAGAGATCTACCCTTTCTCGAATAATGTTAAAGACAGCAAACAATTGTGCATTTTAAAATATTCATTATACATATAACCATATAAATATGAAAAATGAATTTCTCTGAAGGAAATCGTTTTTAATTATATCAATTTCCATACAATGTCTAATAGATTGCTGACTATCTATGGAAGACATTGCCAACGCTTGAAAAGTTTGCCAAGAACTATCTTGAACCAGACAAACATACTCTTTCAAGGTTATTATTCAAATTGTTTAATAGTAATATTAAATTTCAATAAATAACACTTAATACCAACATAAAATTTAATAAATATGCGAAATAATTTAAAATAATTCCAATAATTATGAAAAAATTTATTTTATTTAATAATTATTTAAGTACTGTTCATGGGACTTTAAAAGTTTTGTGAAGATTAAATGCTAGCACAACACCCTAATTACCACAATTGTAGCAAAAAAAGCGTAGCACACAACCCAAGTACGCCTCGGTGGTGTGTTAAAAGATGAAAATTAATGTAAACAAAAAAAGGTTTTCTACTGTATATACTGAGGTTAGCGCTGTCTCTAGTAATCAGTACCTCACTGAATATACACTGTGCTTTAAAAAACCGTTAATCAAAACTGAACTCCTATCATGGGTACCATTTTAAACATAAATATTTATATTTGAGTGCACATGGCCACATCACGAGCGGAATAATGTTTTCTGGTCTAAATTTATTGTATTTTCAGCCTTTTTCCCAATTTTAACTTTCATAGTCACCTTAAGTATGTACATATATAAATAAAAAGAAAAATATCATTGATACTTTAGGAAATCGGTAGGTCGTGCATAATGTTAAATTGTGTTTTGGTTCTGCCAAGAACTTCATAGTTTCGAGAGCGAGGAAAATAAATACAAATATTCTTTTATATAAATATATGTATATTCCTCTCCTTCCGACTTATGTAGATGGGCGTAACGGTACAATCATGGCACTTAAAATGACGGAAACGAGAAAATAAGCTTCTTATTGAAATTTCGATCACTAAGGAACCAAACATTTCTCGCAACTGCCACTTTTTGTCTCCTCATGTATGCCTTTTCCTATGCCTATGTTTAAAATCCAAAAGCAGGGGATCTTTGAAACCATCCCAGCAAAATTGGGCGTTGAGACACAAGCGTAGTTTTTAACATCTCAATTTTCATTCAACTCAAATTTTCCTCTTGACTTTCCTGATATATTCGATTACAATTGAATTATTATATTTTACTATAATATACTTTAAGAAATTGAACGAAGAAACTATTATAATTAAACGAAAAATTCACACTAACAACACACGTGTTGTATTTTATTTGTTATTCAAACATATATGTATTTGAGTGTGTGTATAGTATGCCTTAATGGCTTTTACCCGTAAGTAAATTCATTAGCGCATGCGGCGAACTATCACTAATGCCCACACAACACCAACCAAAGCCAACCGAGAGCCATGAACCGATGTTGCTGTAGCGGCTTTTAACAGCGGTAAGCACCTGTTCTTAATCGTTTCTTTCTTTGAAGCTGCAATGGTACAGATATTAACGCAATGGTTTGTTCTTTGCTTGGCAATAATAGTTTTTTTTTATTCTATTTGTATTTTCAAGACAATTGTGTTTGGCAGATTATGACCGTCTGCTGCATGCAATATTTGATTGCACTGGATTATTACCGACTTTCTTAATGTATGTTTGTGTGTATGTATGTATGTACGCATACAATTTGTGTGTAATTATCAGCAAATATTTTTACTGCATTCCAAATTAGGATTTCAATTTTACAGAAATGACTAGCGGATGGTTTAACTCAACTAGTACTCATATATAGCATAGATATGTATAGATACTTGGATTACAACAAATTAGTGTTTGCTTGAAATGGCAAACGGTTTCATCAATGAAAACTCAATACATACATACATGTTTAGAATTCTCAAATGTATTGGTTTTTTTGTATGTTTTTCTCATACTTTAGCTCTTTTGTTTTGAATTAAATTTGGAACAATATTTTTTAAATTTAAATCAACCATCAACAAACTTTTCCTTCTCCGTAAAAGTAAAATGTCATGAAATCTATTTGTGAATGCCATGTTAATTTGCCGTTTCCTACTTGCTCTGTTAACATTAGTTTTGTTGTTGCTGCTGTCTTCAGTTACAAGATGTGAAGAAATCTATCACATTACGTTCTCACATTTTTCTTTGCTTTAACTTCTTTAAAACTCTTTCGTTCACTCATGCACTTCGATTAATGATTTTGATTAAATTTTAAGATTTTTCGCCGAAAACTTCTGCTTAGTGAAAGTCTGATTCAACGCATACACTATCACTACACTTCATATTTCCAAATTATGTTTTTTCTTTTGATGCAACAAGTCTACATTCATACATACGTATTTATAATGTACACATTCATATGTATTAAAAGCATTAAATATGAATTATGTTTGCACGTAAAATTGCGTTTACCGTCTTAACGTAATGTTAACACTCGATGGTTGGTTGCGACTGCGCTCGGCCATTGATCGTAGCGGCCGCTAAGGTATTTGGCCATAGCCTCGGAAATCTTGGCTTAAAGAGTTCAGTGTTGTTTCTTAAACATAAAGAAACTCAAATAGAATACGATCATACCGATTTCTTTAACAAAGCGAGGTATGCGATTGTTGGGAGAATTTTCGCGAAATATTTAATTAATTGTAGTTAAAGCTATAAACGAGGGTACGAAAATTCTTAAAAAATAGCGTTAATATTCAAACAATTCATAAAATATAATATTATAATAATATAGAAAACAATTTAGATAAAAAAAAAACCCTTCCAAAGGGGAATTACGTAACAAAGTTGAGTATTCCATTTTCTTCACATAACTCAGGTAGAGGCAAACCTTTTAAGAACGCAAAGGACATATGCATAATATTCCTAGAAAATTAATAATTAATGCACGTTATTCGAAGATTACCTGCTTGAGAAATTTTGAATTTGGGATAGTATATAAGTTCAGCTGTTTAACAAACCAGCATCAGTTTCAAAACAGATATTCGCATAATTCTACGGTGTTTGCGTCATCTAAAAATCAAAGGTAGAGCAAAAAATTTATGATTATAAAAATATTGATCAAATTAAAAGTTTTTCATTAAATATCGTACAGTGTGTATTCACATTAAGACATATTTTAGTTGTGACATTTCTATCAATTGTCTGAAGTGCAAGTACTGAACATACCCCAAAGAATAACGTCAATTTGTCGCTACCTTGTGTATTTGTGTGATTGAACGAAAAAACAATAAGAAGGCTACAGTCGAGAAACTAATTTTATATTGATATATAAAAAATATATACACCAAAACTATGCCGGAATCGGACGTTACAAAAATGAAGGTAAATACACTAAACATTTAATTAGTTGAATGATTATCTAATGTCCACAACTTTCTTTTAAGGTGGCTGATTTGAAGCGTGAGCTAAAGTTGCGTGGCCTCGCTACCACGGGTAATAAAACGGAACTTCAAGACCGCCTACAAACAGCGCTACTTGATGGCGATATATCTCTGGAAGATTCAGCAATTACAAATGAGGACGCATTGCTTGATGAAGACGCTGTATTAACCGACGAAGAGGAATCACCGATTGCTGCAGACGAAAACGAGTTACTCAAGAGTCCTACCAGTACACCAACTGCTTCTGAATTGCCTTCTCCATTGAACGAAAATAAGACAAGCACCGATGCCACAAATACTGCAACTAATCCCAAAAAGATTATTTTAAAACGTAAAGTTTCCTTAACAAATGACGATGGTAAGGTTTCATCGGCCACTGAAGGCGCATCAATAACAACATCAAAGGAGAATACCGAACCACCAAAGGAAAAGGTTTTAAAAATGAGTGAACGCAATCCGATTACCGTAAGTGATCTCAATCCTAAAGAGTCTAATGGTACAGATACCAGTGGCAAGAAAGTGGTACAATTAACACAAATGGAACGTTTGGAACTTCGTGCCAAAAAATTCGGACTAGGCTCAAACTCCGCCACTGCAGCAGCTGCACCCAAACCGGTTAGCAATACAAAAGTAAGCAATATTACTATAGCACCCGCTGTCAATGATGCCAAACAAATGGAAATGCTTAAAAAACGAGCGGAACGCTTTGGTTGCGTTGTTTCCTCAAAAATGGCAAAAATCGATGCAGCAGAGAAATTGCAAAAGCGAAAAGAACGTTTTGGCGCGGGTAGTGCAACTGCGTCAAGTGGCGTTGCCGTCGATTCGGCAAAATCGGATGACATATGGGCTGAAAAGGCACGAGCACGTTTGGAACGCTTCAAAAATACTCAATCGATAACAACAGCAGATAAGCAAGCTGCAACGACAGCGGAGGGAAGTACCGAAAATAACGAGAAAAGTATAGAAACCGCCCCAGTGGTCACACCATCAGCTTCTCCAACTTCAGTTGCTGGTAATTAAAAACCGCCATCCACTTAATTTGTATCATCATCTACAAAGTACCAACATACATTACATCCAGTTCTACGCCGTAACACGCAATGGATGTGCTACATAGTTAAATTTGTACCCCTAACATTTATTTACATTCAGCACATTTAAGCATAAACACTATACTCAAGTGAATATGTAAAGTTTGTTTGAATAAAAAGATAACAATTTAAGGACATGTATTTCTTATTTACCATAAAATAAAGAGTTCAATAAGATTTGAACAAAAAACAACATAAACTGCTTTTGTGTGCTGCTAAGATGCTAGATAAATTTCATTCCCACTCTAAAACATTTTTCCATTAATTAATAGTATTCCAAATATTTTATACTGGTGTCCTTACAATGAAAAAGCGAAATGTATTTATTAAATTTTATTCATAGTCATAAAGCATACAATTCTCAAAATATTTCAGTTAAAACGACAATGGAAATTACTTAATCATTTTTACCACGCCGTATGCCATTTGCACAGTTTGTGGATAATTTGTAAAATTGTCAATGATGTGAAATGTTTGCTTATTTTATAAAAATATATAAATAATACATGTAATTCACATTTATATGTAAAAATCTTAAAACTGAATGCTCGGGATTATTGAGAAATCTTGGTTTTATAGTAATCGATGTCTACGGGCTAGTGGTTATAGTATCTTTAGAAATATGTCACTTTAATCGTCCTACCATCCATTCGGGAACCGTCCATCAAAGCTATAATGTGAATTTAGAATAATTCAGTTAGTTAAACTCACTAGATAAATTTCACATTAATATTTGTTTACCAATAGCCAACTCAGCATCCCGTTCTTTAAAGAATCTCACAACTCCCAAATCATTGCCTCGAATCTCAGCGAATTTTACTTCGCCAACGTCACGGAATTTATCCCGCAAAGTTTGCCAAGTGCAACTTAATGGAATCTGAAATAACACAACACACGTTAAATATGTTACATCAATATAAAATCACAACTCTCATTGCTTACATTCTTTATGATAATTGTATCCGACTTGCGCGGATTGCTGCTTGTATTGCCTGCATTGCTGCCGCCACTGCCACCTCCACTATACATATCAATGTTACCGCCACCGCTGTAATCGTTGCCATCCATGGCACCACCGACACCACTGGCGTTACCACTGCTGGTGTTGTATGCGTTGAAGCCTCCACCAGAATTTCCACCACTGCCTGTATTGAAACCGGAAGATCCGAAACCGGAGCTATAGTTATTGCCGCCGGTGCTGTAGTTGTTGGATAAAGCTGCATTGCCCGAAGACATGGAATCCTCATTTCCGCCACCCGATGGACCCAAATTCAACCCCAGGTTGTTAAGAGACGTTGTAAGCAATGGATTGGAAAGTGCGGCGCCAAGTCCGCCAACTACATTCGATAATGCCGCCAAATTGGTTGTAGATAGGTTACCCAAATTTAGGCCAGCTGCATTGTTACCTAGAGACTTTGCTGCTGCCTGTACCACGGGAGCAACTGGAGATGGCTGGACTGTTTGACTGCTAAACATGCCGCCGTTTCCTCCACCGCCACTACCACCACCACCCATATTGGCTACCATATTTCCCAAGATATTGGATCCGGCTTGTGAAGACAACGATGCTTGATTTGGCTGATTCTGTTGCTGTTGAATAATGCTGGGTAAGTTGCGAGCCACATCCCTCAGTGGTTCACCATTTGGACCAAGTCCAATGCCAACTCCACCAAGACCTTCGGGTAATTTTAAACCCTCCCCTTTGTCGGGAATTCGATCTAAACGAACCGTCATGCGACGATCGAAAAGCATTTGACGATCCAGCATAGAAATAGCCTGTACAGCCTCCACTGGATGATCATACTCCACAACAGCAAAGCCACGGCTGTTACCCTCCTTATCAACAGAAAGATCTACGCTCTGCACTTTGCCTGCCAGTTTAAAGACTTGCTTAAGTTTCTTAGTATCAACTTTATAGTCCAGCTGTGAAAAACCGAGTTGTAAGAGGTTATTTTAAATAATCATCTATATGTGCTTAAGGGATAAAAATTAGTATGTATATACAGATTAAGAGTAATGCAAAACCATTCGAGACGCAGAGGTTGAAATTTGCCTACGCCGGAATTCCACTTTGTGTTCATATTTACGGACGAATGAATACAATAAACAAAATATCAGCAAATATCTGTGAAACGGAATGGAAGCCTAATATTTTGCAAATGGAATGGATGAATATTCGATGATTTGGCCGCCTCCAGCATTGTTAAACAAGAAATAGTTTACGCATGCCCATTAAACTACAAACAATTCCGAAGAGTTATTGCAGTAGATATATAATATTAGAAAATTGACTAAACAGTTGCCGTATTTAAACAAGTAGACCACTAAAATATAATCCAAGAAAAGAGAGAATATTTAATCACGATTAAAAGTGATCTGACCAACCAAGTATTGAACGCAATGGTTTGCAAAGATTTCCTGAATGTATTAACAAAATTACCACCTAATTAGTGAATTGCCGTAAGAACTACGGACACCTTAGGAACACGAAAGGTTTAATGGTATTCCTTCCGATTTGGGATGCGAACGCTTTTAAAGACTTAGTAGGCGCAAATAAAAATTATATCATATGAACTTTAAACCATGCCAGTTTCCAGGAATAAAAGGCTATCCACGTCTATTTATAAGACCAGTAGGCTTACAACCCCAGATTACGAAACACGTCTTTTTTACATTTTTTTCTCTTGATTACATAAAAATTGTATACTCACATTAGCAACAAAAACCTTATTATGCAAAGGTCCACTTATGCCCAGACTCTCCAAAAACGAAGCAGAAAGACCATACAAATTGTAATTCGATGAATTATTAAAATCATTCGACATCATGTTAAAATTATTACGCCCAGATCTAGAAAAAGAACACGTTATCGGAAGTCAGAGGTAAACACATCATCCAGAGAAACAAAAGTGAACGTCGACTACTAAAATCTCGTAAAGACACGTTGAAATGGTCGTTTTTACATAAATAATATACATCTTGGTTCCACCGAATGTTATAATTAAATTAATAAATATATCTCTTTTATCAATACTAAACTAACTTAATTGACCTTATGCATTGATACCGCATATATGTTATCTTGTATTATCTATGCCAGCTTTCGAAATATGAAGTTCAAAATTAGAGATGCATGTCGATATCATAAGAAAAATATTGTTATGGATATAAATATCTGAATTTACATATTGATTTAAAAATCTACACCATCACAAATAAATGGAACCCATCCTTGAAACAAGAATACACGACACCTTTCGATCCTTATCAATATTAACACTTATTCCATGTGGTTAAATTAACCAATGCTATCCAATTGTTTGCCATTAATTATAGATCTTTTGTGTGGACGCAGATATAGTCAGATTGTAATATAAAGAACAACATTATTCAACTAAACGAATTCATCAAGCACTAAATAAATTGTTACAAAATATCAGCTTCCCTATTGTTGATTTTCATATTTTCAATTAAAAAGCACAATATACCTAGGAACGTCTTAAATACCAGCAATATTTCCTAATGTATAAATTTAATTCTTGGATGATTTACCTGAAGGCTACGAACATTTAAAATACATTAACATTCCCGTATTGATGCAGAGAAGTTAGCCAAAAAATAAATATTAGACAAGAATTGGATCTCCCTATCATTAAACCCATTTGAGACTTATATAGAAGATATGACAGTGATTAATAGCCCTTAATATGCTCAAATCTCGAAAAACATTATCACAGACGCTAACGCATAGACGTTTGTCAAAATAGCTTTACAAAAATTTGTCCACCAAATATCATAAAACCTTTTACAAGAGAACATAGAAATTTCACCCGTTTTATTAAAGTACCTGTCATCGTCTCTTCGTGAAAATCCTCTATCTCGTTCACCCATTTCAATACCGGCGCCACCTCCACCACTTCCTCGTACAGGTCCTCCTCCATCACGCACAATGCGCCCATACTGATCACGTTGTTCACCATGATCTTCTTTGACAACTAATTCGCGCCCATTTATTTCATAGCGATTCATTTTTTCTAAAGCCTTCTCTACGTTATCTGGATCTTTGAATTCGACAATTCCACATCCACGAGCCTTCCCATTCTCATCATGAAACAATTCTACATATTCCACAGATCCAACAATGCGTCGGAATAAGTCTTTTAAATCTTGCCAGCGATAGTCGTATGGGATATTTGATATATACACGCGACAATTCCTGCGTTCTCGACTGCGATCACGGTTAACGTTGCTGCCAGAGTTGCTACTGCCACCTGCGCCTCCGCCGCCAAGACCAGCAGCATCAGCATCTGAAAATCTGGATGCACGTGCTCCACGTACACGGCGATCCCGATCTTTCTCTCGACTGTCATTAGAGTTATCATTACCCTCAGTTTTCATTTTGACTACTATATTAATGATATTAAAAAATTATTAAATCAACTTTCTGCAAACTTTGCAAAATTTAAATACGGAAAATCTTTGCTCCTATAATTAAACATCACTTTACTTACACAATTTTGGAATTCCTCGTAATTTGCACTTTTTAAATGTTATTCAACTCTATGATGTTAGTATTCTCTTGGAACTATTTGTTTTAAAGTTTTTTGCATAAAAATTGATTGTGTTTAAATGTTTCTCAAGAACAACGCCGACAGATAGAGAAAATGAAAAATGGCGGAATATTGAATGCTACCCGAAGTATTACAGTGTTGATAACCGTGAAAAGTATACTGTGAATGGTGTAAAGAACCTAAAAACTAAGGCTTATATGCACTCTAATCGGGGCGACTCAATAATGTTTAAGGTTCTGATTGAATCAGAACAATTGCCATATAATATAAAATTAATATATGAACTAATACTACTAACTAATGATACTGAGTTCTATAGGTAATAATCTGAAATTTTTTATTTAAATTTTGTAATGTTGTAAATTAAATAGGTGGTTATTGTGAATTCATAAGTCATATTAAACCATAAATGTAAAACAGCTGTTTTGTCGCAATTGCTTCTTGCATTAATAATACTTTTAAGAGGAAAATGAGTTCGGTTTTAAAAATATTGAATGCGGCAAAAACTGTAAAATTCGTTTGTACGAGTATCTCAAATAAATGTGTGACTCCTTTATTATTGAACAGGTAAATTAATTCTTGAGTTGTCATTTATGAAATATTTTCATTTACATAACCTGATTCTTGTAATCGCAGAATACAATGCCAGCAACAACAAATATATCAGAATGCTCCTTTGGTTGGGTTGAGTGCGCGATCATTCCATTGTACCAGTCCATGCCGAGATCTGATGGAGTTTTTCGATGATCCCAAAAACTGGTCAGAAAATGAAGTGAAAGTTGGTCGAGCGTGGAAGCTGGAAGAATTGCGTATAAAATCAAATAAAGAGTTGCACCAATTGTGGTATGTTCTACTTAAAGAGCGAAACATGCTGTTAACAATGGAACACGAATGCAATGATAAAATGGAATTATTTCCTAGTCCAGAGCGTGTAGATAAGGTACGTACAGATTTCTGCTTAATCTTCTTAAATTAAAAACTACTACAAAAATAGGTTAAAATATCAATGAACAACTTGGAAACGGTTGTGCGTGAGAGAAATAAAGCATACCATCTCCTGGAAACCGGTGAAACTGGAGAGCGACCCACTCGTCTAGTACACAATGCACTTGGTTTAAGGCATCTATATAGGTAATTCCCTTTAATTTGTTTGATTTTTATCACTTTAACTAAACTATTATTTTAGATCTTGCGAACATGTGTTGCCCCCACATATGAACACAAAATGGATAAAATCGCGTAGTATTGGTTACGGAGGGCGAGCAGTCCGAAAATTCCTGTTATTATATCGCGAAAAGTTGTACAATATAAAACGAAAGGCTAAGAAGTGCGTTTTGAATTGTATATCATTGTGTTATGTTTTCTAAAATATTTATTTCTTTAAATAGTCGTTCCCGCAATGAAGTTATGATGATGTTGCGACGCAATCCGAATATTGATATTCAAATTCTTCGAAGCAAATATCCAGATGTCGATGTTGATAAACTATTGAGAGATGATAAAACGCGCGGACACTTTGTGCCGAAAGTGGATATCTAATTGCTGTGCAAAATCCATAAACTATATAAATAAAAATATTTAAATAAAACTATAACACCAATTTATTATTGCATATTGTTTATTCATCGTCTTGAAAAGTTGTCTTTTTTCCCTGAAAAGTAGTTATTGTTGGTTTTTGTTTCTGTTTTGCTAACCATGAGGGATGGAGTCCTTTGGCTGTATTTAGGCTTTCAAGCTCTAATGGTGCGTTAATATGAACAGAACTGGATTGCAACACCTCTTCATCTCCAAACGTTATTTTCTTCCCTTTAAAATTGGTTATGGACGCATTCAATTTTTGTTTTGCAGCCCAAGAAGGATGTAAATCTTTTTCTTTATGATCATTTTTTCTAATGTTTGCTGATAAATGCGTTTTATACTGATTATCTGATTTGATTGCTTTTGAATTATCATAGATATCCTCGACTTGATTGTTCTCATCTTCAAATTTAATTTTCTTGCCTTGAAAGGAGCCTATAACGGTTTTATGTTTCTGTTTTGCCGCCCAAGAAGGGTGCAACCCTTCCATTTTGTTTTCCTTAACCGTCTCTCGAAAAGATTTGTGCGAAATTCTTTCTCTTGCATTACTTACTCCATAATTATTATGTTTTGGATGGTTTCTGTAAATATCGGTAGATTTTCTTTGCTTATGTTCAAATGATCCTATATCTAGAGTTTTTTGAGAGATTTGCGGGTCAACAACTTTCCCATTACGCACGACAACAGCAGAAGACCGGTAATTCTCACCACTATCTGTGATAAAGAATGGATCAATAACGTGTGTCACATTTTCTTCAAGTTCAGATTTTTCTAAATCATTGTTATCGTCGTAATTGATAACAAAAGGAGTATTTAAACATTCAGGTGATTCTTCCGCACGGATCTTTTTAGAATGGTTTTTAATTTCCTCTGATTTAGGGCATTGCTGATCTTCATTTGCAAAACTATCGATAATATTTTCCTCGGATTTTTTACGTTTTTTATTAATTGGCTGTTCTTTCGACTCTTTTACTTTTACTTTTCCTATTTCCCTCTTAACCGAAGGTTTGTCGTCAATTTCCTCTATTTTCCAATAACCTAGCGTAGATACATTAGCACCCTCATCATTTTCTTCAATTACTATTTTGTTGTTTTGCTCATTAATATTTTCTACGTTTTGTGTACTATTTCGATTTTTCAACCACTCCGTACGTTTGCGAGATAGGGCTTTTTGCTCTTTTAAAATTTGACGACTTTTTCGTTTCTTCTCCGTTTTAATTGCCTTAATTTCTTTTTTACTCGCTTGCATTAACTCCTTTTTCCAGTTTTTATTTTCGTTTGAAATTCCTAATTTTTCTCTGAAAACCTTGACAAGCTCTTCCATAAACTTATTGACAGTAACCATTGCAACAGCCACTTCATCCGGTAAGGATAATCCATTCGTTAAAATGGCTGAAGGAGATTTTTCCAGCATTAAAACGCGTTTCATCAGAGCAATGCACTTCAATTTCTAGCAACAGATATCCAATATTATGTATGAAAAATTATAAGAAACGTTAGCAATAACTTACCTTCAATTCCTCTAGACATAAAGTAGCTTTGCGAAAGCGTTCCTTATTCTTGTCATTTTCAGGGTTTTTATCCAATAAATATTTAAGTTTCTTAATTTTTTGAACCAATTTCTGAATGATCTTCGTCTTTACTTGTTGAATCTTCTTCTTGTTGGTGACAACCTATAGAAACCATTTATAAAAGTTATTAAACATAAAACATAAATAATTTAACCCACCAAGTTATTGAACTCTAATTTATTATTCATTTTAATGTTCGCTAACTAAAGCATTCCTCCTGTATTCGCGTTTAACAACTTTGCATGCTTTTCAATTGTTGTTGGTGTATATTTGATAAAGGAACGTATACGATCAAAAAATCTACACCGTAGCTATTGTGAACAGAGCATTCTTGCTGAGTGTTGCATTTCTTTCAAACCAATTAAAATTGTATTTTTGGGCATAATTTTATGGTTCTTGAAAATTATTGTTATTAGTTATTTTGGTATATTGTAACCCCTTTTATATAACATAAGTCTTGATTTTTGTCCTTATTTAATTAATAATCATAAACAATTATACGTTTTTTCTAAGAATAACAACATTGTAAGGATTTCATGAATTTATTTATATTTTCACATGAAGATAATCGTCATAAAAAAGGTTTAGTTAATTTATTTGGATTTGTCAGTATACCCGAAAAGAACTCTCAGCGGTAAAGTAATAGCACTAGATATTTTTATCTTCAGCTAGGACACTTGACACTTCCTTAATTTATGGCCATTTGGTACAAAAAAAATGCAGCCTTGTGTAGGCAAAATGGCGACGAAACAGTGAAAAGCAAAACGAAAAACGGGGCGGACAATGTCTTGTTGATCTTTTGTTGAAAAAACGAATATTTCACAGTGAATTTGTTAAAAACATAAACAAATTAGATTGGTTACTTTCCCATTTATTTGCACCGACCGCATGTGCAGTAAAGGTACGGTAGTGAGTTTATCTCGATATTCAAATATTAGCTAATAATCAACAAATGAAAAGAATTTATAAAATCATAGGAAGAACAAGCATAAGCAATGGGAGGCGACGATAGCAACATAATTTTCCGTGATTTGTAGTATGGAAATAATCTAAAATTACTAATGGTTATTTTTGGTGGTACTCTGAAGTTAATTGAGTAAAAAAGCAAGAATATTTTCAAGTTTGTTCGACGGTTGTTGTTTTGGTAAATATGTAGTAATTACAGAATAGTTGAAATGAGGCGTTCTACAGAGAAGCGGTGTGAAGAAAACTCCTTAAGTAGGCACACGGGTTGGCGTGCAAATATATACACATATATGTATATCACGCTGCACTTGTATACCTTATGGGTGTTTGTGCAAGCTGTTGAAAATATGCAGTGCAGTGTACTGTGTATAGGCACTGTTTTTATTTCATTATAAATTTGGGACATACTCGTCTCAATATGAGTCACTCGTAGTGCCGAACGTCAAACAAGAAAGCAACAACAAATGAATTTAAAGCATTAATTTTGCTTGGCCATTATGTTTTAATTAATTTTAATAGGCAACTTACAACTCCGTTGACAAAAGACTCCCATTAGAATTTTAAAAATTTATGTGTATACATGTAATGCATGGACAAAGTTTTATTCTTTTTCTTTATTTTATTTGTTGCAGTTTAAGCTGCAATTGGAATTTCGGAACATAGTTGTCTATTGCCTTACGTATTTATACCATTCCAGCAAAGAAACAAATACCAAAAGAAAACGAGACACACAAGTCGTAATTTATTTAAATATACTTCCAAAGACCTATATAAATTTCTCCAAACAAAACTAAATTACAATGACGGAGTACAAATTAGTGGTGGTAGGTGCTGGAGGTGTTGGTAAATCTGCGCTTACAATCCAATTAATACAAAATCATTTTGTGGATGAATACGATCCGACAATTGAAGATTCTTATAGAAAGCAAGTGGTTATAGGTAAGTTAATAATGATATTTTCTCAAAATATCTAAGTTATTTAGCTTTTATTTAAATATATGCATATTAACCACTTAATTAAATCTCTAATTTCAACAAAATTATTTACTGTCCAGATGGCGAAACGTGTCTGTTGGATATTCTAGATACCGCTGGTCAAGAGGAGTACTCAGCTATGCGTGATCAATATATGCGAACCGGCGAAGGATTTCTGCTCGTTTTTGCTGTCAATAGTGCGAAGTCATTTGAAGATATCGGTGAGAATTACAATTAAAAATCCCATCCTACATATAAAAATAATATTCATTAGAACTGTGTATGCAATAATGTTTATTCTATATTAAATAATAACTTTTACCCCCAGGCACATATCGAGAGCAAATAAAGCGCGTCAAAGATGCAGAAGAGGTACCAATGGTGTTGGTAGGAAACAAGTGCGATCTTCAAGCCTGGGCAGTTAATATGACACAAGCTAGAGAGGTGAGCTTCGGCGTGATTTGCCTAATTAAGCGTGAATTAAAAATTCATGAAATATATTAAATATGGTTATTTTCATCAGGTTGCTAAACAATACGGCATTCCATTTGTTGAGACATCTGCCAAAACAAGAATGGGTGTGGATGATGCTTTCTACACATTAGTCCGTGAGATTCGAAAAGATAAAGAACATAAAGGGAAAAAGGGTCGCAAGCATCATAAGCTGCCACATCATAAATTCAAATGCGAGTTGCTGTAAATGATCTTATATTAAGGCAAAAAGATGTTGGGTAACCTACACATTCGGACAACCGGACAATTTCAACAACAACAAAAACAACAACGAAAACGAACTAAACAAAACAGACATTCAATAAGAGAGTTAGCCTGTGATGAGGAGGCTGTAGTAAAAAAAAATACAACAGTGAATACAGCTAGAGCCGGAAAACAACAAATTAAGCACATATTTTTTCATTTAAAAATCAGCATAACACTAGGTATACGCACAAGTATAAAATATGCAACTTTTACATACATAAAACAGACGAAAAGAAGAAGTAAAAAATGTAAATGAAACCATAAAAATATCCAAATTTGGAAATGAAGGAAATATTTATAAATTATAATATTTTCACTTTATTTCTGCGCACAATTTTTAATTTTTTTATATTCCTTTTGAAAGAAATATTTACTTATTATTTCAAGGGGTATGTTGATCTATTAATTCTTTATAATTTTTGCTTTTTAAATTAAGTGTGCTTTCCATTCTTTGGAAATATTTATTTATATAGTAAAATAAGATGAAATTCACAATTTTGATTTTTGATCGTACCAAATAATCGTGCCGTTAATTGATTGTATCTTTCTGAACTGTGTTCTTTGTCAAGTCTTGCATATATTAATATGGTTGAAACTTAATCTGAAACTTTACACACATTTAAGGCAAAGGAAGAAATTTATTCAAAATTAAACTGATTGTTATATTTTCAACTATATAATTATAGCAAATATATGAACACTTCACTTGCCTCCTTTTAAGTGCATCGTTTCTATGTATGTGCCTGTGTTTTATGTATGCATGTTAAAAAATAGAAAAACATTTGGTTATTAATAAAATAAATTTATTTAAGTACATAAAAACTAAAAACTAACAAACAAACTGATGATTAAGATAAGTGTACTAGCTGTAACGCACAATAAGCAAATGTTAATTTTAGTTTGCTTTTTTTAACGACTCTACCCCGTTTTATACTTTTTTGGTGCTGAAGTGAAATTATCGTGCATATTTTTATAAAAGTAAAAAAAATGAAAATATTCTGTTTTATATAACGTTTAATATATTTCTTTTAAAAAATATTTGATGTATTTTTATGGTATCTGTGAATGAGGATATAAGGCAAGAATGATATAACTTTGCCAATCGATGTATCCTACATCCACTGTATGATTAAGACAAAATAATTTTGAATGTCATTCTTTATATTTTATATATGTAATTTATTATATGCTTACATCATCATATTCTCATAATAATAGGACTAAAGCTTCAAAAATAGTAAATATAAAATTCGTCATGTACATAAACGCAATACAGTTTTATATCTCTATGATTTATGATTTTTAGAGAGTTGTGTCAATGATAAATAATCGCTAGTTACCACAAAATTATTAACATAATTGTAATTTTTTTACGATATTTAGTCAAGTAATCAAAAATATCCGAAGCCTACCATTAATTATCTTAAAAGAAAAAACGCATAAATATATTTTTATTGTGAGGTTGTGTTTGTTGAAAGATCTTAAATAATTTAAAGCAATCTTGCCTAGTTATAGAAAACAAATGCTTCATTAAACCTCCAGTTAAGCGAAACCGAAAAAAATGATTGTGCAAAAATTATAAAAATTCTTCAATGAAAGCAAGTATCTGTTAATACAAATATTTTGCATTTTTGAAATAGTTGGAACGATTATTTTTTTAACAGTGAACTGAACTCAACTTTTTTTGTAATTTATCACTGCTAATGAAACCTTCTGTCGATTATTTATCAAGATACTACTAACGGGCCTTTTTTATTTATTAATTTATAAGTTTGCAAGTCTGAAATTAATACAAGGTGTAATCTAACATTATTAAACTACATAGTTTATTGCTTAAAATGTGAATATAATTTCACGATACAGTTCATATTAATATGTAAAATCGGATGCTGTTTGCTAGAGGGTATTGTTTGCTACGTATTCTTAAATGCATTTTCTTCTAATATGTCATCAATTCATTTTAATTTTTTGTTCAGTTTTCTGCTGCTGTTTATTTAAAAATATATAAATATATATATACAAAACAGCTTTTTAACATACATATTAATTAAATGTTTATATATTTTGAGTGATAGATTTTTTCAAAGAAGATTAAAAAACTGTTTCGATATTTGATAACAAGAACTGTAAACTAAAATATAATTACTCATAAATAAAATAATAAATATGTACCGTATGGGATTGATGCTTTTATATTATATTTCTATTTCAGTAATTTTCATTTATAATTACGCCCAGGGAGGTGTTTAAAGTTATATTAGGAAGAGGAATTGAATATAAATCTTATCTGTGTTTTAAGTTTCTCAGTAAATGGAATAGTGCCATAATTGTTATTTGAGTGCGGGTTCAAGAATTTTAAAGCAATATTTGTGTATTACTTTGTAGTATTACCGTCATGGCCGTTAGTAACTAATTATTGCATAAATATAATATTGAAATACAAACATATACAAATGTATGTTTCACGTAAGTTCTTAAATTAAAATAAACTGAATGCTGGTATATCCTGCGTATATTCAATGAATGTTTCGTTTAAAATCTTTAAGAAGATAATCCATATGTTTTACGCCTTAGTAATTTTTATTCCTCCAAAAAATAAAATTTCCAACTCATAGATCAAATTAATTTTCTAGTCGCAAAATAATTTAAGAAATCGAATTATCGAATATTTAACATTTATTTTTTTATCGGTGTTGGCAATGCTTTAGAAAACATACATTCCACACAAAGTGTAGATGATAAATCACGAATAGAGATAAAGAGTAATAAATTGAGAGAATAGCACAGCATAGTTTGTTCTTCTCAAAATGTAGAAAACTTTTGAAAAACCTACAAAAATATTGTAAAAAGTTAAAGGATTAAATAAATAATTGGTGGATAATAAACTGTGAGTAAAATACTATCAGAAAAAAGTATAGTTCTCGAGTTTAGGCAAACGTATGTTAGTACTCCTAATGATTTTCTTTTACCTCTATGTATAGTGAAAATTATGATATGGTCAAAAATTGTGTAAATTTATTGAATGTTTACTATAAAAAAATGTAAATCTTGCATTGATCAAATATTGAGGCGTTATTGGAAAATAATTGAAAAAAATGCACATAAATAGCAATAAACGCCTTAAGTCAGAGTTGCAATTGTCCACTTAGAAATGAGAATCCTCAAATAGTACATACTTATACATGGAATTTAATTAGTAACTCTTCATAGTGTTATTTTGGTAAAAATTACACTCTAAATTAAATTTTTTTATTGTATAGGGTGCTCTTTATATTCTTTGTTATACTTTATTTCTTTTCATTTGTATAGCATTTTGTTATCGTACAAACTGATTTTCATTCGGCGCGTCGTCACAATATCTGTGGCTCAGCGAAGCAGTTATATGTTGAAAATCGTAGTGCATGTTTGTGCCACAAAAAGTGAGAATTAAAAAAGTATTGGAAAAGGAATTAATAAACTCGAAGTATACGAGTTTGTGATAACGTGATAATTTTCAAGAAGTCTCTACGCCCATCTAATTTAATTAATCTTGAAACTGGGTTCAAAAAATAAAAGTGATATAATATGTAGAAAGGGATAAACAGACGGCTACGAATGTATATATTTATGAAAGTTATCATTTTAGTATAATTGTGCTCTTTCAATTAATTGTGACTGTTTTCATGTACAATAATATGCAATTAAGGTCTTGATTAGAATTATATAAAAAGCCAAGTGAATACAAAGCTTAAATGGAACTGAGATCTTAATTTATCATGTATGTAAATATAAAATCTATTATACATAGGTATATGCTATCAATGATGCTAAATCCATTAAATATTCATCTTCTGTCTTGTACTCTACTCCCAAGTTCTGGTGTCTTAAACCCTTTTAACTAATTTGGGATACTTTTACCACTTTTTTCTTTTGATTTAAGAACGAGGGCGTTCACATTATATCTATGTACATATGTATTATGTATAATCTTTAATAATGTCATTTCCTGTACCTTTAACCAATATGACAGTAGCTTTTTTAACCAAATAGAAACAATTCTGGTCTTCGGAATACTTTACACCATCATATTTGTTAAAACTACTAAAAGTAATCATATTATTATATCATATCATATATGTCAACACTTTGACTTTACACTTAGCTCAATCAAACTAATATATTTAACATACAAAAAGGCCATGTGCCATTTGAACTTTCTCAATTTGTATTAATTTATGAAGGGGTGTATTCAAATAACGATACAACTGCTCGATTCACATGTGACCAATGTTACTGCTTTTGTGTTTGAAGTGCATAATATAAATTTCACCAAGTATGCAGAAGGAATATTCAATAAATGTAAGGGTCTATTTATTAAAAGACACAATTATAGTGCAAATGGGAAACGAAAAGTTAACTGATGTTATCAGGTTTTTGTACACCATCTACCATATTTCGAACAGCCTCTGATTTTAATTATTGCACGGCATTTGCTGTGTCTGTCAGATCTAATTAAGTTTTTATTAGTTTGATTATTCGCTACGAGTGATTACAGGAGGAATGGTAATTAACCATTACATACATATTTTTAGGAAAATTCCTTATTATAACATTTAAATTTTTATGTAATAAAGCTAATCTCTCTATTTTGGTAAAAAAGGAAGGATAACAATATCCGAAAATTGTTTAACCTTGAATTGGGCTGCATTAAAAGCGGCTGGACAAATTGTATGTGAGATTTGCTTATTTGTTTGCATTCGGTTATCGCTGACATACAAACAGACGGAACAGAATTTAGATAAGCACTATCTAAAATGGTACATTTTCTTTTTTCTCCATGTTCATTAACGACCTATCTGAGCAGTCATGGTTTTATGTAGGCATAAACTTAAATAAGTACGGTATATATGTATTATTATATACATAGTTGTGTGCAAAATATGTACATTCATGTTATGTTGGATGTATAATAAGATATTTGAGTGTTTGCGTAGATTTCTGCCGCACTTGTCTTCGGTGTACATGGAATTTTAAATCCATAATTTCCGTTGATACGGAATCAATTCGAAATCTATGTTGCAAAGTGAAATACTTATACAAAAATTAATTAGTCTTAGTAATTGTGTCGCATTAACATATTTTTTCTATTATTTTATAAATTTATATATGTACAATTAGTTATTCAGAATAAGTTATTACACGTAAGTGCAGGCAATGTGGTGGTAGTGAGTATTATAAGCAAAAAATCCTAAACGTTTGTATGTTAAAAGACAAATTAGAGCGGTTTTCTCCATAATTCAAACGCATTAATTATTTTTAGTATAAGCGATAAAAGATATCTGATCTGGTTTTCATGTTTCGAAATTTCTTTTGATGATCATCGGTTCGTTAATATTTCAACTACCACCAACATTACCTTTTGTACGTTTCGTATTTTAATTGGCAAGATATCAGTTAATATTTTAACACATGAATTCAAATAACGAGTGTGAGAACGATTTTGAGAGACGCACCGATCGCGAGTACTCACTCCCGCCCAAAAACATTACCCGCTTACGACTGCATTTGATAAGTAAGGATGTGTGTACGTTTGAGCAGTGAAAATTAACATGGGTTTTTTCTCTTAATTTCTCTTTATCTTTTCACTATCATACTGCCAGATCCCTAACTGCAAACATAGAGAAAATGTCAGAAGAAGCTGACAAATTTATGGACTTGGATGGAACTTGCCACAATTTGGCGGAAGAGCTATTACGTGAAATGCCGGATATGAAAGATGAGATCGAGCAGGAATTAAAAGATGCATTGTTAAAAAATAATGATAGTAAAACAAAAAATTTACAACAAAAGGAACTGAATGAAATAGCGCATAAAGATTCCGATAATGACCTTGAAACAAACGAATTTGATAACATAAACGGACATGAGGGATTAGTAGGTACGGGCCAGTTCGTGAATAACTGCTTGCATAAAGAAAGCAAGGAAAGTTGTGAAATTGGAAAAACGGATACTGAGATAACAAACAAGGGTCATCAGGAAAACAATAACGGAATATGCTTAACCGACAGCATGAATGAAGATAATGACGGCAGCATTGATCAAACATCTCAAAAAGAATCTCCGTATAACACAAAGGGGGAATCCAAAATTCGTAAACGTGAGAATGATTGTTCTGAAATTGATAGTGCAATCATACAAGACAGCCCAAATGCCAAACAACCAAAATTGGAAGCTACCGGCGAAAGGAAATCAATAATTGAAGTTCATATCTCTAATAAGGCGATTGATGATAAAGAAGCGTCTGCAGAGTTGGAACGCATACGTCAACTTAAGGAGCAAACAATTATTGAATTGCACAGACTAAAGAGTCAAGATGATCAATTTCTTAGAATTGAGAACATTAACAAGCAGTTACAAAAAAATATAGAGCAAAATGAAGATAATGAGAAGGGGAATAATAATGAAAAGAAGGAGGAAAACGATTCGGTAAATAAAGTCACTGACATTACAGAGAAAAATGAGAATAATAATAGAAAAGAACTGATAATTGATTACGCCGATGACAACGAACAAAAAGTTATTCCGAAAGATAATCCTAATTCTAATATAGATGGTGCGCTTATGGAAAACACAGATACAGATGGTAAACTCGAAATGAAGAAATCTTCAGAAGTAAAAGCCCCTGAAAATGTAAAAATTGAAGTTAGAACTTTAACAGAAGAAACAGAACCATTATCAGCCCCTGCAGAATCCGCATCGACATCTGCACCAATGACGACCATATCACTCAACGATAATAGTAATCATTCTAAAATCGGCGATAGTCACACTTCTCAAGAAGAACTTACAGCCGAAGAAGCAGAGCGTGATCGAGAGTTACGTGCATCGCGAGCAACATTTCTTCAGCATTTACCTTGCTTCAAACTCCAACGGATCTCGGAAAGTATTATTAAAAGCGAGTCAAACTCCAATGATAATGTTACAACTGAATATGCTCTACCAAGATGTCGCGAGTGTCGACGCCGCAGCTCACAAGGTGGTTCAGATGTCTATTGTCGATTTTATGAATTCCGTCGCTTGCAGTATAATGAATTGGGTGAATTGGTTGTTGCTGGCTTCCCCAACCCCTATACGGACCCGACTGCCGACGATTTACGCATCTGGCAGCCAGATAAGAATAGTGTGCCTACTGCAGGCTGGATGGACATCCAAGTTGCTCGGTATATATTGCTACATGCTGGTGATCAATTTTGCTATCTGTGGCAACAAGAGGCCGAAGCATTGCGTTTACACGAAAATCCGAATAGCATAATCGCCTGGAAGAAGGTGGTGCAAGGTCTACGTGAGATTTGCGATGTGTGTGATACCACACTTTTTAATTTTCATTGGACTTGCGACAAGTGTGGTTTTGGTGTGTGTCTTGACTGTTTCAAAGACCGCAAAGAGCAACGCAGTTGTCGTAAGAGACGCACTGGCGATAAAACCCAACGTGGACACGATGAATTCCACTGGATGCTATGTACTGCAACAACGTCAACTCATCAAAAACATGAACTTCGAGATCTCATGCTAACACAGATCATTGCTAGCGATGCGTTAAACGTTTTGGGCCGACTCTTGCACGATATACGTGCTATATGGCAAGTGCCACAGATGTGTGGCTGTTTGTTAAGCAAACAGGACCTTCCGGCAGATACGGAACTCGGTACTTTAATACAGGACATGATCAAGGAATCGCAATTAAAGCAGCAGACGAGCGCTTCATCGCTAGCTACTGAAGAAACATTACGTAAACAGGCGCGAATGGAAGAATTGCATGCCAAAAAGTTGGAGTTTGCGCGAGCAAGAGGTATAGACTATGTGCCAGGACGAGTGTGGACAAAGCAAACTTTGGGAAAGGATCCCATAACCACCGCTTTTGATAATTTTAAACATATAAACTTTTTACGGAAGGGTTTAGCGGGATTACGACGATTTTTGCCGCCACGCGCAATGACCTTAACCCACTCGACAATGCTGGCGCCTGGCGTACCACATGAATGGTTATGCGATGGCAAACTATTGAGACTTACTAATGCCATGCATCCCGATAACCGTATACTTTATCAGGAGGTATGGAAATGTGGTCAGCCCGTTATGATCTCGGAAGTAGCGCAATCACTGAACTTGGAGTTATGGCGACCAGAAGCCTTCTGTAAGGATTTCGGTGACAAGCCCAATGACTTGATAAACTGCTTGAATGGAAATTTAGTACCTAACCAACCGATGCGATATTTCTGGGAGGGATTCCAATGTATAAAGAAACGATTGCTAGATGCAAATGGCAAACCAATGTTATTAAAACTGAAAGACTGGCCGCCAGGCGATGATTTTGCCGAAATATTGCCAACCCGTTTTGCGGATCTCATGACAGGCCTACCCATGCCGGAATACACCTTGCGTACAGGCAATTTGAATATTGCCAGCTGTTTGCCCAAGATGTTTGTTCCACCCGACTTAGGACCGAAGATGTACAATGCTTACGGTTCGGCATTGCACCCTGACAAGGGCACTACTAATTTGCACTTGGACATTTCCGACGCTGTAAACATTATGGTATATGTGGGCGTACCACAAGATGCCGATAGTAAACCACAATTGGTAGCTACTCAAAAAGCTATAGCTTTGGGTGGCTGCGATTATTTGACACGGGCACGATGCCAAATACCTGGCGTCCTGCCAGGTGCATTGTGGCATATTTTCCCTGCACGAGACGCTGATAAAATCCGCGATCTCCTAAATCGAGTGACGATAGAGAAAGGGTTTCGCTTGGAACCCGACCACGATCCCATTCATGATCAGAATTGGTATTTAGACGATAAATTGCGTGCACGTCTCTTCAAGGAATATGGTGTAGAAGGATATCCCATTGTACAGTGCCTTGGCGATGCAGTGTTCATTCCGGCTGGGGCACCACATCAAGTACAAAATCTCCATAATTGCATCAAAGTGGCGGAAGATTTTGTATCACCAGAAAACATAACGCATTGTTATCATTTAACCCATGAATTTCGTCATTTATCGCACTCGCACACCAATCACGAGGACAAATTGCAGATTAAAAACATAATTTATCACGCGATCAAAGATTGCTGTCACATATTAGTACGCGCTTTGGATCAACGTCTTGACGAGGAGCTGGCCAAGGCAGAGGAGCAGTATGAGAAAACAGAAATGAGTCTCCGTGAAGCAAAAGAAATCGCAGCCAAACTTCCCAGTGGCAAACAAGATTAGAATTTTTTATTTTATAAAAATATAAATTTCAAACATATTTTTACTTTAAAATTCATATATTTAATCACAAAACATACTTAAATGTGTATTACAGTAAAAGATAAGGCTATACTGTGTGTCTCCAAATTCAAATAAATATATTTCATTTGATTAATTAAATTTGTTTTCTTGCAAACGGGAAAAATTTAGTGATTAAAATCAATTTAGGATTGATATAAATACACAGAATGAACACGTATACAGAAAAAATAAGTTCATTTGTTAAATGTAAATATTTAGAAATCTGAAAAATTAAAGCAACTTAAAAACATTTGTAATAAGAATAGAATAGACAACAATATATGTGTGAACAGTTCAGACCTATTGCTAAACTTTTACATACTTTTATTATCGAATTATCCGAGGTATCCACATTAAATACTACCGGACAATCTTCATATTCAATAGGCTAGGCATACATATAAGATATTTCGAATTCTGAAATAACTTTTTATAACTACCATTTTTTACTTACTTTTCCAGATAATTAGCACACATTTCTGCATTGCTTTTTCCAATAAATACTTATGTCATCCGAGGGAAGATGAATGAACGAATTTGCTGTTTAAATGTTAATTCCAAATCCAATCATAAGAGGTCAATTAATTAAAAACAACCACATAAACCATTAATGGTATTTACAGCAATTCTTAAATAGTATAAGGAATTAGGCATTGATACAAAACCGATCCATTATACGTCTCGAAGATGACGGTTGATTTCAACGATTATTTTTGGGTAAGTACGAATAGAGAAGAGATACGTTTATAGTAATTTATCACTAATCACTATTATATAGGGGGAGAAGAACAACGGGTTCGATGTACTCTATCACAATATGAAATTCGGTTGTTTAGCCAGTAAAGAGCTTTCGGAGTTCTTTCGGGAAAAGTCCAATATCGAAGAACAGAACTCGAAATTAATGGCCAAATTGGCACACAAAGCCAGCACTGGTACACTGAACAGCACATTTGCTCCCGTCTGGACTATACTTCGTACTTCAGCCGAGAAACTCTCTACACTACACTTACAGATGGTGCAAAAACTCACCGAGCTTGTGAAGGACGTCGCTAAGTATGCTGATGAATTGCATAAAAAACACAAAACTGTTAAGGAGGAAGAATCACAAACACTGGAGAGTGTGCAAGCGATGCAGACTTCGACAGCCGCTGTGCAAAAGCTGCGCGATCTTTACGCGAGCAAAGTGCTGGAATTGGAGAAGTTGCGCAAGGACAATGGTTCTCAGAAGGACATCGAAAAAGTCGAAACGAAACTGCGAAAATTACACGATGAATATAAAGCGCTGCTCGACAAGCACAATCCGATCAAGAACGACTTCGAGCGGCGTATGACACAAACGTGCAAGGTGTGTGGTGGTATATAAACAATATAAAACGATAGAAATAATTTACGATATACATATATTTACTTTACAGCGTTTTCAAGAAATTGAAGAAGTCCATTTGCGGCAAATGAAAGAGTTCTTGTCCACATTCTTAGAGATGCTACAAAATAATCATGATATGGTTGGACAGGTTTGTATACATCCAAATTAGAGTAAAAGTACATAGTTCGGAACAAATATTTCTAAAAATTCTTTACTCAGGTACATTCGGATTTTAAGCGTCAATTTAATGATATGACTGTGGACAAACTTTTAGAGCAATTTGTGCTAAACAAATACACCGGATTGGAGAAACCCGGTAAGTATAATTGAACCTCCATAAAACTGTTTGTAATTACATGTTATTTACGGTTTAACATAAATTTGGAATTGCAGAAGTGCCCGAACTCGAAAACATTCCACTCTCCATACAACAACAACAGTCCATCTCAGCTACACGCTTAAATCAGCCCGTGGCTGCTTCCAATTCCAATTCAGCCACAAGTATACAAGGTGCCATATCACGCATTACTAGCGGTAGCGTATCAATGGACCAACGTGGCAGTGTTGGT
This sequence comes from Zeugodacus tau, assembly GCA_031772095.1. Lineage (NCBI taxonomy): Eukaryota > Metazoa > Arthropoda > Insecta > Diptera > Tephritidae > Zeugodacus > Zeugodacus tau. The sequence continues at coordinate 5,087,348 of CM062649.1, read as the reverse complement.
GTCGAGGTAGGTTCTTTAGCCAGTGGTGGTGGCGCTATTGGTGCAGTAGATGGTAGTGGCAGTGGCAGTAATAGCCTCCTGAACGCTGATGACAACATACTAGGTATACAGGCATCACCACGTGCAACATCACCTATTTTATTGAATACCACCGCTGATGTTACCTCAGGCACTAGTAGTGCTAACACTGCGGTGCCAGCAGCTGCAGCCGCAAGCACATCGACGAGCACTTCCACAGTGCGTAGCAATTTCTTAAATTGGTTTTCTTCAAGCATTCCAAGCAGCAAGCAACAGCCGGCAAATTCCAACGCTGGAGCTACGGACGCAACAACAACCACCAATAGCGGTGGTGGGAATTTCGGTACGGATAGCAATGGTTCTACCCACACCAGCACAGCCATCATCAAAAATTCCCTAAACTCAGAGCTTCAGTCACTACAGGATAATAATAATCAAGGTTCATTTATGTCGTCTGTTTTAACACAATTACCACAACAATATAAAACTACTAACATCACTACTACAACTACTCTTTCCTCTACTACTGCTAGTACTCCCACTATTTATAATACTACAAATAATACTACTACCAACAATACCGTTACGTCACCCACATCCACCCCCATAACAAGTAGGTTTTTTATGTTTTGCTTTCATTCATTTTATTTCTCTTATACTAATTTATTTTATTAAATCTAAACTTTTCATTTTGTTTTTGTATTGTGTTTTACAAACTCTACTAAATTTAATTTGTATCTTTAGCTTTTGTTTGTTTTTATTATTTCTCTTATTTCTCCATGTCCTTGTTTTATGTGTTGTGTGCTGTGATGTTTTTTGGTTAGAGAGTTTTCTTTGGTAGCATATTTACGGAAACAATGAAAAGATAGATAGTTGAAACACTTTAAGCTAAAATTAAGTATTTAATAAAATGTATTTAGTTCCATTTGACATTGCGAAGTTAAAATACATATATATATATTTTATTAAGTTAGTTTTGTTGTAGATATTAGCGAATTATTCTCCAATACACCTTTGGAATACGAAAAATACGATATTAAATCGCGCTACTGCTAAGAAATTTAGGTTTGTTTTCCATGATATTAATATTATGGAAATTACCATTACCAAATAGCTATTTAGACTTTATTTAGTAAATATTACAGATTACTTTAAAATTAATATTACAGTTTCCTAAATCTCACATACGTATATACATACATATAGCATCCTTAGAGTATTTGTATGATACTAGGTTTTCTTTAATTATAAGCGGTATATTATTGTATGGAATTTGTTTAAAACTACCGATCAATCCTATTTTGACTATGATTAGCACTAAGCGTGTGTGTCTTTTATATATTTATTGTCGACTGACAATCGAAGCTCTGCAGGCTCCAAACGTTTCGGGTCCACAATCAACTATATTTTTGAACAGAAATTCTTGTTTTCCCGTTATTAACCAACTCCCAATTCCATTTCTACCTCCAAACCATTTATACTTAAATTTAGATCGAACTTTAGTGGAGCAGCACCTACAACAGCGCACCTCTTCGCCAACGCCAACCGGCAGCAGTTCAGCCACGAATCGAAATTACACAGAACCGATTTCTACATCACTCAATGAACGTTCAAACCATTTGCATCGACATCCGCATTCAGTGTCCACGAGTGGCGGCACTGTGTCAGCATCTAATGCGGGTGTGTCTGTGGGGAACTCACGCCGCACAACTTCGCTTTTGAACATTTTCACATCAAATTCTCAGGGTGAGAAGGAAAACAACAAAAACGAACTGATACATAATACACACTTTATGTATTTTATATTTTGTAAATTACCTTTTGTATTAGCACGACAGTATTGCGCTGGAATGTGGACATTACACATACATATATATATATATATAGATAGATATGCATATGCGTGTACAATCTATTTTCAAATACTGGTCTTATTTTGGTACTTTTTAATTTATTCTTTTATATAAAACTATATATATGTACGTTGATGGCACCTCTTTTACTACTTCACCTTTTATTGGATCTGATCAGCAAATATTTGGTTTTTGTGGTAACTTTGACATGACCTTTTCTTCTGTTATTTACTTTTTTGGCGTTATTATTAAATTATTTTTTCATATATGTACATATTTTTTTTGTTTAAATTAGTAATTGTATATTATTTTATGCTTCAAATACCCTTTCAAAGCACTAAGGTGACTATAAATATGGTTACATTTTATGTACGTGAATTTAATGAAAAACTGTTTTTTTTTATATTCATTCGATGCATATTTGGTTAGTCAGTTATTAAATATTTCGGTTGAGGTTAGAATTTATCAGTCAATTTGCAGGTATTTCAATTTGCACGTATTGTACTATTTCGTTTATTTTAAATGTTTCGTCTTAAGTGGACTCTACATAATATCCTGCTGTCAGCTCAAAGCATCTTTTCTTATATTGTATATGTATTTTTTTTAAAGCATGCACTCATCTCATGGAAGTTTACGTTGAGTTTATCGTATTTTACTAATTTTCCTACTGCGATTATTAATTTTTAATGTAAACAAAATGGTATATAATTCTATCAAATGAGGTATATTAGATTTACTTTCAAATATAAACATCTGTAATTGGTTTTTATTGAAACCATCCATTTTGCGAATGTAAATTTCGTATACCTCAATTATTAAGTTATATTACGACCTGACCTCATTGGTTCTTACCTTTGTATACAATATGTCATCCTTTATGTTTTCATATGTACAGTGTCTGGTATTTTGCGTAGTCGTCGAGATAAAGCGAAAACCAAAAAGTCTAAAAAGAAGAAAGATGGGGAAGCGGCAGATAACATACAAGAAGAACATCAAGGAAGGTAATGTCATATCATTTTCATTTATTAACCTTATGAAGACACTGTAATACTAACTTCATAATTACATAGTGTGGATCGCGCCAACAACTCCTATGATACTGACGATATGAATAGAATGAAAGCGCAAAATTCCAGTGGCAGCAGTGCCGGTGGGCTAGGCATATCATCTGCTTCAGCACCGGGCAGCGTGGACTCGTCGGGCGGTGGTGCTGGTGCGCTTGGTGTGAATATATCGGAAAATATTGGAAGTGGCTCAGCAGGCAATGGCAATAGCAGTGCCACAACTAATGCAAATAAAAATAGCGGTGCATCGGGTAATGGCACAGCTGGTAGTGGTGCAGGAGGCACTAAAGCATATGGTGCTAATGAGGTTGACGAGGATGGCTACAGCATGCAACCGCCCAAAGAGATTGCTTGGGAGGAAAATCAAGATAAAAGTAAGTGAAAAAATAAAAAAATTAAAAAAGATAAGACTATAATTTCTCATTATATATTTTTCGGTATTAGCTGGAAGTTTCTACTCTGATTCCGACTCAGATTCAGATAACGATAAGCCAGAAAGACGTATACATGTAAAAATCAAGCCACTGAACAATGGCCAGGCGCCAATGTCCGCAAGTGTAGATGAGCTGCGCGCTACTGTGGAGAATATATCACTATCGCCTACCAGCGTATTTTCGGTACACATAAAATCCATTGCATCAAATTATCATGCTTTCAAAGTGCCCATATATTTATATATATTTTACACTTACTAGACTTTCAACCAACAGCACAGCAATCAGCAGTTGCAGCAATCGCGCATTGCTTCGCGTCAGCAATCGCCTGAGATATCCAATGCGTCCACACCAACGGCAACAGTGCATCCATATGCTCCACTGCAAAGTCCTACACTTTCCATGACGAACAATTCGAGGTAATTGACATGCATTGAAATAATCCAAGTAGTTCTCCTATTTATGAGTAATTATTTTCATCCGCAGATATGCCGACTTGGGTGACATATTTTCTGAGCTGGGCGATGTAAGCGCCTCTGCACCGGCATCCGCAACTCTTTCGAAATCAAATAGCCGGCAAATACCCACACCAACATCCGCTAACAGTATTGCAATACCAAGACCACCTTCGCGCCGTTCCGAAATGGTAATGGCACCTTCAGTAGCAGCGGCCCGTGGGCGCATTAGTCCATCTCCAGCAATGAATCGCGCAGACAGTATTGGCAGTTTGGAATTCCGCACAGCTATCGGTGGTATAGGGTCATCGCGAGGTCCATCGCCGCTCACCATTGGCATTTCAGACACTATTCCACTAGCGGTGGCATTCCATGAAATTATACACGCATACTTTCGGTTCGTATATAAATACAGACAAATGTCCTCTCACGCTCGTAATATTAATCTTTTCACGTTTCGACAGTGGTAGCGATGAATCGCGTTGTCAGGTTAAAATCTCTGGCGATATGATGTTATCCTTTCCAGCTGGAATTGTAGGTCTTCTAGCCAATAATCCAAATCCGGCGAAACTCGGCTTTCGCATCAAGAATATGCAAAACTTGGAAAATTTAATACCGAATTCGAAATTAGTGCAAATGTGAGTATGTGAGTTAGTATATGTGAGTCATAAACCACGATCGTTAGAAAATTATCAGAATGAAGAAAATATTACAGAACACAACACACCTTAAAATGTAGAATTAATTAGTATTGCTTTTAAGTTTTTAATATCACGTAATTTAATACAATTTCTTATCTTTATATAACTTGCTCGCAGCGATCGCAATCAATCGAGCTCCTTTAGTACATTGTTGGAATTTAATATGCCTGCTTTGACCGCATTGCTGCGCCATCAAGCGGAACATAATCCCAATGCGTCATACTTCAATGTGGACATATTAAAATACCAAGTGCGCTCTAAACCCGGCGCCTCATCGTGTCCCTTCCAGTTGGTTTCCTACTGGAAGTGTGAACCTACATTTACAGCTCTCAAAATCGATTATAAGTACAATAACCATGCCATGGCAAGCGCATCACCATTACTGAATGTCACACTCTCGGTGCCCGTGAACGGTTTGGTTCGTAATGTGCAATCGAAACCACATTCCGCTTGGTGAGTACATTTCGTCTAGAAAAATAATAATAAAAATAAATAAAATGTTTCGTTATTATAGGCTTGGTGAATCGAACCGTTTGGTTTGGAATTTCACAGACATCTCGCAAAATTCACAGGACGGTGGCGTCGGCACACTACGTGCACGTCTCGAACTTAATGATGGTCCATCCATTCCAGCCTTATTGACTACACAATTCAATTGTGAGGGCACCACTTTATCGGGCATTGAGTTCGAACTACAAGGCAGTGGTTACCGATTGTCCTTAGTAAAGCGCCGCTTTGTTTCGGGTATGCGAACGTTTAAACCCAAAAACAACAAATGAGATTTATTAATTAATTTCCATATTACTGTAATAACTGTAACAATATAATTTTGGTGTATGTTTTCAGGCAAATACGTATGTGAAGGCGATGGCGTTCGCAGTGGTGCCACCCCAACACCACCGTCTGTGGGATCGTCTAGTCCATTTTCAGCTAAATCGAACTAGTTCAAAACTATTTAAATTACTAAGAAGAAACAAATACTACTAGCAGTAGCAATTACCACACAGAGTCCAATAAAATGTGAATTTTAGTATCTACAACTATTCGAGAACACAAGGGCAATTTTTTGCAAATTAAAGCACACACAATTACAAATGCATACATACACATCAGTACCATCAATAAGATATATAAAAAGAATTGCAAACGCGCTGAAAGTTTACTACATGTGTGCAAGTAGAAAAATAGGCTCGTGAATTAGTAAAAATTTATTAACGAAAACATGAAATAAAGGTACGAAAACAATAAATATGATTATTTATAAGTTATATTGAAAAATAATTACTTAGGTATTTATTAACATGCTTTTGCTAATTGTGTGTAGTGCATTTGAATATTTAATGGACGTACGCAGGAACGCTACATGCAATTGTGGTGTAATACCGAATTTAAAGAACAAAAATTGGCGCTGCTTAACTTCGGTGTTTTCTGTTTTTGTTTTCTTTTTCTTATAAAAACTTTTGTCTTTTGTATTATTACGGCTTAGCCTAAGTTCGTACCATGTATGTATATCGTGTCGAAAACAAATGAAATCGGTTATTTAAATTGAATTTGATTGATTTGCAATTGTATGTATTCTAATTATATTACAGAAAATACGAGTTTATTGTACAAGTATATGTAGTGACAGAATATTATTATTATTTTATGTATTGTATTGTTAAAATATTATTATTCAAGAGTATGTGTATATTTAGATTTTATATATGTATACATACATATACATTTGTACATGCTAATATTACTGTAGAACACTAAGTGTTGATTTTATGTTTATTTTTTAAAAGAAAACAAATAAAATTAAAAAAGCTTAAACAGGAAGCTAAAGTCGTATGTAAAATAGTTAACGAGCTATATACTACTATAAAACGCCTTTAAAAACTACGATTATTCACACTGTCAAAATATAAACACTACTTCACATAACTTATGTTAGCTTACATTTATTTCATAGTGGAGTATATAAATATATATAATATATATCCATTATTTACTAATTTTCTTGTTACCTTCCGTTAACTAATTTAAAATTAGCTGTCACATTTGCTTTAATCATCATCACTTTAAAGACTATGTACAATAAACATGAATAAACATTACTACACATACGTATATATAAATATTTACTTTTTTGGGAGTTCCTACATAATCTAATAAATGTCGTTATGTTTAAAAAGCCATACAAGTGATAAAATATCAAAACGATTTAGATTCTCCGGACATACATTAAACTGGTTTATTAATGTATGATGTTATAAAAATTTTAAATAGTTGTTTTTGAAACGAATTACTTTTATTTTTGCTTGTTTTCTAATTATACGTACATACTATAAACTATATTTTCAACAAATCTTTGAATAATATGTATATAAAGCAGTTCTATTAGTTCTTTCCTGACATGCCCGGTACACGATACAGGAGTTCCCCATCATCATCATAATATGCATCCTCAACACGATATGTTGCACCTTTGCGCCATACTTTACGTGGAATATGTATGTGATCTTTGACGCGCGTTATTTCAAAGCGTTTCTGATCCTCAGCGCTGATAACAATTTCGTTACTTTCATATTTTTCGAGTACATTGAAATTAGCAAACGGGTTATTATGTGAAGACTTCGAAACTATTCCAGTTCCGTTCGGATTTTGCAATTTCGAAGTTGACTGCTCGTCAATCTTTTCTCTATCAACTGTGTGATTTTCATTAGAGGTAAACTCATTAGAGGAGACTGATAACTCGATTGGGGATAGTTTAAACTTTTTCAGCTCTTGTATGCGCATTCTTCGTTTATCGTGAACTTTTTCTAGCAAATACGTTTCATCTTCCGCTGAAGTAACACTTGGCATTTTCTCAATATTTTTTGTACTTCCTGAGGTAATTTTGCGTATGTCTTCCTTTTCGGCATATTTATCACAACTTGTAATAATGGAAAGAAATTCTTGTTTTGTTGGACGCGGCAAAGCTGTACTAGGGGGCAGCCTTTCAGAAAGCATACGCAAGTCATCCGTTTGCCTCGTGGCAAATTTTTGCAAATGAGCTTGAAAATCGGGAGGTAATTGCAATAATTTCGGATCTAAACGGAATTTTTCCCAATTTTGTATAACCACTTCATCGTGTTTGCGTATGCGATGTTCAGTACGTGCCTGCCATTTTGCGGTTATAATTTTTTTCACAATTTCGGTTGTAGCTGGAAAACTTTCAGCCAAACGTTCAACGGACCACTCCTCAGGGTCACGTGCATGCAACATACGTATTTGCTCTTTCTCAGAATAAGTTAACAAATTCGGTAACTTTGTGTCTCGGAAGTACTTATGTTTAACCATAATGTGTCGAACTCGTTCACGTTGTTCAATCATTTCACGTTCATATTGTCGATGCGTCTGATTAGCTGTCATAAAGTCCGATTCCAAGTCACCGAATCCCTCAGGATCTTGTTCTAAACGTTCGTCAACGCTTTCCATGCTGCTGAGCTGATGCCCGATGCCGGGATTAGAGCGACGGCCAACACCACGCGCCATACATGCAATCGCCATGTGCAAGTTTCGAATTTGGTTTTTTGGCCACATTTCCACTAGTGTATATAACGCCTTCAGATAGTAATAAAATCCACTCTTTAACAATAGAAATACAATTCGAAATACCAAAAAAAATGTTTAGTTCATTGAAAACATCGTACACCGTTTGTATAACATAGTACAGCTGCTAACCAGCTGATTTGTTGCAGCTGCCCTCAAGTATGCTTCTTTGCTTTCTATGTTTCGCCGCCGAACAAGTCTTTAGTTACCGCCGTTGCAATACAACTAGCACACATTAGTAAATTTACCGCTAAAATGGTTTCCCCTTAGATTCTAAAATAGTTTGATAGAAATCCGGTATTATTTTTTGTATAACTTTTATTAAAAATGTAAATATTTTATACTTATACATTTGTTATAGCAATGTAAATATGTATTTGGATGCATTTCGTTTTAGGATTCTAAGTTTGTAATGCCTTTGTCAGAAAGCCCCCTCAATGAGATCACTGCCACTGATGATAGCGTCAGAGCCCACAATAATTTGAGAGCCAGTAAGACGAGATATTAAATTGCAGGCACCAACCTCAGCGTATGTTACTCCGCCAAGGACGAAAATAAATATATTGCGTTTACGCAGGGGAAAGATTTCATTCGAGTCATTCAATTTAATGGAGTTGGCGAAAGATTTGGCGTTGTGTGCTTTGCCATTAGGTAAGTGCATCATTATCTTGTCCACCATACCTACTTTACTGGCGAATTCTTCCGCGGACTGGGCTTTCAGTAAGCACGAGCAGAGTTGTGCTGCAATTGGTATGTATAGATTGTTAAACACATAGCTAGGGCAACTTCCGACACTCTCCAATACATTATTATCATTGCCTAAGCTAGATTTGTCATTGGTTGGCTCAGCACCAGTAGTCGAAACCATCAATCTTAGTCTGTTAGCATTTGCTTGAAATTCGGTTTGTTGGAACTTAGGTAACGGCAAATTTGAGAGAATTTTCGCGGACGTGTTTGCTTTATCCTCTTCCCACATCATTGGCAGCAGCCCGGCCATTGCCAATTGTTGAAAAATAACTAGATGTTGTTGACCAAAGTAGTTACAATAATTGCGAGCAAATTGTGTCAACTCATCACTACTAATTCCCGCACATAAGTGTAGTAAGCAAAGCAAACGTAGAGTATTAAACTTTTGTCCATCGGATGTAAGAAATTCATCGATTTCAGTTAGAATTCTTTTGCGCGCCACATTGTTCAGTATATCTTCCTCTAAAGATTGCACACGTCGAAAGTTGCCACCCAACATATCTATAATTTGTTCACTGGCGTTTAGGTGTCGCATTACCTTTGTTTTAAGCTCCGTAACTTTGGGTAACTTGCGTGCCACATAGTCGTGCATCTCGTCGAGTTTCATGTCGCCCAGTTTTTGTACTTCCAATCCAATAGTTTTTGCTTGTGCTCGTATTTGACTGCTAGCTTGTGCGAAATGTTTGTAACGATTTTCTCCATAAATTTCATCAGTTATTGCGTTCATACGTATGCTTGGAAGTTTCGCCTTTATTTTACCCACAGGCGGCTTTTCACTTTGCTTTTGTTGATCAGCTCGATGAGGTAATTGGAAAATTTGTAACTTTTGTTTTGAAATCTTATTTGAATGGGTTTCTAATTCAATTTCTGCTGCACGGCGGTTGAAAACTTCCAGCAGTAAGCCAGCATAGATCGCTGGAGTTAATAAACTTGATGCATAGTCTTTGTCACGATCTATGATAATAAAAGCGCCGAACTCGGTGGACGAGTCGTTGCAGTTTTCGTTACCAGGCTTGCTAAGAGTTTGCATCATTTTTACTAAATTTGCAGAATGTTCACCAAAAGTTAGAATTACTTCCGGTCGTCCGCATATGATTTGTAATACCCTCAAAGATTGTGCAATAACTGGCATTTGCGAGGTATCCTTTCGTAAAAATAGTGTGGAGAACACCTATAATGCATTTACGTTACTATATTAACGGAATCACAGCGCAAATACAGATACTCACATTTGGTATTTCCATACTGAGAACACCTTGATCGAGGCAAATAAAATCCCAGTTGTAACGATGAAGTTGAACTAGTCCGTAAAGGCCTTCCTCTTCCAGCAATATATGGAAATGGCTAAAGCAGGTGGGTACACATATTATATGAAAACTTTTTACAGCGGCATCGAGATCTGTCGGATCTTGTCGCTCTAATTCGTGTATATGCATTAAAATTTGTTGAAAGATTTCAAATCTGCTGTGTATTAAAAATATGTGAACTTGATGTTCGGCTGTACGTGAAATAATGTGATCAGCATCAAATTTGAAAATTCGCTGTATGCCTTTCAGCTTCAGCCATGATGCAGCGCAAACATGCTCCAAGGGTTTAATGAGTCCAGGTTCAATAATCAAGTCTTTTTTGCCTGGAATAGAACATATGATCGCCTGCAATTTTTCCTGTGCAATAAGCTGAAAACCCTGTAATTTTTTTTCCAATGCGTTCTCCATTGTATTCATTTCTCGCTCCTTCTACAGTCACTTAAAATAGTTTTCTTTGCAAATTATATAGGAAATCTATTGACCATTATATTCGAGGCGATCAAATTAACTTATTTTAGTTGTGATTCAATTCTGTGCAATAATCAAAACATTGCAGACGTGTTGCTGCTGATTAGCAGAGTTGTCAAAAGCAGCTGTTTCTTTTAACGGCTCAGAGTAACAACTGGAGAGTGGAGAATTTATACAAACTGCATGGTGTTGCATTGCAATCGAACAGTGAAAAAAACTTTTTCCTAATAATAAATGGATATTGATTTGAAAAAATATTCATTATCAAAGGTATTAGAATAAATCTTTATCTTCACGATTAATTAGGAGGAAGTTCAACCTAATGATCCCTTAAGTGCAGTGAAAATGTGTTAAGTTTGTTCATATGTTTTCAGCACATTGCAACTTTTATCATACAAATTCTATGTTTTCCTTGAATGAGAAATTGAAAAACGGTAGCGTTCACGAAGAATTTACTAATTCTTGAATTAAATATATAAATTTGGTTTCTTTCATAATACTATTCAGTATCAACACTGTTCATAGCTGTAATGACATTTTAGAAGTACCATATGTTGCGGCGAAAACCTGCTCATTGCAAAAATGTTTTTTCTCTCTGCTTCCTTGTTCACACTCATCAGCAATACTCCAATAAGATTACCAACACACTGATAGAAACGCGAACTGTCAGCAGAGAACACTCAATCGACTATGCACATTTTTCTGCTAAACCTAATGAGAGACAAGAGTCCAGTGACTAACAGCAGCAGTGTACAGTGGCGTGAAACGAGTGAAGGAAAACAAGTTTTCGTTGGAGAAATCATGAGGAGAAATGTATGTCAAAATTACAGTCAGTCGCTCTGAAAAGGTCTTTGTGTTTGGACAAATAGTCGCGAATTATCGGGTGAAATATTTTCAACGCGTTGCTGTGTTTTTTCTCGTTGTTCACACACACGTTCAACTTGAGTTTGATTTAATTAATTGATTGTAAAACAAAGTGAGTGCGAATGTTAAGGCAACCAACCGTCAGTGGAATTGTGATTAAAATTTAGCAAACAACAATAAACGTGGAATGCATATAAAATAAATTCGCAATTTGAGTTTGTGGCTAATTATATCTGAAAATTGTATGGGAAATTTAATAAATGTGTCAGTGAAAATACATAATAAATAAAGGTCTTCTGTGGAGTATATCATAATAAATTTCTTAAATATTTGCGTACTCTGGTAATGTTGTGAAGTGGTTTGTCAGTGATTATCGCATAAAAAGAGAGGCAAAAGAGCATAAAAAGTTTGACAACGGGCCAATAAAACGGCCATCAGCAAATTCTTAACAGAAAATAAGCAAAACAAACGTTATTGATATTCAGGAAAAGACCGAAATTACTGTTCATATAAACAAATAACTATAAGGTAAGTGCGAATTTAATTTATTCCATAAAATAAACCATATTTATATATGCTGCTGATGTGTTTTTGTGAAGAAATTTTAAAAATAGCTACACAAAGAGTAAATAACTCGTGGAAAAGTAAATGAAATATTTATTATTAAATGCAAAAGCGGTAGGAATAAAATTAACCTTCCGGTAGACATCGTTTGCCGCATTCAATATTAAAGTGGTCGTTGTCGCCATATCTTTTCCTTCTCACCTACAGTATTACCCAATTGTGTGCTTATTCGCTCATCGCATTTCTAGCAACGACGGCTGACGTTACATTTCTTCACGCCTCGTCCCCATTGCTGATCCACAAAACAACAATCTGGGCAGCAGCAGCCACAGCAAGCGCTGTAACAACAGACTGCGTCAAGTCTGTTAATAAAGGTGTTTACTGTTTGCGGGGGAGAGGGTGTGTAGTCAATTGGTTTTCATTTTCCTATTTCTGGTATTTCGCTCACACTAAATTGTGCTCTCTTAAGAGTAGCATTTGTTAGTTGTCAAAAAATGCCGTTTTTTAACTCTCACCGATAAGAGAATGGAAAATTAAGATTTTTGTTTATTTGGGAAAATCACCGTCAACAAAAGGCAATGAATGTGTTTGAAACTGTAATCTACTGATGTTGGCACTGTTCTGTTGTTTCTACCTAATATTTTTTAAACTACCTGCTAAACATGCTACCGTTGCGCTTGTTTACTTTGTATTATGTTGGCGCCAGGCTGACCTATGATCACGAATAAATGTTATTGTCTAATTGGCAATATGAGGGCATAATTCAATTTTAATATGAAGGACAGTGAAAGAAATGTGGGTACAGAAAATTATAAAAACCAAAATGTATGGATTAAAGAAAATGTCACGATCATAACAAAGGAACTGATCAGACATCATTGATTCTAAGAACGAGGATAACGAAAATAATTGGGAGTTGTCTGTGAAACAATAAGTAGGAATACTTTCATAAGTGACAGTGAACATTGTCGTCTAATGGTACAGTTGATAACATATATGAAGAATAGTATTTATCATTATTTCGCAAAATATATTAAGTTTATTTATATATGTATATCATAGATAAAATATTGTTTAATAAATAGTGAGAATGAAAACCACTAACTTGTCAACGACGGGTTAAAGTCTTTTGGATGTGTATATATAGCAAAGGGCGATTTCTCAAATAACCAAGCGAATTGTTATAACACATATATTTTCAAAAGAAATTATGCATTAAAAACTGCATACGTGTGTATATTACTCAATCACTAATTACTTGCTGAGCTATTAATATGCACGAAAGTGTGCCGAAAACCTAAATGTACTCAAAACCAAATGCTTTCATTTACACAATTTGGCAATTTTCCAAAAAAAAAATGCCGCGGCTCCAACTGAGTTTCCACAGCATTTGGAAGAAAAATACTGAAGAGATTTTTTGCTTGATGCTATATAAAAGTATGTATGAATTTCTAAGCAACGACATCACATGTTTAAGATCTTATAGGTATATATCTTTGAGTTTTATGCTTTAATAAATATAGATAATTCATAGTTGCAGTTCTAATATGCTTCATGCGAAAACTATCAGTAAGCCAACAATGTTTCCCACGATGCCATCGGAACAAGAAAAGTATCTAACTCGTGATACAATGAAATTCCACCGCAACATACTGATGTAGTCGCTGTGACAACGCCAATCTTCCAGTACATAATTTTACAAGCGGCCCTCCGTTCGACGTTCCAAAACACACCACAGTTGTCATTCATTGTTTTTAACAACACGCCCATCATGTCAAAGCTTTTTTAATTTACTCACTTCATGAGTGCTTAATTTTTCTGTTGCGGCTGTGGTACAGCTTATAAGGTCAAGGTCTGTCAAGCGAAAACGAAACACATGGTGTGGCAGTAAATCACATTTATTGTCGAGATTAGAATTAGTCAATAAATGCTCACGAAATTTTGTGGTACAAGGCTGTGTAATTTTAATACAGTACTCATTACATTTCGAAAACTTTTTGTGTGTCAGTGTTCCTTAGTTGAAAAATCATTAATTTTATAAAATGTATAGAAATAAATGTGTTTTCGACATAATAATAATAAAAAAATTTAGTTCATGATGCTCTTTATTTTGTCCGAAGTTATAAAACCACTATTTTCTTTCCCACGCATGCCGAGAAAGAAATTTATTTGGTGAAAATAGTTTTTAACATATGTAAATCAGTTCGAGATATAATATCATTTTGGTTCATACTTTCATACTTACTTGTTTACGTAAATCTCTAACTAACATGCCCAAAGGCAAAGAAACAGGTGTCAAATCAAACGGAGGTGGTGGTGTTCGAAGAAGACTTTAGGTTCCATCCTTTTTGAACAACCTTAAGGTGAGCGAAGAAAGGCTATCATCTTCAAAAGAGAAATTTAAATTTAATATTAAAAATAAGATACAGTGGAACTTCTCTAACTCGAATCACTATAATCCACAAAAAAACTTCGATTTCGAGAGACTTCGAGTTATGGAAATGTTCATTAAAACATACATTTTTCAAAAAGCTGTAAAATATAGTATAATTTATCTACAGTTTGAGTTATTAACTTCGCAACAAGTTGTATTTAAATACATTAAAACATGTATTTTGTAATTTTGTTTGTTGCAGTTTGCTATTGTTTGGCTTTTGACGTCCATATCTCATGCCTTTGTTACTCGATTTAGGAAATCTATAAGTATAAAATCATATTTTGTGTTTTCCCCCATACGATATAGAAATACTCTTTTAAAATTGTTCCCTGATAGTAAAATTTTAAATTTTGTATAATGTCCTGGTCGAAAAGTTCGATTTATGGTAGGAAATTTGTATGAAATTTTACTTCTATTGCCACTTCAAGAGTTCGAGTTATAGAAATTCGAGTTAGGGAAGGAAATTTGTATGAAATTTGGCTTCTAAACGCTATTGCCAATTCAAGTGTTCGAGTTATGGAGAACTTCGAGTTATAGAAGTTCGAGTTATGGAAGTTCCACTGTATTAAAAATTAAAAAAATTAATAATAATTTTGAACAAACCTCGATTTTATATGTTTTCAAGTTTGCGGTTCCTTATTAAAAAAAAAATAAAAAAAAAAATTCGATATTTTTGAAATAACAAACTCGTATTATAATATAATAATACATTAGTCCGGTTTATGCACATGCTGGTTTATGTAAATATGTATGTACGTATATATGTACATATATATAATTAGTAGTAAAATTTTTGTGCGGTCAACCGTTGATTTTGATATGATTTCAGTTTTGGCGCTCGCCAACCTTCATACATATGTACATATGTATGTGTTCCGACGTCATTCATAAAGAGACGCAACTTTTTCCAACAAAGGTTTTCGTCATCGTAGTAATTATCTGTGCACAACGAATATGTTGGTATATATGTATATATAAAATTAAATGAGCGTGTATATAAAAGTTAGAGAAATAGTAATTTAGAGAGAAATACTATAAAAAATAAGAAACAACGAAAATGAACAGCATGCCAACTCATTGCCATTTGTGCGTAACAATAAATGAGTATTATAATAGAGGAAGGTGAAATAAGAAAAATTGCACATTCATACCAATTATCTGTTTTCCTCTATGTTGTGTCTATGCTATGCTAGAGTACGTTTGCCGGCTATGACGCACACCACTCGAGTTCTTAGCTTATTTCAATTTCTTCTAAGGTGTGCTGTGAGGCCTTCATAGCTTTTACGCACTAAGAGCATAGTAAATGAGCACATAAGAAACTGAGTGTACAAAAGTTCTTGTCTCAAAGATAATACTCGCTGCCATACATACATCTACATACATACATACATAAGTAACCACATAATCTTGCTGTGCGAGTGTCGCTACTTCAGCAGCTCAATCGCTTTGTGCTCAAAGCAACTCAAAGCAAAAGTGCGACCGACGCTTTGTGCAGACGATCCAACTCGTTGTTGCATTCCAGTTTTTCTGCATCGTAAGCATAATCGGAGAAAATAGTAAAACGTCTACAGCGTTCCGCACGCCACTTCTTTGAACCACAACCTTCTCTTTTCAAACGGGCATTTATGTGTAGTTTGGCTGGTCATCATCTGTCTTGCAAATGCCACATATAACCAACTCGTACTGTAAATATTCTTTGCTATGTTATGCTGTGATGCAAACACATACGCTTCCTCACATAGAGGGAGACCTCAAAGGCAGGTTAATGCATTTTATTGTGGGTATTTTCCTACAGAAATTGTGCATATTACAGTTAACTTTTTAATCATGCACTAAGCGACACAGCCATGTGCCTGAAAATGCATAGAAATGCTGAACTAAGCAGACGGTGGTATCGCCACATCACCTATCGCCTTTGGCTCTCCGCCAGCTTAGTGTTGTACATGCAGTTTGCAAAGGTAAACATGCGGTTTTGTCGAGTGCACAACGTCGAGAGTTGAGCAATAAGAAAATCATACGTATACCTTTCAGTGTGTAGAGAATCCTATTGAAAAGGAAAGTTACTTGGCCTCATGTGTTTACGTAAAGGAAAATCGAAGGAGAAGGTGAACCAATAAAAATGCTCAAACGTTGACAATTTCCAAAGGATGTTTTTTAGCATGTCGGGTTTTCAAAGAGGCGATATTTTTTCGGAGTTGGTCTTTTTAACAGCTGGCATTTGATTTATACACAGTTTGGTTTCTTCTTCTTCTTGACTGGCGTAGACTTACGCGGTTATAGCCGAGTCCAAAACAGCGCGCCACGTATCCCTCCTTTTGGCAGTTTGGCGCCAATTGGTTATACCAAGCGAAGCCAGGTCCCTCTCCACCTGGTCCTTCCATCGGAATGGAGGTCTCCCTCTTCCTCGGCTTCCACCAGCGGGTACTGCATCGAATACTTTCAGAGCTGAAGCACTTTCATCCATTCGAACAACATGACCTAGCCAACGTAGCCGCTGTTTTTTTATTCGCTGGACTATGTCTATGTCGTCGAATAACACATACAGCTCATCGTTCCATCGTCTGCGGTATTCGCCGTTGCCAATGTTTAAGGAACCATAAATCTTCCGCAAAACCTTTCTCTCGAAAACTCCTAGTGCCGTCTCATCGGATGTTGACATCGTCCACGCGCTGACTGTTTGTTTGATGACAGGAGATATTTCGTCGTGTCCTCGTTCACCACCAGACCCATACGCTTCGCTTCCTTATCCAGTTTGGAAAAAGCAGAACTAACGGCGCGGGTGTTGTTTCCAATGATATCGATATAATCGGAGTACGCCAGTAGCTGTACACTCTTGTAGAAGATTGTATCTTCTCCATTTAGCTCTGCAGCTCTTATAATTTTCTCCAGCATCAAGTTAAAGAAGTCGCACGATAGTGAGTCACCTTGTCTGAAACCTCGTCTGGTATCGAACGGCTCGGAGAGGTCCTTCCCGATCTTGACGGAGCTTTAGGTGTTGCTCAACGTCAGTTTACACAGCCGTATTAGTTTTGCGGGGATACCAAATTCAGACATCGCGACATAAAGGCAACTCCTTTTCGTGCTGTCGAAAGCAGCTTTAAAGTCGACAAAGAGATGGCGTGTGTCGATCCTATTTTCACGGGTCTTCTCCAAAATTTGGCGCATGGTGAATATCTGGTCTGTTGTTGATTTTCCAGGACTAAAGCCACACTGATAAGGTCCAATCAGTTTGTTGACAGTTTGGTTTGCCATTTCATAATGAATAGACTTATACCGTAACAATGACCCCAATTACTGCAAAGAGTGGTCGAAAATGTCTGTCTCGTCTGGAATGTATATGAACCAGCCCCACGTTCACTCATTATTAAAACATAATGCCAAACCTTTATTTTTATAACAAAGGTCGGAAGGTCGCGGCTTTATTGGCCTTTTGTTTCCCTTGAAACTGAAACCGATACCTTAATGCTTTGATCTTCGTATTCTTTTATATATAGATGATTGTTTACCGAAGTAGTAATGTATCTCGAATTTAATTCTGAACATTTTATATATACATATTATCAAGATCTCCAGTATCTAGTCGAACCGCTGGACGATTTGACCAGTATTTCTACTACCGTTTGCATTATATACTTGCGCCGATTCAATGCAAGCAAATATAGTAATTGGCGAAAGCTACTCCATAAAAACATTAGCCAACGTGCTCACCGCGCTCCAGCGCCAGAGTTCATTTTAACATTAATCTGTACACGACACAATCGACCGAAGATGCTGCTGTATTCTTGTGTTACCTGTTTTACTGGCTCGATGCGGTAACCACTCATATATGTATGTATGTATGTACGTAAGAATATGTGTATGTTTGTATGTTTGTACGCTATCATGTCTTCCAACTGTGTGCTTAATGATGCCGAATGAGTCTGAACGCGTAAATCGCTAGTTGCCTTACCATCCATCAAGTGTACGAAACATTTGCACACACACACACACAGTCACAGCAAGAACAATAGCAGCCAAAGCAAAACCGCCGAATGAATTAAAATGGAGTGGTACAAGTGATGCTCGAAATGAAATAAAAATTAAAATTTGTGGAACAAGGTACCTTGAGATTCTATATATATAGAATAGCTATATGTATATTCTATAGCTATATGTATACATATTAGAGCTCTTGGTATTCGACTAATCGACTAACCGAACTAACCGAATAGGGCATTATTCGAATAATAATATTCGGTTTGCACTATTCGGATAGTCGTCAGCCATCGACTATTCGATTAACCGCTCATTTTCGACTATTCGGTTAACCGTTCGTTGTCCACTATTCGAATAGTGCAAGTTCATTAATTTTCTTATTTTTATTGAAAAAAGTTAAACATTAAAACTAACAAAAAACTCGCAATTTTTTTATGACTGTCATACCAAAACTGTTGTTGTTTCACATGCAAAATTAAAATATGACTGATACAACACTGCGTGGTATGTTTCTTGAGTTCGCTATTCTATACCCCTAACCACTGCCGAATTTTTTCGGTTTTTTGCGGCATATGCCTAGTACTGCAGTAACCGGTTACTTTTTGGAACCGGTTTTTTTTGGGCCACACTCGTGGCAATGTGGGCGGTCGGTGGGTGGTGCTTTGGGGCATTTTGGGGCAAAACTTCGACGAGTGGGTAGTCGGTTTTCTGTGAAGAACCGATTTTTTTGGGTCGGTCAGTGGTCGGTTTTGCTCGTGCCCTTCTGCCCGAACACTTCTCAACCGATTTATACCGCATATTGTATATATATGGAAAATACGGACATATATCTGGAAAATCAAAGGCTTTTAGACTGCAAACAATTTTCATTTATACGAATAGTGACAGTATAACTATTCGAATAACCGCAGTAGAACGACTATTCGAATAGTCGGAACATTGCGACTAACCGAATAGTGCTAACCGGTTAATATTCGTACGAACGGTTACAAACCGGATATTCGAATAATCGGTTTTCAGGTTAATCGAATAATTTTAAGAGCCCTAATACATATATATACACATATATATTCTCTGTATGATCAGCGTTACGCTGTTGACGGATCGCTCAATGTTGACTCTGATGTTGATGCAGCTCCCGCAACAATAACATACACGCCTAATGGAGCTTCGTGGCCACAGCATTTAAGGGCCAACACGAGCGCCAGTCACACTGTTCAGCTCGGTTTTAAGCGAATTCTTAGTCACTTTCCTGTGTTGCTTCATCTACAGTCCGCCGCAATGTATTAACTAACTGCTACGCGGTCAGAGACCCGTCATTAAGTAATCAACATCGCATCTCTTCTTTTTCTCTAGACACATTTGTAAGCACTCGCATAATAGTATATTTGTAGTATTTATACAAACATCTGAGAAATTCGCAAGAATTCGATTTGATATTGACCTGTTTCAACAGCGAGCGAAGCGAATAGTTCTGACGACGGCCGGTCCAATGAATGGTGGTGACTAGCGTGTAGGTTTTTGAATTGACCGATCTCCCTTTACTCTTCATTATGCTATAAAACGTGTTGTCAGCATAATCAACGCTATCAGCGCGGTAGCATCAACGCGTTTTTCGCTCGTCTTCCAGACGCAATGTTTTATGCTTTCAGTTTTTGCCTTGTTGGGCTTTCGAGTTCAGGCCGCGAACCGTCGTCGTCTATCTTTCTGCTTCATTTTTGGTGTTGTGTTTTTCTCTTGTGCTTGATTGCTTTGTCCGTCCATTGCGTTGATTATAGCATGCGATTTAGTAAATTTCTGTTTGTTATTCTACTGAATTGTAAAATTGTTTACTTTTATGTTTTTGTATGTTTCTTTTATTTTTCGCTTACACACGGCTATTCTGTTGTTTGTTGGCATAGGGTCGACGCTGGAAGCTTCGCATCTCCGTGATGGTGTCCGATGGCGACGTAGGCTAAGAACATGGGACTGACTATGATCGAAACATTGCACGTTTGCGTACACTTCATGTCTACGTGTGAGACAACTTATTTGCTTCTTCGCAATTATTGTACGCGAAACAAAAATAATCTTATATGTGTATGTGTGCAAGTATTTAGATACTTCAAAGTGAATACTTACAATTTTTCAGCAGTAATACAGCATCGGACCTTGTCAGCACGATGCCATCGACATCTTTTATGGCCGATCTCATTTTGAATACCCTAAATTCTCAATAATTTGTGGAACAAGCTTTTCGGTTACAACCCCAAGAACGATTTTGGTTATACGCATGCCGCTCTAACCAGCAGTTTCCGACTTCATCTTGCACAAGGGCTTTTTATTATACTCCTCGCGGTTATTCGCAAATATCGCCAATCATTACAATTTGACCACTTTTCGGAAGTTCTCTAGCTCTTCAGCGAAATAGTGCCTGTAGAAACCTGGTTCATACCAAGTGTCTTGTACAATAAGTTCATCTCAAAACATTTTTCGAAAACTCAGCATATCTGATAAAATGGGTTTACAAACGCCACATATAATTTAAGGTTCATTCTGCCAAGTCAAGGTTTTCGGTCACTGCAAAACCATAAATACATATGTATGTATGTACAATGGTACATAAGTATGCTGCTATTAAGATAATAGTAGGCAATAAAGATCTTCAATTAAAACAAATATCGTATTCAAATTACGATCATGATCCGCCCACAACTTCCAGACAATGCTCGAATTTCACATAGCTCGTGCATTTCTGCATACACTCAACCAATATAGGCGCACGCCCACCACAAATTCACATTCGTGTGGACAGCCTTACACATTTTGTTTCCCGGTGTGGATGCCTCTGTCATGACAGACTGAGCACACAGATCGGTGTTCGGCATTCGGATGGATCCTTTTACTATTTGTTTTAGCGTTGTTGCCTTTATTTATTTACATTGTTCGCCGTTGTTGTCGTTGTGGTTGTTACGGTTGCTGGCGCTTTTTGTGGTGAGTTTACGCTCATTGCTGTCATTGTTATTGTTGGCGCTTTTGTCAGTCTTCTTGAGTTGTTGTTACTGCGTCCTCGTGGTGCTGCACCCAAAGCGTTCGCAAGACTGCATGGAAATCAAGTTGCATTGTCTTATGCTCCTATGCTACCGTGACTCCACAACGGAGCGAGCGCAGTGCCGCAGAGAGGGCGCACACAACATCACGCTGTTCTTGTACGGCCATTCGCGGGCTATTTCTTCTTGTTATTTCGTTATGGTTTGGCTTTGGCCTGGCTTTATTTTTTTCAATCAGTGGTATATGTATTTATTTACTTAATGTGCTTGCCGTGGTATTTGGTTCGTTCGCCACTTGCAGCATTGTAGGTATTTCTTATTATCAGCCGCCCTCGGCCACCGCGGTCGCTCGCCACAGCTGATTTTCGCTCGCTTTTGCTGCGGTTTGTTGTTTCACTTTGTTGTTACTTCTGTTTTGGTTAAACATTTTTTTACCTTCTCTCTGGGCGTTCGCCCTTGGCCGCACAGTTGTTTCGCTTAAACTGGAATTTTGCTGTTCCGTTGCCGCGGTCGAGCTGGCATTTTATTTATATTGATGTGGCATGCGGCAACTGTAGAGTGCGCCAAAAATGGCGCATCGCATCGTCGGCATCGTGCAGCAGCAAAACATGTTTGGTTCTTCATCCTCATGCCTTACAAGTATCGGCTACTACTCTCCTCGGTCTCACACAGAGCAACCCCATGCAATCGCATTCTTCTGAAGATAGCTTAATACGTAATGTTGCAATATTAAAATGGCTCAACGTTCACATACCACTAAACCAATCGTTGGCAGTCGGTCTGATTGTCGTATTTGCTGTGATGATTTTGACCCAGCCTTTAGCAACTGCTTGCGAAGTCTTATCTTGCTATTACCGTTTGCGCATCATCTTCATTATGCCAGCGCGAATTTAGTGCTTCCACTCTGTCCATATTTAGACAATTGCAAGTTCGACCAACAACACCGCTGACCGCTTTGTTGTAGCCATGCTTTGGCCGCTCGAGTTTTGGGGGCATCGCGCTCTTCAAGCCGTCCAACAAATGGCGTCTAGAGCTTTTAGTTTTTCAATTATGCTCATGAGCATGGGTGAGTATGTATGTTTGTTGGCAAACAACGGCATAAAATTGTACTTTTTGGCTTTGAGTACAACGTTTAATTGGATTATTCGACATTTATGGACCGAACGGTTGTAAAATATTTGGCATACGCACTGCTTAAGCATAACTGGAGCTGTTGCATAAAAAGCCATTACACAGATACCCCTTCCGCAGATGATGTGATATAACCTTTTAATTGGATTATTAAAATAGTTACTGAATTTGGCCTTCATTCTGTTTGAATAGCGGTATAGGTATGAAGCGGAAGTAGAACAGAAGATAGGAATATTAAATTATAATAAGATTATATTAAACTAGATCCAAAAATGAATTGTTTTTCTATAAAAGTTATGAAAATTACAGTATTTTTTTCTTACAATACATTTCTTCTTCAGATTTTATTTTGCATGAGATCTAGGGATGCAAACGATGTATCGATGTTTTTGAAACATCGATGTTTTCGTCAAAAAGTATCGATATTAGCCATCGATGTCACTTTCAACGATGTTTTATGTTTTATATAAAAATTTGACTTCACACTTTTTCGGGTATCTATTAACTCGAAACCCTCTATTTGGATACGCTTTATTACATTGGAATTCGATTTTCGTAAAATACGGAGAATTCGTTAAGGGAATGTGCGCTTGGACAATACTGCGGTTACTTTTATGATTTATTTATACAATTTAATTCTGGCGTAGGCTACTGCGTTAGATCAGAGATTCAAATTACTGCATTTTAAAGATGCTATGGCTAAAAGAAATACTGTTTTTTTGTTTCATAAAAAAATCAAAGATTCGCGCTGATACAACAGAATCTTCGGATGAGTGTGAAACAGAATACTCGTTTAATATTTGGAACCAGAATAAACATTCGGTCCACCAAAAGGTGAAATGTAAGCTGTCAAATTTATCTACAATTACAGGGACGGAAGGTTGAAGAGAAAGTGTATCTCGGATGTTACCCCTACCAATCAGAAGCCAATAGAGTTTGGGTTGACATGAATACTATGTTTCCGGAGTTGTATAAATAGGCTTATTAATATTTACACATTGTGGCCACTTCAGTGCTGAGTAAACGATCGTTTTCTAAACCCAGGGCAACTATCACGCAGAAGTAAAATCGAAAAGAAATGACAGTGAAAAAACTTTCCATGTCGTTGTTTTGAAATTCTGTTATTTATTGAGAAAAAACTTTAACAGACATATAATGAATGCTAAGTGAAATAAAATGTATCAACTTAAGGCGTACTACATTTCATTTATTTATGCTTCTGCTTCTGTATCCCTTAGCTTTTCACACTAAATTTAAAAAAAGTAAAAAAACACATCGATGTTTCGATGTATCGATTTATCGATGTTTTAATGGCCGAAGTTTTTGATTTCGATGGGTTTTGAAGAAACATCGATGGTTCATTTCACGATGTTTGCATCCCTAATGAGATCATGAATATGGGTATTTTACTTTTTTATGACATAATCTGCACAAGGCGAAGAAACTTAAATTTATCGAAAGAAAATTATTGCTAAACAATAAATTTGGCCCAATCGTAGATTGATAAAGTTATATAAGAAGTTATGTACATAAAAATGAAAATTAAAAAAAACTTTGGAATTTTCTGTGCAGCAAGAATGGCATCAACCTGCTGCACATTTTATATACACTATTGTGAGCTTGTAAGTATGTATGCATATAATATATGTGTATATTCAGTTATTGGTTGGCAACTGCGAAACTTTATTGCCAACTCTTACGCTGCACTAAAAGTTCGCAATTGCACATTCATTCTATTCTATTTCATTTGTAATTGGATCGCGAGTTAAGGTTACGACGAACCGAATGGCACTACCTGCCAAATGGTAATAAAAGAGCTTACAGAATTTAGCGATATTAAAAAAATTTCAAAGGGCAAGCAGCGAATGTGAACACCAAGAGGTCAAATGACGAGTGGCAACATTGCTGCACAGTGGGGTAATGACGATATTTCGTGGATGAAAAATTAAAAAAAAATATATATATATAAAAGTGAAATAATTACATTGTTTCGTTGGAAAATCTTTGAAAACTATTTTCACAAGAATTATGTAAATATAAAAAATGTTGCTATAAAAATCCGCTAGATATTAGATAAAAAAGAAAATTCATCTTCACTTTTCACCACATTCTACGGATTGTACTACTGTGCGATGTGCTCGCTTGCGCTATCATATTCCAACTTGGCTAACTACTCGCTGGCTAACTCGTTAACTCTTTACACGGTTTGATGAGCGACTGAATTTTCTCAACACGCGCCAGAGTAGAGTTCAATATGGAAAGAGACAAGCGAAAAAGAAATCATGAAATAAGTAAGACTAGTCGAATGTTTATTTATAACTGTTTAATACAAAAACGCAATAATTTATATTGGCGTTGTTGTTGCACGAAAAACCTGTTTGGCGCCGAAAGAAAAAAACCAAATCAAATGGTCGATATTTCATGGCAGACACTGTGGCTCGTCCCGTTGCTGTAAAGTCAAACATTAAGTCATAAATACAATGTACGGGTAAGGAAAAAATATTAATTTCCAAAAAAATACAACTTTTAATGGTTTTTATTGCTGCAATATATATTTATGCCCGAGTCAATTGGTTAAACCACATTTGGCTATCACAACATTCTTGTACCGATTTCGTTGCAGTTCAAAATGCGGAAGGACAAGCGGAGCAAAACGCTCACATTTCAGTAGCTATGCGTCCGATTGTCTGCCTGCATTTCTACTCCCACACTTTGTTGCCTCCGTAACCAGCTATTTTATTGCAATATAAAGCTAGTAATTGAAATTTAATAGATATATGCTATTCTTTCTACATAAGTGTGGTATGCCATGGTTCCATGTTGGCCAAGTTGCAAGAGAATATAAAGCATCTTCATCTTATTTCAACTTCAATATGCATAGAAGAGTACTGTGTGTGTGCACGTGTGGTTCTTTTGCATTAGGTCACGTCATATTCATTCATAAAGCGCCTACACACACATACCATACATCTGTATGTATGCAGACGTAGTATTGAGTAGTTGAGAGCACCATCTCTAATGTGGGTTGAATTGAAATATTCATGTATCGCAACTTTGAAGAGGGCAACTCTTTATACAATACAATGTGTGTGTGTTCCATGCCAAGCGGTTATTGAAAATGTCATAAATAGCACAATGTGTTACTAAAGGTATACAAGAGAGAAGTGCAAAGGTGTATACAAAAAAAAAGAAAACAAAAAAAAAAGAAACGAGTTGCATAAAAGTAAGACATTCAATTGAAGCTGAAGTGCCGTAGAAAAAGTCAGTGAAGCGCTGCTGCTGTCAGACCGCTTGTATGAGAATGCGCAAGTACTTGAAGTTTCTCTAGTGCACGCACTACAAACTTATGCACATTTGTCAGAGGTATGTGTGTAGCTCCCACATAGAAGTACAAAGAAGTGTAACTACTGTGGTTTTTCTATTTGTAGTCAATTTAAGAAGATATTCGCCGTAAATCTCTCTGTTTTCTTAGTTAAGTACATACATATGTGTGTAAAACTCAACGATACATAAATATATACACATACAATTTCTTTGTCCCATGCTATTGTCTGATTGATGGAAATGTGAAGTGGAAGCTTCTTCAAGTTGATATGTACGCAAAAAATAGAAAAAGTAGGTTAGAGTCGCCTACTTTTATATTTATTTATTTATGTACATATTGCGTCACTGTTCCAATTAAAGTGTTGTGTTCTTATCATCATCCAAAATTATAATTTTTTTTTACTATTTTTTATAATTTTTTTTTTAAATAATTTAAATTTTTAATACGAGGGCTGCTATATATATTTCTGGCCTAATAATGAAAATAGGAATATTTATCAACGAAAATGGTTTTATTGTTTTTCAAAATATTCTCCCTCAAGATTTATACACTTTTGCATGCGCTCAAACCAATTTTCGAAGCACTTTTTTGGAGCCTTTTTTTGAGCGATTGTCAAATTGTGCGGTATCCAACGAGAACAAACCTTTTTTACGGCCAGGTGTTCATACAATATCGAATGTATGCTGGTGGGAGAAATGCATAGGCATGCCTCTATCTGAAGGTGTGTTACATGACGGTCTTACATTATCAGTTCACGTACGTCATCGATGTTTTGGCTGTTTTTGGACGACCTTCACGGAATTCGTCTTTGAGCGAGCGTCGGCTACGATTGAATTCGTTGTACCAGTTTTTCACAGTGCTATAGGATGGTGCTTCATAGCCATACAAAGATTTTAGTTCATCGATGCACTCTTGTCGCGATAATCCACGTCGAAAGTTGTGAAAAATGATCTCACGAAAATGTTCACGAGTTAATTCCATTTTTTGGCCGAGATGAATTTTTTAATTCGTTCTGAGTGATGTTATGCTAAAAAATGTCAAACTTTCCAATGGAAATGTCAGATTGCACCTGGCAACACTTAGTGTTGCCTAGGCCAGAAATATATATAGCAGCCCTCGTATACTTTCCGTTTAATTGGTTTCGCCATAATTGCTATTGCAATATCAGAACAACAACAAACTATAGAGTTAACTTTATTAAGTTAAGTTTTTAAGATCAATAAAGAAATTGTGTATTTTAATTTTTCACAGTAATTTGTAATTTGTTTAAAATCGTATATTTTCACTTAACACATATTATTAAAAATGTTGCGAAAATCTTCATTTAAGCCGAATGGAAACAATAGAATTAAATTTAATTAATAACTTTTAATAAAGTGCATATTAATTTCAAATATTTTGTTATTTTATTATTTTGTTACAATATTATACCAATTTCAACACACATACATATGTACTTATATATTCTATTATTTTTTAATTACAGGTAAATATACATATTTATATAACTACAATCCGCACGCACAGCCGTATCACAAATGTTATTCTATTCAACAAGGTATTTATTCTCCAATCAAAACCTAAATAAATATTTTTCGAAAACATATGCACATGCATACAAATTCGAGTACAAGGCGAAGTGCAAGTACAAATGTGCTTACTAACAGAAGAGACGAACAAATGTTATTTGTTGAAGATTTGAGCGTTTGAAGAAGCAATCACACTTCAAACGCTTGAAATGGAACATCGTCGAAATTTGCCTGATTTTCAATTCATATCAATTATTTGCTAATCACTTGAAACTAAATAAAATTGCTCACATCAAGCACATAGCTTTGTGCATATATATGTAGGTCTATGTCGGGCATCGCTTTGTTTTCCAATCCGCAAGTTTCATAAATTTGTTGTAATCTCCAACTTGTGGATTTTATATATAGCTGATTCAACCGCCTGGACGCTCTAAGGCAAATGAAAAATTTTCTGTATGAAAATGTGTAGTTGCTTTTATTGCCACCGTGTGTGTACAAACACATTTCAGTATGTACATATTTGATTTGGAATATTTGCTCTGGCACATTTTCATGATTTGTTGTGTTTCATCACAAAAAAAAGGAAACATGGAAAAAAAATTAAATCAAAGATATTTTCTTTTTAATATTATAAATCATTTGAGATTTAAGTGGATTTTTATTGTGTAGTTTTTTTAAACGAGGTCAACCGGTTCTTCAAGGCCAATCTCATATGTTTACGTCCGTCGTTTGTGCTTTGAGTGCTTTTTAATCGGTTTAATAATGGCAACACCGTGAAATATTAGGTGGACAGAATGTGGTATAGTTTTGAATTATTCACAAGATTTTCGAAAACACGAATAATTTTGATGAATTAGTTTATGTAAAGATTGATGGATTTGAGACATGCTTACATATCGCTCAACAACATAGTGTTAGTTTTGAAAATTGGCTTATTTAAAAAATTGTTTTTGTGAATACTTGTAGTTTTGTAATTAATAAGAAACTCTCAAGATTTCTAGAAAAAATATTAAAACATAAATAACGAATGTCGGTATAATTCTCTTATCATTGGTGTATGTACATATGTATATGAGCTGTTGTCATTAATAGATAATAAGTACACAGCAATTTCTCAGTATTTAATTAGCAAAAAACATTTCAGACGTGTTCTATTTAAACGAAATGTACTGTTATCATATGAATTAATAATAATTTTGACCTTCGAATTTTTTGGATTATTCAAATATATAAATAAATATTTGGACATATGAATAATCTCAGAAAAGTAAATACCGCAAGCGTTCAAAATCACCAAGTGTGCGAATTTTAATTTCTCTCACCATCAATTGGTGTGAGTGAATATTCGCAGCCACTTAATCCGCAGTTGAACTGATGTTTACAATAAATTTCACATATTTTTGTTTGTAGAAATGATAAATCGATTTGTTGAAAGCAAACTTGCAAAACAATTTGACAATATTAAATTATTTGCAGCAATTAATTTTGTTGCTGAAAGCGATTTGAGAAGCACAAAAGTGTCTGATGATGAGCTAAAGTAAAGTAAATTATGTACTCATTATTTATTGCATTGTATGTACGTGTACATATACGTGTAATTAAAACTGAATTTGAAGCGCTAATTTTTAATTTTTAACTTAATTCTGCACACAGTCGGATACAAAAAAAATATTATTTTTTTTATTCCTATGTACATCATAATATTTTTAACATATATTACATTTTCCTGAGCCCATCGTTGTAACCCTTTCCTCATTTTTCACCTTACTCACCTATTTCTCTGCTTTATGCTCGTATGCAACAAAGTGCGATTAATTGGTTTTTATTTACTTCATTTATTTTTAAACCTCTCTTCCGTGTGCTGCTTAATACGCGCTAAATTGCATAATTAATTACGTGTAAATTCACTTCTCTTGCCTCACTCACATTGTTCGCCATGCTTTTGAAACTGAAGAATTTTCTATTTTATGAGTGAACGCATTCCTGAGCAGGCGGTGCAGTTCAAGCAGCGGCAGAGTGGTGCCCCTTATATGCAAATACTTTGTATTGAAATGTATATGTATGAAGCAGTTTTTAACTTTTAATTTACTGCCGCGACTTCATTACAAAGCTTTAAAAGTTATTTATTTGTTTTCAGTATTCACTATTTTGTGTTAATGTTGACTTTATGTCGGATAACTATAAATTAACTATATATCTTGAGGAAAGATACAATTTTTTCTAAGTTTTCTCATTTGCAAAGTCAATTAGCAGGACGTCAATGCCTCCGTTGTTCAAAAATTCATAACTTTTTATGTGCGAATTTGCAAATTTCGCATTTCACTTTGTGCCACTGCATTATTGCTATTCATTTCCTTTGCCTTGACGTTCAATTGGAAATTTTTGGTTGTGAACTGCTGCAATTGAGTGAATGCTGCCAAGCGGCTGAAATGAATGGCAAAGTTTTTCCTACAAATTTCCAATATTTTTTTGACAATTTGTAGAATTTCTCTTTCATTTCATTTCGTTTTCGCTTTTGACTTTTACTTTGCAAGTTTGATTGTTAAAATTTTCTAATTGACTAATCAATATCGATATTCTATAGTTGGCGAAATGCAATTTTCCTTTGTTCGGCGTTCCAATTGGTGAAAGTGAAATGCACGTACTTGGGTTTAAGTACATACATATGTATTTCATAAGGCGAAAGTTCGTTCAATGGTGGAAAAGAAAAGTTACTTCCAAAGACTCCTAGAAAGTTATTGTCTAATGTATAATGGAAATATGTCATATTGTAAGAGAGGACTGAGAGCAAAAGGACATATAAACAGAAGACCAACGTTAGCTCCAACTTCAATTTTAAGAAAGAATCACAACCGTTTACCCCGATAATTGGTTTGACAGATATTTCTAAAGAAATTAAAAAAAAATAATATTCGTTTAGGAATAATGCAAATTCCGTTTCGTAAATAGTCATCCTGGATTACCAATATGCTTTTATATACATATCATTATCAGGATAAATAGGTTCTCTTAAACTTTACTTGAGTAAATATATTAAAATTGATTTGGAAATCACAATTTTGTATATGTACGTAGGTACATCTATCTGAATTAATAATTAAATATCAGCTCAAATGTATTTTTGCATTAATTCCGACATTAAATTGTACAACTGAGAACCAGTTATCGGTAGAACGTGTGCTTCAGAACACAATGCTAGGAGAAACTATTGGAAATTCAATCGAGTGGAAACGAATATACTATTTAAGCCGTCATATGAATAAAACATGAGCTTTTTTCACTTCTATCTGAAGGCATTTCGTATACTTTTAAATGACATACTCATTTCCTAACCCCAGTCTACTGTAGAAAGATCATTAATTACACCGTAAATAAATTGTCGTGCAAAATTATTATATCGAAAACTATTTGCTTCACTGATAATTTATTTAAATGAAATCCACATTAAACTTTCCGGAGGCTTTTTAGTTGTAACAAATCTGGAAATAATCCTTTGTTTGCTTTGTTTTTGAAAATCGTTTCTAAACGATATTCAGCAAATGAATTATTTTTGATTATTAAATATGCGTGAACTGTTGAACATCTCAATTTATCCTGGTTGATCCTGGTTTGTTATCCAACTGAATGATTTTTAGTCAGCAAATTGGAATTCACTTTATTACTCGTATTATACTAATGGCCTACCACAAATTATTTTTGAGCTCTCCGAAATAAATTTTAGTTTCTCAAAATACAACCCTGGGGTTTCCAAAGCGCGAAGTATATATGTATATATTATGAAGAAAATCCCATTCATTATCACCTGTGTATGTTAATAATAACAATATCTTTTACAATCAACTTTTCTCTAACTTAACTAATCTCGGAAAAATAATGAGGTATTCTTAAAGTATTAACGGTAATCTCTTAACGTTGTTATTTATTTGTAGAATATAGCAGTAAGAAAACGTATAAATACTATATACATACATATATGACGGCGGTGGTTGAACTACTGTACAGTGGTCATAATCTAAGCGAAATGGAAACGTAACCCAAACTTACTTTCATTGCGATTACTTCTTGCCAAAAATTAGAAACGGCAAAAACCCAGGAAAGGTACTGCACTATATAAAGGGGTGTCATACCGTTCACTAAAATGTGTACCATGCCAAAGCCCATCGCTTCGTAATGTTTCGTCATGCGTGGGTTCGGCTTTGTGTGTGCGAATTTACGCATGAAAAACAGCCAGCATTGGGCTAAAAAAGTATTTATGTGACTTTGAACGTTTGAATCACAATAAAACCCACGAAAAGAAAACTCGTACAGCAACCCCGAAAAGAGAAAAACAATTATAGCAACCTTAGTAACTTCACAAAATTCACGGAAGCGGTTGAATCACAGGGGGGGGGGCCCACCGAACCAACCGTACCAATATAATAAAAAATGGCAGTAATACTGCTGTCGCTTGCGACAAATCTAGAATTTCTAAGCAATTTAATATAATCTATAGCGAAGCGAAGAATTAGATAAATAGCGACAACTTTTTTTGCTCTACAACAACAATCTTATAGCCAGTGTACTGCTTGACCAGAACAACAAACATGCAAAACGCGAAAACGAAAAAAAAGCGCGAAAGCAAACAAACGAGAAATAAAAATAATAATAAATCGCAAAGCAAACAACAACTCCACAAAAGCAAAAAAAAAAATTAAAATAAATAAATAAGCAGAAAATGACACCAGCTTAAGCAACCTGATTGATTTTTGTGTTGATTACGTACGCCTGCACACCGTTTGTTAAAACAAATTTTTTCCCAAAAATATTACCTCATTGTTAAAATTTTTGTATATTTTGCTTTTTAAAGTAAATTTTCTTCGATACATTTTATATTATACTAGCAGACCGCTCTGGCTTCGCCCGGGTTTAAACAATTTAAACAAACATTTCGAAAGTTATAAGTTTTTACACACTCTCCCATACATATGTATGTACTTTGCCGTTTCTTGCGCGGGTTCATTTCAAAAAAGTAAAATGAGGAAAATTCGAACATGAAATTATATTTTATTTGCAATGAGCTAACAATTGATTACGACCTCTAGCCTTTGGTGTCCGTTGTCTTTCACTCTAACGCTCAGAGTTCGACGCCCTAGTGCGGGTTTGTACATTTCTAATATTTTGTTCTTCAAGCCGCTGCACACGCTCCGTACTCGACTCTCTGCCACGCGTTTGCGATGCGAAGAGAATGACTTGCAAGACGATTTTCAGTTTCAGATTAAGATTCTCCATCACAGAGTCTTTTTGATATCCTCACCTGGGAACTATTTCCAGAAAGTTGAGATTCTAGCAATAAATATAGCCTATGTTACTCGAGGTGAATGTAGCTTTCCAATGGTGAAATAATTTTTGAAATCGGCACAGTAGTTTTTGAGTTTATTCCTTACAAACATACATTAAAATCTTTCCTCTTTATAATAGTAGTAAAGATGTATGTATGAGACACTTTCTAAAAATTATAGACATTTTTGTTGTGTGTTTTTCAGTAAGAACTAAAGTTCTTTGCACATTTCCATTTCCAACAGCGTTATGACGGTCCTCACATATGGTTTTGGGTGATTCTATTGAGTTTATAGATCATGACTGATCGCATCCGGTTACATAAACCTAATAAATATTATTTATATATGTATTTGTATTATTTGTATAATAGTATATTATGTTTCGATCCGGTTGATTTTTTGGCTGAAAATGTTTGATTGACTTTTACATTGATGACCTTATTGACCATTAACTTGACCTTATTTCTAACTGTTGATTTTCAACCGTTTTATGTTTTTTTCTTCTCCTACGATCTCTTTGTATTCCGTAACACATGGTAACTTCATATGGCGTTACTGGGAACATTAATATATAGACTCCGTCAGTTCGGTTACGTAGATTAAATAATGTGTCTCTTTTATCACGTGTGATCTATTTTGGATGCTTTATTTGCGTTGATAATGTGTAGTGTCTTCTGAATTCTAGTACTACTTTTACTGAAAGTATCGTTGAATTTTCCCTATTTTCCCTGATCACATTAAACGTTTTAACATTTATTTTCCAAATATCTCTGAATTTTGTTCCACAGACCATGTTTAAAAACGATTGCGAGTCCAACGCGAAAATCTTATCAATTACATATAGACCTTTTCTCCAATTTATCGTGACTCTGAAGTGGATATGAAAACTTTATGTGGAAATACAACATCCAGATCTTGTGAAAACATATAGACATATCAAAATAGTGTTTTTGGATGCAATTTTTAATATACTCTCCATATTTATCACATTCTTGTCACTCGCCCAATTTTCCGCTACGTTAAGCACTCTGGAATGGCAGAGCCTATAATAGTACAGTTATTTTGTTACAGATAACCGTATGGTACGTAAAAACTGAAACGTAATATATTACTTCAAGTCAACGTCATATATTCAACTAATTTGAGGCAAAATATTTGCTTTACGCCCGCACCAGCAATAGAGCATTATATTTAACAATTTAATTTAAAACTGTTTTCACGCTCTGTTACTTCGTTTCAATCACACTGCCACACGCTTGCTCTCTTCTGTATGTGAGTGCGACTGGTGTGGTCTTTGTGCTCCTTGCGGAAGTAAAAACAATGTTTTGTAAGTTAAGGCGATTCTGCTGCCTTTGTCACATGTTGACAAGCATATGATTACACTGTATCCTTCAGCTCACTCCCACCCGCCCCTTCGTTCGCACAGCGTTGAGCGTTCTCCATTCATAAGCGCTTACTTAAGCACAAGTGTAGAGCGTGTGCGAAACTAAAAACCTTTAGAGAAATAAGATATAATTAATTTAACTGTCAACATGCTGGAGCTGCAGCAAGTATATACATATGTGTGTATGCGTGCGCCAATGTGCGTGTGGGGTAACTGTGTAAGGTGTACATATAAGTATGTGTATGTAAAGTAGTCTATGTGTTGTACAGCTAGTTTATTCTTTCTTCATGCATATTAGAACATACATAACCAAGTACTTTATGTTTCATATATTCGCCACAAACGTGCAGATTTTTATTAGCATTGAAGCTATGTATATAAAAAATAAATTAAGTATCAACAAAAACAAAAATAAAAAGGAAAGACACACACTTTTACATACATATAATCTTAAATGTAAATTACCTCTCGCTGACAAGACTAAGAAAAATCAAGTAATAGTTGAAAGCGGCTGGGTTGATGTTGTGCGTTCGCTCGAAAGGCCATTGGCTCCGTGTTGGCTAGTGCGTTTGTGGCCTGGCGCTGTCTGGATGTCTCTATAGATGTTCCTTTTTGGTCGCGCGCCGTCTGGTGGGTGCCTCTGTCGAAATTGGGACATACCAGCAGACGGTGGCAGCGCCAGTTAATGCCAGCCGAATAAAACACCAAGCATTTTTGTTGGTTAGTTTTGTAGCTTCTTTTCCTTTGTTTCGCTTAAGCGCACTCGCACACACTCACTTTGCTTTCTTATGTGATTCTGCGCCCACTTCGAAGGGATGCTATCTAACGCTGGTGTCGGCGAAATCTCGTTTAATGAAGAACTCATTACAAAAGCTGCACTAAATTTGGCTACTAAAATAACGGACAATGGTGGAGTGCTCAGTCTTTGTTCTGCATGTAGCCTGTGTTCCGTGGCGCGCTATGGAAAATTGTTCAAATTTTTTTAAAGCGCTTTAGTTTGCGGAAATTGCCAAAAGGCTTTGCTGTTATATATTTAAGTGTGTATTCTCTATGAGTTGAGCAGTCTGCTGTAATGCTTTATACGCCAAGTCGTATGCTTTAAACTTTAAACGTAAAGGTAAAATGGAAAATTAAAAGAATTCTTTATTTCTTTCTACTTTATTTCTAAAGACTGAAGGCTAAAAGGCTTCTAATTTATTAATATAAAGGTGACCGTTTGGTTTGAAGAAAGCTAAAATTTACTCAAAAAATGTCAGGTACAGTAGTTTATTTTCAAGAAGTTTTTTTAGCCAAAGTGTTAACTGTGCGCTGTCTGACTTTTCGATGATTTTTTTTTGGCGAAAGTCTATGTTAAGAATGTGTGTATGTACATAGTGAACACACATTTAATTGTTCTACTTGAAAACACGTAGTCACCATTTCCACTCAATCAGCTCATTTCGCCTTTAATTTCATTGCACTTTACGCTTTCAGTTGATTATGTAAAGTTTGCTTGATATTTCTTTTCATTTGCCGCTGAATCCCTGCTAACAATGTACCTTAATTGTTTCCGTAATTGGACGGCCTGTCTGAAACATGTCTCCGCACAAAAGCTACCCACATTCCCACAAACCCCAACATTACATACATACATATATTGTATGTTGCCATGTGTGTCGGTATAATTTATTGGAGCAAAGCTATTGCTCGTCAGTATGTGCTGCCGTAGACTAAACTTTTTCTGCTTGATTGCGAGTATTTTGCTCGTAACGTACAGGTGAGCAGAAAGTAGAATTTTATAGCTAACACATGTTGTTTTTGTTGCTGTTGGCCTGGGTCATCTGATAACTGCTGCCCATCACATTCCGTCTGTCACATAACATGAATGTGCATATGTATAGAAAGTACCGTTACATTCCTTTACCGCTATGTGTACATATGTATGTGTTTTATGCTGATCTAGCAGCTTGTATGGTTGTGTGTGACACGTCGAAAAGTTTTTACCTTTTTATGCAGCACTAGACACGACAGGCACGCACGCACGTGGTAAAACCTCACCTGTCAAATGTCTAATGTCAGTCGGCTGCAGGGAGACTTATACTGTGGTTTGTGTGTAAATATGGATGTATGTACAGTTGTGATGCATATTTTAGCACTATTTATATATAATTGCTATTTTTTATCTTTTGAGACTGAATATAAAATAATATTAAGGCGACTCCTTCGAGTAAATTGTTTTCAATGAGTAACCACTTCACTTAATGAACACCGGAACATCACTCACAATTCTTAGGGCACTCCGAAGCCTTTGTAAGTTTTAGTATATTCTTTAAACATAGAAGTATATATTTGATTATGGTTCCGAAGACAATTTAAGATTCGAACTCGTAAACAACCCCAAAGGAAGGATTATTGGTACGATGATGCCCAAATGATGATCATAGAAAAGGTTATTTTGCTTTTTATTTAATACTATAAATCGACATTACCGTATGTTGCCAGTTCTCTAAGGAAACACTAAAAATTATATTTTTTTGGGGAGATAACGCAACGTTTGTTCGAATTGCTTAGTCTGAGCGGAGAAGTACTCCGCTTTTGTGAATTCTAAAGGAACTGAAGAGCTACTTTAGTAAACTACAGTGGGTAAGATATGTATTTATACTGTCACCCTTGAATTTCATTTCTATACTTTTCAGCCAACAATGAACGCAGCTCCTCACGGTACATTTATTTCAAACGACACTGTTTTCTACACTCATCGGTCTGTGTTTGCAAATACTTTCGACTCTGTGTGTTTGTTTTTGTCGACAAAGTGTGCTTTCCTGTGGCTCAGCCCCAACCACGAACGTAGGCCTAGAGCCCTGCTGTTTGCCCTTTTTTCTTATAGCTACCAAATTGGAGGCTGTTAGCGTTGTGTGGGCTAAGCTGTGACAACCGCCGCTGTTTGGCTATTTCTTCATTTTGTAAGGCTACTTTATGCTGAAAGTGCGGAAAATGTTTATGAATGACGGTACAGCATTCCGCCTACTTTCATCAGGTTCTACTTAAATGCCTTGGAAAAGTTGCCGCTGTTTTGCGTGTGAGTTTTATTTGCAATTAACCGCTTCTGTTGCACGGTTAACTGAAAAATTTATTGTTCTTTCACGCAGTAATACCGTTTTATTGTTCCTTGCGGCTGCTCGAGTATTGCATTTCAACGTCAGAAATCATGTTTATCCCTCAGGTACAACAACATTGAGTGACATACCCCTTTGGAGTCAACGGCATAAAGTCGTCTTTTATTTCTCCTTTACAGTAGCATCTGCCATTTCTTCGTTTATCTTTGTGGGCTCTTCAGCTGTTAGTGCCGCCAGCAGGATGACATTTAAACAAGTGCTCACAGGGGATCCACCTCACTTTTTTTTATTATTTACGGCACTTGTTTTGTTTTATATTTCATTTGATCTTAGAATGTTGAGTGCATCCCAATCCTTTCTTCTCGCAAGAAAAAGTACTCCTTTTTGTATAAATATATATATGTATGTGTGTACGTAAGTGTTAAACCAGTGTCTTGTTTCTGTTATCCCTTTGATTAATGATGCTTATATCCTAGGTTGTTTCTAGTCACTCTCGTACAACATAACTGTAAACACCGAAGGTTGCTTAACAGCGTATCGCCTCTTCTATTTCATTTTATAAGTGTAAAATGTCTACAAAACTTATTGTTACTGTGCTTCAATTGTAAGATTTTGCCCTGTTGATATATATTCGCTTAATGAGAGTGAACTTTTGTGTCATTTCGCAAATTGTCGTGTATAACCATCCAGTTGGGTCTATAAATTAACTGTTGAAGTAGTTGTGGAACGAGGTGTCGCCGAAAATTACAGTTTGTAGCTCACTTTTGAACCCACATGTGAGTCTAACGACATATTAGGGTGGACACCTTCTTTGTTTGCTTTGCTTGTTTAACACGTAAGATGGGATATCCTTTCGCTACAACGCTCGTAACCAGCATCATGCTCGAATTTCGGCGAAGCTACTCGGGATTTTAAGTATAACTTTGAATTCCAGTTTTACATTATGGGTTCTCGACATAGCATTTAGACAGTATATAGCGCTGATTTTGGTGTTATAGCATGAAGGGTACATTATTTGTTCGAAGTAATAGTTCGGGAAAAGGGCGGAATTGATATAAAAGTTGTCAGTTATACATATATAATGGTGATTTCATCTTCGCGTTCGAAAAGAGAACATTTTATGTCAGCGACTACCGACCGATATTTTATCCTTTAATATTTCGTTCGCGCTCAGTTATAATCTTATTAATTTAATAAGAAAACTTGGCCCACCCTAATATGCAAGGGTATATACATGAAAGTGACTTTGCAACCGTACTCCAACGTGCTCGTATGACTGTATGAAATGGTGAATTGCTGCGGCTCCGTCGTCTGCTTGTCCAGCTGACCGGTTGATGATGGGAAGTGCCTGCGTGTTGTTGAGTTTTGGGTTTTCAAGAATGTCAACACGTTTTAATTAAGCTCGGAGATTAATTAGCAATGTAAACAGATATTACGACGCATATCTCGTTCACCACGTCGTGTTTTCTTGCCGTCAAAATGGTACTGGCGCTTTTCTTGACAAGGGGACCTTATGTCTAAAGAGTTGCGTACGAGTATATTTGGTGCTGAAGATTCTGCAAGGCACCGCTTTTGAAAACTTCATATTTCAAGCGACAGTGAGTGCAGTTTGAGTTTGAGGACATTGAATTGCATTTGATTTATATTCTATTTTAAGTAAATTTAAATATGAAGAAAATTGGAAGGAAGTAATTGCAGCTGTATGAATACTTTTATAGAAAGTAGGTGGAAATTCGATTAAGTAAAATTAATAAATAAACTAAAAGGCATGCTAGGTTCCAGTAATGTATCACAAATTATATTGGAATATATTGTATTGCCATTTATTAATGAACCTGTTTGTTCCTTCTTAACATATTTCTAGTAAGATACTTGCTGCAATATGTTAAAAGAGATTAAGTCGACTTAAGCGTAATGGCGATTACTTGAGTTATTCTGACCAACATATTCGGAACTTGACATTGTAATTTACCTCAAACAACACAGTGAAATCGAAAGCTTCAAAATTCTAAACAACTGTGATGAAAAATTATACCAGATTTATACTGAAACTGATAGTAGTTATCTTAGCTGACGTTGACTTAACCTATTTCATTTAAAATTATTTATTTATTACATATATTCTTTATTTTGATTCTCGCTTTATGCTTTCAGGTATGTAATTGAATCTTTCCCCTATTAAACATTGACGATTGAGTTAAACAATATTTTCTTAGTAATTCGAGTACAAAAATAGAGTTAAACAAAGTGAGTTTATTAATATATTTTAAGTGACAACGAGAGTTCATTTTATGGGTAATAGCAATAGAGAAATAAATCTCTACACAATTGTATGTACATATTGATAGATGTAATTAAGTCCAGTAAATTTATTATTATCGCAACACAAGGCCTTTGTTGTTTATTGTGTTTCAGTAAAAATATCGTAAAATAGGATAAATTTACTGCATATCATCAGTTTAGTACCGGAAAATTACACTGATCAATTTAGAGTCCATATTTTGGAATATGAAATACAAAGCCTTTCAATTTAATGAAGTTGTCGATAATTCGATTTATTGTACTAAACTTACTACTACATATGAAAGCTGAATATTAGATTTAAAGCTGGATTTTACTAAGGCTAAATTGTGTGTTCATTGAATATTAAGTCAGTTGCCGGTGTTAGCGCTTGCAACTCCGCAGATATTCCATTGCGTATACGTTACTTTCATTTCGCATTAAGTGAGACTAAGCTGCTGTAGAAATTTTGACTTTTAAAGTAAGTCTGGAGAAGCCTGCAGACTAAAAATAAAATATTTTTAAGCGATTTGAATTGTTCTTTTGACAATTATTACAGTTATGCTCAACAATTGGTATATTAATTAATATCATTTCAATCGATTGAATTGTTAGCAATTTCATGGTGAAATTAAACGAATAAATCGAAATAAAATTATGTCTCGTTAGTTATTGTTAAATAAACTGTAAATTATATGACAGCGCTGTATTGCAGCGAGTACACGGCATTTGCTGACAAATATGTATGTACATATAAAAAATACCGTTATTAACGCTATAAAATGAACATTCACACTTTAATGGTGGTCGACCATGTGAAAATGGCTTATAAATTAATTACAGCAATAACAATGTGTAATTCAGTGATTTTTATCATTTTATTTATACATTTATGTACATACACATGTATATGTATGTGTATATAAATATGTATCTATGCATGTCTGCGTATTCCGCTTCAAATTGAGGTTTATGTCACGCGATAAAATGTAATTGCACGAACAATTTAAAAAATAAAATTTAATTTTAAACAATAACAAAAACGTAAAAAAGAACAAAGAAAATACAAGTAATTTCTGACTGATAAGATTAGCACGAACAGCAGCTACTGTAGATAACCCATTCTCTTTCGACTTATTTAGTTGAATTATGTACATACATACATATATTTATTGAATTATAATGTTTTTTATTATTTTTTATTTATTATCCAATGCTGTTGACTAGCGATATTTAGCTTAGAATATTCCACTATCTAGCTCATCCATTGCATTCATTACTGTTATTGCATCGTTTTCGACATTAATTAGCGGCCGTGTTGTGTAGGCGGGTGACTAGCGTTGCAGCTGTGTATTATCCCAACTCACACACATACACATTCACTACATAAGCACATTTCCCCAACGCCTCTTGCCGCGCT
This sequence comes from Zeugodacus tau, assembly GCA_031772095.1. Lineage (NCBI taxonomy): Eukaryota > Metazoa > Arthropoda > Insecta > Diptera > Tephritidae > Zeugodacus > Zeugodacus tau. The sequence continues at coordinate 5,046,374 of CM062649.1, read as the reverse complement.
GCAGGCGTACAACGGAAAACACGCTGACGAGACGAATAGATTAGTTCATGATTTAGTGCACTTCAATGTCATAAAATGCGCTATTTTTGTTGTTCTTGTTGTTGTTGCTGTTGCTGTTAATTAAAACACTGTTATGCGCAATGACAAGTTGACAATAAATACATCGCAGCGTCGATGAATAACGGCTGATAAGCGCGTAGTAGTGTCAAGTGCAGCGGCGCGACGTTGGCAAAAATCCGCCGAATGAATGCCTGCCACGGGCGTTAATAATTGTTAGTTGGAATGTACTCGTACTTGCTTTTTGCGTTTTTCGTGTTCCAGGCGTCACAATTTCACATTTCTATTCAATTTGCTGCTGTCAGGCGCAGAAAACAAAAACACTTACAGCGAACGTTTATGCTTTGTTTCGAATTTGTTGTTGTTCTAATTTTATTATACTCTCGCAACAAAGTTGCTAGCAACAAAGTTGCTAGAGAGTATTATAGTTTTGTTCACATAACGGTTGTTTGTAACACCCAAAACTAAACGAGTTAGATATAGGGTTATATATACCAAAGTGATCAGGGTGAAGAGTGGAGTTCAAATCCGAATGTCTGTCTGTCCGTCCGTCCGTCCGTCTGTGCAAGCTGTAACTTGAGTAAAAATTAAGATATCTTGATGAAACTTGGCACAAATATTCCTTGGGACCATAGGAAGGTTGCTTTCGAAAATGAGCAAAATCGGACCACTGCCACGCCCACAAAATGGCGAAAACCGAAAACACATAAAGTGCCATAACTAAGCCATAAATAAAGCTATGGAAATAAAATTTGGTATGAAGGATTGCACTATAAAGGGGCATATTTGGATGTAATTTTTTTGGGGAAGTGGGCGTGGCCCCGCCCCCTACTAAGTTTTTTGTACATATCTCGGAAACCCATTGAGGTATATAAACCAAACTTTCTGCAGTCGTTTTTTTTAGCCACTTCTTAATACAGTCCAAAAATGAAAGACATCGGATAATTACCACGCCCACCTCCCATACAAAGGTTAGGTTGAAATTTACTAAAAGTGGGTTAACTCACTAACGAAAAACGTCAGAAACACTAAATTTCACATAAGAAATGGCAGATGGAAGCTGCACTCAGGTTTTTTTACAAAATGAAAAATGGGCGTGGCGTCGCCCACTTATGGGTCAAAAACCATATCTCAAGAACTACTCGACCGATTTCAATGAAACTTGGTTTGTAATAGTTTCCTTACATCCCAATGATATGTTGTGAAAATAGGCCAAATCGCTTCACAACCACGCCTACTTCCTATATACCAGAACTTTGAAGAAGATCTGAATCGTTAACTTTACAATATATAAAGTAAGCACTAGTGAAGATATCGATGCAGAACTTTGCACAAATACTACCTTTATAGTGTGGCAGCCCCATTCTAAAAATCGCCGAAATCGGACCATAGGTTTTCAAGGCCCCATTAATCGAACATGAGGACCTCGGTGCTTCTAACCTAATATTATGGTTTCCAACTTTCAATGGACTTTATACAATATATATGACGAATATGTGGGTTAAATTGTATATTATATAATATAAATAAAGTTAAATAAATAAATTGCGAGAGTATAAAATGTTCGGTTACACCCGAACTTAGCCCTTCCTTACTTGTTTTTAATTTGTATTTGTTGTTGTGTGATTGTTGCTCACCACCGTTTTGCGCGCCGACTAAAAGCTGAAATTAATTAAAATTTCACCAAGGTCTCTTTAAATTAGTTAACAGCCTTTGTTGCTGTTCTTATTCGTGTTTTGTTTTTATTTTTTGTAATTATGCAAGGTTGTCATTCCCATCCAGTTTTTCAATTTAATTCAGGTGTTCTCTTATTTTTATATTTTCTCGCCTGGTTTCATTATGTTTCAATACGAATTCCACTTAGGACATGTGTTTGCAGTGTTGACAGCCTGTGGAAGTAAGCGCGCTGTGTGCCTCTTACTATTTATTTCATTCAATTATTCATTCTTTCAAAAAGTCTAGGAATGGGGTTGTAGTTGTGGTAAATCATTAGCCTTGAGTGGTAATTACCACAGAAAAAATTTCGATTATCGAAAATATTGCCACTGTGATAGATATATTTAAACGTGGAAAACATAGTCTATGTTGAGTTCGGAGACTTTATGGCGCCATTGCTTCAAATTTCCTTGAATCTCATGCTTTTTGAACGATAATTAAAGATTAGGAACTCATGAATATTAGCTGAAGCATCTATGTTAGTCCTGTGGAGTCACTGAATATTTTTTAACACCACAAATATTCTATTGAATAACAAAACAAAAAAAAAAGAGACTACAACATCGCATACGCTCTTTGGGTAACCTTTTGCTGAAATATCCACATCACATGAATGACGCTTCTTGATTAATTTTTTCGTTATTGTTGTTCAGTACATCATTAATGTTAATGAGATTAATTTTTACTGATTTCTTTTTCGCGCTTTTTTATATTTTACATTATTTCCGCTGAATGCCTTTTAAACTCTCTTTCCTGTTTGTAATTTGTATCAAATCATTCGCGGCTATAAACTTCATTTAATTACACTTTTCATTGGTGGCAACTACGCTCCAGGACTTCGTTAATGTGATTAATTGGTAGTGAAAAATAAAGTTAAAAAAGAATAATTTTCAATAAATTCATACGAAAAGGCAAAAAAAAAATAATTTAAATAACAATTACAAATATTTAAAAATAATTGTTAAGATTAAGTAATCTCTGTTGGGACAAATGTGTGGTGTTACTTACATTCCATAAAATGGTCTTGGAAGTTTCAATTAAATCGAGAAATACACAAAATTATTTCATTATAATTTTTTAGAGATTTTTACTAATTTTCACTAATTTATTCCAACGATAGTGGCAATCATCATCAGATTGCTTTGTATAATTAACTGTTATATAAGCACAATTGATTTTGGCACTCAAAACATTTTTCACTTGTGATTTAATTAAATCAATTCTACTTTCTAAAACGCTGCTGATTTACGAGCGTTCGATTTAGTTTTTAATTTGAAACTGTTTGTATACAAATATATGTCTTGGATCTGAGAAGTGTATAAGTAAGTAACAGTTTTTCGTATTATATGGAGATTAGCGCTTAAACTGGTTTCTCACTCTATGAAGAGCTCTTTAATAAATTGAATTTGTATAACAGCTTCTTAAAGTTGCTACCTTTTCAGTTTGATGGCATTAATTTCGGTTATATTTGTTGCCGCTTTTCGTACATACATATATTTACCGTTCTACCTTTCACCCATTAGTCACCATTTGTTTTAGTGTATGTTTATTTTTTTTATTTAAACGTATACATAACCAGAAAAGAAGTGCTTATTTCGTATACCGTCGGAACATTATATACACTCGCAATTTGAAAGGCTCAACGGCATTAAAATACACACAACAAAACTCGTTTATAGATGGGATTGTGAATTAGAGCTAGGAGAGATTCTAGATTGGCTTCATCTATTTTAGACACGAAAATATTTACTATCAATATATCCCAAACTTTCAGTCCGATTTCGAAAATGTTTATACGATTTGTGCAAATCATCACTGGTGCTAGATTTATATATTGTAAAGTGGAAGAAGCAGCCCTGGTTGTGAACCAATTTCTCCATTTTTAAACTGTAATCAGGATGTCAAGGAACTACGTGCAAATGTTGCTTGAAATTTGTCGAATATTTCCTGTGATGTGGTTTTTGACTCAAAAGTGGGTGACTGTATAAAAGCCGTATTTTAATAAATTGCCAGCCATTCTTCATTATGCTCACCTGCTATCTTGCCCATCGCCTCTTTTGCTGTTGCTATTCTTACTGTATTTCCCATTAATTAATCTTCCGTTTCCTTTCTTTCGTTGTCTGCTATAAACTCATTATGCCGCCAGCACATTCTACTCGTTCTATACAGATATTATACACTAATTGCAAACATACCGCACATCTGAAGGTAAGCCAGTCCGTTTTCCTTTTCTAGCGTCTTCTTCAAATCAAAACGTTTCCGTTTGCTATTTAATTAGCATTTTATGCTTCATCGTTTAATTTTTTATAGCACTTCCTTTTGCGTTTGCGGAGTATGAGAACCACTGTATAATTGCACCCTTCATAACATACACCCTTCAGTAAACCTACCCACTCTGGGTTGACTGTCGGCTCTTTCGCTCGTTTCGGTTTTCGTCGCTTATCACTCGTCTCATTAAGCTTTGGTGGCTAAAGTTCAGCAACGTCAGTCTGTCTGAAGTCAGGTCGTAACTTAATGGCGGACGTGTGCAATTTACCAGCGCAATAACGAGAGCGGTTGACGCAATTTCCGCATCCGCCACCGCAGCTGTCGACACACCGCTGATGACAACAATTCATATTTTTTTATTACCCTCATTATTGATGTCAGTGCGGGTGTTTGTTTGTGCGTGGTTTTTCCACCTCTGGCAATATATTAAATATTTCTGCTTATCATATATTTTCCGCTTGTCATTTTTATGGCTTACTTAAGCCAACTTTAGCAAAAAGATGCGGCCGGCGCTTTATGGTTTATGGTTAGTCGCGGTTATCCGAAGGCGTTGAATTATGGCAAAAATTCATATAAAAGGAAATGCAGCGCTAAGAATTATTGCGCCAGCGTTATAAGCAGTTGGCAATTTTCACAGTGGAGAATCGAGTAATAATGATGTTCTTTTGCGGAAAGACTTTTATGAAGTTTCGCAATTTTAGAAATAGATCTTTGCCTGTTTAAAAATTGCCACCATGCTCTGATGTTACGCGAATGTCATGAAATGAATACATCCACAACTTTATTATCAGCACCAATAGCCATTATTATAACAAAATCTAAAACTTTATATCTAACCGTTAAGGAGTATTACTTTGATTTTCACCTGTCAAGCGTTGTCACATAATACAATCTACTAAATAATCATAAGTTCGATGTTCACACTTCATTTGCTTCTTCAATATCCAACTACCATTTGAACACACTCAAAGTGGTTTCCATCAACTTAACGCCAATCAAGTGAACTATCTCCATAAGTACAGCTCTTCAAGTGCAACTTAGCTTAAATAGAGTGATAAATCTGCATGCAACTACCCAACTAATGACGCTGCACTTTCAAACTCCTCCAGCACGTACGTGTGTGTGTGGTTTTAAGCAAAATTTTTTCCGAATGTGACAACGGCCAACAACAAAGCCAACACTATGCTCATCAAAGCTCTCAGACATTGTCGCCGACTTCTTGTTGTTACACCTTTAAGTACTCACCACTTGTTAAGCATTTGCTCGCAACTACAGAGACTGCAACTGAGATAAAATCTACTCGTTTTACTTATCGATGTACATATGTACCACACCACCCACCGCCCACTCAACGCTTGTCAGTCAAAAGTCTGAAGCATATTTTATTGGGCTGTAAATCACGTAGCTCCTAACATCGTCTAATCGTTCGCTTTGCATTTTTAATCTTTCACCACTTGGACACACAACTGCTTGAGAGATAAATATCGAGATCGAGAGACACCCTAACACTCGTCGGTTGACTCGAAACGGTTCTACCCCGTCAGCTTTTGGCAAAGCGCGCAAATTGTCGTTTCTTGGCCTCCCCGCACCGGGGGTTGCTCCTCTTTTGCGTTATCGCCCCTGCGTTTTATGCGATTCCGTCAAAGTGGCAGCCAAGTAAGTCACTAAAAAATGTAACTCTAACACTCAAGTTGCTTAGCGCTTCAGTAGCCGTTGCAACAACAATAATAAAGAATGTAACGGCATGTTGCAGGGGCTAAATGTCAACGTAAGCAGAAGAGTAATAAACTTTATGAAAATGTTTATTATTGTTGTTGTTGCTGTTGCTGCTGCTGATGACGATGATGATGGGTAACAGACAATAATGTTAGCCACTATGTCAATATTCACTCGCACTCAAGAATGGCGGACAGCAGTGAGTGGCTCTTGGAAATTTACTGGGTTGGCGACAATATTGCTTGACTTCATTTGTTGTTGTTGTTGTTGTTTTTTTGCTGCTACTACAAGCAATAATCGCGTCACTTGAAAGCACCACTCGCTGTTGTTATTATTGCATGAACGTAACTTGTATTTGTTAGTGTTGTTCCAGGCGCAAATTGTCTCGCTGCGCCACGTCCATAAGCATGTAAGTAAGTATGTGTTTATATGTATATGCTGCACTTGAAAAAGCACTGACATCCTTTGGTTCCTTGCAATATTTTTACACCACATACACTTGACTTGCGCCTCCTCCTCTTCCCCGCTGCTTTATCTCCACTTGCCCCTTACATACGTGCGCATGTGTGTGTGTGTCGACGCACGCTCAACTTTTCGCACCGATTGCTGTGATAAAAATGAAAACTTTTGTAATGTTCTTGCTTATTGTCATGACGTTGCTTAGTTATGGCTTTTTTGTTGCTGTTGTTGTTCATTATATGTTTGCATTGTCATTGGCACTTGGGCTATAATGCTGTCATTGCTGTTATTACCACTGTCGGTAGAGTCTCGCCAGCATTTTTGCTCGTAGTGATCTTGATTGATGCCATCATTTATCGGTCTATTGTTGACGCTGACTTGCTGTACGCCACTGTCCTGCTAAAGGGGGTTACAAAGAGAACATTATTTTTACTTTGCAGATTTTATAAAAAAAATATGTAAATATCTCGTGATAAGTTGATATGTGATTATACCAACCATCCTGGTAAGATTCACAAAGTTACGGGTTTCGGGAGAAGCTTCGGTAGTGTATCAAGTGAACTCTGAAGGTCTTCAATGTTAATACTCGCTTAGCAAATAGGCTTTAATTGCATGATAGCGTAGCACTTTTGGCCTGTCTTACAGAAACACCTTTCCCACTTTACAGTACTCTCTTATAAAGCTCTGATTACTGCACAACAGCTCTATGGCTGCATTCGCCGATTCTGCTGCGCGCATAGTTTATGTCAATAGTAAAAGTTTTTATGCATCTTTTTAATGCTCTCTCAAGCACACGGGCCTCACCCTCAGCGAGTGCCACTCGCGGAGAAAGTAGTGGGTTTTAGTGAAGTGCTGCTGCTTTGATGTGCAGACGCTTGACAGTTTGAAGTAGTTTGGTGCGTCTGCTGTCTGACATGCCTGAGTGGTGGGAAAAGTGGAAAAAAAATCTTTTTGTAGCGCTTCGTCGGTGTTAGCTTTCATATACTCACTTCGTAAGTCTATAACCAGTGTTAAGTATTATTAAACAAGATAAATTTATGAAAATTATTAGAAATAATGAAATCAGTTAGTCTAGGTGTTTATCATAGCCACAGATAACTTCATTGGAGGCTAAATAAAAATCAGTTACGTTGAAATATGTTTCGATTTTATTAACTAATTTTTAGAGAGTTTCAAATGGAGGAAAAAGTAGAACTGTCTCCTGCTAACCAAAGTTGATTCGGAATAATATTTACTTTCAGTATTCTAAAACTCTGGAATGTATGCGAAATTAGTTTCCCCTTGGCAATGACATTTAACAAATACACCTTAACAGCTGATCTCGCGAAGTCTTGTACCGCTCCAGTGTCAATTTCTTTCTTTACCATTTGACATTATAAGCGTCGTTAGTTAAACAAGCCAATAACTTTTTGAATTTTCTGCGGTCTTTACAAAATTCACTCTAGTAGAAGTTGTTTTTTTTTTTAATTTGGATTTGCGAAGGTTCCAAGGCTTGGTAAATGGCTAAAGGCCCTGGAAATTCGCTTTCATTTGACTGCAGCAATAAGTTTCAAAATAATTTATAGTCACACACGCGCAGTTCTTGCAAGCAGACAGACTCAATGAACTGGGCAACTCTCGGCTGATCGGCCTAATTTACTGCATAATATTGAAATGCATTAACCCATTTACATACGCACATACATACTTAGGCATATGTGTGTTTGTAAGCACATATGCATTTCTCGGTGCATAAGAGCCAATCAGCTACTAAGCTCACCTGTCTAATGCATCAGGTGTTGATGGATAGTGTGTAATACATGCGTCACACTCGAAGTGTATGTGAGTATGTGAGCTTTGTTGCCTGGATGTTGTGGTGGTTGTGTGCTCGGCGGGGTTGCTTTGTAGATCCTCTTGCAAGTGTGCTGGGCGTATAAAGCTGAGTGCTGGGGGCTGAATGTGAGCTCTATCTAGCCGCAAGAAAATCAATTTGCCACTTCTGCAGCATTAATGTTGCATGTTTAATTAAAAGTTGAGAAGCGTGTTAAGAGCGCATCAAGTTGTATGTACTATTTATGTGGTTTTTGCATTTACATATAAACATAAAGCGATGCAGTTTAGGTTGCACAGAGAAAGTATGGTGAGGTCAGGGGTTGTTGCAAAAGGTTAGATGATGCATGTTGTAAGTAAGCACATATTCATGCAAAGGTGTTCAGGCTTGAGGTGGAATGAAGTGTTTCTGTTGGCCTCTTAATTTACGCTCCATCTTCCTACAAACAATACGACCACAACAAAGCGATGTAAATAATTGACCGGCTCGACAATGCAGACGGAACACATCCTGGAAGCACATACATAGCTGGCTATCCAGTTGATTGCAGGCAAAACTTGATTCCATATTTGCTGATTACATTGCTAATAAGCGTGTAAATGAGACCGTCTGCTGTTGATAGCTGTTTGACGCAATACCACGTTCATACCTACGGCTGGTAGCGCTGCAACCGCAACTGCAACCGAAATCCAAAACCGCCGACGTCATCACCATCAAATAAAGCAACCTACTGACGGCAACTAAATACCTTGGTTCATGAGGGCCGAAGCCAAAGGAATTGCAACAGCAACTGCAGTTCATAACGGTTGTTTGTCGTGGCATTGCACACTTTCCTACGCTTCACAAGTGGTTGGTGTGCAAAAACAATGCAGCTGCAACAAGTTGTGGCACACATAATTGCAGTGCAAAAAGGTCAGCGGTTTTATGTTGTTGTTGTAGTGCCGAAAGCGTTAAAAAATACGAAATGACAGGTTGTGAAAGTGCTGTGGCTGCATTGTAGCGGTGCTGTGCTGTGTGTCATCGCGTGTTGCATGTCAAGTAATTTATGCAGAGACTTTTTTTAATACATCGAATATTTTTTTTGCTTTCACCACAATTATAAACATTAAGACATTCATAATTTTAGAATCTGCTGCAATTAATCACGCACCATTTGTTTTTGTAGACACAATCATTTCAGTAGCTCTCACAATATTCACCAATACAGAGTCAATCCCATTATTTATATAGCCGAGAATGAAATATTTTTGTTTTTGATCCTCTGCGGTGAAATTCGCTACGTCCTGTCAGCTGTTCAGCAGCTCCTGATTCGGGCTAGCCTGCAACAGTAAGCAAAGTGAAATGAAAATCTTCGAAACCTGTATTTCAGTATTTATTTATTTATCTAAATAAATATGTGCGTAAATAACAACAGAATATTGACATAATCTGTACGCCGATTGCCAAATACAAATATTTATATAACTTCTCTGTTCTTTTTATAGTTGTATATTTAAATTAAGTATTCTTCGTTTTGTTTCTTTCTTTTCAGGTGAGCTGCCTGCTTTAAACTGTACATAAATCGACTAACTCGGTGCTGTAGAGGTGACGTCGAATATTAAACCCCTCTCCTCCCCCTTTCCAACATTTGACAATACGGTAAACATTGCTTTATTTATATGGTAAATATTTGTCGAATTTGTATTTGTCATGAAAAACATTTGCACCGAAATAATATGTCGTGCAAACAAGTGAATAATTGAAAACAAAAAATTACAATAACAATAACATTAAATAAATCATTTGTTTGCAATCGCCATTTCTTTCACCTAAGCAAAATTGTTGTTTTATGAAAAGGAGCGTAAATACGAAATTCAAAATATTTATGTTTTGACTTTAATGTTTGTCAGTCAAAGAATCTGCGGAATTTTTTTGAATTAAATATTGTAGTAACAAGTAAAGAAAGGCTAAGTTCGGGTGCAACAGAACATTTTATACTCTCGCAATTTTTTGATGTAATTTTATAAAGATAACACAATTCTACCAATATATTCGGCATAAAGTTCAATAGAATAACGAAAGTCATCATAAATAGTATATGGGGACTGAGGTAATTCCTAAACCGATCTCACTCGTTTTCACCACCAAGATACAATATATCGAAGACTATACGCTCACTTAATTTTATATTACCTATAATTAGGTATATGGGATCTGGGGAAATTATGACCTGATTTTAACCATTTTTGGTAAAGAGACAAACTGTGACAAGAAAAAAATTCAGAGCGAATGAATTACGTTAAAATATCTGAGATATTTACCTATATTTTCGGTGAAAAATTACCCTTAGGAACTGAGTTCTTCATGTTCGATATCAGGATCTTGAATGTCATGGGCCGATTTTGACAATTTTTCCACAAGTGAAAAAAGTTTTGTGTAAAGTTTTATTCCGATATCTTCATTGGTTCCTAATGTATATATTATAAAGTGAAGGAATCAGATGGATTTCAAAATTGAGTTATAAGGAAAGTAGTCGTGGTTGTGAACCGATTTCGCCCACTTTTTATCCGTGTTATCAGGGTATCAAGAAAATATTATATACCGAATTTCATTGAAATCTGTCGAGTAATTCCTGAAATATGGTTTTTGACTCATAAGTGGGCGATGCCACGCCCATTTTTCATTTTGTAAAAAAATCTCAGTGCAGCTTCCGTCTGCCATTTCTTATGTAAAATTTGGTGTTTCTGACGGTTCTCGTTAGTGAGTTAACCCACTTTTAGTCATTTTCAACTTAACCTTTGTATGGGAGGTGGGCGTGGTTATTATCCGATTTCTTTCATTTGTATGGACTGTATAGGGAAATGGCTAAAAGAAACGACTGCAGAAAGTTTGGTTTATACAGTTTTTTTGGTTTGCTAGATAAATACAAAAATCCTATTTGGGGGCGGGGTCACGCCCACTTAAAAAAAAAATTACATCCAAATGTGCCCCTCCCTAAAGCGATCCCATGTTCCAAATTTTATTTTCATAACTTTATTTATGGCTTAGTTATGACACTGTATAGGTTTTCGGTTTTCGCCATTTTGTGGGCGTGGCAGTGGACCGATTTTGCCCATTTTCGAAAGCAACCTCCTCAGGGTGCCAAGGAATATGTGTTCCAAGTTTCATTAGGATATCTTAAATTGGACAGACATTCGGATTTCAACTCCACTCGTCATCCTGATCATTTATATATATATAACCCCATATCTAACTCTTTTATTTCTGGGTGACACAAACAACCGTTATGTGAACAAAACTATAATACTCCGTGCAACATGTTGCGAGAGTATAAAAATCACAAAGAAGTATTTGCTTTGGATGGATTGTCTATACACATGTAGAAGGCTATGTTAAAGTACGGATTCAGTCCATTATGAGTAGTTGATTGCCAATGATCATAAATGTTAAAATTAGTTTTGTGTTGAAGCGTGAGAAGCATCTTTTTTTTGTGAATTTATGGAAATAAAATGTGAATAAGGCTCATACATAAAATACAATTTATTTTATACTGTTTATCTAAATTAAAAAAGTGAAGTGAAGAGCGCAGGTTTTTCTTTAACAATCATACATTTTGGGATTTCGCAAAAACGGCTGCAAATTTTGCTTTGCATTTACGATTTTCCCGCTACTTTATGCTTATTTTTATACTCTCGCAACAAATGTTGCTAAAGAGAGTATTATAGTTTTGTTCACATAACGGTTGTTTGTAACACCCAAAACTAAACGAGTTAGATATAGGGTTATATATACCAAAGTGATCAGGGTGAAGAGTGGAGTTCAAAACCCAATGTCTGTCTGTCCGTCCGTCCGTCCGTCCGTCCGTCCGTCCGTCTGTGCTAGCTGTAACTTGAGTAAAAATTAAGATATCTTGATGAAACTTGGCATACTTATTTCTTGGCACCATAGGAAGGTTGCTTTCGAAAATGAGCAAAATCGGACCACTGCCACGCCCACAAAATGGCGAAAACCGAAAACACATAAAGTGCCATAACTAAGCCATAAATAAAGCTATGGAAATAAAATTTGGTATGAAGGATCGTACTATGAAGGGGCATATTTGGATGTAATTTTTTTGGGGAAGTGGGCGTGGCCCCGCCCCCTACTAAGTTTTTTGTACATATCTCGCAAACCAATAGAGCTATATAAACCAAACTTTCTGCAGTCGTTTTTTTAGCCATTTCCTAATACAGTCCAAAAATGAAAGAAATCGGATTATAACCACGCCCACCTCCCATACAAAAGTTAGGTTGAAAATTACTAAAAGTGGGTTAACTCATTAACGAAAAACGTCAGAAACACCAAATTTCACATAAGAAATGGCAGATGAGAGCTGCACTCAGATTTTTTTACAAAATGGAAAATGGGCGTGGCGTCGCCCACTTATGGGTCAAAAACCATATCTCAGGAACCACTCGACCGATTTCAATGAAACTTGGTTTGTAATAGTTTCCTTACATCCCAATGATATGTTGTGAAAATAGGCCAAATCGCTTCACAACCACGCCTACTTCCTATATACCAGAACTTTGAAGACGACCTGAATCGTTTACTTTACAATATATAAAGTAAGTACTAGTGTAGATATCGGTGCAGAACTTTGCACAAATACTATGTTAATAGTGTGGCAGCCCCATTCTAAAAATCGTCTCAATCGGACCATAGGTTTTTAAGGCCCCATATATCGAACACGAGGACCTAGGTGCTTCTAACCTAATATTATGGTTTCCAACTTTCAATGGACTTTATGCACTATATATGACGAATATGTGGGTCAAATTGTGTATTATTTATATAAATAAAGTTAAATAAATAAATTGCGAGAGTATAAAATGTTCGGTTACACCCGAACTTAGCCCTTCCTTACTTGTTTTAATTTGTTTTAAGTTACTAACACGTTGCGTTTCATTTTCAGCAACACATCATAACAAATATTTTTATGCACTCAGCGACGCGTAAAATTTTGCAATAAATAAATAAAATAGTTAGATGAGTGTCTTTCACGGTCTTTAATAACGTTAATGTGGTAAATGAAGTGCATTTAAGTACTTAAGTGAACATTAATTTTGTTGACCTTGAGAATTTCATTAACCCAAAAAGTATTGTAAGTGCATAAGGCATGAAAAAGGAATCTTACGCTAGGTGTTAGATCATTCAGATTCATTCGAATTGTAATCTTTATAATTATTTCTAGGCATTACATACCCTGCAAGAGTTTACATAAACCTTTATTTTTACTTAATGAGTTAAGTCATTGTAAGTTAATATCAAAACGTTATAAAGAGTATCCAGATCAGCAATTTTTTTCTAAATTTTCGAAATTGACTGGGCTTATATTCCACAACATTTATGCTAAAAGGAGCGTAGGTGATAAATGATAATCCGTTCATATTAGAATTATACCCCTGACAGACGGCGGCGTTAATTCTGAATAACTGCTTTAATTGGGGTTAATTCGAGAGTTATCTCAGTTAACTCCGTTTGCTAACTCCCATTTAATCCTCAAAAATTTAGAGAGTTAGTGGGAGTTCGTGGCATTTTCGTTGGCAACATTGTTAAATATGGCCGCTTTTTATCTATTGTGAATGAAAATATGCAATACTGACAGCTGTTTTTTCAATTAAATGTAAACAAAAACATACGCTGCAAATTTTTTCTAAAATGGAAGTTCTAATAACAACGTATTTATGTATATTTTTTAATAATTAGTGATTTTATACTAGTTGTGCGGCTAGTAACCTCAATATTTGCTTTCTATCCAATTTTATTTCACCAAAATGGAAATATTATTGCCAATCAGCTGTTATGAGTTTATAACTCGCTTTGCTGCCGTCTGTCACCCACAAAATTGGAACTGATTAAAAGCGCAGTTAATCGGGAATAACTCTGCCTACTGTCTAGCCTATTAGTTGCCATTTAAAATATTTCATGAACTTACAGCTACTTACTGTATTTGAGAGCCACTGTACGTTTAATTGCAACCGCATATGCATATAAATGCCAGTACATATGTACATATGCATACAAATCCACACAGTTAAGTTAGGTGCCGCGACATGTTGCTGTTGTTGCGTGCGGCATTCGTCTCAACTTATAAATTGGAGCGTTGTTTACCTACAATTGATTGGAAGCAAGTGGAGCCCCACACACTCGACCACGTACAATTATAGCGCGTGCACAAACAAATATAATTTTTTTTTTTGTTGTCTTCCTATGCGCCAACATTCGCTCACCGCGCTACCTTTTCGCATTTATAGGAGAGACGATCGATCGTCTAGGCTTAGTACTGTCTGTTATTCTTGTTGTTTGTTGTTTTTTTTGTTTGCTTGCATACATATGCGCATATCTTCAGTTTTTATTGCTTGTACTTTGTTTTTGTATTGTCATTAATGCTAAATGTCAGCATTGTTATCATACATACATACACACATTCATACGAACACAATGCTTGTTGCATTTGTTGTTGTTATTATCAACAACGACAACAAGGTTGTGCGGTGTCTACAAATAAACAAACAGACTCAGATGCTTTGGTATGCAATTCGATTTGAATTATTCATGAGACCTATCATTCCGATAGCGAAGTAATGCAAATACAACATAATGATAATAAAAGCTAGACAACAACAACAAAGTAACACAAAATATAGAGAATGTGAAATCAGTGGGAATGAGAGTGCATGCTGCATAAAGTTTTCATTATCATTGCTACCGCTGCTGATCTGAGCACCGACAATGCAGTGGCAGCATGGCATTGCTTGGCATAACACAACATGAAAGACGCTCATTTCTACCATCGACGTCTGGCGCTCATTTGATTGGCAATATTTCTAAAGTTTAATACTTCTTATATTTGTTGCTATATTTATATTATTGTTATTTATAGTAGTATTTGTTACTTTGCTTTGTCATAATGCATTTGCTTCTGCTGCCTTGTTGCTATATTTAACTGATAATTTGTTGTTCTTTCATTACTATGATTTTTATTTTTTACATACATATATTGTTGTTGTTTTAATTACAAAGGTTAACGCATTGTTGTGACATATTTGATTTATCAGCCGATTTAATTGACATCACCGCCACTGCGACCAACAAAAAACAAACCGCGCGGGAATACTGTATTAAATGTGCGTGTGTGTGTGTGTGAGAGAGTGAGAGAGCAAGCATTGCGTGTTGTCGCTTAAAATATTGCAATAAAATTAATTGTCTGTCTGTAATATCATTTGAAGGTTAATTGAACGCCTATGAATTGTGCATTACTATGTCATTGAAAATCACCGTAAATAATTGTGCTATAAATATTCGCAAAAACAATACACAGCCGTTATGAAAATATTGTTTTGCGCTGTATTCTTCCGATTCTTCCGTTTTTTCTGTTTTTCACGTTTTTATCTTTATGCAAATGTACATTCATATGATTGCTTGTAGTAATGCTGAATTTGCAATGATTTTAGAAATTCTTCCGCATATTTAATTTTAACTTTAAAACCCTCAAATTGACATTTTCAGCACCGAGTTTTCTACAATTAACATACATATGTAAATATCGCTCATTTACTTGAATAGTGTCATAACTCAAAAAACCGATTTTAGAATTGAGTATGCAGAAATGTGCGCAATTTCATTGTCCATATTGTATAAAGATTTCATTCCGATGCGTAGGAAAATAAACCGTGATATAAGAATGTGCCGTTCTTAAACTTCTTCTGTTGCATTAGTTTTTAACCACAATAACGACACTTCTCAGTTGTGCCAGAATTAGTTATAATTTTTTCTACAAAAGAATGACATATTTTCTGTTCTAACACATATTGTGAAAAGGTGAATGTGATTTTCTTTTCAGAAAGAACGACACATTTTGTATTACAACGATATTGCTGAAAAATTAATTAATTTTTTCATATCCTTTTTTTCAGCAAAAATGACACATTTGACTTATGACGGCGAAATTTATTTATATTTTTCACAAATAACGACATAATTCAAAATGGGTCACATTTATACCCAAGAAAAAGCATTAGTACACTATATTTTATCCGTTTATGATCAACATTGTATTTAATATATTACAGGCCACAAGATTTGTCAATTAATTGATGGCATTTTTCTATATTTGCTAAATAAGAAACAATTGAAAACTTTAAATCGCTCTCCTGAAAAATCGACTTTTTTGAGTTGTAACACTATTCAAGTAAATGAGCGATATGTACGTTCTTGACAGATATAATGGAGATACTGCTGGAAATGTTTTCAAAATTTCATAAATATTCGTTGGCTTTCGTGTCATCTTGTTTCTATTTCTGTGTGTTTTCATCATTGATGTTTCAACCATAGATGAAAACTTTAAGTTGGTATAGTAGCCGAAATCACAACGGGACCGAGGTTGCGTTTCTGAATGCGTTTTGGGAAGAGCGATAACGGACATTAAATTCAGTTTTTGTTTATACTTTAAAAATATTAATCGTTCCACTAATCCGACATTGGAACTGTGGTTTTTATTTCTCTTCCAGAGCAACTCTGGCTGCCAAAGCGATATAAGAGAGACCGTTTGTGTAAAGCATGTGAAAAAGTGTTTAAAGAAAGAAAAAAACGTAAAATAACGTGCTCCAGTCTATTTAGATTGTTTTGCTTATTTTCTTTCCATTTGTCGTGAGCTATACTAAATAAATAATAACATATATGTACAATACATGATATCGGAAATTAACATTTTAATTTGTTTTCAATTTTCAAAATAATCCACGTAAGAGGGCTGCTATATATATTTCTGGCCTAATAATGAAAATAGGAATATTTATCAACGAAAATGGTTTTATTGTTTTTCAAAATATTCTCCCTCAAGATTTATACACTTTTGCATGGGCTCAAACCAATTTTCGAAGCAGTTTTTTGAGCCTTTTTTGAGAGATTGTCAAATTGTGCGGAATCCAACGAGAACAAACCTTTTTTTACGCCCAGGTGTTCATGCAATATCGAATGTATGCTGGTGGGAGAAATGCATAGGCATGCCTCTATCTGAAGGTATGTTACATGACGGTCTTGCATTATCAGTTCACGTACGGCATCGATGTTTTCTGGCACAACGGCTGTTTTTGGACGACCTTCACGGAATTCGTCTTTGAGCGAGCGTCGGCCACGATTGAATTCGTTGTACCAGTTTTTCACAGTGCTATAGGATGGTGCTTCATAGCCATACAAAGATTTTAGTTCATCGATGCACTCTTGTCGCGATAATTCACGTCGAAAGTTGTGAAAAATGATCGCACGAAAATGTTCACGAGTTAATTCCCTTTTTTGGCCAAGATGAATTTTTTAATTCCCTGTAAATAAAGCAATTCACGATTAAATGACAAAACGTTCTGAGTGATGTTATGCTAAAAAATGTCAAACTTTCCAATGCAAAAGTCAGATTGCACCTGGCAACACTTAGTGTTGCCTAGGCCAGAAATATATATAGCAGCCCTCGTATGAATAAAAATACAAATATAAAGTTTAAAGGGCCTATCTGCATTTACTATAACAAAGCAGCTGAAGTGGAAGCCGTAGTAGCAGCAGCAGCTCAAAAAGCTAAGCCGTCATTGAGAGAAACTTTGAACTTTCTATTGTAAAATGAGATGAGTGGTTTTGGAAGACAATGGTGATGATGATGCGTCGATTAGCTTAGTCGGTTGCTTAGCGGATTATTTCATTTAACATAGAAAATTACAGCCCATATGGCGACAATAATTACATACATACATATCACACAACAACGCATGTAAGCAGCTACAAAAGAGCGGCATTAATGAATTTAAGTCACTTGACATTTACATTAATATGTTCAAATTGAATGTATTATGTTTCTAATGCTATTGAAAGTGTTATATAAAATATGATTACACCCACACACATTCAAGGTCTGTTAA
Organism: Zeugodacus tau; assembly: GCA_031772095.1. Taxonomy (NCBI): domain Eukaryota; kingdom Metazoa; phylum Arthropoda; class Insecta; order Diptera; family Tephritidae; genus Zeugodacus; species Zeugodacus tau. The sequence goes on along the minus strand of CM062649.1, from coordinate 5,028,422 downwards.
AAAAATTAGGACAATTTCAAATTTCGCGCGCTACACACGTTCGATTATTGATTTGATTACAATTTTGCACTTTTGGTTTCGGCGATTTCCTGTTGTTGGAAAAGTGGATAAAAGAATTTGCATTTAATTTTGTGCTCAAAAACACTTGAAATATTGACAGTGGCAGTGAGTGTACTCTGTGGTCGAAAAGTTGTGATCACTCTGAACGCCCCAGCATATGGACAACAGATGAAAATGTTGAGAAAGTGAATTGTTGTTAATGGAATCACTATAAAAGAAGTTGCTGAAGATAGAGGCATTTTGGTTGGATCATGCCATGCTATCATAGTGACGAATCAATCCAAAGTCCAATCGTCTCAATGGTGGAGCTCAGGAGAACCTTTTACCATTTTAAAACTTGAAATTGCAATGCCAAAAATTTAATTTATAAATTCGCTCTATCGCTCTGTCCACAGCTGTATGTAGACTAGTGATGAGCGATATTGCTATTTTTGAATCACTGTGATTTCAGTGATTGCTACTTTTAAATCACTGTGATTTTTTATTGCTATTGCGATCACAACAAAAAAAAAACGAATTTATGAGAATTTGTACTCCAATTTTTTTTTTTTTTTAATTTTTGCATATACATTTTTATTAATTTTAACAATATCCAAAATTTACCTGCTTTTGTAGTCACTATTAACTAATTAATACATTTTGGGTACATTTAACTGCTTTTGTAATCACCGTATCCAAAATTATCGAAATCATAACTAAAATTTCTACTGTGACCACTGAACAGTGATTGCTACTTTCGAACTGATATTGTTACTAAACAGTGATTGCTACTTTCGAACTGATATTGTTACTAAACAGTGATTGCTCCTTTCGAACTGATACTGGTACTGAACAGTGATTGCTACTTTCGAACTGATATTGTTACTGAACAGTGATTGCTACTTTCGAACTGATATTGTTACAGTGATCGAATTAGAATCACTAAACTGCTATTGCTACAGTGATCGAATTAGAATCACTGAACTGCTATTGCTACAGTGTTCGAATTAGAATTATTGAACTGTTATTGCTATAGTGATCGAATTAGAATTGCTGAACACCTATATGTACTGTGATCGAACAAAAGCACTGAACTTCTCTATAGCTACTGTGATCGAACTCAAATTACTTAACTGCAATAGCGATTTTAAATCACTGATATTTACAAAAATTGATCGCTGTTGCTATAAGCGATTTTCCAATCACAGTGAAAAAATCACCGGTAGTGAAATATCACTCATCACTAATGTAGACGTCATAACTCGAAAAATCAACAAATTTACTTAAACATAAAACAGTCATCGAAATTATTAGGAGAAATATTTTCTTTTTATTAAAAGACCAATCATATAATGAGTCAGACTTTGGATCAGTTTGGTTTACATTCTGAATGTTTGCATATACATACATACATATGTATATATATAAATATTGGGCTAATTATCGCAATCAAAGTTTTTTTGGCTTGTACTTGGAATAAGATTTTTTCTCCTTTTCACTTTAAATCTCTTTGGGCTGTGAGTAATATTTATATTTATACTTAGAAAATCGTTGATAAATGAGCTATGTATGTACGTATATATATTCGTTATCTCAGTGGTTTTCAGTTTCCTCGAATATTGTATACTTTGCATTTCATGTTGTTGTTGTTGCTACTGCAAATGCCTGCTCAGAAATATTTTGAAATCCGCAAAAAGTCAACAAACTTTGTTGTGGTTGGAGCAGGTCATTTGCCCTAAAAATTCATTGAACTGCGTAAGTGATGCCCTCCCCCCTTCCACTGATGCATACCCGCACTGCATATCATCCATACACCAGCATGCAGCCGGTTTAGGGCGAGCGGTTGGGAGTAATGGATGGATTGTAAATGAGTGGTATTGGTGTTGTTGCTTTTCACAATTCCCATGGATATGCACATCAGCGCGATTCATTAATGTCACAACACAAGTTGCAACAACAAAATTAACAATAACAATAATAACAACGTAACTGGTAAGAGAGCGTTGCAGCTACACTGTACAACACAGCTGCTACCGGCAGCATTCATTGACTGACTGACTGCATGGGCCTTAGAATGGGGTAGTAGGAGCACAAACCATCGAGGACAGGCATCACTCAAAGCTTTCTGCCTACTTGATGTTATCCTACTAAATACAGGTGGCAGAAACACTTTTGAAAAAAATGGGCGTGGCTCTATTATAGATATAACTTTCGCTAGCAAATCACTGGCTCGAACGACAGAGTGGCAGGTGTGTGATACGTACACACATAGTGACCATTTTGCTATTATTATAGATGTAGGGAAACGCTCCATAATCGAAAAAAGAAGTGCACGCGTAAGGAAGGTAAAAACGAAAGGGTGGAAAGAAGACACCATTGATGAAGATTTGTTCAAACACATGTTGACTGAAGACATACCCGAATCAGGAGACATAAATGAGATGGCTAAGCTGCTAGTCCAACATATCTGCAGAGCCTGTGACGCATCCATGATTAGAAAGAAACAAAGCTTTAAACGTAAGCCAGCTTACTGGTGGAACAGTGAGATCTATCAATTGCGAATAGATAGTAATAAAGCGAGGCGACAGTACCAGAGAGGTGCAGGAACGGTAGAACATGAGAGTCTCCGCGAAAATTTCAAGAGTAAACGTAAAATGTTGAAAAAAGCAATAAAAGCAAGTAAAGCATCGTGTTTCAAAGAACTCTGTAACAAACTCGATGAAAATCCCTGGGGAGGAGCGTATAAGTTGGTTATGTCCAAGGTTCGCGGTCCTAAAGGACAAGCGCCGACCTGCCCAACCCTATTAAAACATGTTGTAGAAACATTATTCCCAACACAGAACACATATGAGGAAGAGATTTTAGGTAGTGAGGTAGAACCAGTAACTATACCCAATATTACGGAAACGGAAGTGATAAATGCTGCTGTGCGTTTCGGAAATGGTAAAGCACCAGGTCTGGATGGAATTCCAAATCGTGCCTTGAAGATCGCAATAAAGCAAACCCCAAAGAGTTTCATCAAAGTTTTTGAAAAATGCTTGACTGGTGGTGTTTTCCCAAAAATATGGAAAAAACAACGCTTAGCCTATTGCAAAAGCCCAACAAAACGGTTGGTGACCCCAGCGCTTATCGACCACTTTGTATGATAGACACGATTGGAAAAATCCTGGAGCGATTGATTTGTGAACGTCTCGAAACGCATCTTGAAGAAGTGGAAGATGGCTTGTCTAGCAACCAATACGGGTTTCGTAAAAAGCGCTCGACCACCGACGCAATCAAAACACTGACCGGAATCGCAGAAAAGGCCATTGAAGGTACTAGGTGGATGCATGGTACCAAAAAATACTGTGCAATCATCACCTTTGATGTAAAAAATGCGTTTAATTCTGCGTACTGGCCCCACATAATACATGCCTTAGTGAATCTTGAAACACCGGTATATCTACTTAGAATTATAAGAAGCTATTTGTCCGACAGACTGTTGTTTTACGACACAGATGAAGGGACCAAAAGTTATGCGGTAACGGGTGGAGTTCCACAAGGCTCCGTTCTGGGACCTGTGTTATGGAATATCCTGTATGACGGAATATTGCGTCTCCCTCTGTCAAAAGAAGCGAAGATAATTGGATATGCTGATGACATTGCTGTGGCAATCGTAGCAAAAGAGTTACATCAAATTCAAAGCGCGTGTGTTTCTACGTCACAGAAAATTAAAAATTGGCTGGATGCGTCAAGACTACAGCTGGCGAGACAAAAAACCGAAGCAGTCTTGATTACGAGCAGAAAGAAAGTAGAGACTATAACTCTAAACATAGATGGGTATACTATTACAACGCAGCCATCACTAAAGTATCTGGGCGTAATAATTGATGCGAGACTGAATTACAAAAGTCATATCGAGAAAACCTGTGAAAAAGCTGCACGAGTGATCTCAGCCTTATCGCGAATTATGGCCAACATAGGTGGCCCAAATCAGGACAGAAGGTTACTTTTATCGAAAACTAGCCAATCTATTGCACTGTATGCGGCTCCTGTGTGGGCTCAAGCCTTGGGTCAAAAAGCATATGCTAGAATGTTAAACTCTCTATTCAGACTAAGCGCCATTAGAGTAGCCAGTGCTTTCCGCACAGTATCGCAGGAAGCTGTTAGCGTCATAGCAGGCATAATGCCACCAGATTTAATTGCTCTGGAACTCAAAAGAATATACGATTCTAGCAAAATGCTCGGCAGGCCGTTAACAATAGAAGAACGGAAAGAAGAAAGACAAAAGAGTCTGAGGGAATGGCAAAACCGTTGGGATGCAACAACTAAAGGGCGATGGACTCATCGGCTTATAAAAAACGTCGAAACTTGGGTAAATAGAAATCATGGATGTACGGATTTTTATATGACGCAGTTTCTAACTGGACATGGATGCTTTAGAGAGTACCTCTACAAGTATGGCCATGACAATGGAGTAATGTGCTCCTTTTGTGGAAACGAAAACGAAAATGCTCTACACATTTTCTTTTATTGTCCGAGATATAATATAGAACGGTCTCAAATAGAACAGCAGATAGCGGAGCGACTATCACCCGATAATATAGTCTTGCATATGCTGCGATCAAAACAGGTGTGGCTTGCTGTAAAGAAGCTGACAGCAGAGGTTCTAACCGAACTACGGAAAATGGAACGAATACGAAAGGCCGAAAGCAGGGCCTTGAACAGAGGAGAAATACAATGAGAGACGTGAGCCAATAGGCAAAGCTTACCTTGCGAAGTAATACTTAACGGTAGTCCCACAAGGTAGATATAAAGCTGACGAAGTTAAGGGTTTAGCACGTAGGCGTTCCGGTGCGCAAGTTCGGCATATTAAATTTTAGTATGGACCGGGCGTGGTCCCGAAAGAGGTGTACCAAGCGCACGGAATGAATCGTGCATGCTGTCATGCAGAACAGTATCTTTTAGAAGATTCCCCCTTCGATAACAAAAAAAAAAAAAAAAAAAAAAAAAAAATGCCTGGCCGCCCTGTCGATGTTGGCGTCTGCAGCCGAAACATCACAGCTGATGATGGAGTTGAAGGAGTCGCGACTGGGAACACATGTGCATGCGTGCACGACTAAATGAAGAGGGGGGAAGCAGCGTCATCATCCCAGCTCAAGTAACAAGCAACAGATTGAGTGACAACAGCAACAACAACAAAAGCACACAGTAATGAGTACCCTTGTAGCAATTGCTGCGTGTACACAATGAACATGTTGCTGACGCCGAAGCTTCCGAATGCATGTTTCGCATGTTGTTGTTGTTGTTGTTTGGCATTGCCGCAGTTTTTGTTTGTTGCTTTTGGCAGGCTTCTGTGCAAATGCTGGCAATTGCAATTTTAAACGACGTCTCAGATGTTGTTGAACGGCTGGAATATTGGCTGCCGTCGTAAGCTGCAATTGTTGCAGTGTGGCAGGCTGGCAAAAAGTGCAGCATGACTGAGTGCAAGTTGCAAGTGAATACATATATGTGAATATGCGCTAGCAACATGTGGATGCGTAAGGCTGTTTGATGTGGTGGGGAAAGTACTATCGCTCTTCCAAGCTGTTGTGCTTGGCTTGGTGGCAGTTGTGTCGGATTTTTCATATGTACTATACTGTCATGTACATACCCATACAAACTCGTATGCACATTCGTATATATTAGATAATATTTTATGCGAAAATTGTATTTCGACCCTATTCTCTATCTATTCTAGATCGAGTATAGTTATCTACACTCATTTTTCTATATTATTATTATTACCTATTGCTATCATCGCTTGTTATAGTATATAGAAATATCAAAATCCGGCAAATGCGAGTATTTTCGAGTTTTAGCTTGACTACGTTGAATCCATTTTTCAGATACTTTAAATTTGTAAATTCGCTGAACTATGCCAATGTCGTCGAATAACTCATACAGCTAATCGTTCCATCGTCTGTGGTATTCGCCGTTGCCAATGTTCAAAGGACCATAAATCTTTCGCAAAACCTTTCTCTCGAAAACTAGAGTCTAGAGTCGTCTCATCAGATGTTGACATCGTCCACTCTTCTACACTATAGAGCAGGACGGGAATGATGAGGGACTTGTAGAGTTTGGTTTTTATTCGTCGAGAGAGGACTTTAGAGAGGATTCTGTGTTAGATTTCTGTCTGAATTGTTATTGCTATAAATCCTGTTAGCTCAATTTTAAGTTTACTTTGTATATTAAGTATAATTAATACTCGTTCACCTATCGAATTTATTTTAAAAAGATGTACCAAAATTTTGAATTGGATAAATATTAATATTGGTGCTTAGTTTTCCTGGTTCTCACTAATGATAAAATTAGTTCGTTTTAACATGTACATGGATATGATTGCTTCTACAGCGATTTTATGTTTATTTATGTTTTTTCCAAGTATCTTATCAGTTCATCGTTCAAGCTGATCATTCGATAAGTCTGCATTATTTAGATGTAAAATTATTTTTAAAGGCCCTTTATTATTTTGGAGATACTATGGAATCTGATGAAATGCACTCCGATAATCCAATTTTGTTACCGAGTAGACCTTTTACGGTAAGCCTATTAAAGTTTAACTTTAAAAATACGAAAAGAAAAGATGGAATAAAATATAGTATACATAGTTCTCACTAGATTTAATTCCAGAGTGTCTATTGTCTATCCAAAAGTCACAAATTCTAATAGCAAGCAAGAATTAATGATGAAACATTTTTATTTAAAAGAAATAAAGTGCGGTCACACGCTTTAGCACTCCCTCCAACTGATTGATATTTCAATTTATAGAATTCAGAACAATTTCTAGTTTTTTTTACATACTAATACAGTGTCCGACAGAAATACGTGTTCCCCATGTGTGTAAAAACTTGAATTGAATTTGAATTTGATTTTACTTTAAACAGCTCGACATTCGAATAGGTGTTCCTCGGGAAGTTCACACGACGCATTGTTTTACTATTGCATTGTACATATATTTGCGTCGCAAGTAATTTTTCACGCTGTATAGGTACTTATGTCGAACACTGTATGCATGCGTACAATCTATCTATCATTAACCTCAATGCATGTACGCGGTCTTCAATAGCACCCCCGGGACATTTAACAATCAATTGCGCTCACTTTCGAATAAAAATAATTTCCCGTTGGGGAGCAAATAACAAAATAACAACAGTGAAGCTGAATAGAAATAGATTCCAAAGTTGCAGCGTATCGACAGCTGCAGCAACATACGATGCACGCCATTAATGCCCTTCGTCTCTCCACCAGCACGTGTTACCTTCCACGGTCCACATATCTTCAACACTCCATAGAATTTCCATTAGGTTTCACCAATATCCGTCCGAGCGTATCCCATATGCCACACTCGGATGCGCAACCATTTGCAGCGACGAGCCGTCAATGCACAAGCAGCAGTAACAACAACAAAGCGCTGAGAAAAAATCGAATTTGGTAGCAGAAAACAAATGCAATGACAACAGGGGTAGCTGAAGCGGCGACTGCGATGCACGCGTGATTAAGTGATTTCGATAATTCATTCATGCGTCGCGATGCGCGTGTGCTTGGGTGCGCCTGCGCCAAACCCATACTGGGTGTATGAGTGAGTGTGCTGTGACTAGATAACAGTGTGGCGACGCTGGCGCAATAAAAATAGCATTGAAGAGCGCTGCGAAGGTGTGAAACAAATAAAAGCAATGACAACAACATCAACCGACAAAGCGTATATTTTAGCCCGGCAATTAGTGCGCCAGACAGTCAGTCCGACAGTTTCTGGTGCCGACAAGGAAGACACTTGAGTAAAATTTGAAAACCGCACGACTCAATGCGTTGCCGACGAGGCGAATCGGAGTCACAAGCAAATGAGTAAAACAAAAATCGCTGAAACGTTGTCAATAGCGGCGCGCACAATAGAAAAATGTGGAGCGCGTCTAAGCGCCGTTAGTTATTCAGCCGGCGCAACACTATCCATTCCAAGCGCTTAGTTTTCCAACGCCCGCGCTCGCGTCAAAAACTACTGCTGAAACTGCAATATCCCAGCACTCCCAGCCATCACAGTCAGTTGCAGTAGTTTTTGTCACCAATTGTTGTTGTTGTTGCTATTATTATTTTTCTGTTTTCATTGCACATATTGACGCATTGTTGTTGGTCGGTAGCGCGCATCAACGCTTTACTGGCGCTTAGTGTGGCGTTAGAATTCATGCCGCGTCCGCTTGTTGGGAAGCATGCATGTGTGCATATGGATGTGTTTGTTTGTGTGTGTGCGTGCAACATTTGGCGTATGCAAACGGTATTCTATGCATGCGAAGTGGTGCAGCACTCGCCAAAACGCATACACATGCATATATATATGTGTGTGTGTGCACTGCAATTTCCTGCTATATATGTATGTTGTTATTGTTTTTGTTGCTAATTCTTTGTTTTACTTAGGCTGCAGAGAGTGTTAGTAAATAAAGCAACATTTGTGCGCTCTAAATCACAGCGTTTAATCGCTAAGTGAATTTAGTGGAACAAAAAATATTGTGAAAATCCACTTTTTGCTGAGAATTTATTTGGAAAATTTCTTTGTTATTGTGTGCTGGCTGAGGAGCCTTCTTTTGCAAATGTGATGACAAAATTGCTTTTTTAGACTCCGACGATTAAATGCCGTGAGAAAATCAATATTTTTATTTGCAGAGTTGCATTTTGTACGGTTGTGAGGTTTGTGCCCAGATTTTGCAAGAAAAACAAACGAAGAGAAAAATCATTTGGCAAACTGATGCTGATTATCCAACCCCATCCTGTTAGTTCGAAGTTCTAAGATCACTAAATCAACATAAGATAAATAGGTATGTATATCTGTTTCAGGGTTATACATTTGGGGTCAAACGGTATATAAGCCTAAATTGGGAGACATTAATCTGCAGTATAAACTGTTTCTGGCATCATAGCATTTATTAGATGAGAGACTGATTCTATATTGGATTCCAAGTCCAAAATCGTGGATACCCCGCTTGGCTAGAAACGGCAAATTCGTAATATTTATTTGTTGTTGTAGCAGTATAGAACACTTGTTTAATGCAATTTATATTCAATCGGAAATATTTGCTTAATTTGCAGTATTTTCTTTATCTCTATTATGCCACCTCCAATGTGTAATTTCATCTTATATTGATTTTACTCCTCATTTCCTTGTTATTTTATCTACTATTGTGCTTTGTTGCATGAAAATCTACACTGCAGCGCCACTATTTAAATTATCTGCTGCCAAACATATTTTTGAATCCTCTTACGACATTGCCTTCAACCATTTTTACTCTCGATTTCCATGCAAATTAGTTAATCCTTTTTCGCAAGCGCACCCGTACGAGACATCCATTGTGTAATATTGAAGTATACAGAAGTATTTGTGTCTTTATTTATAGTATGCCACCGCACATGGTTTACGCAGAAGGCAAACAATTTCCGACATACGACACATTGGTTTTGCAGATTTTTCCATTTTGCTTGATTTTTGTTCGATTACAAAGCACATCAAGGCATTTTTGGCTAGAACTCAGCTGCTGTGCCACAACGCAGCAATATTGGGTGCTGCAAGGCATTTAACTACTTTCGAATTTGTAATTTCCTTTCGAAACCCAATATTTTGTTTTTATTTGCTATTTTTGTGGCGATTACAAATCACATGCCTTTGACGCCCCTTTGCCGCACTCACTGTGCTGTTGTGGCAGTGTATTTGTGGTAAAGTCGGCAGCGGACCCATGGAAATCTGCTCTTCTGGTATGTGACCAAGCTGAAACCGCACATGCAAATCTAATGCGGGTTCTGTAGGCACTTACATACGTACAAGTGTACGTGTATGTCTAGGCGTGGGAGCAGCAATTTCTTTGTATTTTTGTGGTTTACTCAACTACGTGCGCTCCGCTCTCACTTCTCCAGCGACTTGTACACCACAAAAAGTATTGCATGGCTGGCAAAACAGATTGACATTCGACTTTCTACCGGCTACCAATTTGGTTCTCTGGTCTTCTTTACCGTTGCTTCGCGGTTGTTTCATGAATTTTCAATTTCCCTTTGATTTTTCACATTCTTTCTCTTTGTTTTTTCAGTAAAAAAAATAAATGTCAAGGAATTTATAGATATTTACATATATTTTCTCCTTTTTAATTTTTTTTGTTTTAGCAAATTTTTAAAATTCGAAAAATTAAAAAATTCAATTTTTTTATTTGCTCGGTACATTGTTGTAATTTTACAAATTTCGTTGATGCGATTTTTATATTTTAGTTTTTTGAATTTTTTTCTCATATACAGTGCGAAAATTTCTTCCACAAGGGCCATTTTATTCCGTTTGTTTGCTTATCAGGCGTCATAACAGCAAAGTCACCAGTAATAGCGCTGTTAATGAGAGTGCTCTCAGTGTTGTCAATTTGCGCGATTTTAAATACAGTTTAAATTTTTACTGATTTTTTTGGTTTGTAGTTTCTAACTTTTCACCTTCAATTTAGAAGACACTACCGTTTAAGTTTAAGAATCGCTTTCGCAACAAATTTTTATTTGGTATAAAGAAATTTTTGTCAAGTGGCAACGCTGCCTTTTATTGCCTTATGCTGTCGTCACTCAGTCTCTCCAATTCTCTCATTGTTCAAAAATGCCCACGCATTTTTATGTGTTCGCTTAGTATTATTTTGTTGTTGTTGTTGTTGTGGTCATGGGACTGTCACTGTCAGACAATTGAAATATTTCAATTCAAATCTGCGCCCCTTTCTCCACTGGCGGCGCATTGTTTCGCATTCCCTCACGCTCATTGACTTTTCGGGCGCGTAATAGAATTGTTTTATGGCGTTTTTCACTGGCGGCCTTTGTTTTCGGTGAGAAACAGTAAATTGGCATTTCGTCAAATGACATGACGAGACCGCAACACTTGGCGGCGGTGTGTGTGTGGGTCAAGGTTTCGAGAAGAACAGCATGAATCACTTTGGAAACGAGCAAATATTATTAATACAATGAATGCCGATTTTGTGTGGCTTCGTTGCGTTAGTTTATTGATTGGATTTTGAATATTGAAATTTGAATTTAATATAAATTCAATTTTTTTAAATTCCAATTTTTACTTATTTGTAAGTGATTTTTTTGTAAATTGTTGTTTATTCCATTTTCAGAGTCCGAAATACCGAACGGATTCTGAGGTTGTGGTGTTACTGTCGGAAATGTTCGGTATCCCGAAACCTCGGTTTTGAAAATGCATTACAAAATCAGAAAACTTAAAATATGTTTTGTTTGCCTTCCATTGCGCACATCCCGCCATTAGTTTGAGTAGCACAAGTTTCTAAACACATCTCGCCGACCACAAGTGTGCGGTATTTAAATTACCAATTGCTTTCAGCAAATTCCCTGGCAAAATCATTTTTGATTGCCCTCATTGACAAGGGATAAGCAAAAAGTTTGTTAATGTAATGCTAAAATGAGTAAAATTTGCCACACTTTTGCGCTCCATCGACGTTGCCGGAGTAATTACTACCAGTTGCGTCAAGCTTCTTCAACTGCAAACAAGCAGCTGTGTCTTGTAGCCACCGCTTGCTATTACTCGACCCTGTTGCATCAGCGGCATCTGCATGCCCGCCTCCTCCATCCGCTCAGCGTAGTTGCGAACTCTTTGGCACTGTAAAATATTTTACATTTCAGCGCGACCGTTGGCGTTGGCGATGGCTTTTAGTTTTTAATTGCGAAACTTTCCGAATTTATTTGGTCATTGGCGGCGGCATCTTTGGCGAAGCGCAAGCGCGACTCGAATAACTTTGTTGCACTGGGTGCACATAGTTTTGGTGTGGAAGCATAAATTCGAGAGAATTCGCAATTTTATGTTTGTACTCTGATGAGACCATTCCTCTTATGTTTGTTGCTTCTTCTCAACGTTTGCGCGCTGTTTACTATACTCAGCGTTCTTCATTAACCTTTACTAGCCAACAAATTTCCACTACATATTGCCTTACTTCATACATATTCACATACAATTCTTCCCGCGGTCACGAAATTTCAACCGGAAACTCGCACTTTTGTTGTCCTCATCAAAGTGTCATTAGAGCTGTTGTTGTATGTAAAAAGTTTCAGAAGTCAACAGTCGAGGCGCCAAGTCGTCAAGCCGATTTAAGTTGAGTCAGCTGCAGCTGGTGACGCTTAAAATAACGTGATTGTATTCTGCTGCGTTGTGTTGTGGATTTATAACGGTTTGCCAGCACTTTGCTTTACTCCACTTTCTTTTTTCTGCACTTTCGCTTTGGTTTTAAGATACAAATGTAATGAAGCATAAAATTGTCAAGGTTATTTCTCGACAGGCATTCTACAAAATTATTTTGGTTTACTTGTGAAAGGTCTACGTATATTTCTTTTTTTTATTTTTTCGCTTGTAATAAGAAAGTATACAACCATATGAACTATGTATCTGGTGATGTCTGATGTATGTCGCCGCAATTCCGAAATCTCCACAGACTCTACCGGATCAACATATGTACTTACTTCCTGAGATAATTCTCAAAACTCAATATTCGCAATAGACGGCAGTTTTGGTTAAGCTTACCCATAGAAGGCGAAACCAAAGTGTTCTTTTGAAACGAAGAAACGACCAAGTGATACTAGGTACAATAAAGAAGGGCAAAGTGAAATCCGACTAATATTTTACTGCTCACAATCTAGTTTTGTTTCGAAGTGTTTAGTTTCTCGTCCTCTATATTCCGGCTGTCCTTCCTGCATTTTATCTTCTATCCGCTACTTTTTTATCAACTTTGTACGCCAATCAATTCAATCTACGCTAATTTTACATTCAACACACTCCTTCAGTAATTCACAGCTAGTCTTCATCTTCTCTTCTTGCCTTTCTGTCCATTTTGGTTGACAATTTAGCAGTCGTTTTATATTGTGACTTTCTTGATTGTCGTCTGCTCGTTTGCTCAGTAAAGCAATTTTCGTCTTCATCTACATGTTAAGATACATAGTAAGTACATCTTCTTCGGCAGACAAGCCGGTGCCATGACGGTTTTTCGCAGCTCCACAACTTTGCAATTAGTTCGTTGTGCATATGAAGAGTGAAGTAGGGTAAACAAAATGCGGAAAAAGAATTTTTGAGAGGGAAGCATTCAGGCAAATATAACAAATTTTTAACTAGAAATAACTACAAAATATGAATCGAAATTTGTTCAACTACTGGTTTTTAACGGCACAGACCACTCCTACAATAATAGCAAATTTATTGTTATTACTGTATCATTATCTTGACTATGAACTCCTAATTAAAGGCTTCAGTTGAGTATATTTATAGTAAATACACGTATAGCGGCAGCATGTTAATGCTTGTCGAATCGAGCAATCAGTGCCTTCTAACCACCCTCAACCCTAACATCAAACTTATCTATCCACAATATGCTTGCTTCCATCGTAAGTATTCCTCTTATCAACGATCCCAACTAAAATATTACAGCTTCATTCAGCTTTACTGGAGACTGCGAAAATTGTATTTAGTCGCCAATCAATTATTTTAATTAACCACACCAATAATGATTGCTCGCTGTTCACACTCAGTTGAGTGTACTCGGCGCTGCTCAACTCCACGACTTGCTTGGCTTGTATGCTTGATTTGATGCCGCCTGCAATTTTCACCCCAAGAAACGAGACATACATACATACATATATACAATAAGTTCCTTTGAAAATCCGAATACTTAGGAAACCCCACGACTTTATCAATACAGAAAGTAAATAGTAGATGAAGCAATTTATTTTCTCTTCTTTGAAGCTTTGAATATTCATATTCTTTTGAATTCATGCCCAATTAACCGTTGTCTTAGAAGTAAATGAGGACATTTAAAGCAAGAATATCAGGCGGAATTTAATAAGAACTGTATGGAAATAGTTATTACAAAGATTTTTTGTTAAGACGGCGAGTAAGAAGGAAATTTTGAACTATTTTTCCTACGTCCGATTCCAGATACGAGGCTGTTCGAAACGTCTATTATTTTGGACGAGTTCTGTACATACTCTTTAGAGAGCTACTTTGTCTGATGGTGGAACTTTCAGGGCATAATTTTACTTTTAAACCATGATTTTTAACGACTGATCAAAAAATGTAGGGATTCAAAAGTTTATACGTTATGGAAACGGAAGCTTTTATGGTATATGCTTGGCGCTCAAAAGTATGCTATGAAATAATCTATCTCTCAAAGTTTTTTTTTTAATAAAAATAGATAGTGTTGCCATCTTTTCGAAATCGGAATAAGTAATTTTAAATTGCTAACCATATTTTTTTGTCCATTTTATCTGCATAAGAATATACATTTATGTCTACATACCTCCCCACACAATTTCACATCCCATGCATTGTCTTGAACTTTTCGCACATATAATTTATAGATAACCTTCTACATTTTATTGTAACGGTTTCCCGCACAACCGCCAATAAATGTTCAAGGAATTTATTTAGGTCGAGCGGCTTCTTGTACGCTTTGTAGGGCTCCCGTACCTTTTGTGGTTGCTGTGGCTTTTGGTGTTGTGCATTTCTTGATAGTTTTCTTTTGACAATCAAGTTTCGCGGTTTTCTCCTTGCTTCGCTTTTGTGTGTCTGAAAATATTACTATTGTACTCTAAAATCTCGTTAGGTATACACAGCGTCTGCTTGACACCACCTGTCAGTAGACAACCAACAAGCAGATTTTGTAGTTGTTATTGTTGGTGCATTAACTTTTTATTGCTTCCAGTGTGAATGTCGAGGTTGCGGTTTTCAATTCACTTTATTTTTTCGTCAATTGAATTTTAATTGCGATTACATTTTTGTTTGTTGAAAATTCAAGCAAAAAGTCAGTTTTTCGCTGCTTTCACGAACACATGTGTATATGTAAGTATGTATCCATATGTGAAAGATTTGATTTGTGTTTATACCGTATAAAAAACCATTTCCGTTATATTGAGGCAACGCTACAAGTCTTTCCACTCGTTGCTTTGTCTTACAATCTTCCACTCACTCTCGCTCCACATTTCTTCCTCACATTTTTCCTTTCACAATTAAGTTTTCATTAACTCTTTGGCGTTTGCTCGCCCACTTACTGAAATGCCACTGTTGATTTGCCGAATTTTCCGTTGCGGTTACAGTTTGAATAATTTTCCTTTTATGCCTTTGTGCATTATGAGTTGGGAGAATTTTCAATTATTTTTAAACGAAAAGTTTTAATTTGTTTCGCCGCATAGAATATAGTCAAATAAAGCGCTCTCCGGCGTAAGATATGCCATACTCTGTTATTGTTGTTTTATTATAGCGGTTTGTTTATTTTGTAACCACCTCGGCCACTGCCTGCCGCTGCCGTTGTGGCGGTAAAATTTATTTCACTTGTTTATTATTGTAGCAACATCTTAGCACGGATGTCTGTAAGCATGTGTGTATATATGTGTGAGTGTATAGTATACACTCTTTAAGCGGCCTCATGCCGCGCGCTCCACACAAACACTCACACACAGCCACTTGACGTAAAATAATCAAAATTTGGCTAACAACATTTCAGCATTTTCGCCCTCGCGTCGTGTTTGCTTGCGATTTGCATATTAAATGTGAAAATTTTATTAGCCTCACTTGAAATTAACCCTTCCTACGCCTCGTACGCTACGTAACGCAACGCCGCAGCGCATGCATATGTGAGTACTTGAATCACTCTCAACAGGCACACAGTACGCACATCTACACCGAGTTTGTGGACTTCTTTATTTGTGACTTTCTTGCTAAATACTTTATTGGCATATCATCCCTGGCCCCCATTTTCACACTGCATCAGCCATCAGCCACAACACACCACACATTTAAAACAAATTGCCTTTTTAGAAATTCAAATGAAACAACTTCTAAGGCGCTTATTTACATGCATATACGCTGCCGTTTGGCCTTGCACCCCCGCCCATCGGCACTTGATAATTTTGTATTTGTATTCAAGCGACACTCAAAAATTTTTAATTAGAAAATCCAGCTGTACGTCTCTCTGCCACCTTCGCCGCTGCTTCGGTGTTTGCTTCTCGGTATGTGTGTGCTTGCGTGCGCGTGCCACATGGCGCTCTGAGCGCATAAGCTCGTATTTTGACAAAATTTGTTGACATTTAAAATTTATTTAACCTCACACTGTTTGCTACCCGGCACGGGGAGAGGATTGGAGGTAAATTCTCCCCAATGTTGGTGGTATTGTCGACAGCAGCCGCAACATAATCACGTGCCGGTATACAAGCACGCACACTTACCGAGCGGTAAAGTAACACAGAGCCAGTAGGAAATTAAAGGTAATAAGGATATTCCTTCTTCCTTCCTTCCTTCTAACAATTCTATTTAATAAAGAAATTTTACCTAATTAAATGAATGAGGAGCTGGAACTATTACTTTTCAAGGCCCCGGATATCGAACTCAGTGCCTAATAGTAATTTTTCACCCAAAATATCGGTAAATCTCTCATATATTTTAATGTCATTCAGAGGGGATGTTTTTTCTTCTAATAATGCTCTGTACCAAAAATGTGTAAAATATAGGTTAATAAGGTTAAAAAATACGGTGGGTTTTATTCCTCATAAATCGGTTAATATGTGAGATATCTTAGCCAAATTGTGTGCGTATTATTGATGAGCGATATTTCACTACAGGTGATTTTTTCACTGTGATTGCGAAATCGCATACAGCAACTGTAATTAATTTTTGTAAATAGCAGTGAATTAGAATCGCAATGGCAGTTCAATAATTTGAGTTCGATCACAGTACCTATAGAGAAGTTCAGTGCTTTTGTTCAGTAAGTCTAATTCGATCACTGTAGCAATCACAGTTCAGTAGCAATAGCAATGTTAGTTGCGATTTCGATCATTTCGGGTGCGGTGATTACGAAAGCAGTTAAATCTACCCAACATTTATTAATTAGTTAATTGTGATTACAAAAGCAGACACATTTTTGGATATTGTTAAAATTAATAAATATGAAAATGTAAAAAATTAAAAAAAAATGTGGATTGTAAATTCTAATAAATTATTTTTTGTAGCGATCGCAATAGCAATATAAAATCACAGTGATTCAAACAAATCAATATCGCTCATCACTAGAGCGTATAGTCTTGGATATATTATACCTTGGTAATGAAAATGAGTGAAATCGGACCAGGTATTCCTCCAGGCCTCATACACGATATATAATTAGGCATTTCACAAGCTTTGTTGTATGTCTTATGTCATATATTTTATTTCTGTTGTATGTCATATTTCTACACTTATAGCGTTTTCTTTTCTCGATGAAAATGCTGCCTTTTTATATTTCAACATTATACAAATGCTGTACTACCTTTTTGAATGTTTTCCATTTTTACGTGATAAAAGAACAGAGAAATGTCTTCCTATTATGCTAGTCAACTCTCATCCACAATTTGAAAATCCGAATACAGGGCAGAATAAATGTTACATTTCTTTGAGAAAAGAAAACGCTATTAATCAGCTGATAGTGAAAAAATTAAGAAGGCAGAAATGCTATATATCCGCGATTCACGATAAAAAATCATCAATATATATATGCGATCATCACATTTTGGCCTTAGCAAAAAAAAAACAACGATTTTTACTGAGGCCAAAACCAGATATATGTCCGTATTTTCCAGATATATACAATTTGCGGTATAAATCGGTGTTCGGGCAGAAGGGCACTGACCGACCCAAAAAAACCGGTTCTTCACAGAAAACCGACTACCCACTCGTCAAAGTTTTGCCCCAAAACGCCCCAAAGCCCCACCCACCGACCGCCCACACTGCCACGAGTGTGTCCCAAAAAAACCGGTTCCAAAAAGTAACCGGTTACTGCAGTACTAGGCATATCCCGCAAAAAAACCGAAAAAATTCGGCAGCAAGTCGGTAGGGGTATAGAATAGCGAACTCAAGAAACATACCACGCAGTGTTGTATAAGTCATATTTTAATTTTGCATGTGAAACAACAACAGTGTTGATATGACAGTCATAAAAAAATATGGCAATATGACGATATGACACAATATGACACCTTGTGAATACCCTAAATGATTTTCATTATTCGAATGGATTTTATTGTGTTTTATATAATAAAATAATACAATTTCGTGGAAACAGAAATTTCTTTCTAAATTTGTTTAAAATGTTCTCCGTTCAGCTGACTATCACTTTGGCGTCGCAAAGCTTTAGCTATCCGCGCTCCGAGATGGTAGAGCGTACTACACCATAAGTCCTTTGGAAATTTGAATTTCCTACTGGGTTATGGCACAAGCACTTGAAATTATAAAATTCGTGAATCGCGAGCTAAGCTAAATGCGGCAATTAGCATACGCAACATGCAAAGCAATGCGTCGGAAGGCAACTCGTAATGAGGGGTGGCAGGGGAAAAGCAATGGCGGCTGTTGCTGGTGCCGTTACTGTGGATCGCCACTTGCCATCATTTCATTACACGCTTTGTTAGTGTTGTTAGACTTGTAAATTTGTATGTATGCATGTATGTACAATGTGTATGTGAGCACCACTGACAAACATATACATATGTATACATAGGTGAGTGTGCATTTTGGTGGAGGTTGTTGCGCCTCGCCGTGTGTCATGTGAATTGACACGATAAGCTACATAAAATTCAATAGCAGCAACAACAAATTACCAGCATTATTGCCTCCCCCGTCGACGCTTCACTGTTTTGGTTTATTATGTTGGCATTGTTGTTGTAGCTTTTATGTTGCAAATGATTTTATATTTAACAACATGACTGTGTGTGTGGGTGCTTTGTGCTTTCATCTGGCGTTGCGTGTATTTGACTGCAGCATCGCACATTTTATGTGGTGTGATGCACAAGTTGTTCACACACATACGTACATACATATCACATACAATACACTCACATGCATGCTCATGCGTTTGTTTGCTTGCCTGTTTGCAAGTCTATTAGCGTAGAAATCACGTTTCATTTGCTTTGATAAAATTTTTACAGTAAATTACTTGCCTACGACACAAAAGCGAACGAACACACATACATACATATTTGCTTGGTAAAATACCACAAGTACTTGTTAATAAAGTGACATACTGAGCAACGATTCGACTACAAGTGGTATAAGAACGAGTGAATTCATAGCACTCAACATAAATACATATGCATGTATGTGTGTATTTCTAGCTGCAATTGTAAATATGTAGACTGTGTTTTACTTTTGAACTACTTCGAAATCAATCCACAACTAGTTCCATTCGGTTGAGTACTAGTTAAACTCTCGCAACCTGTTGCACAGAGTATAATAGTTTTGTTCACCTAACGGTTGTTTGTGTCACCAAGAAATATAAGAGTTAGATATGGGGTTATATATACATAAATGATCAGGATGACGAGTAGATTTGAAATCCGGATGTCTGTCCGTCCGTCTGTCCGTGCAAGCGATAACTTGAGTAAAAACTAAGATATCTTAATGAAATTTGGAACACATGTTCCTTGGCACCCTGAGGAGGTTGCTTTCGAAAATGGGTAAAATCGGTCCACTGCCACGCCCACAAAATGGAGGAAACCGAAAACCTATACAGTGTCATAACTAAGCCATAAATAAAGTTATGAAAATGAAATTTGGAACATAGGATCCCATTAGGGAGGGGCACATTTTGATGTAATTTTTTTGGAAAAGTGGGCGTGACCCCGCCCCCAAATAGGTTTTTTGTATATAACTCGTTTCTTTTAGCCATTTCCTTATACAGTCCAAAAATTAAAGAAATCGGATAATAACCACGCCCACCTCCCATACAAAGGTTAGGTTGAAAATTACTAAAAGTGGGTTAACTCCCTAAAGGAAAACGTCAGAAACACCAAATTTTACATAAGAAATGGCAGAAGGAAGCTGCATTGAGATCTTTTTACAAAATGGAAAATGGGCGTGGCGTCGCCCACTTATGGGTCAAAAACCATATCTCAAGAACTATTCGACCGATTTCAATGAAATTCGGTATATAACACTTTCTTGACACCCTGATGATACGGGTGGAATATGGGCGAAATCGGTTCACAACTACTTCTACTTCCCATATAACTCAATTTTGAATTCCACGAATTGAACGAATCAGATTCACTTTATAATGTAATCATAAGGAACCAATGAAGCTAGCGGAATAAAACTTTACACAAATACTGTATTTGAGCTGTGACATCACTTTTGAAAAATTGTCAAAATCGGACCATGACTTTTCAAGGCCCCTGATATCGAACATGAAGAACTCAGTGCCTAAGGTTAATTTTTCACCGAAAATATAGGTAAATCCCTCAGATATTTTAATGTAATTCATTCCCTCTGAATTTTTTTCTTATAACAGTTTCTCTCTGTACCTGAAATGGTAAAAATCGGGTCATAACTTCCCCAGATCCCATATACCTAATTATAAGTAATATTAAATGAAGTGAGCGTATAGTCTTCGATACATTGTATCTTGGTGGTGATGATTTTCGTTATTCTATTGGACTTTATGCCGAATATATGGGTTAAATTGTGAGTTATCTTAATAAAATTACATCAATAAATTGCGAGAGTATAAAATGTTCGGTTACACCCGAACTTAGCCCTTCCTTACTTGTTTTTATTTCAGCTTGTACGACACAAAGCCTACCTTTTCATACACATGTGTGTATGTATATGTAAGTATATAAAAACTTACGAAAATATCGGTACATATGTATCTACCGAAATGTCACATATGTATGTCTAAGAGCAGACGCAGTTCTTTGCTTTATTAAATGTACGCTGTCACATTTTCGATTGTTGTTAGGTTTGTTGTTCATTGGACATTTTGTTGTGTCAGCTAATTTACGGGTGCTCCCAGTTTGAGTTCATTTTTACGCTAATGACTTTGCAGCCTCAAAACTCATAATTAACAGACTTCCCGAGACATTCGTGTTTAGCAAATTTGTACAGTTCACTTTGCTGTTTTGGACATTCATTTTGTTGGTGCTGCGTGTGTTATCAGCTGCAATGAATTATGGAGATTTATTTAAAATGTATACAGAAATGTTAATAAAGTGTAAATTCTGATTTATGCTTACATACATACATATGTATGAAATAGACGCTGCAAATATGAAAACGGTCATTGACACTCTCCTTCTATTCGCTCACTACTATTTGTATTGCTTAACTGGTATAAACTAGCTAATGACTTTGTAGAATAATAAAATACTTCTCGTTGTTAGTATTACGATACTTCTTCCATGGCTACAATGAACGCTTTCGGCATCTATCAATAGTGGGAAATTCCGGTTGATGGCTTGATTTTGTATAAATGTGATTGGGATTTATGAAAAAAAAAACAATTAAAAAATAATAAAACGCACAAAGTAACAACAAATTTAAACTCTTATCGGTTTTAAAATATTTGTTTTTATAAATAGAAAATTTATAAATTTTTGGCAAAATGTGATGAATAATATTTTTTCCTGGAAATATATAAAACAATAAAAACCTAATATTTAAATTTTTTCAATGGAAATGGTTTTTTAGAATCGTTCACCGAAAAATATATTTTTAAACAACTTAACCCTCTTACGACCTTTCTAATTTGCTTTTTGAGTGGCTAACTCTGACTGATTTAAATGGCAGCACAGTGTAATAAAAACGTTATCCAATATTATGAAACATTATAATTTAACGAGTTAGTAATATTAACAAACAAACACATTCTTAATCCTCGTATGCATATTAAAATATTAAAAAAATTTAGAAACCACAAACTGCATATTAAATTGTTGCTCAGCTTGCTGTTGCTTCTTAAATTTGTTTATTATTGTTTTTACAAACTTTAAAAATTTCCTTATGATTAAACATTAAAATGATTTATTCAAAATTAAAATTCTTGTCATCACTGCTTAAGCACTTAAATGTAACAAATTAGTTTATTATAACTCAGTATGAGCTAAAAATCAATTAGGACTTCCCACTGAGTCCGTATTTGTCCAAAAGAATATTTTCCTCACCATTTCCATTAACAGTGCTTGCATAGTTTTGTATACTAATTAATATTGTATCACATAACAAGAAAATATTTGTTTTCATCATTTGCATTCACACACACACACATACATACATAAATACGCATTGACTTTTATAAATGTAAAGAGCATTTCACAATGCTTCTATTTAATGACAAATAAAATACCAAGTAACTCGTTAAAATATTTACCTGAACTGTGCAAATATTGTGTTAACCTCTTCAGTTCTGTGAAAGAGTATAAAATAATACAATAAAAGTGAAGTTGGACATATCTCATGTTTTTGTTGTAATAGTACATATATTGTTTTTTATACTCTCGCAACAAAGTTGCTACGAGAGTATTATAGTTTTGTTCACATAACGGTTGGTTGTAAGTCCTAAAACTAAACGAGTTAGATATAGGGTTATATATATCAAAATGATCAGGGTGACGAGTAAAGTTCAAATCCGGATGTCTGTCTGTCCGTCCGTGCAAGCTGTAACTTGAGTAAAAATTGAGATATCTTGATGAAACTTGGAAGACGTATTTCTTGGCACCATAAGAAGGTTAAGTTCGAAGATGGGCGTAATCGGACCACTGCCACGTCCACAAAATGACAATAACCGAAAACATATAAAAAGCTATAACTCAGCCATAACTTAAGCTATTGAAGTAAAATTTGGTATGAAGGATCGCACTATGAAGGGGCATATGTGGATGTAAGTTTTTTGGGGTAGTGGGCGTGGCCCCGCCCCCTACTAAGTTTTTTGTATATATCTCGTAAACTACTAAAGCTATATCTAAGAAACTTTCTAGAGTCGTTTCTTTTATGTACTATCTTATACAGTCCAAAAATGGAGGAAATCAGATTATAACCACGCCCACCTCCCATACAAAGGTTATGTTGAAAACTACAAAAAATGTTTTAATTCAGTAAGGAAAACCACCACAAGCCTTAAATCTCATTAGAAAAATGGTACAGAAGTGCTGCATTCAAAATGGTATACAAAATTTTAAATCGGCGTGGTTCCGCCCACTTATGGGTCAAAAGCCATATCTCCGAAACTACTCGACCAATGTCAATGAAATTTGGTTGTTGTGAAAATAGTCCAAATCGGTTCACAACCACGCCTACTTCCCATATACCAGAACTCTGAAGTCGGTCTGAATAGTTTACTTTGCAATATATAAAGTTAGTACTAGTGAAGATATCGGAACAGAACTTTGCAAAAATACTGTATTTAAAGAGTGACAGCGCCCTTCTAAAAATCGTCCAAATCGCTCCATAAGTTTTCAAGACCCTATATATCGAATATGAGGACCTCAGTGCTTCTAAAAAAATTTTTTACCGAAATTATAGTTAAGTCTCTTAGATATTTTGAAGAAATTTTGTGGGAATATGTTTCTTCTAATAATATGTCTCCGTGCCAACAATGAGTGAAATCGGGTCATAACTTCATCTATCTCCCATATACCTAATAATAGGGTTTTCAAACTTTCAATGGATTTTTTACCATATATATGCCGAATATGTGAGTCAGATTGTTTGTTATATTAATAAATTTAAATAAATAAATTGCGAGAGTATAAAATGTTCGGTTACACCCGAACTTAGCCCTTCCTTACTTGTTTCTATATATGTATATATTTATATATGTTTGTATATCGAATTAATTTTGCTACTCTGTATCTTATCAAATTTAGTCAAAGGCTTATAATTAATATGCAATAATTATTTCAAATTTATCGTTACAAAATTATGGAAACATTATCTTTGTAAAAATGCATATTAATTTGCTTTTTTTTTGGGTTTACTAAAGTTAATTACCATATGTTTGTATAGAATACATTTGCAATGCCCCACATTATTCTATGCTAAATATGTATATATACTATACTAAGTAATTAAAAAATATATTTTTTCTTTCACATTTCTGCCTGTAACCCTCTGTGGTTCTTGAGCCTATATTTCTAAGAAATAAACAAAAAACTACTTGCAAGTTCGTTTCTAAAATTCCGAAAATCAATATGTTTTAGAACTAGTCGGAAACTGCTGGATTTCTGTTCGAACTGTGACATGACCGGTGTCAAAGGATACCACAAGTTGCTGGTAAAAAAGAGAGGAGAGAAAATCGGTTTTTACTAATCACAAAGTAGTTTATTATTAGTTTTGCTAGTTCAGTTGATTTGACCACAGGGTACTTACTCACAAATCCATATTTGCAATTTTTGTGCACGGATGCTTTAAATGCAAATCAGTACTGTTATTATCTTTTAATTTAAATGAATTGAAAATTATTGCACAACTATGAATGATTATACCAATACTTGACATTTATGTCATTTATGTGTTTATTTTGGTCTCTGTTTTGCAATTTTCATATTTAATAGCAACGATTTATAGCCTGCGACATACATACCCAGGTTGCAGCAACTGATGCGCTTGTTGATGTCTATCCATACAATTTGTACTATATTTCAATTTTTGAATTTTCCATCATTTTATATTTACCGATAGGTATTAATGTTGTGCAGTGTCATAAATGCACGCATACTATGTACATATTTATATATGTATGTATATTTAAATGTGTGTGTATGTATATCACTCTAGATATTTTTCCTGAGTTCATATACATATTTCATTTGCGTTTATATTTAAATCGCGTTTAGTCCGATTGCAATTCCAAATACATGACAAAATTGTCCAGAGAATCGAAAACAATAAAATAAATTACCAAAAAATTAATTTTTATTTTACAGTTGCTTCATATGATATTTGCTGGAAATTAAATGAAATATTTGACATCAATTTCCGATATATTTTTATTAAGCAATGAGAAGCAGTGGTTGAATATTTAGCTGTAATATAGAGCTGAAATCACTCTAAAAGCGTTATTCGATAATTCATTGCCAATTTATGATTTTTAGTTGTAACGTTCAAAGTGCAAGTGTGATGATTTAATGATTACTTAACACATATTACATATGTAGTACATATAAAAGGTGATCCATTTCGAGGTTCCCTACTTAAAAAAAAAACACAAAAATTTCAAATGTAATGGGGAATGTTTATTATCGTTCGAAAGAATATTCTTTGGTAGTTATTTTTTAAAGATTATCATTTTCTAATATTGGCCGCGGCTACGTCTCAGATGGTTCTGGTTCATCCGTTGATTCCAATTTTCGATGACTCGTTCAAGCATTTCGACAGGTAACTGGCGAATGACATGCGTGATGTTATGCTCCAAGGCCTGCATTGAAGCGGGATTGTCCGCATAGACTTTAGGCTTTACGTATTGCCACAGGAAAAAGACACACGAGCTTGGTGCCCAATCGACTGGTCCAAAACGTGAAATCATCTGCTCACCGAGTTGCTATCACAGTAGACAAAAAATCCTAATCAAACCGACAACGCAATTCAAAGCTTCAAACGAGTACTAAATAGAAAAAATTTACGAAATTTACACGAAATTACAAAAAAATTCGATCGAATATAACAATTTTTTTTATATCAATGCCAGATTGCATATCCAACTGCCAAGAACGGCAGCAACTTAACGAAGCTTTATTATGCGTGGCATTGTGTTGAAATTATAACAACTGCCAATAATACTGTTAATCACATAAAATGTGCGCAATTTCCCTTGAATGCCGTACAAAAACCCCAGACGAGAAGTACCGTTGTAAGTAAATGTTACGCGCTGCTGTTATTGGACACACCCACTAAGTGCTTAAGTGCATTGCAGTCGTCTTTATGTATATGCATACATATGTAAGTCGCTGGCCGTCATAAGTAGCCACATGCATTTTTATGAAACTCGCTGCTCCAGCTGTAAAGCCTCATTTGTCGCTGCACGGTGTATTTAACATACATAATGTGATTGTATAAGGTTGTGTGTGTGTCAGTGTGTGTACGCGAGTGGTTGCATGCAACTGTGTATGCCTTTGGGCTATTGGGCAGTTTGCGCTTCAAACAGTTGCAACAATAGCCGTCGAACAAATAACCGTTTAAATGTCATGTGCAATCTGCAACGCACACAGCCACACGCGATTGCAAATATGCATATGTATGTACATATAAGCTCAAAGCCGCTGTTGACAGTATATAGCCATATTAATATGGATGGTTTTTACTAAAGCTTTAAAGCTCTGCGACTATGCGGTATTTTTATACTCTCGCAACCTGTTGCACAGAGTATAATAGTTTTGTTCACCAAGAAATATAAGAGTTAGATATGGGGTTATATATACATAAATGATCAGGATGACGAGTGGATTTGAAATCCGGATGTCCGTCTGTCCGTGCAAGCGATAACTTGACTAAAAATTAAGATATCTTAATGAAACTTGGAACATATGTTCCTTGGCACCCTGAGGAGATTGCTTTCGAAAATGGGCAAAATCGGTCCACTGCCACGCCCACAAAATGGCGAAAACCAAAAACTTATAAAGTGTCATAACTAAGCCATAAATAAAGTTATGAAAATGAAATTTGGAACATAGGATCCCATTAGGGAAGGGGACATTTGGATGTAATTTTTTTGGAAAAGTGGGCGTGACCCCACCCCCAAATAGGTTTTTTGTATATAACTCGCAAACCAATAAAGCTATATAATCCAAACTTTCTGCATTCGTTTATTTTAGCCATTTCCTTATTTCCAAAGGTTAGGTTGAAAATTACTAAAAGTGCGTTAACTCACTAACGAAAAACGTCAGAAACACCAAATTTTACATAGGAAATGGCAGAAGGAAGCTGCACTGAGATTTTTTTTACAAAACTAGAACTATTCGACCGATTTCAATGAAATTCGGTATATAACACTTTCTTGACATCCTGATGACACGGGTGGAATATGGGCGAAATTGGTTCACAACTACATCTACTTCCCATATAACTCAATTTTGAATTCTTTTGATTCGTTCACTTTATAATACATATATACATTAGGAACAAATGAAGATAGCGGAATAAAACATTACACAAATACTGTATTTGAGCTGTGACATCACTT
This sequence comes from Zeugodacus tau, assembly GCA_031772095.1. Taxonomy (NCBI): domain Eukaryota; kingdom Metazoa; phylum Arthropoda; class Insecta; order Diptera; family Tephritidae; genus Zeugodacus; species Zeugodacus tau. Next base: position 5,001,393 of record CM062649.1, on the reverse strand, counting down.
GTGGAAAAATTGTCAAAATCGAACCATGACTTTTCAAGGCCCCTGATATCGAACATGAAGAACTCAGTGCCTAAGGGTAATTTTTCACCGAAAATACAGGTAAATCCCTCAGATATTTTTATGTAATTCATTCCCTCTGAATTTTTTTCTTATATAACGTATATATTTTTCTTAATATAACTTATAACAGTTTCTCTCTGTACCTGAAATGGTAAAAATCGGGTCATAACTTCCCCCAGATCCCATATACATAATTATAAGTAATATTAAATTAAGTGAGCGTATAGTAGATTTCGATTTCCTATCGAAATACGTTGTATCTTGGTGGTGAAAACGAGTGAAATCGGTTTAGGAATTACCTCAGTCCCCATATACTATTTATGATGATTTTCGTTATTCTATTGAACTGTATACCGAATATATGGGTCGAATTGTGTTATCTTTATAAAATTACATCAATAAATTGCGAGAGTATAAAATGTTCGGTTACACCGAACTTAGCCCTTCCTTACTTGTTTGCAATAATAACTATTTGCTGGATTTTAAACAGGTTATGTTGCATATGCGTTGATTTTATTAGTTGCAATGGAATATCATCTCACTTGTCTTTTACTATTTATACTAACTCATTAGCTTATTGTTAGGATACAGTAAAGTGTAATTTTCTTTATTAAAATTATTCGTTTACTTTAAGAGAATATTTTAGGTAGGAGGGACACATTTCAATTAAGTTTAGTAAAGTCTCTGTGCACTTCTAATTTGAATTTATATATGTATGTATGTATAACGTTTACTTTCTTTCCTTTCTAAATTGTAGACTTTTTTATTGATCTAATATATTTTCTCTACTTTCAGGTATGTACCAAGGTTCTTGACTTGCACTACTTCCGGCAACATTTTAAGAGTCGCCGAACACATCTAGACTATACCTACGAATATTTCTTGTATTATTATAGTATGTAGATATCATCGCGAAGCAGTTCTATGGCAAATCTTTGAGAAGGTGAATCCTATGTATTAAACTATGTATTTTATTTGAGTTTTTAAAAAATCGTATTTATTAACTCATGCACTTACATTACGCAGGCTTCAAATTATTTCAAAAGCTATCTATCTAAGAACTTGGTTGGCTACAGTCTTGCGTGATCAACAGACTGTTTAATAACATTTCCACCCGCATATCCCTTAAGTTTTTCTTCCAATACGTTTTCCATCTGCGACACCTAAGCAAATGCAAAAATGTAAAATAAATTAAAAAAAAAAACAACAACAACAAATAAGGAAAGCAACCACATTAGGCGAAATTCCAAGAAAACTTGGAAAAAGCATAAACAAATTGAACCATGCGAAAATAAATTAAACGAAGTACTCGCTTGTAAGCAATCTGAAATGACTTGCAAATTCGCCTTCTTTGCGTGCACAAATGTTCAACTAACGGAAAAATGTATTGTGCTTACTCGTACATACTTACATACATATGTATATTCATTACCAACTTGTAGTACATATTTCAAGGCGTTGCTGAGCTCATTTGCATTTTAATTTGATTTCGATTGGCCGACAAGCGATTTAACACTCGCGCGTATGAGTGTGTGTTACCATATGCAAATCTTAGGAGCGTGCTTATAAAATCTAAATTTATACGCCCAAACGGTTGTCCGCCTCAAGTAATGTGTGATTTTGAGTATTTGGTATGTATTGTTTGTGTAAATCCCCTGTTTATTTCCGTGCACTCACTGATGAATCAGCAAAGACATCCCCTCAGCTTAATATCTGTAAGGGGGGTAAGGAGCGTAGATTTTATAGTTTTGTCTTGTGCATATACAGATATTCTGGCTTTTTGTACTAACTACTTTAAAAACGATGTGTGTTTGTTGTAAACGAGAGGGCAAAGCATATTCAACTATCATCATCGGGTTATTATTGATAGAGATGGGATTTAATTTGTTTTGGAGTATTAGAAAAAGAAATGGAAAATTAGCTTTTAGAAACGAACAAATAAGTAGTAAAACTTGATATTTGTATCCATATCCATATATGTATGTAGACACATGTTGTTGCTTTCAAATACATTTTTTTGACAAGGGAGCCAGGCCCAAAATGTGAAGTGGCAATTCCGAAAAGAGTATGTACTTCAAATCAGTTTTTCTTCCGGTATATTATTATTTACAGTTATATTATTTCTAAGAGTTCTCTTAGAGCTGTTACAGACGTGTCAACTCCTGTTGCGGCAATTTTTAGTTTATAAGAGAGAGGGCGACGAAGGGAGGCGCGATCTTCAGAGTTGACACGTCTGAAACAGCGCTTAGCGGATTGTCTGAACAGTAATAATACTTGCATCCTTTCACTTGGTCCATGACTCTCTTTCATATCTTGGAAACCGATTTCCTTGGGCGAATTTGAATGCAATTCCCCCAAATTAAAAATTAAAAGTACAAATATTTTCAAAACGATTTAAAACTTCTGAATTCACCACATTTTTTTTATTGACAACAAAGCAGGTTAAATAAATAACACTCGGCATCTGACACCGAAAGCCTGCAAATGAGTTGAGTGCGTTGAATTGGGTTGAGTGGCGCGTTGAGTCATTACAGTTAGTTGAGAACACGCGTAATGACAGTTATTTGCGTTTATTGTACAAGTTACAGGAACCAATTAAATGACAATAAAGGAGATAAAATATAAAAACACAATAATTAACAAAAAATATATGAAATAAAAGGAAAAAATTTAATTCAAAATTAGCACATTTATGTTAATATGAAGAGCGGCATTAAAAATCTCTATGCAAATTTGCTAAGCACATGCAAAAACAAAAAAATAAATAAAAACAATTAAAAGAAAACAAAACGTGAACGCTAAGAACCTGTGCTGCTGCTGCTGACTTCTACCTCCGAAGGGTAGTTGGACTGCGCGCGGTGCAAAAGTCGCCGAGTTGTCGAACCGGTTGAGCGGGTGCAAACAAAGCAACATTTTCATTCCTATAATGTGCTTTCAACGATAAACAAAACAATTTCTGCGCACAAATGAATATTAATTAATATTCGCAATATAAAAAACCAAAATAGATAACAATGCGACTGCTATCCACTAAGTTTGCTGGTAACAACAACAACAAAATCATTGCATTATTAAAAATAAATTCGTTGTACTATATTTAAATAAAAGCTTATGCTATACACTGCCTTGATACAATGGGATTTCTCGACTTCCCTTAGTCGCTTTATTTGTGACACTTCAAAGCCTTTTCTTTGTTGAGATTTTTTTTTTCGATTTGTGAAAAACAATGGAAATGTGCATATGTTTGTATGTATTTCCTTAGTTCGTAAAAATTAATGATGAATATTTTTAAAATGTACGATACTTGTGAGGGTAGAGATCGTTGACTCCTACGCTTATAATAAATATGAATGGAATATGCTTGATGCGGTAGAATTATTTCATATGATTGAACTTTATTTTTATTTTTTTATATTTAAAATATTTTATTATATCTTAATATATAAAAATCCAGTGTCCGTGTGTATGTTCCGAATGAACTCAAAAACGAGTCAACCGATATTCATGAAAGTTGGCATATACATGTAATTTGGTCTGCCTTAGATGATAGGATAGTTATTATTCAAATTAATCGTCTCCACAATTAATAATTAACATTTTGTTTTATTTCTAATTTACAGTTAAATATGTAAATATAATATAAAAATGAATTGTTGAATTGTGTTCGTTAGTCTCGCAAAAAGTCGAGAACGGCCAAACCGATCTGGCTAATTTTAGTCTTGAAATATTCGTGGAAGGCCAGGAAAAGTTTAGAGAGTGAGTAAATATGGGAAAATTGCGAGGAAGATAATAATAAGAGAATTTTATTCAAGTTGACTAGAATTAGGTATTGTGTCGATAGCCCTAAGCATTTTGTAACAAATAAGGAAGGGCTAAGTTCAGGTCCAACCGAATATTTTATACTCTCGCAATTTATTGATGTAATTTTATTAAGGTAACACACAATTTGACCTATATATTCGGCATAAAGTCCAATAAAAAATCATCAAATATAGTATATGAGGCCTGATGTAATTCTAGAACCAATTTCACTCATTTTCACCACCAAGGTCATTCGGCCTTGAAATTACTCCTAAATTGCAAATGAACGAAACACCAGTCGGCAAAATCGCCAAAAATAGAGCTATAACGAAGATTTTCAAAATATTCAAGAAGTCGCTGGAGGTCTTGCACAGGACTTTAACCTTTAACTACTGAGGTAAAATATTTGGGCGTAGTTACTGAGGTGGGGTAAATTTTACCCCTTTATAATCTATAAATAATTTTTGTCAACGAAAATTTTTTTTAAATTTATTTGTTTTTAATTGTAATAACATAAAACACATTTTTAAATGAATAAAACAATAAATTTAAAAAAATCGAACTTCTAGTTTAACAAAACAAGGACTTTCTTTCATAGCCACTTTTCTTAAAACTAAAAAACAAACTACGAGGTGTAAAATTTACCACCACCTCAGTAGTTAAAGGTTAAAAGATCTTGATTGTCAATGAACGTTTTTGGTGGGGCCAGGATTCTGTTAGCAGGTGATTTACGCCAGACTCTTCCAATTATTCCTGGATCAACGGGATAATCGCATGCCTAAATCATTTATTTTGAGGCGACACATAGACAATCGCCAATTAACAACTAACATATGAGGCTTTTTGCAACAATATCAAATTGTGATTGTAGAAGCAGTTGGAAATGGTAGGGTCGCAGTTGACACCTCGATGGATTAATAACATTTCCAACAGATTTCTGTCACTTCATTGACTCGAAAGAGAAGTTTTCCTGACATGAAACCTCAATATGATAACCATAAATGACTGATTGAAGGACCTTTATTGGTGGTAAAAAAAACAAAGATATCGATGTTCTTAATGCGACAATTTAGAATTTCGGTCCAGGAGAGTTGACACAGCTACAAACCAGGATGACGTAGTCAATTATCCCAAACTATTTAAATTTGCCTTACTATCACCACTCTCTTTGCAATTAAAAGTAGTGTGAGTTGTCATCATGCTGCGTAACATAAATCGACCTTGAGTAATCAATATCGTCGCCGAAGCCAAGATTGGACCAACTTAATTTAATGTATACCTTAGCCACAACAACGTGTGGCCGGGTCTGCTAGTACATATATATATATATTATATTGTCCATGTTAAACATTGCAACCGTTAGAAAAGTTAAAAAATTGCTACAACAACGAAGGCAATTTAAAGTTCCCACCTAACTGTTGGCATTACGGTACATGAGTTCATCTTTCATTGCTCCCTAATTTGCATATTCAAGTGAATTCTGACACACAATTAAGATTTTGAGTTCTTTCCACTTTATAAGAATATTCAACTCGTGATGCAGCACTTTGAGCAATTCTTTGCTTACCATTTGTGTATATCCATACATATGTATCTTAATCACCTCATAAACGCATCATAACTAAAAAGAAAAATATAAAAAAAATATTAATAAAAAACAAAAATTTTTTTTTTTTTACAACAGTTAGATCAACAGCATTTAGCTCAGCGCACCGTTAACAGTTAAACAACTTTATGTAAATATGTATGTATATAAAAAAGAGAAAGAAAAGCGGAAAATGTAGGCCAACATTATTAGCGGCAGTTGAAACTGCCAACAAAGCACAAAAAGTAGGAAGAAGCAGCAATTCATCCACGTCATCTCACAGTGCTCGTGCGATTATCTGACGTGTCGTCGCTACAACAAAAGCAAGCCGCACAAAAGCACATTTAAAATAAACACTCACACATACATACATACATACATATAAGCATGTGTATAAATGTACTCACGTATTAGAAACACTTTAGGTAAACATTGTTGCCTCTCGGCGCTGTTTACATCGGCTGATAATGGGGCTTAAGCGTTCCTAGAAGACACCCAGCAAAAGTTGTTGATGCTGTCAAACGTAGCTAAGCCACATGTTTTGTTGCTGGACACATGCTCTCACATACATATGTACATGTTGATAACGATTAGCGAGCGCATTAAAAAGTGATAATCATAATAATGAAGATGAGGCGAACTTTAAATTGGCTCTTGCGTAAGCTTTACGTGTACTTGTCTTGCAATGCTGCTGCTCTTCTTGCTTTAAAGCATTTATACACTAGAAGAAATTATCGACATTAAAGTGTTAGATCTACAACTTTTCTTCCGCCGTTTTCCAATAGATGTCTCTAGGGTCAAGCACTGGTCGATTAAATCGTTTTATATCGATCTAGGACATTTGTGTCAACATTAACCCAACAAAATATTTGTAGTGATCTGTTTGCATCCCAAACTTATTCTCAACTGAAAATGTCACTTTTTGAGCCGAATTCTCGACGTTTGCGAGAATTTCTCTAGGGTCAAGCACTGGTCGATTAAATCGTTTTATATCAATCTTGGACAATTGTGTCAACATTAACCCAACAAAATATTTGTAGTGATCTGTTTGCATGCCAAACTTATTCTCAACAGAAAATGTCACTTTTTGAGCCGAATTCTCGACGTTTGCGAGAATGTCTCTAGGGTCAAGCACTGGTCGATTAAATTGATTAAATCGATTAAATCGTTTTGCTTTTCTTTTTTAATTCCAAGAAAAGTGCGGCTGAGGCTCATCGACATTTGTAACATCGACATTTGTAACCGTTTTTATACAAAAAAAAACTAAAATTTACAAAAAAAACGGCGGAAGCAAAATTGTAGACCTAATATAACTTTGTTTACACCCTCGAGGACACTGAACATGAAAATTAGCTGTCGATCTCTTAAAAGCAACACCGATAGAAGTTTTGCTTTTCTTTGAAGCGGCCTTTACTTTAGACTTACAATCTGTGTCGCCCACTTAGCTTTCCGCTTAACTTCCGAAGAATATTTTATTATATATATAACTAAAACTATTTAAACTCGTACTCTTTGATCGTAGAGTATCTCCAACGAAATCGTTGAATGCCATTTGTAAATTGTAATCACCTTTAGGTGGTTTTAAAGAAGGTTCGACAACTCATTGAGATCTTTGTTTGCATGTGAAGGTTACTTGGAACCTAATCAACTTTCCAACTAGTATTGTCTTTGATATAGTTATGCATATTAGAACAGATTAGTCGATTGTCATATACATATAAATACGGAACAATCATTTGCATAAATTTGCCGATATTTTTCCCAGTGTAAGAGTTTTATCACCTGAGTGCCACTCACTCTCAACACGAGCGCCAACTTCCAAGCTACATACCCTAAAAAATTAATAAGTGAGAAATATTGCGTACGAAGAAGTTTCGTTTCTTTACAATATCATTTAGCAGCTCATGAGCATCGTCCACTCACCTCTTATTGCTGAGCCATTTCGGCTTATTTAAAGCATTCTCGTTGAAAGCTGATTCACACATTAACGCCAACATCAAACATTAGCGCATAATTCAAACAAAAAAAATAATACTTCTTTTTTCTTTGTTTCTTTCATTTGCTTTATTTTTCTAATGAGTCAGAGTGGCGACCGTTGAATTGAGTGATTAGCTGCTTGCCACCTGACTTTGATGTTTATTTGTTTATTGTATGTAAGAAAAAAAAATTGTTGAAATTGTTTTTCAAACGGTAATATATCATTAACTGTTATCTGCTATTACTTACTTTGGAATTCACACAATTTATTATCAACGCGAAAATTGAGTTTTCGTGATTGCCAGCACAAAGTGAGAAGTATTTTGCTTACGACACGTTTTGTGCTTTAATACACAACGACAACTGAGATTCTCGATGCCTGTATATATAGTTTTAATTACACTTTAATCTTTAATTACTTGATTACTTTCTAATTACTGTTCATAATAACTTGTTCCGGGATGAATTTTAATAAATGCAATTGTTTATTTTATATAATTGTTGCGATGTATCTGATATAACTAGTTGTCAAGGTTTTCTAATTAAAACATCAGTTTTGAGATGGAAAATTAAGAAATTACTGTTGCTATTGGAATAAAATCCAATGTATATATACATATATGTTTATATATTATTTTTAACAATAAAATTTCATTACATATTACCTTTTGTTTCAAAGATAATAATAATGTGATTGGTCATATGCTTGATAAAAGTTTACAGTTGTGAAACACAAAAACCACTTGAAAATCGACTGTAAAAACAGAAAGAAAAGATAATAAGGTATACATTAAGTAAAAATATTTTTGATAACAGTAATCAATGCGATAACAAATATTATATTTGCAGTGCGGCCAACAGTAACTTTGAAAAAAATAACAATAAAATCAGTGATATTTAGTATATTTGAACACACTGTTGGAACTGACTGCATTTAGGATATCTTAGTCAGCTCTTCTCTACAATTTAAATATAAAAAGCGAAAATATAATTTTAGGTTTTTTATTTTTTCAGATTTTATTGTTAACGGTATGATTTTATATGTAAATAGTTAAGTGTTTTAATTTGTGAAGTATTATTGATCGACTCATTGAACTTTAAGTATGATTTATGTGCATTCCATTTCACACTTTTAATGTTTTAAATTTTTTAAAGTAATAAATTTATTTTATCAATATTCTTTACTAAGCATGTGTAGATTTCATTTAATCGCTTAACAAGTCTATATACTTACAAATCTTTTTTGCACTTGTTGCAGTTACTGATAACACTGCTCATTGTACTTTGACTCATATTTCGAATTTTATAAATACTTTTATTTAAATACTATAATTTGTTAAATATTTCGTCATTCAGTGTATCATAATAAAGGGTGATTTTTTAAGAGCTTGATAACTTTTTTTTAAAAAAAAAACGCATAAAATTTGCAAAATCTCATCGGTTCTTTATTTGAAACGTTAGATTGGTTCATGACATTTACTTTTTGAAGATAATTTCATTTAAATGTTGACCGCGGCTGCGTCTTAGGTGGTCCATTCGGAAAGTCCAATTTTGGGCAACTTTTTCGAGCATTTCGGCCGGAATAGCCCGAATTTCTTCGGAAATGTTGTCTTCCAAAGCTGGAATAGTTGCTGGCTTATTTCTGTAGACTTTAGACTTGACGTAGCCCCACAAAAAATAGTCTAAAGGCGTTAAATCGCATGATCTTGGTGGCCAACTTACGGGTCCATTTCTTGAGATGAATTGTTCTCCGAAGTTTTCCCTCAAAATGGCCATAGAATCGCGAGCTGTGTGGCATGTAGCGCCATCTTGTTGAAACCACATGTCAACCAAGTTCAGTTCTTCCATTTTTGGCAACAAAAAGTTTGTTAGCATCGAACGATAGCGATCGCCATTCACCGTAACGTTGCGTCCAACAGCATCTTTGAAAAAATACGGTCCAATGATTCCACCAGCGTACAAACCACACCAAACAGTGCATTTTTCGGGATGCATGGGCAGTTCTTGAACGGCTTCTGGTTGCTCTTCACCCCAAATGCGGCAATTTTGCTTATTTACGTAGCCATTCAACCAGAAATGAGCCTCATCGCTGAACAAAATTTGTCGATAAAAAAATTTCGAACCGAACACTGATTTTGGTAATAAAATTCAATGATTTGCAAGCGTTGCTCGTTAGTAAGTCTATTCATGATGAAATGTCAAAGCATACTGAGCATCTTTCTCTTTGACACCATGTCTGAAATCTCACGTGATCTGTCAAATACTAATGCATGAAAATCCTAACCTCAAAAAAATCACCCGTTATAATGCTATAGTATATCATAAAAATGAGTTTGAAAAAAGAGAGAGAAAAGTGATTTTGAAACCATAATTTGTTCAATATGTTTGAAAAAGTGTTTTTTAATGAATTTGAAACGTTACATAGTACAATTAAATTGTTTTTTGGCGCTAAATACCAGCAGGGCCTCTAAAAGGGTTAAGCCAAACGATAATATCAAAGTTGAAAAGAAGTGGCGATATATTTGCATATATATTATTCGTATAAAGTAAAAGGTAAGCGCACAATGATGGCAGCATCTTCATATCAAGTGCTTTGTTGGCGTCTCAGCTTCTTCATGGTTAAGGCTATTAAATTGACGGATTCAGAAAAAAGTTCCGTGAATGTTCAGTAAATGTTTGACGTTGAATAATACTTAAGCATCGCTTGCAAAAAGTAAGCGGAAGGTTAAGGAACACTTGTGAAACTCATTACAAATATTGTGAGATTTTTTGTTTAAAAAATATGGCAATTGAGGCTTAAAGCGTGAAGATCAAGGTCGAACTTAGGAACTACTTGTTAGCAGATATCTTTTTTATAGTTTTCAAAGAGTTGCACTCTTGAAATCGTGACGTCAAAGGTTACCAGTTTGCTGCATGTGGTTCGTCTTTCAATTGATTTTAATAAAATGTTTGTTTTGTATGTGATGATATATTGCATTTATATGGATAATGATTTGAGAAGAGTTCATTGAAATGAGTTTATAAAAAAATATATATTTTGCAACCTTTCCGCAATACTCCTGATCTTTTACGCTCGATCGTTTTTATTTTTGTTTACTCTGTAGTTTATTTTTTCATTACCTTTAATTTGTTGCGCATTTACTTCCTCAACTTTATTCTTCTAAGCGTGTTTCATGATGCTGGGCGAATTCACTTACTGTGACTTCGTATTTTTTTTGGTCGTTTTGCTGGCAACCAAACGTATGCTAAATAAGCAAGCGTAAAACAAAGCAACAACTATAACAATAAGTCAAAATAAATTCGGTTGGCGCAGGCGCTGGTGGCGTCATTGAATCGGCTGATGACCTTGAATTTTCGATTTTACTTATATTCATGTGATTTTAATTCACTTTACTTTGTAAAATGTATGATTGAAACAACAACAACAACAAAAACACAACAAGTACAAATCACTTGTTACGCTTTAGGTGCTCTTTGGCAATGGCTGATTCGCGGTACTTGCCATTGATGCTTTGAGACCTTGTCAATTTGTCTGTCTTCTGTCCCATCCAGCGCCGAAACTCTTGAGAAGCCAACAACGTCAGTGTGACAGCGCAGAAGCGTTGGTGAATACGACTGCAGATGTGCGTGTTGGCGTTAAAGTCAGCAAGTGAGTCGCTGAATTACCTGCGCATGTGGAAGTATATGCAAGTGTGTGTGTGCCGCATTGCGTTGTAATTGTGCAAAATAGTTAGTGCAATTGTTGAAGCTTTCAGTTAAAATCGTGCTTGTATTGTTTCGCTAATTTGTGTTGTTGTTGTTGTTGTATTTTGCTTGTAAATTAATTTCATTTTTATTTTTATATTTTCAAATCACTTTTCTACTCGAATTATTTGTATTCGTTGTGTTTTGTGCTTCACCTGCGGTTTCTCGCTTCCCGTTCGTCGCTTGAGTGTTCCCTCGCTCAATTCCGCTTGCTTCGCTTGCTTTTGCGCTATGGCCACAATTCGAATTGCATCGTCGCGCTGTGTAGTTCGTCGCTCGTTTTGGTCTATTGTGCGTGTGTGTGTGTTGATTTGGTTCGACTAATATTTAAACACCCTGTGCGGCATTTATTATTACTGTTTGGCTTTGTAAACCACAATTTTCATCGAAAAAGTTGCATGCATTTTATTGAAATTTTCAGTGAATTCGCATCGGTTTCCGTTTTGCATTTGCCCTTCAGTGTGTTAAGTGTGAAAAGGTTTCTACAAAGAAATTGTTATTTCTGAAGACTTCTGTGGTCGTGCTCAAAATTGTAAACAATACCAAAAGTGATGATAAAGGCTTCTAAATTGTTTCTTTCAAGATTTGCGTAAGTGTCTTTTTAGATATATGTATATTTGTAATATGTAATCGCTTGATTATTTCGAAAAATAATACTCGAAATTTGTGCTGAGAAAAATTATAAAAATATTGAACAAAATTCCAATTTTTTTTTGAAAGAGTATCACTGATGCCAACTTAATCTATATATATAAAAATGAAACCCGTTTTCCGTTGTCACGACATAGCATTAAAACGGCTTGACCGATTTGGCTGATTCTTTTTTGTGTATATTCCAGGGGGTTTGAGGATGGTTCTTACGGATAGAAAATTAAAAAAAAATTGCCTGAAAATGTCTAAAATTCACACTTTTCTAATCTCCCATACAAACAATTTGTTATAGGTATTCATTTTTATATGGAGGATATTATAGATTCCAGTTCAAATTGAATAGGTACGCATACATAAGCTATACAAAATAAAGTAGTGCATCAAATTTACACTAAGGCGGTACGAAGTTCGCCGGGTCTGCTAGTTTAAAATATAAAAAAATTGAATTTGGACACACACAACTTTTTTTTATTTTATAAAAAAATGATTTTTTTTGGTCGCTGGGTGGCAACTATGTGTATTAATAGGGTTTGTTTAGCATACATAGATAGCTTTTGCCAAATATACATATATATATATATGTACAAAATAAAATGTAATAAATACGTATTTTCGCGAAGCTGCCTTTAATCACATTATGCAATCGATAAGCTTTGCAATAATTATAAAGGGAAATATTATATTAAACTGTTTTTTTTCTACCTTGCTCTCACTATGCTATAGAAAAATGCATTTTACACATACATACAGAGACACATTAAAGCATATCTATCTACACGGCAGCCAGTTAAACTGCTATGCACAGGCACTGCAGCGAGTACTTGTTATCTCTTGCACAAAAACAACAACAAACTATATTAAAGCGCCAGTCGAAGCACGTTGCCACTGACTCGATCTCTGCATTCCCGCTCAATCGGAGCACCACCAACAGGCGCCACATGGTGGGGCAATAAAGTCGCAAGCCAAGAAGTTCACACAATATGCTGAACAGAAAACAATCTACTTACGCATTTAACTGCATAATTGCATAATTACGCACACAAACAAAAGCAAACGCACATACACACTAGCTCGTATATGTTACTGCTGCGATTGCTGCATGCCTTCCGTCACTTGCCTCGCTGCCTTCTTTTACTCTGCATTACTTATACGCAACGGTGGGCCAACTGATAGGCGTTCGCCAGCAAAAAGTTGGAAACTTTTCCCTGAATGCCACAGCAATGCGCTGATAAGCACACACACACATACACGCAAGCAGACAAGGGCTGACTGGCTGGTAGCAGCAACTTGGCGTTCGTATTAAGTTGAGTGGGCGCGTGGCAAAGTTATGAACTCATTGTGTGTTATCTTTGCAGCTGCTGCCGCTGTTGCCACCGTACGTTACACTACTTGCACGATTGTGTGTATGCGTGTGTGTGCCCTCATTCCAGCATCGCATTCCCCAGCGATTTATGGCATCATTCCAGCTTAAAAAACATACACCGAGCATGATGCACCCGTTGCTTCCAACACAATGCCGCTCCATCCTCGCTCAATCTGAAGGCGCGCTAATGAAATGATGTAATATTGGCGAAGGCGCTTGTCACAGCGTTTGCTACCATAGCTTCAGCTCACTGCCTGTGCTGTGCTGCTACTGCTTCTGCTCGTCTGTTCATCTGTTGGAGGGTGTTGCGTGTATGTAACGCGTGCGTTCGTTGCGATTTTACTTGACTGCTGCTGTTGCGGCACGTTAGAATTCTCGGGCAAAATTGCTGGTACGCCGCTATAGCGATAGCTAACAATAACAACGACAGCTATAACTCTGTGCTGTTTCCATTCTTATATCTTCCGAGTTATTTTTGCTTGTTGCGTCTTCAGTTTCGCTATGTTGCTACTTTGTAGAGCGCCTTTGCGTAGCTGACTTTTCTCGACTTGTTTGTCTGCCGGCCTGAATGGCGGGATACTTTGTTAGTTTTCTGTTCTTTTACTTGGTGGAATGTTATTTAGTTGTTTTTTTTTTGGTGTTTAGTTATTTTCTGTATGCCTGCTTTGCTCCTGGCGTTTTTGTTCGCGCTTCCGTGTTTGCATTTTTTTTAAGGTTCTGAATTATGTAGCTCCTCTAAATGTCGCTGGTATACCTTTTACATCGATTTACTGAAAGCCTACTAGTTCTGCGTTATCTCGATAGACATACTCTTTGGAGATTTTCGTTTCGCTTATAGTATAGAAGTGCGCGGGTTGTCTTCTCGTACAGCATTGCGTTGAAATAAAATTCTCTCTTTAATTTAGTTTTGCATACCAAATAACTTCACTAACCCTTTTTATCTCTTATCATCCTAAAAGTAGGCAACATTATTATTACCATTACTTTTACATATTTACCATTAATATTAGATCAAGAGTTGCGATTCTCTCCAAATTGTACTGCTTTTACCGATTCATACAAATACACAGAAATTGGTAATATTCTGATTTTGGTAACAACTGCGGCGCCAATGTGCTGCGACTTAACTTTTTCCATCCTCTCAACCTTAAAACATTTACTACAATCGTTTACAGTTATATATGCTGGCATTGAATGCATTTGCAACTGCACACTTCAAATTGACAAATATACTGACAGTCACACCGTTAATTGTGACATAACAGAGACCGCAGAAAGTCGATTTTAGGTAAAGAGGAAAATCTGTGTATATGTGTGTTTGCATTTGCCGCACATTAACCTGCTAATGTATTAAATTTCGCGGAAATTGTCAACAGTACAGCGGGGAGTGCTTTATGAGGGGTGTGTCATTAATGTCATGCCACGGCTGTGACAGTGGCACAGTATATCATGTACTAATTATTAACCTCTTTACACTTTACTAAATCACTCTCCCGAACCCCGTTTAACTCACTCGCAACCGCACTCTTGCCCCCGGCATAAAGCTCATGTAGTCAGTGTGGTCAAATTTAATCTGATTGCCCAATGTCCAAAGCTCTAAATATTGACTGTTGAACAATTCATTGTGGCCCTCTCTCTACTTCACTTTTCGCCGCCTCTAGCTTGCGGAGCTGTTTATCGGCGCTTCAACTCAATTAAAGCATTTTGCTCTGGATTCGAGGTGAAAATGCCGTTCGATTTAGTGTACTCATCTGGACTTACGGCGTTGGGCCTGTGCGCGCGCGGGTGTTTGTGTGTGTGAACTAACGGCACAACAACGCGACTGAAATGCGTCACAGCGAATTAATCCGCAAACATTTAGAGACAACTGCATTAGCGGAACACTTCGCTTGCCACTCATTACCAGCCAGCCGGCAATGTTGCGAACGATGCCCAAACCATTAATTACAACAGTTGGATGCGTGTGGCATGTGGCAAGTGTGGCGTGCAACAATCAGGCATATGGGGGAGGTTGAGCGCTGTTACAGAAACGCAGATTGCAACATCGGAGTGGCTGACTGAATGGCAATGCAAACACACAAAAATAACAACAACAATAGGAAAAATCACTTCAACAGTGAGGACAGCAACAAATTTTTTGTTGTGACACTTTGCTTGCCTCATGGCTACCTCCATGTGTATGGCGATGTACTTTTGGATCATTTTCAACGCCGTTAGGTCACTGCCTGACATATATGCAGTTGGATACAGGGGTTAAATAAATTTTTTAGCTGGATGCAACATATGATCTCTTCCTTGTTCGATAAAGCCAAGCATTTTTAATATGACCTCTCAATGTATAAAAGCTAGACTATGGAAGACCATGGACTCGGGCACTATCACAATGTACAGTGTATACTGTGTATTGGAAATAACTAGGAATTTCTCTTTCCAACTCGTGTTGATCTCTAGGAAATTTCTTTCTAAACTATTATCGATTACCGAAGTTTATTGCAGCTCATTTCATAGAGCAACTTTCGGATAACTTAATGACTTTGATACAAGTCTCCGAAAGCTGCATATCACATGTATTTTCCAGATTCCTTTTCCTGTAAATGTCGCACCCAGTTCAAGAGCAATCCTGTTACACTGTACCGGTGCGTGCACATCATACTGCAAACATATTTGTATTTTCCACTCAATCCAACCAAGCTCTCCGATGGCTCACGGCTCAAATTGCCACTGGATTGCGTGATAAAAGTGTAATTTTGTTGCTGGTGTTCGGCTGATGCGCTTTCCTTCCAAGTGCGAATGCCGTTAACGGCCAGTGGCACTTTCAGTCAGCCTAATTGGACAGTTGGTTGTTTTTGCGGTTGTTAACCTTTTAAGCGTAAATATACGCGTTCGAACTGTGAATTGGCAGCGCATTCGCGGTATGGCATATGCTCACATACATGCATACATGTACATTAGGGTGGCCCTTATTTTCCAAAGTATTCCGATTCTCGATCGCACCCCCTAGAAATATGCGAATAGCCCAAAAACTAGTATATACAAAGTTTTGGGTCAATCAAAAAAGGTTTAGAGGTTGCGCAAGGAGCTTGAAATCCTGAAAAATTAAGAATTTTTGCCATTTTTATGTCTCCATATTTCAAAGCCACACTATCTGGTAATACCACACTATCCGTAATAAGATCTGCATTTTATTACCTTTCCTAAATTACCACAATCTTAAAAATCGGTCGATTAATGATAGAGTTACAGAAATACAAATATGAAAGTAAATTTAATGTGGTGAATTCTCAAGCGTCGCATGCTCGTTATATACCGTTATAACGGTTCTAATGTTGTTCTTATTATCTTATTACGGTATGGAAAACCAGTAAGGGATAATGTGACTTTGAAATATGGAAGTCTGAGACATAAAAATGGCAAAAAATTTTATTTTTTCAGGATTTCAAGCTCCTTGCGCAACCTCTAAACCTTTTTTGATTGACCCAAAACTTTGTATATACCAGTTTTTGGGCTATTCGCATATTTCTAGGGGGTGCGATCGAGAATCCAGAAACTTTTTTTATCCTCCATACAACTAAGGGCCACCCTAATGTACATATATGTGTATGTATGTGTATGTCATGTTGCTAAAAGAGGCTGCTCGGAACATTAATAATGAGTTTATGAGGTGAACGTCAATATCCTGTTGCAGCTGCACAACTTTGTTGTTATTGTATGTAATGCCTGCCAATCGCGTTGGTAAGTCCTTTCCTATGTTCGCTTTATTGTTATTGTTGTACGCTTCATTTTACATACATGCCATTCACTGTTCTGACCATGCTGCCGTCATTAATCAGCATTCTAGCAAAGTCAGCAACAACAAAACAAAAGAGTCACACTGTCCATTGCTCGTAATTGGCTTCATATTAATTTTGCTCTGAATTATGTAACATCGAAATGCTTTTGCTTGCATATAATAATTATTAAGCAAAGGTATTTGAATAATTGGAAAAATGTAATTAAGAGTAAAATGTAAAATAACGAGATTATGAATTTCAAAGCATAAATGAGAAATTTATGAAATTTCTCTTATTAAAATTTTTCATTTTCGAATTAGTATATTAAGAATTTTAGCATTTTATTATAATTGGTTCTCTATATAAGTAAATACAATACATTTGTGACCAAACAATGCTCTAATTAAATAATATACTTCAACATATCTGCAATTTTTAGCAAACACTTAATTTGTGGCAAGTTCTCTTCTGAAGTCCTTTTTCTGAAAATTGCTCTGTTTTACGTTTCTACACTCTTTAACTTGATTTATTTATTTCATAAACAATTTCGCACACAAGTAGCCATTGAGTCTAGTAATACGTTTCCAGCTATTTGGTTTGCATATTTGTATAATTTCATTTAAAACTTACTTTTATGCGAATTTAGAAATACTTCGTAAGAAATTACTCAAGTGGGCTAAGTGAGCATACACACACACACACACAACTGCAATACGGTATATCGTGCTTGGTATGAGGCACTTCAACGACGAAGGCGAATGCAAATAGCAATAAACGCAGCACAAAGTAAACAAAGTTCGACCACAAATGCCAATTAAATTAATATTTGATTGCTCTTTGTGTGTGTGTGCCGCAACGGTGTCGGTAGTAAGGGGGAGATGCAAATGAAATGTACAAAACTTCAAGTGAAATCAAAAAGTTTATGAAGAAAGAGTAGAGAATTCATTTGAAGAAGTTGTAACGAGGAGTGTTGTCGGTGTGGTGGATTAACTGTAAAATATCAAATATAAAAATAAATGTATTTTGTTGGTTTGGCAACAGGATAATAGAGAAAATACCAGGGACCGTAACTCTTATGACTTTTATCAAAAAAATTAAAAAATAAGAGTTATTTTTGATTTTTATATATTTAGATCAAAAATAAAAGTTATTTTTGATTTTTATTTTTTTAGATAAAAAAATAAGAATTATTTTTGATTTTTATATTTTTAAATCAATAATAAAAATCAATTCAAAATTTTTATTTATCTATTTATGCCGTATGTATTACAATATGCTGCATCATTCCAATTTTTATATGTCACAAATTTTGAATTGATTTTTATTATGGATTTAAAAATATAAAAATCAAAAATAATTCTTATTTTTTGATCTAAAAAAATAAAAATCAAAAATAACTTTTATTTTTGATCTAAAAAAATAAAAATCAAAAATAACTTTTATTTTTTATCTAAATATATAAAAATCAGAATTTAAAAATCATACAATATTTCGCATATCGTTCACCTAAAAATCATGATGGTGTAATCAAA
Organism: Zeugodacus tau; assembly: GCA_031772095.1. Classification (NCBI taxonomy): domain Eukaryota; kingdom Metazoa; phylum Arthropoda; class Insecta; order Diptera; family Tephritidae; genus Zeugodacus; species Zeugodacus tau. The sequence continues at coordinate 4,982,910 of CM062649.1, read as the reverse complement.
ACTTTTCTACGATGTTCCTTTATGTATGATTTTTTTTATTAAAAATTGTAAAATTACTCTTATTTCCGGTCCCTGGAAAATACTGATAAGGTTGCTGCTGAGTCCAAGTTGTTAAGATGTTAGCAAAACTTCTAGTTCGATTTTCTAATATGAGTAATTGCATATTGTAAATTGTTAAAGAAATAAATTGTATATTGCAATTGAAATTAATTGATGCTTCAGTGGTAATTTGTCGTTAATATGAGTCTATAAAATGAAATAAATCATATCAAAGCATACCTTGATCACAGCGTCATCTAGCGGTTGAAAGTTTTTGGTCAAGCAAGACTACTACGAAAGGGGAAAATATCTAAAAAAACTGTGGATGTAATACTAGCTCTGAGGACTTTCTATTTAAACTTTAAAAGAATTTGCTGGATGATACATGTATTAGCAGTGGCTTAGCGCCAAGTTGTATGCAATATTTTTATACTCTCGCAACAAAAGTTGCTAAGAGAGTATTATAGTTTTGTTCACATAATGGTTGTTTGTAAGTCATAAAACTAAACGAGTTAGATATAGGGTTATATATATCAAAATGATCAGGGTGACAAGACGAGTCAAAATCCGAATGTCTGTCTGTCCGTCCGTGCAACGGATAACTTGAGTAAAAATTTAGATATCTTGATGAAACTTGGAACACATGTTCCTTGGGACCGTGAGAGGGCTTTCAATGCAAATGCTTCAAAATGGACAAAAACGGACCACTGCCACGCCCACAAAATGGCGAAAACCGAAAACACATAAAGTGTCATAACTAAGCCATAAACAAAGTTATACAAGTAAAATGTGGAACAAAGGATCGCACTATGAAGGGGCTTATTTGGATGTAATTTTTTTGGGAAAGTGTGCGTGTCCCCGCCTCAAAATCGGTTATTTGTATATATCTCGCAAACCAATTAAGCTATGTAAACCAAACTTTCTGCAGTCGGTTCTCTTACGTACCCCACCACACACCGTGAAAGTTAGTTGAAATCGGATAATAACCACACCCACCTCCCATAAAAAGGTTAGGTTGAAAATTACTAAAAGTGAGTTAACTCAGTAACGAGAAACGCCAGAAACACTAAATTACACATAAGAAATGGCAGAAGGAAGCTGCACTCAGATTTTCTTACAAAATGAAAAATGGGCGTGGCATCGCCCACTTATTGGTCAAAAACCATATCTCAGGAACTACTTGACTGATTTTAATGAAATATGTTGTGAAAATAGGCCAAAATCGCTTCACAACCACGCCTACTTCCTATATACCAGAACTTTGAAGACGATCTGAATCGTTTACATTACAATATATAAAGTAAGCACTAGTGATGATATCGATGCAGAACTTTGCACAAATAATACCTTTATAGTGTGGCAGCCCCAATCGAAATCGGACCATAGGTTTTCAAGGCCCCATATATCGAACATGAGGACCTCGGTGCTTCTAACCTTATATTAGGGTTTCCAACTTTCAATGGACTTTATACAATATATATGACGAATATGTGGGTCAAATTGTGTATTATATAATAATATTTAATAAAATTAAATAAATAAATTGCGAGAGTATAAAATGTTCGGTTACACCCGAACTTAGCCCTTCCTTACTTGTTCTCACTACCTTCTCAGAATGACGAATTGGTGTACTAAAAATTAATAAAATAATCAAAATGTTGCTGTCTTAATCGAAATGCTCAAATTGCTAACAAAACAAACAGAGTGCAGCAGACGATGAAATACGCAGCAGCGCTAAACACAGACACTCTGTTGCAGCACACCAAGTGGAATTGTTCGAATGAGTGCTGCAAATAATGAAATAGCGGTGCATATGTAGGTAATGACGTCTAGCGGAAGCGGGCTGGAGACTGTGTGTGAGTGTTGAAAAGTTTATTGTGAATTACCGTTTAGCAGAGTGTAGTTGTATTAGTATTAGTGACACAGCTAAGTGTAAGCGCTTGAGTGTGCATTAGCAAACACGTACGTACTCTGCAGGGATAGACATTTACATACATACATATATACAAACATAAGTGCATATGTATGCCTGCACGAGTGTGAACGCCTTCTTAGCATTTGTGGCAAATTATGGCATTTTATTTCAATATTTTTGCATTCCTTTGCGTTGCTTCACATATGTACATGCGCAAGTTCGCTTTGCTCAATAGTTCGCGTATATTTCATAAAGTGCATTTGTTGGCGAGCGTTTAATGCACTGCATTTATTATTATTGCATATTATTGTTGTTGTATGTTTTGCGCTCCTTTGCCATTCCACCCTCCACTTTTCCTCCTCTACTTTGCCACAATGAATATGGAAGTTTACAGTTGGCATTGTGTGTGTGTGTGTTTATGCCGCATCCTTGTTTTTGTTGTTGCCTCAATTGCATTTGGCGCACACAATAATGAAAATATTTATAAAACTGCTGCAATATTTGCCGTTAGCGTATTATTGCCAGCCGCCCTGCCTGCAAAGTCAAGTTGCCAATAAGCGTTGCAAGGATGTTGCCGGCAACTTGCAAGAGATGCACCATATGGCCATTTGAATTGCACTAACGCACGCATATTTGCTGCATTTATGTACATATATATATGTGATTGTAATTAGATCAAGGTGCACGTTACAGTGGAACAAATGGTTTTCTAAGTGTTCTAAGCCGATGCTAGCTAAAATTTGACTCAAGCTTCTAGGCTTCTTTATCAGAATATATGGAATTTTTTTTTAATACTTAATTGCTATTAAACTGTTGTGAAAATATCGTAGGAATTTTAAATTATATTATTTACAAAAATGTTTGCAAATTTTTTTTATAAAAAAATTATTTTAAGTTTTTCTTTCTTCTTCTTTTAGGTAAGACTGTCATCATTTGCAGAATATAGAAGATTATAAAGGTAAATCTATTGGTAATGGGGAGGGAGGGAGAGAAAGATCGTATTTCTTATTTTTAACCATCGAAAATGTAAAATTCTGTAAATCTTCTTATTTTGAAGGTTAACTCAATACTCTTGATTCAACAATGATCAATATCTTTTTAAGGCAGTAGTCTGCTTTACAGGCTTCAAAAAATCGATTTTTTTGTTTTGTTTTAAATCTCTTCCAAAACTATCCAAGAATATGTCTTTAAAATTCCAGAAGCCAATTCGACATATTTTCGAAGCTAGAGCAGTTTTAGTGGCTGAGCGTCGAGCAGGTGCGAATGCTCAGGCAAACTTTACAGCGCGTTTTCTCGAGTTTGCATTTTCACAAGTGTTAGAAAACGGTGCCGGCGATAGCAAAAAGAATATATGTCCGATCGAAAAAACCAAAGTGATCTAGCTTCAGTATTAAATTATCTTCTATTTGAACTAAAAAAGTTGGACAAAAGTATTATTTAAACTACTTGTTTTGCAACTTAAAGTCAATTTTTTTTCTTAAAAAGTGATTTTTTTTTCAAACTTCGAAAAAATTTGGAATTTTATAACTTCTTCGGTATTTTTTTAGTTCATAAAGAAAATAAACTTATAAAAATTAAAAAAAAAAATTGGTTCGACTGTTTCAGATGCATCGCACGACCTCCATCACCGGCACCGATTTGCAAGTGCAGACTCCAGGCGTCCGAAAAATACTCACAACTTTGAAAAAACTTCAATATTTTTTAATAATAAATATTGTTTTTTAAGCCTTAAATATAGTACACTATCGTCTTAAAATTCCGTTTACCGCAATCATTTCCTTCCCTTTCAAAAAAAAAAATTGCTAAAAAAACGCTATTTTCGGTTTCTTAAGCAGACTACTGCCTTAAATTATTAATCTTCTTTAATTTTGATTGAGTTTATCCCACGTGAGATATATGCATGATATCAGCTAAAGTGAATGATCGTTTTTCGTCGCCCACTTGTGAGCCATTTTTATGACAGCGTCGATGAGCACACCATCAAAATGCATTTCCGGTAGGCTTTTTACCAACTTACATCCGTAAATAAATCGACATATAAAAAGATTTGTAGAAAAATTGGTAAAAAGAAGTAGATATAACATAAAATCTTAGAAAAAATCATATTTTTTTACCAAGTTCCTGGAAATGCTTCACTGTGCCACTGAGCTTGGTATTTAAACGCAACAAAACAAGTGGAAAAGAATTTATGCAATTTCAATATTAAAAGAAGAGAATCGTGTTAAAAGAAGTAATAAAATTACAACAGACATATACATACAGAAGTCGAAGCATAAATACTATGGGAGCGCACGATTAAGATTTTGAATGTATGGAAAATAATGCGAAATAAAATGGAATGGAATAAATTTCCATATGACCTGCTCCACTTTTGTCGAGTCACAAATGCACGCACACACACATACACAGACCTCTGCATATATACATACATACATACATACATATATATATGCACTTACAAAAAGTGCTGGAATTGCAAGCTGTTGGCACTAAGTACACCTACACACAGAGCCGGCAAAAACACACAACAACAGCAACAACGAGCAGAGCACTACAATCGCACAAATATGTTATTGTTTGAAGAAAAAAGAAAAAACAAACGGTAAACGAAATAAAAAATAAAATGCTGCTCTGCATTTTTCTCGCTTGTTCTTGCATTTCTTTTAATGCATTCGCTTTGGTTTACATTTTGATTGTTTTTATTGCTTTTACTGCTAGCTCTGCGGCTGGCAGGCAACACAAACAAAGAATAATATATCTATATGTATATGGTAAAAAGCAATGAAAAAATAAGTCATTGCAAAAAGGAAAATGCAAATAAAGAATTGCAGAAATGCCGATGAAGAGGCGCCAACGGTCGTCGAGGCGAGAGATATGCATTCAGAAAAGATGGAATGGTGGTGGAAAGGAGGCGGAGCGGCAGCAGAGCGGTGAGAAAAACGTGCGACACGGCGTGGCGTCAATTGGAGCGAAATGTAGAGGCAACGACTGCAGGCGATAACGGCTCGAGTATTCGTCGCTGCAGTCACGGCTACTAATAGCTTTAAAGCGCCGCCCGTTGCTGAAACGAGGCGCGGGTATGCAAGCGACAGACATCGACGGGGCGCCACCAACCACTTGACGCGTTGCACTCAATTTACTTACTCATTCTATTTTTATTTTATTTGTGTGTTTTTCTCTATATATTTTCTATATTATTGTTCACGCTTTGTCAAGCGAGCCGCAGAACTTTAATGTTTAACTATGTAGCCGGTACTTTTGGCGTGCTCATATGTATGTATGTATTATACCTGTAGGGATGTCTGTCTGTCCGTCCAATAAAGCTATATAAACCAAATTTCTACAGCTTTTCCCTTACGGACCCCATTACACACGATTAAAATTGATATAGTCGGATAATACGCCCACGCCCACGCCCACCTTCCATACAAATGTTAGGCGTTAACTCACTAATGGAAAACGTTATCACTCAGATTAAAAAAAAAAATTGAATATGGGCGTTGCGTCGCCCCTTATGGGTCAAAAACTACTCAACCGATATCAATGGAATTTGGTACGTAATACTTTCTAGACACCCTGATGACGGGTGGAAAATGAGCGAACTCGTATATCAGGTTCCATCAGTTATCCCATATCTGGTTCCAGTTGACTCGTTCCGATTCCGGTAACATCTTTACCCCATATCTGGCCACCTCTCACCTATCCGATTACCCCAATTCCAGGTTCCTAATGCCTCCGGTAACTACTTCCGGTTCCTTTACTCATATCCTGTAACAATATTTCCGGTTCTGAATTCCCCATATTCGGTAACCTCATACCGGTTTCCGTAACATCATATCCGGTAACACTTTATCCCATATCCGGTTCCGTATGTCCCATATCCGGTTCCGGTTGGATTATATCCAGTAATATTACTTCCGGTTCCACCCCATATCCGATCCCTGTATCCGGCCACCTCATATTCGGTTTACAGTTTCATTACCCATAACAGGTTCCGTTGACATTAATTCCGGTCACCATATACGGTTCCGGTAACGGTTCAGAGCAGAGCTTCCTAGAGCCCAATTATACGTTTGAGCCACTGTATATCAAAATGTTCAGGATCACGGGACGAGTTAAAATCCGGATGTCTGCCTGTCCGACCGTGCAACGAATAACTTGAGTATAAATTAAGATATCTGAATTAATTATTTCTGAAAAGTGTTGTTATTCTTCGGTATTTAGTAGAAGAGATGAAACTAAAATTTACAAGAAATATATTCACAACTGAAAATAAGGAACTAGTTTTTTCGAAACTGGTTTCTCCGGGACTAGTTTCAAATCGTAGCCGATATATGTATTCCATATTTCATACAGAATCAAATACCTCCGAGACATAATGACTCTACAATCTGTCACAAGCTCTTGCATTCCCTACAGGGTATTTAGTTCCTTTTTTCATTGCAATCACAATTTGAATTTCACTTGTATGTTGACGACGAGTAGGACAAGTGACTGTCACATGCGGTCGCCTCTTTCGGATATTGCTGTCGTGCTGTTTGTCTAACTGTTGGCTGCTGCAGCGCCGACAGCGTTGTCATGGGATCAATAAAGTCAAAATGAGGGCCAAGAAAGGTGAAATGTGTCAACAAACGGAAAAGTGCGCAAAAAATGAGACAAAACAAAACAACAAATTGGACTGTCGGCATACAGCTATAATGATTAGGGAGTTGCGGGCATTGCGGTTGATTAAGGTACAGGAATGCAATGTGGCATGAAATTCTTATTATTGGTGGTTGTAGCTCTGATAGTACTTTGATATATGTTATTTTCTTATTTTTACCCGATAATTATTCATATTTTCAATTAAATGAGTGACCTTAGCTCTTTTACCGCTAAGTGTCATTGGATATAAATTTAAGTTTCGGTTTAGTATATTTTGCTTTATTGTTGTATTTCATTCAGTTTATCCATTGCTTTTGTCAGCGAAGTGTCATGACATAATTATATGTAAATGCACAATTGAGGTTATGGTGTCACTGTTTCCATATTATTTTCATTTCGTTTGCGAAATTTGTGCAGATATTTTGTATATACATATCAATTTAACTAAGGCATATTTTTTGTGGCCTTTAGTTGTTTTTCAGACAAACACTTAATTTAGTTAATTAATAAATTGACTACATTACAGTTATGCTTGCTGTACAGATATCTCCTAATGAGTAAGTAACAAATTGTCTGTGAAACTATACTAATTGACCCAATTAAAGGGACGTCTAATAAGAGAGAATTGTTAATTGACTAATTTAAGCCAACAGGTGGCTTAAAAGTTCAATATTTCGGCCAAGGACATGACTTTTATAATCACAAGGTCACTTGAACCACAACTTCTCGATATCGAACGATTCAGCCTCCTTTGCCTGCTAAGGTACATTAAAAACTACTCATACTCGCACAGCTGACGGACGCTGTTGAGTGAGTCAAGTCATGTTCTAACTCCCCAACTTGATTACGTTTATTTGTTGCCGCTCTCAAAGTTCACATAAAAGTATTACATCCCTCTCTTGTATTTAGATATGCGGTTTAGATATCCTTTACAAAGTATATATAGTATACTAAGAATATTAATAAAACGCGTGCGTATATTATCCATAACAAACACATAACGGTATTACGAGCGTTTTGACGAAGCCAAGATAAAATTTCACATTTTACGATTTTTACACACCGAAGTGCAAGCAAATTTTCGCGCGCAAACAAAGCGCTGGAGTGGCTGTCGAGGCCAAACAAGCAACAAAATGATCTCAAGTAAGTGCGGTATAGATGGGAGAAGAAAATATATGGCTTTCATAAAATTTATATATTTTGTGTGTGCCTCGCATAGTACCGGAAGTCGCCTATAAACTTTCTGGGGAAAATGTAGAGTCTTTTTGTTTGCGATTTGAAATTGCTTCGCATGCAATAGCTGGTGTGTAATATTTGAGCGGTTCTTAGAGAAATATAAAAATGTTTACGCAATATGTACTTTAAGCGCGCATAAATGTATGCTATATTTTGCGCTATTATGAGTTGCGCCTAAATCAGTTTATGAATTGTAAATTTATTCGATTAATACTACAAAGCTGATGAGCAAAATTGCCAAAAGACAAGTCTCGCTCATTGATTTAACTAGAAACGGGTTAGAAGTAAGGTATTGGAATGATTTTGGAAAATATTCCTCTTTTTATTTCAGCGCAAAAATTATTCTAATCACATAAGTCATCTTCAGTAATAGCAATTTCTTACACGATTGTACGCATATGTTTATTTTTGTCTTTCCTTGTCGCCCAAGTTCCTTTACTATCCTTAAGGCTCACAAAATTAGCTCTAACACCTGTAATACCGTTAGTGCGACACTAATGCCGTCAATATACTTATCAATGCGTTTATTCTACTCCAAATAATGCCATCAGCCACGCATATCTGCTTCCCTATCCCTATCAAATTATTCAGCTTTCACGCGCACGAAAGCTCTCAATAAATTCTCATTCTTATTGCCCACAAAAAGTTGTGTGTTGTCTTTGCTTTTTACCTTCCACGCTTCGCCTCCTTTGATTTGCATTCGATTTGTGATATTCGCTGTTTTCAGCTACTTATGGGTGTAAGCCCTCTCTGTGGCCCCAACCTGGGCATCATCATGTTTGCAGTAAGCGGAAATTAATACATACAGATTCAATATAGGCTTTCGGGACGCATGCTTGCCGCGAGAGAGATATAAACGAAAAAGTGAATTTGCACAGTTTTTGCGTTCATGAATTCATAAAAGATGTTGTAACATCTTGCGGCCTTTTGTACGCCGCTTATAAGCTTGCTGCTACTCCCTCGTCCTTTCGCGTGGATGTGTACTTCATTTCTCTCCACTTTTTTCGGCTGTCACTTCTAGTTTATCTCTCTCTGTTTGGCATTTCATATGCGTTTTCTTTGGCTGAGTGATTTAGTCCTTGCGTAGGTCTCAGTGTTAACCATTCAAGCAGCAAGTTACATCGTCGCATTGATATGTTTTCTGCCTTCTTTTTACAAAATTTGACTAGAAATCAAATTGGTTTCGTTTGGCAGCTGTCATTCTGTTTAAAGCATGAGTTTCTACGTTTTGCTTCGTTCCGACAGATAATGGAAGCCTACCATGTACATTTTTCACGAGATGTAATTCTAAGAAATTCTTGGGAACGTTTTTCAGAATATCATAGATTTTCCAAAGTTTTTTTGAATGTAAATTCTAAATATTTTCAACAGAGCAGTATGTGTGTAGTACGAACTAAGCATTGAATAAAATATGTTATCATAGTGATCAAAGTTTCTGATCTGAAAATATGAGAAACAGTTACGCGTCCTACAATTATGTTATATTATCTGAATTATTATGGCATACTTTTTGGCTCATTAACTTCAAGGGGATCTCATACGACGGTTTGAGACAACAAAAGTATACCAATTCAATAAGAGCAATATGCTGGCGTAGTAGGTTTGATGTGGCTATTGTAAGCTTTCTGCTTAATCGTCATTAATTAAATGCTGCCAGCTTTTAGGCGCATTAACACATACGAGTACAAGTGCGAATATGTACTGTATGTAATGCCCTTGTTAATATGGCCAATACAAGCTATGTGGTGTTAATATCCGCTGTGATTGGGTGGAATTGTGGTTCGAGGAAAGCATTATACTTGACTTCACGAATTCATAAATACATACATGCATATATGTATATGTATTACAGTTACATTAGTGAAATGTGTTTTACACGTCTGGCATATAAATGCGCTTATTGATACTGTTATTGTTATTAACATTCATATTGAAATACTAGCGAATTATATTAGCTTAAAGGAGGGATTAACTCGTAATACACTGATTAAGTGTAAACATTTCTTGTTATTTCTTTGCAGAGGCGGTTAGTACCAACAATCACAAAAAAAATTGATATTACGAAATTAAAATTTTTCAATGTCGAATTTCAAAAAATTGTATTTAGTTGGAATATTTTTATACTCTCGCAACAAATGTTGCTAAAGAGAGTATAATAGTTTTGTTCACATAACGGTTGTTTGTAACACCCAAAACTAAACGAGTTAGATATAGGGTTATATATACCAAAGTGATCAGGGTGAAGAGTGGAGTTCAAATCCGAATGTCTGTCTGTCCGTCCGTCCGTCCGTCCGTCTGTGCAAGCTGTAACTTGAGTAAAAATTAAGATATCTTGATGAAACTTGGCACACTTATTTCTTGGCACCATAGGAAGGTTGCTTTCGAAAATGAGCAAAATCGGACCACTGCCACGCCCACAAAATGGCGAAAACCGAAAACACATAAAGTGCCATAACTAAGCCATAAATAAAGCTATGGAAATAAAATTTGGTATGAAGGATCGTACTATGAAGGGGCATATTTGGATGTAATTTTTTTGGGGAAGTGGGCGTGGCCCCGCCCCCTACTAAGTTTTTTGTACATATCTCGCAAACAAATAGAGCTATATAAACCAAACTTTCTGCAGTCGTCTTTTTTAGCCATTTCCTTATACAGTCCAAAAATGACAGAAATCGGATAATAACCACGCCCACCTCCCATACAAAAGTTAGGTTGAAAATTACTAAAAGTGGGTTAACTCATTAACGAAAAACGTCAGAAACACTAAATTTCACATAAGAAATGGCAGATGAAAGCTGCACTCAAATTTTTTTACAAAATGGAAAATGGGCGTGGCGTCGCCCATTTATGGGTCAAAAACCATATCTCAGGAACTACTCGACCGATTTCAATGAAACTTGGTTTGTAATAGTTTGCTTACATGCCAATGAAATATTGTGAAAATAGGCCAAATCGCTTCACACCCACGTTTACTTCCTATATACCACAACTTTGAAGACAATCCGAATCGTTTACTTTACAATATATAAAGTAAGTACTAGTGAAGATATCGATGCAGAACTTTGCAAAAATACTATGTTAATAGTGTGGCAGCCCCATTCTAAAAATCACCGAAATCGGACCATAGGTTGTCAAGGCCCCATATATCGAACATGAGGACCTCGGTACTTCTAACCTAATATTAGGGTTTCCAACTTTCAATGGACTTTATACAATATATATGACGAATATGTGTGTCAAATTGTGTATTATATAATATTAATAAAGTTAAATAAATAAATTGCGAGAGTATAAAATGTTCGGTTACACCCGAACTTAGCCCTTCCTTACTTGTTAAATCAAGCTTACTACATACAGCCCTCACAAGAGATGTAGTTATTTTATTGTATTTTGTTAAGAAAAAGTGTAGAATTTCAGCATATCGCTCATTTACTTGAATAGTGCCACAACTCAAAAATGTCGATTTTCCAGGAGAGCGATTTGAAGTTTTCAATTGTCTCTTATGTAGCAAATATAGAAAACTGCCATCAGTTTATTGACAAATCTAGTGGCTTGTAATATGTTAAATACAATGTTGAGCATAAATGGATCAAATAGAATGTACTCATGCTTTTCCTTGGGCATAAATGTGACCCATTTTGAATTATGTCGTTATTTGTGAAAAATATAAATAAATTTCGCCGTCATAAGTCAAATGTGTCGTTTTTGCTGAAAAAAAAAAAACAATATGAAAAATTTAATTAATTTTCACCAATATCGTTCCAACACAAAAGATGTCGTTCTTTCTGAAAAGAAAACCAACTTCACCCTATGACAATATGTGTTTTTTTTTTTTTTTATAGTAGGGGGAAGCATCGAAAGCCGGAGTGCGGAACTTTAATCCGTTAAACCTAACCTACTCCCAACACAAGACTCTCCCACGGGACCACCGGATAAGGTATGACAATATGTGTTGTAACACAAAGTATGTCTCTCTTTCAGAAAAAAAACCATACCTAATTCTGGCACAACTGAGAAGTGTCGTTATTGTGGTTAAAAAATAATGCAAAATAAGTTTAATAACGGCGCATTCTTATTTCACGGTTTATTTTTATACGCATCGGAATGAAAATTTTATGCAATATGAACGATGAAATTGCGCACATTTCTGCATACTCAACTCAAAAATCATGTTTTTGAGTTATGACACTATTCAAGTAAATGAGCGATATGTTGAATTGACGTTAAAAGCAATAAATATTTGAAGTTCATTTATTATTCCCGAACTATCGTAAAACAATATTTGTCAAATAAACTCTCGAATCGAAAATGGAAATTGTGAAGAAAATATATTTGCCGCAAATGTTTGTGCATGCAAACGCTGAGCGCTACAAATTTGCAACTTTTAACCGTTATCCATACACTTCTGTGATTTTTTCGAGTTTTAACTTCCGAGAACAGTGAAATCCACAGCATTTCAAAATGATATTTGTGCGTGTGTGTGTGCGTACGTGAGCACGCCAAACCTTCGCTGCCGTGGCAGTAAATGCACCGTTTTATATGCACAGCTAAGCAAGACTCGCAAAGCAAGCGCACACTTGTATTACAAGCGTGTCGTGGCGCTATTGTTCAATTTTCACGCCATTTTTTACTACTTTGTTTCTGCGCGCCAACAACGGTAACACGCGCACACGCACACATGCGCGCCCATCCGAAGGCATGTATATGCGGCGAAATGCTCGAAACTTTTGCTATCGACGCGTAATTTATAACCTCTTCAACGCCACTTTAGCACTTTACCACTTACGAACCTTCTTGCCACAAGCGCACACACGCTCACACGTGTATATCTGCCGCTTCTTTTGTATTGCACTCGCATTTCCAATTTTCCAATATGCGCTCTAAATGCTTTTCGCCAACTCTTTCGCGCTATCTCCAATCTGCACTTCCTCCTGCCGCTCACCTCACACTCACGCAATTGTTTTTGTTTTGTGGCAACAACATTGTTGCAACTTTCTCGTTTGTTTGCTTCCTTCATTTGTTGCTATTTTCTATCCTTCTTTGTTGTTATTATTGTTATTGTACTGAAGCTCGCGACGTAAGTGCGACATAAAGTCTGTGACTTGTCGTAAGTTATGCGCGCGTTGATAGTAAAGTATTGTACGAGTACGAGTTGGGGCAGGACATAAAAGAAAAATTGTACACTTAACGGTTTACGCCGAAATGCAAAATGGCGAAGGAGTTGACGTGCAATTTGAACGTTGCGTTGCTGTTGCTTTGTTTATGCCGTGTATTGCATGCGCTTAAGTGCACTTATGTGTGCCACAACTCAGGTACACAAGTTGCACGGTTGTTGCAGTGGCAGCGCGTGCATTTATCTGCCACACTGTAAGCAGCTTTCGCATTAAAGGTGGAGTTCCTTTATGAAAGCCTTTTAATTTTCAGGTTAAATGCGTTTTATATTTATCTGTGTATGTGTGTGTATGTGCATCTAGCTAATCTAGCTTAACTCAATATCTACTAATTGAGCACTTTTGCTCCAGCTTGCTTATCACATATGGTGCCTAATTGAAGTGCCGTTTGCAGTCAGCCAGTAAACTTGTGTTAACTAGTTGCCCTGAAGCTTACTTAAGTGGCTGCAGTACAAGCTGCATAAGCTTATCGGATTTATTTATCGAATATATATATTTTTTTATTTTTTTAATTTATTTGATTTACTAATTAGCGGTTGCTTAGCATTAAATCATCGACGTGTTTGCGCTGCTTGCCGTTACTGCAATATGACTGTGGAACGACTTAACTTTGGGTAGGTGCTTAGCTAGCACTGAATATGAAGAGCTTAATAACAATGACTTCGGATTCAATGAGTTCAAGAAAAACATATAGCATAACATATTGTAGATAGTGTCTTTAAAAGTCGATACATTTGGTTCAGGGACTCGAAATTCATATTTTTGTCAGATTTTTTGTAACCAGTTTTTTAATGCGGGAGAAACAGCTACTTCTCATATACACATATTAAGCCATATGGATTTTACGCCGCACAGTGAGACAACGCCGGCATAAAATACAAGGAGTCATTGTAGAGCTCTGAAATTTTGCACAGGTTATTTTTGAGACAATTCCAGTTTAAAAAAAAAAATTAAGAAAATTCGCCTACTTTTACGCCCACCTGCCATACAGTCGAAATTTGTAAAATGCCGTATTGTCCGTAATACTTTAGGTATGACTTTTAATTTTGGTATACTTGAATGTTATATAGTTACAAACATTATTTGAAATAAAAATTGAACTTGGGCCCACTTTTAACCCCATCACCCATACTACCTCAACATAAAGAGTGCCATATTTTCTAAAATACATATATTAAATACAACCTTCAAATTCTATATTACTGATATTTATTTCATTTAAAATGTTTCATGCAAAAATTACAATAACACGCCCACTAATACGCCCACCTCCCAATAAAATGCAATAAAAAAAAAAAAATTTTTTTTCATTCAATCAATAATTTTTTAACATCATCATGGTATTCTAATTTTTTCAATTTGTTTCTCATTCTAAATGAATTAATATAAGGATCTGATGATATTTGCAAATAGTGCATTACATCTTCATTCGTAGAAATACGTGAATTTTTATGAGAATGGAATAGCCTACAGTTTCTATACTCCTTATTCAAAAAACTGGTTTGGCTCAGCGGATGGGAAAAATGCCCAAAAACCAGCAACAACCAAAACCAAAATTATGCTCACTATATTAGGCTGCTTATGAGCTTTGGACAACAAAAATAATTATAATGTAAGAGGCTATTTTCTATTTTCCTGCCAGGCGACAAGCGGCACTACAATATAACAATTAAACTAACCACATAAGAAAGTGATCATAACACAACTTAGATAATAACAATATCTTGCACTATCAATTTAAATTAAAAATTATGCAACTATCTAATCCAAAGTCAATGACCTTCAACAAAATTATCTATCAAATTAATAACGTAAATAAAATTTATGTAGACAAGAATATTTTTATTAAAACATAAATGATCTTTAAAGCATAATTCTGAATAACTAACAAAAAAAAATGTAATTTATTACTATTCTCTTGCACAATAAGTGAATAGTAAACAATTAAAAAAAAATAAAAGTAAAAAGTTGTAAACATGCTATTGCATGCTAGCATACGTATAGCGACAGAATGTGCGCGTTACGTACTTTTTGTAGTTTTTTGTATGTTTAATGTGCTTTTGCAAACTTTTGCTATATGTCCTCTACTTTAAATTAAAGCTGAGATTTCAAGCTTTCATTTGGTATAAGTCTGCACCTAGGGCGTGGGGCTGCTCTATATTTCCTAGGCCATTGAAAATGCAAAATGTTCAATTTTTGCACCACAATTCAGTTGTTAAGAAAAACAAATTGTGTTTTTTTTTAATTTATTTTTTCATTTAATCATTCCACAATAACTAAATTAATTAAAGAAATACTTTAAAGTTACATTTATTATGTATTTTTATATTAATAAGCTTTTGATTATTACATATTGAACTAACATATTTCTAGCGCGTTGGCATACTTCAACTTTGACTTGCTCTAGACCAAAAAGTAATGAAGTTATGAGGCTGAAATTTCAGGGAATTGTTACTCATAGGGCTGTCTCACTGTGCGCCGTTCCCTTCATTTACACTCCCCCCACCCCATGTGGGGCTCACCTCTTTCTCTTTACTTAGTACTATGTCAAGTAAGCTTTTCGCATGCGTAAAAAAATGTAGCAAAAGTTGTAGCAAAACTACACTGACAATGGACATTGTTAAAGTTACCTGTTGTTGATCAAAAAACATGGAAAATTGCAAGGCGAACGCATGTAAAAAAGGCTGCTGAGCTGCCAACACTAATTAACTGCGACTTTTTTTTGCTATGTTATTTAGTTGAGAGTAAAAAAAGTGGAAATTGGCCGGAATAGGTACAGCATATAGCTGTATTTCGTATAGGAAGCTGTGGAGAGAGGGAGGGTGAACAAAGTTTTCGGAGGTCGGCCAATCGCACAGGCAGTGCTAAACTCGGTTTTTGACATGCTGCGTATCGTTGTGTACTAGTTGGTTTTACGCAAGAAATTTTGCATTTAATCTGAGAGCACTCATACGCCCCGTGGTTGTAAACACGTAACTCATACGCAGCGTAGCACTCATTTGCGGTGTTGTTATAGGTAGGGAAATGTCAATTTGCTGCGTTATAAAAGCTAAGTAAAAATAGTAATATATGTATGGGTGTAAAGAAAAATATCTATAAACCTATGTATGTATGTACATTTAATAATTATACTCTCGCAACAAAAGTTGCTAAAGAGAGTATTATAGTTTTGTTCACATAACGGTTGTTTGTAACACCCAAAACTAAACGAGTTAGATATAGGGATATATATACCAACGTGATCAGGGTGAAGAGTGGAGTTCAAATCCGGATGTCTGTCTGTCCGTTCGTCCGTGAGTCCGTCTGTGCAAGCTGTAACTTGAGTAAAAATTAAGATATCTTGATGAAACTTGGCACACATATTTCTTGGTACCATAGGAAGGTTGCTTTCGAAAATGAGCAAAATCGGACCACTGCCACACCCACAAAATGGCGAAAACCGAAAACACATAAAGTGCCATAACTAAGCCATAAATAAAGCTATGGAAATAAAATTTGGTACAAAGGAGCGCACTAAGAAGGGGCACATTTGCATGTAATTTTGTTGGAGAAGTGGGCGTGGCCCGCCCCCAAATAGGTTTTTTATATATATCTCGCAAACCAATAAAGCTATATAAAGCAAACTTTCTGCAGTCGTTTCTTTTAGCCACTTCTTAATACAGTCCAAAAATGAAAGAAATCGGATAATAACCACGTCCACCTCCCACACAAAGTTTAGGTTGAAAATTACTAAAAGTGAGTTAACTAACTAACGAAAAACTTCAGAAACACTAAATTCCACATAAGAAATGGCAGATAGAAGCTGCATTCAGATTTAAAAAAAATGGAAAATGGGCGTGGCGTCGCCCACTTATGGGTCAAGGAACTACTCGACCGATTTCAATGAAACTTGGTTTGAAAGAGTTTCCTTACATCCCAATGATATTTTGTGAAAGTAGGCGAAATCGGTTCACAACCACGCCTACTTCCTATATACCAGAACTTTGAAGACGATCTGAATCGTTTACTTTACAATATATAAAGGAAGCACTAGTGAAGATATCGTTGCAGAACTTTGCACAAATAGTATGTTTATAGTGTGGCAGCCCCATTCTAAAAATCGCCAAAATCGGACCATAGGTTTTCAAGGCCCCATATATCGAACACGAGGACCTCGGTGCTTCTAACCTAATGTTAGGGTTACCAAATTTCAATGGACTTTATACAATATATATGACGAATATGTGGGTCAAATTGTGTATTATATAATATTACTTAAGTTAAATAAATATATTGCGAGAGTATAAAATGTTCGGTTACATCCGAACTTAGCCCTTCCTTACTTGTTTTTATTTAAAGTTATAGACCTCGTAAAATGCTGAGAGCTATTAAAACCCTTTGGAATTTAATTGAACATTAATCACATTAAACATCACATTGGAAATTCCTCAAATTCACACATTCAAATATTTCTGTGTGCGTTTTGGTAAGTTCTATATGCGTGTGAAAAACTATTTTTTGAAAAATATTTCCAATCTTGTTGCAATGTTTAATTAAATCAATTTGCAAGTAATTTGCATATTTATATGATCGTATTTATATAAGTAAGTACATGTATATATTTATATGTTAATATCCCCCTCGAAATATGTCGAAACTTTAGTAAGTTGATGTAATAAAACAATCCCAAACTCTTTCATATGCATAAACATATATAAATAAATTGCTATTGAATATAAGAGTAAAAGTTTATAATTTCTTTCGAATTTCATGATCGTCTTTTGTTGAATTTCATTTCGAAATACCAAAAGTATCATGCGAGTTTCCAAGTAAACTTTTCGCATTCAAGCATTAAAGGGTTATGTACAGTGAAAGCAACGAAAGTAAATATTTTATGCGAAACTTTTCTAAAACGCTTGCAGTTAGTTGCAAAGCAAAAGTAAAAGCAAAAGTAAGAGTCCGTGTCCACGTCTATGTCCAAGCACACAGCCCCACAAGCTGAAGTTGGCGTTGAGTTTGCCGTTGAAGTGAAATGAAATTAAATGCCAGAAACCAGAGTGCCAACAGGCAAGCGAAAGCAAAACTTTTGCCACACATGCTGTGCTTCCGTTACACAAGTGTCCGCTAGCGTAGGAAGTTGTTGTTGTTGTACAAATATAAATAAACTTGTGTGTGTGTGTGTGTTTGTGCTTTTGTTAATTTATGTTTATATAATATGAATTGTTAAGACAAAAGTGTCCCGGCAGTAGTATATGTGTGGGTGAGCACTCGGGACGTTTTGTTTGAAAGAATAATATTGCAGTTGTAGTTGTTTCATACATTGGAACTGGACAATATGCTTACAAATGTTTGAATAATATTTAATTAATGTTGTATTGTTCAATCATTGTTTAGATGTTGTTGGTCATAATATACATAATTACTGTTAAATCCCATGAAAATTTAGGACTTTATGCAAAAAATTATTTGTAATATGGCATAAATTGCCGTAATTTCCCCAAGAAGAATTATATGAAATTAAAGCGTAATGTAATGGTAAGCGATAAAAGGCTTAAAATGTGATATATGTCGTTTGTTGAGTTCGGAGGCAGCAATGGAAGTGGTCGCCAGTACAGTACGGCAGTTAAAAGGAACAGACAAAGGCAGCAAACGTCGAGAGCATATTTTTAGATGACGTGGTGCAGAGGCGGCAGAGAAGAGGAAGGCGTAAAAGATTTAGTAGACAAAAGCACGTGAGAGTGAGATGAAAAATAATTCTTAAAATTTGGAATTTTTTTTTACAAAAGAATACTGGCAACATAGTTGCTGATTGTATGTGATTGGCGTTGAAACCGAGTTGCTCTGATTAGTGAAGTACTAATCTATGCATAAACGTCCACTTTTAATGCGAAAGTAAATCAAATTGTACTAATGAAATTGGTAAATATCAAGCACAAGCTTTGTGCCATACAAATTTTAATAAAAATCACATTAAAAAGCACTTAAGTCAACTTCAGTAATAGAACTCGTCGAAAAAATACGCTTTTTTTATCAAAATTTTCGAAGATGTGGCAAGGACGACACTAAATATTATTTAAATACAAATTATCTTATCCACAGTATTTTAAAGCCCATTTGTTAATTTATGAATGCAGAAGTGCTGCTGCTCCGCTGCCAGCACAAAAATCAGAATGCGCAACTTTATATTTATAAGCAGAATTTCATACACATTTATACAAAAAAATATATACGTATATATATGTATAAGTAGTTGTAAGTGCAATTGCGCTTTAATAAAATTAATCTCGCAAGCCGCTGCTGCACTGCAGGCGCCACTCAAGTCAATGGTCGACAGTAGGCTTACCTTCGCCCGGCACATTTGCATTTTCACTTTTATTTCATACAAGCGTGTGTATGTGTGCGCCTACGTGTATGCAAGAAGGCGCCTGCTAATGTGTGCAGGCAAGCAAGTGGCCTTCTGCCTTTAATAAGCAGTTTGCGATGCCAGCAACATTGTGGTCTATATCTGCTATTGCCACATATGTAAGAGGTACGGTTTGTAGGCCGGCTGTTGGCAACCAGAATTCGACTACATATTTAATTAAATTGGTACGAATGTGTGTCTGCATTAATATCGCATTCATTGGTGTATGTATTTATATGAGTATGCTAGTAAGTGTGTAATATTTGGCCTAATTGAAGTGATAAGTAGCATGCGATACTTGTAAGAAAATGTACATGTACATTAGGGGTATAACTTTTTTGCATCATAATATTTACATGGCCGTACATGATGAGCAATGGTGAAAAAATATTAACTGCGTTTTTACTTTTTTGTTTTCTTTCAGAAAGTTTCCGCACCAACGCAATTGAATTTTTTTATTTTGATAAAAAAAAATTGCAAAAAACGCGTTTAAACTTTTCAAATCCCATAAACCTCAATGTAAAAATTTGCACTATTTTGTGGATATCTCAGAAACCATGCATGATATTGATATAAAATTTTGATACGATATAAAACACTATAAAATGCCGAAACGTAGGCATCATTAACTCAAAAAAAGTATTTTTCGATTATTTTGCAACAAATATTATTTATTATTATTTATATATAAGAATATAGTTTCTGTTAATTCATTTTCTTTTTTTAATTACACATATATTTTATTTAGAGTTAGAAGCAATAAACTTAAGATTTAAACTGCGCTTAGATTTACATTTCGGATAAATGTCTTGTATCAATTTGATGGCTCGTTCTGCGCATATATTCGAGCGCTGTTGGTTTGCAATAAATGAGTCTTCCTTCACCCAGTGTTTTAAAAAACATTTGTGCGCTGCTTTAAAAGGCTTTACCGATGTTTCTAATTTTGTGAAGTCATTTACAAGAAAACGGTGGTCGGAAAACCATACGTCATACCAAGCGCCGCATATCAATTGACAGGCAACAGTTTTGTTCGGTGTTTGGCAATGAGTATGAATGTCAAAATGCAGAGTATAGCCCTTGAATTCCAACGGGCGTTGCTTTGCGATGGTAGAGTCTTAAATTTTTTATAAGGAAAGATTTTATTTTTTTCATACTATTTGAACGCTTGTCCCAGCTCATACAGATACTGCATGTCATCGCGCCATTTGATGCATCTTTCTTTCAATTTTTCTTTGCCTTGAGCGAAACTTTGTTTTAGAGCATCGAAATTATTGTTCAATTCTGAAAATATATCGTACGGAATATTTGGTGATATTGATTTTCCATCCAGTGACTCATCCATTACATGTCTTAAAATCAGATCTAAAATATGATGTTGGCAGCCCACATATTGCGGTGAATGTAAACCTTTTGTTGAAAAGTATTTTTGGAGTGAGATAACAACTCCATTTTTATGTCCTGTATTGACGTTTGTTGTATCACACACAATCATTTTGATGGAGCCCCACCGTTGAAAATTATCGAGAACTTCCTTGATGCCTTCAAATATGGTTGAACTTCTTCCTTTATCAAGATCCAAGACCGCCAATCTTACTTCTCTGAACTAATTTTTTAGCACCACGGACTGTATTTCTCTTTTACCGAATTTCTTCCCATCAAAATGAAGACACCAAATATTATTCTTGAGTGAAGTCTTATAATCAATTTATATATTATATATTTATATATAATTATAATAAATAAAGCAATTGAATTACTGGGTTGTGTGGTTTTGCGTTCTTTTACGTATTTGATAATATTCGGTGATGCTTTTTTTCTATTTATGGGTGTATTTTTTTCACAAAATGTAGAAATATTTCTTCTATTTGTGCGTTTTCTTATCGGAATATTGCTCCCAATAAAGAAATCATACCTACTCAAAAAAAAAAAAAGTTTTTTCTGTTAATGATGCCGAAACGTAGATCTTATAGTGTTTTATATCGTATCAAAACTGTATATCAATATCATGCATTGTTTCTGAGATATCCACAAAATAGTGCAAATTTTTACATTGAGGCTTATGGGATTTGAAAACTTTAAAAGCGTTTTTTGCAATTTTTTTTATCAAACTAAAAAAAATTCAATTGCGTTGGTGCGGGAACTTTTTGAAAGAAAACAAAAAAGTAAAAAACGCAGTTAATATTTTTTCACCATTGCTCATCATGTATGGCCATGTAAATTTTTATTTTTGAAAAAATTGTTAAAAGTTATACCCCTAATGTACATTACAGGTGCGAATTGGGGATTTCAGAAATTTGTAACAGGGTTTTTCAATTGATATAGATAATATTTATTCCGCTCTCAAATATTTTAAATAGTATTTTTTTATTTGTGTACCGGGGTAACTGTTAAGAGTGTACTATGTTGGAGCAGTATCAAGAGTTGTCTACTTTAAACCTTTGAGATAGAGTCCTGCTTAGAATACCTTAACTTTTGAAGTAGTCCGTCAGAGATAAAACTTGTTAGCAGACCCTGTGTGGGATGTGGGAAGCTCTTATATGTTTTTGATTCATATATTTACCGCTGCAATTGTAGAAATGTTATCGCGTATATCAACACATATATTCAAACAGCAGTTATGCTTGTCGGTGTAAGTACAAGTGTCGTATCACACACGCCTAGGTGTACGAGTACTTAAGCGTCTTGAAAACATGCTGCAGAGAAAAGTAAAATTAATTTGGTTTATGTGTGCATTGCTGCATGTAAGCTGGGCCTCTTATGATATAATAATTATGGGAAATTCATAATAAACTAGCATCCTTACATAGTATTTATAACACAGCGTGCTCTCAGTAATTAATAATGGGTATGTGTATACATAAATTTATGAATAGTTAATTTACGTAATATATCTATGATTGTGTTAAGTGAACTCCATCCGAACGAATTAAAGTGATACCAAAGTTAATTTAAAGTAACTGTCATAATAAAAGAAATGTGGCGGTTCATCATTAAATTACTTAACTAACCTAAAAAATCGTAGTCAAAGTTGCAATATATACGTGTATGTATATCCGTTATGCACATTTATTCCCACCACACGTGCAGCTCGTCCTTGAATGCCGTCCTTGAATACATAATTCCAAGCTATTTTGTTGCCTACTTTTAGGCGCTGCCACTGTTACCACAGCTTTGTAGCCATAAATTTTACGAAATTCGTTGTAGTAATCGCCTTAATGGAATTTGCTACACAAGTCGCCTCTTTTTACTGTTTTTGAAAATTATTTTTCAATTTTCTTTTTATTTCACTAATTTGTTTATTCGACATCATCCATTACTTAGCGATAGCTACAGATTGAAAAAAAACCTTTGCCATTATTAATTTGCTAAAAGCAATGAAATTACATTTCTTTTTAGTGAGTGCCTGAAAGTAGGCTATGTCATTAAATTACATTGCTGTAAGAGATTGTGTGAAATTAAATTTTCATATTTTAGCGAAAGCAGATAAAAGCAAAGCAAGCAAAAAATAAAAAGAAGCACTCTCACTTTCGTTTTATGCATTTTCATTCACAAAAGCTGGTATTTCGCACAGCGACACATGCGTTTGCCTAAAGGTATGCTATGCTCTAGTGAAAAACCCGCTGTACAATTTCCACCATCCAGTGTAGCATGAACAGGCACTTCTAGCGAACTCGACTGTGTCAGCAGGCGGCCTAGTGTTTCACAGGATTGTTCTCCATTGTTTTTAAAAAGCTGTTGCGATTCGTACCAAATGAATTATTATAGCACTGCTCATGGAATGTAGGCATTATTTTCACGCATAAAAGTAGGCTAAATGATATTTTTGCTGAAAACACCTCTACAACAAAAAGCAGATTTAATAAAACGGGTAAATAGAAAATACAATATTATTATATAAAACAAAAGAGATTTAAAAAACCAAATACAACAACATAATTTTAAGTATTTTCCTAATATGATGCGTTCGCAAACTGCCTGCTCAACGTTTTTCTATTATATTTTTTCACGCTATTTTGCACTTCAGTCTCAGCTCAGCTGATTCTTCTGCTTTACTTGCCTGCGGTGCCTTGCTGATGTTTGTTTGCTTCGCTTAATTTAATAAACTGTGGCAATACACTGTTGCAGTCGACGGCTTTTGTCAGAGACAACGTCTGAAAGCAGGCAACATGCAAAGGATGTGGGGAAATAAATAAAAAAATACATTTATAAACACTTTCGTTGGCAACTCAACTCAAATCTTGGTAATTGTGGTTGTGGTAAAATCTTGTGAGAGCTTTTATAAAAAATTAAGTTAAATATTTCTTCCAAATCTTTGGTGGTATTAAAATTTATGCAAAAATAACAATATTCTTCTGCCTACCTTTAGGCGTAATTTCATAATGTTTGCTTTATCTTCGTATACTCAAGTATCGAAAGGAACCATCAGGCAATTAGTATATATACATATATGTATTATAGTATATAAATTAAAATGTAGTAATCCTTTGTGTGTTTAGAGTATTCATGGCATACTTCAAGGCGCTCAAGATAATTTGTTTGTGCACACAAAGTCCTGGAGTTTTTTCAAATAAAAGTGTGCTATGTGCAAGCTGCGCGCATAAATAAATTGCAGTTAACCGTTAGTGCCATGCTAATGACATTACGAAATAACCCGTACACTTTTTGTCAGAACACGAAATACGTTATATATCAGCCGTTGGCTGACCGTTATCTGGCGAAGCAGCTACTTACTACACGGACACATTACATAAATCAGAGTGTTGTCAGGTTTTGAATATTTTTATTTGTTTTCAAATTACATATCGCGTTCCGTTTCCTTCAACACCCGCATAATTTTTTCACCACACTTTGCTTGTTTATGAACTACGTGACACAAGCAGCCAATAGCGGAATGTGCGGTGCTGTGCCGCAAAACAGCGGAGTGCATACAAAGTTATGATTTATTTAAAAGAGCGCCCGCATTCGCAGGACATTCAGCGGTGCGGGTCACACAACAACAGCAGCTGGCGGGGACTGTAAATAAGGCAACAACAATAACAAAGCTACGCGTTCCCTGGTACTCGTATAGATGCAGCTTTTGAGATCCCACTGACAAAAAAAATATATTAAAATGAAATCAAAACATGTAAAAAACCAACAGTAGATTTGTGCAACAACAATGCAGGGTGAGCACAAAACCGATGATGGCCAAGTAGTGCGCGCTGGAACCAGCACATACTTAGTTCTACCAAGCAACATTAGTGCACGCAAAAAAGCTCAGATAAGCTCAGCACATAACACTACAAGCTAACACAGCAACTACAACTACAACTCCAACTACACTGAGGAGGCAAAAAAAGAATATGAATAAGCAAAATGTAACGGCTGTTGTTGCCTGCGGCCACTGATGGCATGTCGCTTCGTGGACTTGCGGTTCCTGCGAATAAGATAAATGAACTGAGCATGTCATCATTAGATAAGAAAATGCGCGCACAACACCAAATGGTTGCGCTTGTAATCCTGTAATGCTGCCATGACAGCACTGGAGATGGACCGCATTCTGTTTTTCTGCATGAGAACAGGAAACTTTTTCAACTAAAACACCCAAAAGAATGATGAAATAATGACCACAGCGGCGGTTGCAAAGTCATAAATATTACAAAATAATAAAGCCACAGCGTGAAAATGACTGCCTCGCCAGATTTGTAGTTGTGGCGGTTGGGGTTTATTGGATTCCGCCAACAGTGCGGCAGCTTTGCTTACACCTCAGCGCACAGTTGAACATTTGTTTTTTCTTGTATATGGATTTTATTTTTCTTTAATATAGATTGCAAGAACCATGAAAAACAAGTAAGGAAAGGCTAAGTTCGGGTGTAACCGAACATTTTATACTCTCGCAATTTATCTATTTAACTTTATTAATATTATATAATACACAATTTGACCCACAAATTCATCATATATATTGTATAAAGTTCATTGAAAGTTGGAAACCCTAATATTAGGTTAGAAGCACCGAGGTCCTCATGTTCGATACATGGGGCCTTGAAAACCTATGGTCCGATTTCGGCGATTTTTTGAATGGGGCTTCCAAACTATAAAGGTGGTTGTTCACGTATATGCACCAGATATACTAGATACTTACGTAAATGTAGAGGACACTGAACGCACTGTGAAAGGGGGAAAGAAAACGCACTGATTCCAATATCGTTATAATTTTAATTTTAATTTTAAATTCTATTTCTCACAATAATAATTCTGTTTAATTCAGTTCAGAAAAAGGTTAAAAAATTCACTTTGACGTTGCACACACACACGAAACCACGGTCGCGGACGGCTATTTCTTACGTTGATCGGGTTTATCGGTCGAACCACTAAGGGCGCTGGCGAAAACGAAAAGAAGGACGATCCCGTTGTGGGCTATCCCTTTTGTAAACTTGTTTGCTGAATAAATGAGATGAACGTTGGTGATTGTGTGGTTGTTGTGTTGCATGCTGAGTGGTTTGTTATGCTGGGTTGTGTGTGTGCTGAGTGGTTTGTTACGCTGTGTTGTGTGTGTGCTGAGTGTTGATGGCGTGGTGTGTGATGTGATGTGCGGGTGATGTCACAAGGTGCTATGTCATGTGAACATCCCGGCCCCCCTAGGCGGATTAATCGCCTAGAAGCCGCTGAAGCTGTTGCAACGTGTCAACTACTGCCCTCAATCCCGTTGAGCGTCGTTGCTGATACTGATGAGTTCGACGTGGCGGAGGGGTTCGCAACTGTGGACGCAAACGTGGTCGCGAACGTGTGGTTTGTGCGTATTCGTTGTGATTCTCTCCTCTGCGTTGGGCCAGATCGCGTTGTGGTCTGCGACGAATACGAGTTGTATTTTCTGTATCGGCTCGTTTGGGAAACCTGTGGAACATCGTATGATGTGGTCGGTGGCAGTATTGGCACATACTGTCGGCCCAGCAGTCGTTGGTGGCATGGTCGTCTGCCAAGCAGGTCATACAATGCCCATGAGCTCTTGCGATCTGGCGGCGTTGTGCTGGCTTCATGCTCTGGAAAATGGGGCATCTCTTAAGAGCGTGTGGGCGATGGCACAGACTGCAGCGTGGAGGCCCCTGATCCTCAATCGGCTGTTCTTCACCTCTATCCCTCGCTGCTGCGGCGGATGATGGTCCCATAACCCTTTGCGTCCTCGGCGCTGGGACGGGTGTCACGATCTCGGACCTCACTGTCTTGATGGTGTTCTGGCTCTCGTCTACATCCATTTCTATGGGAATATGAGATTTTATTAAATTGACTTATAGTTTGGTGTAAAGTATTGTGGATGCGTATGTGTATATATACATGTATGTATGTATAGATATATATTGCTTAATTCTAATCGCGCTTATTTGAATTTCTGTTTGCGTATACGAATTGTGAACGATTGTTTTTCGGATTTTGCGAGTGAATTGGCGGTATTGATTTTGATTAAATTTGTGTTTGATTTTGCGGTTTTTGTGTAAGTTGTTCTTCGTTGTTTGGAAGAAAACATAATTTAACAAGTGGTCGAGTTAATATGCCGGTTTGCGTTCGTACATCGACAACTCTTATGTGACCATCGGATCCTTGATGAACCTTTTCGATGCGGCCTAGCCGCCATTCGGTGGGAGGTAGGCATTCGTCCTGGATGATGACACATTCTCCCGCATTGGGTTCCTTTTGGGTGGTCTTCCAACGATGTCTCTTATGAAGATCTTTGAGGTAGTCTTCCTTCCATCTTTGACTGAATTCATGATGGAGAATCTTGATTCTTTCCCATCGATTTGTTAAATTAAGTGAGTCTCCTTCTGTCTCAGGTATGGCGAGAAGAGGAGCTCCTCTGAGGAAATGGCCTGGCGTGAGGGCGGTGAAATCGGAGGGATCTTGCGAGAGGGGTGATATGGGTCTTGAATTGAGTACGGCTTCTATTCGAGCGAGTAGTGTGGTAAACTCTTCATAATTAAATTTATGATTACCTGCCGTTTTCTTCAAATGGGACTTAAAGCTTTTTACTGCTGATTCCCAGAGTCCGCCCATGTGTGGAGAACATGGGGGTATAAATTGCCAATCGATCCCTTGGGGTGCATATTTGTTGACAATTTCAGGCGAGACTTCTTTCATGAAGTTTATAAACTCCTTCTCTGTGGCTCTTTGGGCTCCGACAAAGTTTTTTCCATTGTCGCTCATTATCTTTGAAGGAAATCCGCGTCGTCCGACAAAGCGTGCAAATGCTGCAAGAAAAGCCGCAGTAGTCAGATCTGAACATAGCTCGAGGTGTACTGCCTTTGTCGTAAAGCATACAAAAACAGCCACATACCCTTTTCTGAAAGAGGACGACCTTAACATTGAGGCCTTTATCTGGAAAGGTCCAGCAAAGTCAACCCCAGTGATGGTGAAGGGTAGAGCATAATTGCAGCGTTCAGGTGGTAAGGCTGCCATTATCTGAGTACGCATCTTGTGTTTGTACATAGTACACTGTTTACACGTGAAGATCGTTCTTTTTATTTGTGGCTTTAGTCGCGGTATATAATATTCTTGTCGGACCATTTGTTGCATCAAGCGATGCTCACCATGCATTGTAAGCTGGTGGAGATATATTAGGTATAGATGAGTAAAACGGGATTTCTCTGGTATAATGATGGGATGTCGTTCGTTGTAACTAAGGCTGGAGTTCGCTAGTCTTCCATTTGCCCTGATTAATCCCTTAGCGTCCAAGAATGGGTTTAAGACGAGAAGTGAGCTTCTCTGTTCGAGAGGTCGTTTTTCAAGCAACTTTGACTTCTCTGGATTGAAATAGCGCGTTTGAGTGTATGTGATAAGACTAACTTTAGCATGTTGCAAGTCGGAATGCGTTAGTTGCACGCAAGGGTCATTTGGTATTCCTTTTATTTTTTGTTTAAGTCTTCGGGTAAATTTGTGCATATAAGCGATTACCCTTAGTGCTCTAGGAAATGATGAAAATCGGTGAAGAATATCATCCTCTTCGGGAGTGATATGAAAATTTTCAATTTTCCGACTTTCTGGCGGTATTATATTCCGAGCAGGAGACTTTGGCCAGAACTCTTGTGATTCTGTTAGCCATGTAGGACCGTTCCACCAGAGTGTAGTGCTGGTGAGGTGAAGTGGTTTACAACCTCTTGTCCCAAGATCTGCTGGGTTATCTGCACTTGCAACATGTTGCCATTTGGCTGGGCCAACTAAATCTAAGATTTGTGATATGCGATTAGATACATAGGTCTTCCATGTATATGGTGGTTTTTCTAACCATGCTAAAACTATCTCTGAGTCTGACCAAAGATACATTTTGTGATTGTTTAATTTGAGATGGGTTTGAACTATTGAAATTAATTTTGCTAACAGAAGAGCACCATTCAGTTCGAGCCGTGGCAGGCTTAGTGTCTTCAAAGGTGCAACTTTGGCTTTGGCTACCAAGAGATGTGAAGATATTTTGCTATCGTACTGAGTTCGTACGTAGACCGTTGCGCAATATGCCTTTTCAGAGGCGTCACAGAAACCGTGTAATTCTACATTAATGTCAGGGGTGAAGTTAACCCATCGAGGGATTCGAATTTCTGATATGGTGTGTAAGTTGTTAGCAAATTGAACCCATTTAGTTAAACGTACAGGTTTTACCTGTTCATCCCATTCAGTGCCATCTTGCCACAATTCTTGAATGAGGATTTTTGCTTGAATCATTATTGGCGAAAGCCATCCTGCGGGGTCGAAAAGTTTTGCCACCGAGGAAAGTATTTGGCGTTTTGTAATGGCGGACATTGCAGATATTGACTCAATTGTATATGAGAATTGATCTGTTATCGCATTCCATTGAATCCCTAGAGTTTTGGTTGTGCTAGCCTTTTTCAAATTTAAGAAAATCTGTATCTAATAAGTCTTCCTTTTTTATATTTTTTATTATTTCGGGGTGATTTGATGTGATTTTCTTTAAAGGAAAACCTGCTGATTTCAGTGCTTCGATCACTTGCGATAGTGATTCGCATGCTAATGGAATACTGTGGCTACCTGAAAGTATATCGTCCACGTATGTTTGTGTTTGCAACACAGAAGATGCTAAAGGCAAGTTTGGTTCACATGTTTTTGCAACTTCATGTAACGTTCTAATGGCCAAGTAGGGTGCGCAATTTATGCCAAAGGTTACTGTTTTGAGTTTGTAGTCGTTAATTGGACTATTGTTTGATTTGCGGAAGACTATGCGTTGAAAATCTTGGTCATCTTCGTGAACTAGAATTTGCCTATACATTTTTTCTACATCCCCATTGAATACGTATTTAAACATGCGCCAATTTAGAATGAGCAACATGAGATCAGGTTGTAACGTTGGCCCTGTGTATAGTACATCATTAAGTGATTTGCCTGAGCTAGTACTCTTCGAGGCATTGAAAACTACTCGTACTTTTGTTGTAATTTTATCTGGTCTAATTACCCCGTGATGTGGCAGATAAAAAGATAGATATCTACCTTTAGATACTTTTTCATATGGTACAGTCTCTTCCATATGATTGAGATCGAGATATTCGTCCATCACATCGTCATATGCTGATTTAAGCTCGCTTTTCTTTATCAGGCTTTTTTCCAGGCTTAGAAATTGCTGGACTGCTGATATCCTAGAGTGGCCTAGAGCTGTGGTTTCTGGAAAAGTTGGTTTAAATGGTAGTCGCACAACATAACGACCATGTTCGTTTCTTGTTGTTGTGGACTTGTAGTAGGCTTCGCATGCCTGGTCTTCTTCTGAAGGTTGAATAGTCTGAGGTAATTCTTCTACTTCCCAGAATTTTTTAAGTTCATTATTTAAATACTCGTTTGAGATATTTTCCACTTGAGTAGTGAAAGAATTGATTTTTTCAGTGACTTGGCCACTTATAATCCACCCAAAGATTGTATTTTGGGCTAACAATTTATTGGAGATTTTCTCAATACCTTCAAGAATTATTTGAGGTATTAAGTCACTGCCTAATAATATGTCGATTTGTGATGGGGTGTGACAGTTGGGATCTGCTAACTTGAGATGTGAGCATTTTTCCCAATGTTTTTTATTAATTTCATAGCTTGGAAGCAAATTTGTTAGTTGCGGTAGAACGATGGCTTGCGCATCTATTCTAATATCCGCACTTGGAGATACTATGGTGATTGGGCATATTTTGTTGGAATTTTGAATAATTCTTCCACCCATTCCCGAGATTTGAAAGTTGGAATGTTTTATTGGCAGTTTGAGCCGTTTTTGAGCCTTTGAAGATATAAAGGATCTTTGAGAGCCTTGATCTATTAGTGCTCTTAGTTTGAATAAATCACCCTTATGTTCAATGGTGATGACCGCAGTGGGTAAAAGAATTTTGCTTTCATTTTCTGAATGAAGCGCTTGGATTTTTGCTGCTTTAGAGCAAGATGGTTGTTCTTCCCTTTTTTCGGGATTTGATGTTTCGGGATTACTACATGAGGTTGTGGCGACTAACCCCGTGGTTTTATGAAATTGCTTTTGCTTCATATTTTGAAAATTGTTAATATGAAGCAATGAGTGATGTCTTCGTTGACAATACACACAATTAAATTTGCTTTCACATTCTTTAGTCGTATGAGCATTTGACAGACAGTTGATACAAAGTTTGTGTTGTCTGACAAGATTGTTCCTATCAGAAACGGATAGTTTTTTAAATCTCTCGCAAGATCTAATTTTATGACCCCCCCTACAAATTTCACATAATGATTGCCGTTGATTATTTTGATTTGACACGAAGGAATGACTTTTATTAACGTGTCTATTGTATTGCATATTATTGCTGGCTTGAGGTTTAAACGAGGTTTTACTCGACTCATTTGGCGGACTTGATATATTCATATTTTGGCTGCCCATTCGCTCAGCTATCTCGTATTGAGCAGCGAGGAATTTTTTCATTTGCTCCCATGTGGGCATTGCTCTTCTATCGTCAAGTGATTGTTCCCATCGTAGTAACGCAGCCTGAGGTAGTTTTTCTTCACAGATAGTTACTATCATATGGTCCCAATATTCTACGGGGGAATTTTGTGTTTTTAACACTGACAGGCAATTAGTCACTGTTGAGTAAAATTTTTGAAATTCCTGGCTGGTTTCTTGTTTAATTTTTGGGTAATTTAATATAGTTTTTATGGGATTTTCTATCATTACCCTTTTATTTTCATATCTTTCAACTAGTGCTTCCCAAGCCAGCTTAAAATTGTCGCCATTTATATCGAATTGCTTGACGATAATGCCTGCTTCCCCTTGTGTCTTGTACCTTAGTTGGAATAGCTTTTGTGCATCTGCAAGTCTAGGATGGTTTATGTAAAGGGCTGTGAACATGTCCCGGAAGGACGGCCATTGTTCATAACATCCAGTAAAAACTTCAGTATCACAAGTTGGTACATTTAGATACATGCCTTTATCTAGGTCTTCTTTTGTTGTTGTGACTACTCTGGGTGGGTGAGTAGTGGCGCTATTTGGCCTTATTACATTTAATTGTTCGCTGATCATTCCATTTATCATTTCTTTCTGATCACGGCAATTATTTAATTTGGCTGTCGCCGAAGCTTTTATGTTTTCTGGGAGTTCAGCGTCGTCAGCTTCAATTACTGCATCGTACGCTGCCAGAAGGCGTGCCCATATTTCGTCGACACTTTCCAGTTTTGCCTTTAAAACCGATTCAGAGATGTCAGCGATAGGGGAAGCTTTGAATCTTGTGCAATAGCTTATAAAAGTATCACCTTCATTGATGAATTTTGATACTAAATGATCTTTTGATCTTTTTTGTTTTACACTCTGCTTTGAGCGTGTAGCTTCTGCAGGTGGGCCTTGTGTTTTATCTTCATCAGCCATTTTAGGAATTTCTAATGATATAGGTGTTCTTGGTTTAACCTCTTTTGATTTGTCGGATTGCATTTGATTTGTTTCGAATATGAAGCTTTTAGCTTAATATTGAATTATTTATTGAAATTCCAAATGAATTGAAAATTCTTCTTGTAATAAACGTATAGGTAATTGAATTTAATACAATTAAAGATTATTGAAATTTGAGAATTTTTTTATAATTCTTTGACTACAGATTTTATTTGCTGTATTTTTATATTTTAGACTTTTAAATTATAGTATATATAATAATTTCCGCATAAACCACATAATAAGAATAAAACAAAATTGTGTTTTTTTTTTTTTTTTATTAAATATGACAAAAAAAAATTTTTTTTTTTACAGTGTACCAAATTATTTTATCTTTGTTCACTCGCACTTAATTTGTATATTTGTATCTAATAAGTTGAGAATGCGAACGAAAGGAAAATCGTAATAAGCAAAATGTTTATATGTTTTTTATTTGCATGTGCTTGCATATGCTTTATGCATGTATGTTTGTATGTTTTTTTTTTTTTGTTTCGTTCGTATCACTTTAGCTTCGTATAATTGTTATATTATATATGTACATATGTAATGTATAACATATGAAGAAGTGCTGAAATGCATTTATGTATAAACGTGTTTATATATTGACAACCATTCGACGCGAACGCAGGAAAAATATATTTGTATTTGTATGTATGATTTACACAATGTAGGTATGTATGTAAATTTTTTTTTTTTTTGTAGAGAGTAAATGAGAGATTTGGTAATAGGTGATAGTTAATAATCATCCAATGTAAATGATGAGATAAAGGGTAAGGAAAGACAAGTATATATGTACATATGTATGTAGGAAGGTATTTATATTAATACCTTTTGATGAGAGCGCTGAGAAGCTGTATATAAGCTTTGTATAGGTATGTATGTAAATATGTATATATGAGCAAAGGGAGAGAGTCATATGTTTAAGGGCATATGTGTACATACATAAATGAAATTAGAGCTATAATATTTTTATTTTCTTTTATTCTTTTCTTCTGCCTTTGTTGGATTATTGTAAGCGATCCAGCTTGTTGCTTTAAAGCTCAAGGGGTATCGCAGGAGAATTTGCAAGTAGTGAATACTTGTCTTATAAATTGTTTTTTTTTTTTGGTGTGTTTGGGGACACGAATTTAACATCCAGGCAGGTAATGTAATTCAATTGTTCATTTATGTATGTACCATACGTTGTGTATATAAATAGGTATATATGTATATTCAAAAGGGTAAAAAATTTAGCAATATGTATATATGGATTTCGCGGCGAATATGCTCATATGTATGTAAGTACGAATTTTTTTTTTTTTTGTTTTTGCCTTTGCTTTGGAGGTTATGCACGATCCTGCTTGTTGCTATTTTTTAGCACAAGGGGTATCGCAAGAAAGTTGCAAGCATGTAATACTTGACCTTTTTAAACTTTGTGGTTATTTTTTTTTTTGTAGAATGTAGTGGTGTGTTCAGAGACACAAACTAAGCAAATCGGCAGGACTGTACTTTTTTGATCAGTAATTTTACGTATATATAAACCGAACTTGCTGTTAAGTACAGTCTCGTGTTATAAAATAACGGTGTCCCGAAATACCGTTCAAACTGTAATTTACATACATATGCGCATGAAATTTAATCAAAAATTTTTGTAATATAATAAAATGGAACGGACTCACTTTTCTTCCGCCAAGGGTTTTTGGGCATGTATATACATATAGTTATTGTTGCTTATGCTCTTTTCTTGTTTTTTGTCCAGCGCTGTCCTTGTTAAATGGTGTTTTCCTCCCTCGTTGTTTGCAGACTCCTGTGTTCTCCTTATGTATTATTTTGTTTTTGTATTAGTTTTGTGTTTGTTAAGTTGTTTTTTTTTGTACCGCGCCCGCGCCCGAGTTTGTGCTTTATAGTTAGTTTTGTTTTTGTTTGTTTCTTGCCGTTTGTTGTAATTAGTTAAATTTGGTCACGTATGCAATTTCTTGTAATATATGTATATATATATATATATTTTTGTTTGTATAAACATATGCACTTTTTCCCACTTTTATTTGTTCTAGCACTTCTTTTTTTTTTTTTTTGTGTCGTTTTACACTTGTGTTTAACTTTTATTTTGTTGGTATTTGGTTGCTTATTGCAACTATATCACTTGTCCAATTTCGATTGGACTTTTACACTTTATTTGGTCACTTTATTGTTTTAGAGGTTTGTTTTACCTTAGGTGCCTTTCCGAAAGGCTCGAAGGACCATTTGTTCACGTATATGCACCAGATATACTAGATACTTACGTAAATGTAGAGGACACTGAACGCACTGTGAAAGGGGGAAAGAAAACGCACTGATTCCAATATCGTTATAATTTTAATTTTAATTTTAAATTCTATTTCTCACAATAATAATTCTGTTTAATTCAGTTCAGAAAAAGGTTAAAAAAATTCACTTTGATGTTGCACACACACACGAAACCACGGTCGCGGACGGCTATTTCTTGCGTTGATCGGGTTTATCGGTCGAACCACTAAGGGCGCTGGCGAAAACGAAAAGAAGGACGATCCCGTTGTGGGCTATCCCTTTTGTAAACTTGTTTGCTGAATAAATGAGATGAACGTTGGTGATTGTGTGGTTGTTGTGTTGCATGCTGAGTGGTTTGTTATGCTGGGTTGTGTGTGTGCTGAGTGGTTTGTTACGCTGTGTTGTGTGTGTGTGCTGAGTGTTGATGGCGTGGTGTGTGATGTGATGTGCGGGTGATGTCACAAGGTGCTATGTCATGTGAACAGTGGTATTTGTGCAAAGTTCTGCATCGATATCTTCACTAGTGCTTCCTTTATATATTGTAAAGTTAACGATTCAGATCGTCTTCAAAGTTCTGGTATATAGGAAGTAGGCGTGGTTGTGAAGCGATTTGGCTTATTTTCACAACATATCATTGGGATGTAAGAAAACTATTACAAACCAAGTTTCATTGAAATCGGTCGAGTAGTTCCTGAGATATGGTTTTTGACCCATAAGTGGGCGATGCCACGCCCATTTTCCATTTTGTAAAAAAATCTGAGTGCAGCTTCTATCTGCCATTTCTTATGTGAAATTTAGTGTTTCTGGCATTTTTCGTTACTGAGTTAACTCACTTTTAGTAAGTTTCAACCTAAACTTTGTATGGGAGGTGGGCGTGGTCATTATCCGATTTCAACTATTTTTATGGTGTGTGGTGGGGTACGTAAGAGAACTGACTGCAGAAAGTTTGGTTTATACAGCTTTATTGGTTTGCGAGTTATATACAAATAACCGCTTTGGGGGCGGGGCCACGCCCACTTTCCCAAAAAAATTACATCCAAATATGCCCCTTCCTAGTGCGATCCTCTATTCCAAATTTTACTTCTATAACTTTATTTATGGCTTAGTTATGACACTTTATGTGTTTTCGGTTTTCGCCATTTTGTGGGCGTGGCAGTGGTCCGATTTTGCCCATTTTCGAAAGCAACCCTCTCACGGTCCCAAGGAACGTGTGTTCCAAGTTTCATCAAGATATCTCAATTTTTACTCAAGTTATCCGTTGCACGGACGGACGGACAGACAGACATTCGGATTTTGACTCGTCTCGTCACCCTGATCATTTTGATATATATAACCCTATATCTAACTCGTTTAGTTTTATGACTTACAAACAACCGTTAGGTGAACAAAACTATAATACTCTCTTTAGCAACTTTTGTTGCGAGAGTATAATATTGTGAAATCGTTGCAAAAATATATTAACCATCATCGCAATATGTAAAGGGGTTTTCAATAGGGGCGCTACAAAAGCCGATTGGGACAGCAAACGACGCCATATTTTGTTCCGCTCTTTTGACATTTCTAATCAGTAAGGTTTGTTATTTCATCAGGGAAAGACGAAATTACTAAAATTTACTGCCAAAATTCGGGGTCAGTGGCCTCAAATTTAAGAACGCTACGTTCTATGTAGCGATGAGGCTCATTTCTGGCTAAATGTCTTTGTCAATAAGCAAACTATGCGTTATTGGTCAGACAGCAATCCACACGTACTTCTTGAGTCACCAATGCATCGATTTGGTGCGGTTTATGCGCCGGCGGAGTCATTGGGCCGTACTTCTTCCGTATTGATCAAGACCGATACGTTACTGTGTATGGGAATAGCTACCGCTCAATGATAATGGAATATGAATGGCCCGAATTGGATGATATGGACTTGGACTATATGTGGTTCCAACAGGACGGCGCCACAAGCCACACAGAGAGTGTCAAAATCGATTTATTGAAAACCAAGTTTTGTGAACGTATTATCTCACGAAATGGCCCAGTCAATTGGTCGCCTCGGTCGTGCGATTTGACAGCGTTAGACTATTTCGTGTGGGGCTACGTCAAGTCTATGATCTATGCCAACAAACCAGCGACGATTTATGGATTTCGTACGAATATCGAACGTGAAATCGGAGCAGTATCGGCCGATTTATGCTTGAAAACATTCGAAAATTGCGTTCAGCGCCTGGACTTCTGCATGCGTGCCCGTGGTGGGTGGCCATGCAAAGTAAATCGAATTCCATACATAATGGCATCGAATGTTCTTTCACAGGAATAAATAATGTCATTGATATCCCAAACTGTTTTGTTTTATTATGTAGCGCTGAAAAACCCTTTACATGCCTATGATATTTCGCAAACAGATTTTAGACATTATATATAAGTTTTAATGATTATTTCGGGGATATATATATATTCTAGAAATGTTTTTTTTTATGATGATCGTGCTACAAATTTTTCTGTATTTATTAAAGTTTTCTCGAAAGTGGCAACACTGTCACAAAACCTTTTCCATTGCAAGCCCTCTCAAATATGTTTGCCGAGTGTAGAGAAATTTCAAAGTTATCATTAGTTAGGTGCCTATAATGTAGAACAAAAAGCTGTGGGTGAAAAAATGCTTTAATACTAAAAATTTCAATGCAACCAAACCGCTGCTACTGCTAAAATATAAATTGCAGTGTTGCTCATGCTGTTTGCCGGCATAACGTTAAAGCGCAACTGAGGCGCTGATTGAATTACAGTAGCTGCTGGGCGCCGCGCGTTGAAAGAGACGCCGCGAGTGCTCAATGTTGACCGCAAGTCCAGCGACTAATTACTTGCTGAGCGATGGATTAAGTGTTGGGTAGCGTGGCAAATTGATTGAGTAGGTCAAGCACGAAGGTTGCGTTTGTATGCTTCTTATCATTAAAAACGAATCGCTTGGCGGTCTGCTTGCACGTCTCATGTGACTTAATTGAAAATTATATAGCGTTGCATAATACCAAAAGTTGCTGGCAACATAAAACTTTGTTTCATAAACAGATAGTGTATTACATACAACTGTATGAACAAAGCCTGCTCCCAGTAAATGTGATGTGTGTGTGTGAACAGGGTCTTTGAGCTACACGGCTGTATTTCCACTCAATCCACAATCCGCAATGGTAAAATATTTGCAAAGGCCGCCGAGAGTCGAGACCCAAGAGTCGGCTCATTGCATTGCAGCGCATGACATAGCATAGCGGATGGAAGGATCAATATTTGTGCATGTGAAACATCTTCTCTCTGACGACTCACTTGAACGCTGGACGCTGTTGGCATTGGCTTGTTGGCTTTCAACCAACTTTTCAGTGTCTACAGTGCATCATTGACCACTTTTGAGTACATTGCACACACTTTTCCTCCTGTGATTTAAGGTATGCTCTGCGTTTGTCTTTGTATGTTTCTCGAGATTTCATGAGTCAATAAAATTTCATATTAACGATTTATGAAATGAGAGTGAAGTTGTTTAAATATAAAAGCAGAGGCTTAAATATTAAAAATGTGGCAACACAGTATCTGAGCGTGCAATAAAATAAGAGACGAAAATGGTTTTTCTTTCTCATTATTGATACTCGAGCAAATAATTATGTCGAAGCCAGTATCTGCAGATGACTTTAATTTGAAAGAAATGTAAAGGAATTTTTTTGTAAATATCTTTGAAATGCTCATAATAAAGTGATTGTCGATATAATTGTTTTTTCTGCGTACAAATTTAAAATTGTTCACCGCTTTTATTGATACGTGCATCCTTATGCTTCGTTTATCTCTTTTCATGAAGCATACTGACTTTCTCGATGTGCTTTATTGAGCTCTTACTTTATAGCTATTTTTTCTTGTTTTTTTTTACACTCCCCACACAATTG
Source organism: Zeugodacus tau (assembly GCA_031772095.1). NCBI lineage: Eukaryota > Metazoa > Arthropoda > Insecta > Diptera > Tephritidae > Zeugodacus > Zeugodacus tau. Next base: position 4,944,458 of record CM062649.1, on the reverse strand, counting down.
GATCTGGAGCTGTGTTTTTCATTATACCGCAAACCTTGGTGCGCTTTAAACCCCTCGTTACCACAGCATTTTATCTGCACCTGACTGCAGCCAAATCTATTTGGCCGGCATCTGCTTCTGATGCCTCGCGGTGCTCCACTTTTATTTATGACAGCCATTCTATTGCTTATCTACTCTTTTATTGCCTTTATTGGTTATATGTATGTTTTGTGCGCGCATTTATTGCTTCGGTCTTGTTTGTTATTTATTGTTTGTTTCGTTGGTCCGCAGTTTGACGGCAGAGCTTTGCACAGTCAGTAAACTATTTTCAAACATTTTCCGGGGTTTTACATTTCTTTTACTTCATACTATGTATGTATTTGATATGGTTAATTATTAGTTTTTTTTTCTATTTTTCTTTTACATTTTTATATGAATTTTACCATTTTTTAACTTGCTTTGGTGAAATTTTTAATATTTTCCATTTTTATGCTAAATTGTCTTTCATTGCATTTAAATGATTAGTTTTTTATTTTGTAATTGTGTTCGTGTGTTTTTCGCAATGCTTTTTAGTCCATCAGTTAATTGGTATATCCGCTGGCTCACCACCACAGCATTAGCTCTTAACCACGCTTACAACTCTTTCTGGCTGTATTATGTTTTCACCGCTTCTGATTTTTTGCCGTTACACTTTGGGTTGACTTCGCTGGCAGTTTTGCGGTTTACCGTAATCGCTTGTTTGCGTTTTTCTGTTCAGCAATTTTTCAAAAAAATCTTTGTTTTTGTTTCTGCATAGAAATTCGTTGCGGTTTTTGCGCAGTTTTTGACATTTGCAATCATAGCTGTTTGGCGTTTCATTTGCAACAGCAACAAACAAAATTTGGAGCGATTAGCAATGGCACAGCAGAAAATCAGAGACATAGTGAGGAAACCTCTTGCATACAACAATACAGTTATATCTTGTAGCATATAGTATGTTGCACTCAGCTCTGTTTCATCGCTACTTTTTTTTTAGATTTTCGGAAAACCGCATAATGCACTATAATTGAAAGTTTATACCTGTCAGCGCTTGACATTTGCTTTGACACACTTTTCGCGGCAGTCGCGGTTTTGAGCTCAGCTCCGCGCGCAAATGCATACATGTTGAGTGCTTAAATGTCAAATACGATGAGCGAAGACCGCAAAAAGTCGGCGAACTAATTTTCATGTACACCAATGTTTGTTTTGTTGTTGTATTTTGTTTAGTTTTATATTGTTTTACTCCAAGCGACCGCTATTGATTTTTGAGTAATTTGAGTTTGTCTTTCACAATCAATAAGATAGTGAGTAGCTTCGGGTTTGGTTTATTTGACTCTGTTTTGCATTTATTTCATAAAAATATCCCTACTAATATTATAAATGCGAATGTAAGTTTGTTTGTTACGCTTTCACGCAAAAACTACTGAACCGATTATCATGAAACATTGTACATATACTCTTAAAGGTACTAGAAGCAACATAGGGTACTTTATATTAAAAAAAAAAAAAATTTACGAAAGATAAAACAATTGTTTGTCAAAAAATCATCAAATTTATAAAATATCAAGTGACAGAATTAGTTCCTCAATTACTTCCAGAGCAAAATCATGTTTTCCATCAAGTTTTACGTAAAATAGACTCCGGTAGTGGTGGACTCTTCTTTATCGATGCACCAGGAGGAACTGGAAAAACGTTTTTACTTAACTTATTATTAATGTTCGTCAGAAAAGACCAAAAATAGCAGTTGCCGTAGCTTCGTCAGGTATTGCCGCGACGCTATTAAACGGCGGTCTTACGGCACATTCCGTTTTAAAATTACCATTGAATTTGGCACAGGAAGATTCGCCCATCTGTAATTTTAGTAAAAATAGTTCACGAGGTAGAATGCTGCGAGAATGCAAGCTATTTATGTGGGATGAAAGTACAATGTCTCACAAGAAGGCCATAGAAGTTTTAAACCGGACCCTCCAGGATTTGCGAGATAGTACAGATATAATGGGAGGCATGGTAGTTTTATTGGCTGGTGATTTCCGTCAGTGATTCAGAGGGGGACACCAGCAGATGAAATTCAAGCGTGAATTAAATCGTCAAGCTTATGGTCGACAGTTGAAAAACTCCGCCTGAAAACGAATATGAGGGTGCATCTTCATAATGACGTGGGTTCAGGACTTTACGCAGAAATGTTGTTGAAAATTGGTGATGGTTGTTTAGACGTTGACGCTGAAGGCTACATATCACTGTCAAGAGAATTTTGTAATTTAGTAGAAAGTGATGTGGATCTCATTGCTAATGTTTTTCCGGAATTGCAACAAAATTTGTGTAGTGATCAGTTGTGTGCAAGAGCAATATTAGAACCAAGAAATGAAATCGTTAATAGGATCAACACTGACATTTTAAACGAGGTTCAGGGAGAAATGAAGGAATATTTGTCAATGGATACAATTATGGATACGGAACTAAGTACTTCATATCCTGTGGAGTTTTTAAATTCACTTGAACTATCGGGTGTACCGTCACATAAACATCAATTGAAACTAAATGTACCAGTAATGCTTATGCGAAATCTAGATGCTCCTCGGCTATGTAATGGAACAAAGCTTCGGAAAACAAAATTGGGACAAAACATACTTGGTGCTACTATTTTAACAGGTGTCGGTAAGGGAAATAGTGTTATAATACCTCGGATACCAATTATTCCCACTGACCTTCCATTCCAATTTAAAAGGATTCAGTTTCCCGTCAAGCTTAGCTTTGCTGTTACTATAAACAAGGACAAGGACAAACATTACAGGTAGCAGGAGTGCATTTAGAAAACCCATGCTTCTCTCACGGTCAGCTTTATGTAGCCTGTTCACGTGTATCTAATGCCAGGAATTTACACATATTTGCACGCGATAGGAAAACTTATAACATTGTCTACAAAAATATCTTAAATTAATACTTTGTATTTTATTTTTTTAAATTGTTAGAATTCAGAATTATTTATTTGTGTGACGGTGAAATATATTTTAACATTTGTTGTTGCATTTCAATAAGCATATATTAAAGTGTTGAAACTTCTGTCTGTAGTAATTTTTAAAAATTGTTGATCTCAGCAAAACAATCAAATTTTGTTATCATATTGACTCATTTCTATTATTATACCCTTACCCTTTATCTCTCATACTTATTAAATGACTCCACTGCGAGCGAAGCCGCGGGTAAAAAGCTAGTATATTTCATAAAGTCTTTTAGATTATTTTCCTTATGACCCGTAAGCTTTCCGGATGTCTTTGTGTTCACTGATCATGCATATGGTAAAGGCTATTCGTTGACGGTGCTAGAACTATATATCGGCAATTTTTGTTGGGATTCCCTGACCTTTGTATAATCAGTAACCACGTTTTGTGATTGATAGTAGTACAAAGAGTAGAGAGTAGTAACGGAAGGGAACTTGACAAATGTATGGACGTCAAGCTTTGGAATGAAGTAATGGCTGTCGTGACCCAAGAAGTGGAAAGTAGTGGGACTCTTTGTTGGTATCCTACGACGATAAAGTAGCTCATCTTATAGTTCGAATTAGAAATATTGACAAAATGTAGATTAAAATATCGTCTAAAAATTTTATTCTAAAATCATGTTCATTCATTTCTAAATTTCAATCCATTCTAAACAGAAAATATGTACATATGCTCCACTGATACATATATAATTAACCAAAAAGTTACAAACTGAAATATGTTTTATTGGTGATAATAAATGCCAAAAACCACAAAAGTGTTTATTTGTAAATGTTTATTGGCGCAATTTAATGGTGATTGTTATTAATTTACTAAGCTCAAATAATGAAAACGCCGAATTATAGGCTACAATCAAGCGGTTATTGAAGTTTTAATTGAATATGCGGAACAAAAACCGCAAATAAATCGAAATTGAAATTTATGCTGAAAAAGGTAATGGCGAAAAAATAAAAGAGTTAAAAACAAATTTCAGCCAATTGCAATTTATTCAAGCGACGATTGTCAAACTGCAGTTTTTTGCTTATGCGCCTAAAATGTTATATAACGGCAATAGATGAGAGCAGTTACGTAAATGTGCATGTTGTGTATATGTACGATGTACGTGCTATATTTTTTTCTACTACGATCAAGTTTTATTCGTTTTAGCAGTATTCACAAAAACAACAATCAATTGAATAAATGCTTTAAATAAAAGCCAACAATTAGGCGCTACAAATGAGATTAAGCCAATGAGGATGGAATGATTCTTTTCACATGCCTACGTACAAACAGTCATACCAGTAATTGTTTATAGGCATTTCTGTTTGCCTGCTTTTAGGCGCTAACACAATGATTTGTTGGTTATTCGCCATATAAGGTAATTCAAAATAAATTTTAATTAATCACTAATTATTAATTATATTTTGCTATTATTTTGCAAAATAGCGCATACACACTCACACACACACATGCATGTGCATGTACATACAAGCGCCAATGAATATTTGCAGTTCTGTGCGCTCACATTCGTGCGAACACTTTCGTGCTTATACAATTTGTTCGATTTATTTGTGGTAGCTTGGGCTATTATTCATGTCGTACTTTTGTATTTCGCGCTTAATTTGAAATTGCATTATCTATTAATATTCACGCGTTTAATTTTTTATTGTCTACTTTTAGGCGAAATTTGCATTGCCTTTTTGTTTTTGCATGCTGCTATGACTAATTGTTAAATCATGTCATCTGACAATTTATAATTGGCCGCAATGTGTAGCTAGTAGCGGTCAGTGTTGTCAGCTTTTTTTTTTATAGAATTCAATTTAATTTGTTAATAAAGTGTCCAAATTGTTGTTTCTTGTTGACAATTAATTGACCATCGTATTTTTATACGTTTGCAATATGTTGCGAGTGTGTGTGAGTGGGTTCACTGGATTCTCATTTTCTCGTCCTTACTTACCAACCAATAAATTTCTGTGCAACTTTTTAGAGCTTTCATATTTCATTCGGTTGTTAAATGTAGCAATTTTTATTTAAAAATTATTAAACTCACATTTTATCAATTTCTTTCTATCGTATTTTTCTATTAACCATACTAAATGGAAATGGAAAGGCAACAAAAAATTAAATGGAAAATTCACTCAATTAATCCGCAATGCTTTAGGTCTTTCGAATTTATCAGCCAATCATATCATTTTATGCCAGCGCAACTAATAAACCATTCATTTCACTTGCTGTTGGCTAATAAAACTCAATCATGGAATTAACAGCTGCTGCAACTGCCATTGCAAGTGAATTCATTTTCAATTGTATTTTCAAATAATTTTGTTATTTTCCATTTCATTAGTTTTTAAGCAATGCACTTTTGCACAAAATATAGAATATTATAAAAGATTATTTTTAACAAGAGGTGCTTAAAATTTTATGGTTTAAAAAAGCTATTTTTTTAGAATTTCGCTTGAAATTATTCACATAAAAACTCTGTTTTTTTATATTTATGATTTTTGATACTTTAGGTCGCCTGTGAGTGTGATTTATTTGAGATTTATTGCAGTCTGTCGTAAATTGTTATATTTCATGCATATTTGATAATATTTATGTTTACAATTTTGCAAAAAATCCATTTACATATTTGCGTTTATGATGTAGATCATAATGTAAGAGTACGACAGTGCGTATGATGAATATAGAAAATTATAAGCTTTTAAGCTTTTAGAAGACGTGAATATTAAAAGCTATAAACAAATATAAAATATAAATATTAATAATAGTTTTCTAAGAAAATAACCTTTAGTTTTTGATGTTATATATATTCATATGCCATTACTAATTTATCTTTTGAGATTTACTGACATCGTCTGATCCTTTTCTCATATTGTGACTTATTTTTTATGTATTAATAGCCCTGCACTACCGCTATTAACTGAAAATATAATCTAACAAAAGTTTCTTTAATATTAAAAACACTGTTGCTGTTCCAAAAATATAAAAAATCCTCTGTGCGGTATTATTTCGAAAAACATTTAAAATTCGCTTCCTCTTTGAAGAAATAATTCAGCTGCAGGCTGCTGAGCCTCTCACCACCCCTTACACTATTATTACAATATTATTTAATTAAACTTGCACTTTGTGTTAATTTCGCTTTAATTAATTAATATTTTTCCTGCCAAAAGCTCAAATGCCACTTGGCTCTTAAGGGTCTTCGCGCCAATGGGGTGAGGTTTTAAGTGCGCGGAAATTTTTGTTGCGCCTCGCCGATTTCAAAGTATGTCAGCTGGCCACTACTGCAGCTTCAGTAAGCTGACCTTATTAATTTTAATTAAGCCTTTTGACATTTTACTTACACAAACAATGCTTTCTTGTTTGACATGCACTTCACACACTGACATGTGTAAATGGAAATGTATACATGTTTGTAGATGCTATCAACGGCAGTTGTTCTGGTTTATCCACACAATTCAATTGCGTCCAACGCTCATCTTTTCGCCCACGCGCATTTTCTCTCTTGCGTGCGACAAATATCATTTAATATCCGTCGCACTTTCAATCACTTGCTTTGCTGTTTCTTGTTGTATTTGCATACATATTTTCAACGCGTCGCCGCTTTTACGCCTTTGTCATTCTCCCGCAGCATTGTGTCCGCGTTGCCGGCCATCATTGACAGCCAGATAGCCGCCGCCGCGGTTGCATGCAGTCGACAGCATTTCGCTTTTTTCCACCCATTGCTGCCTTGCAACATCGCCAGCGGCATATCCAGCGCTTATTGTTGTTGCTGGTAATCGCATTAAAGGCCGACGCGGTATCGTAATCTGGTTACGCGCAGGGCAGGGTACTTCCTTCAGTTCTGTGGATGCGCTCGGCCTCTTTCAATAGTATCCTTAGCGACCGGCGCCTTCCTGGCTCATTCGTTACATTCATTTCTGTAGCCTTGCCTTGCCTTTGTCATCATGGACGTGTTGCGCGCGAGAAAAACATCATGTTTAATGCCACAGTTGCATTATCGATGGTGGCGCGTAAACGTGTGAACTTGTCATTGCTGTCGTGCTTGTCATTTATGTCATTCATTGTTATAATTTGTTGTGATAGTTTTAAACAGCACGATTTACACTCTTCTTTCAACTGTATATGGAGAATCGTTTGGTTATAAACATATAGCAATAAGTATTTTAATATTTTGAAATATAGTTGAAATCATTAAAATTTATATAATTGATTTGAAAATTACACTGTTTCTTTAAGGCAGTAGTCTGCTTTACAAAATCTTTTTGTTTTGTTTTAAATCTCTTTCAAAACTATCCAAGAATATGTCTTTAAAATTCCAGAGGCCAATTCGACATATTTTCGCTAGAGCAGATTTAGAGAATGCTCAGCCAGACCTTTAAAGTAAAGCGTTTTCTCGAGTTTTCATTTTCACAAGTGTTAGAAAATGGTGCCGGCGATAGCAAAAAGAATATATGTCCGATCGAATAAAACCAATGTGATTTAGCTTCAGTATTAAATTATCTTCTATTTGAACTAAAAAGGTTGGACAAAAGTATTATTTAAACTATTTTGGTTTGCAAATATTTTTTTTTTTTTTTTACATTTTTCAAACTTCGAAAAAATTTGGAATTTTATAACTTCTTCGGTATTTTTTTAGTTCATAAAGAAAATAAACTTATAAACATTAAAAAAAAATTTGGTTCGACTGTTTCAGATGCATCGCACGACCTCCATCACCGGCATGAAATTTGAAAAAATTTCAATATTTTTTAATAATAAATATTGTTTTTTAAGCCTTAAATATAGTACACTATGGTCTTAAAATTCCGTTTACCGCAATCATTTCCTTCCCTTTCAAAAAAAAAATGTTAAAAAACGCTTTTTCGGCTTTTAAAGCAGACAACTGCCTTAATTATCAAACAAGTTATTTTATTATCTTCCGCGTGCTATTAATAATACTTGATTGCCAGCACTGTTTCATTTGAACAGGTGGGCGTTTCACTCTCCTCTCACCCTCAATATTAGAAATCTTAACCTCTTCTGCAATGTGATCATTCAAATATTTTGTGCAGGCTTGTATTTTATTTAAGGGTTAACTATTCGCTAGTAATTAAATATATTTTTATATTTCACACAATTATTATTAAATGTTTATTAAATTCTAATTTATTGCATTTTTTATTCCAGGTAAGAAATTATGAGACTTGTTTACTGAGGTAAGAATTTTTTGAGCGTGAAAGGGTGAGTTGCTACAAAAGATTATAGCTTTTCGTTTTAGCGAAAAAAAAACATAGAAACAATAATTTTTTAAAATATGTTGTATTTTTTATATCTAAACTACGTTACTGTTACAAATACTAGTGCATAAAGCCCTTCTGTCAGGATTTTCTACATTTCAGGCCCAGTTAGTCTATCTTCCATACTTCATCAAAAATGTACAAATGTTTTATACAGTGGTACCTCGATATACGAGTTTAATTCGTTCGGCAACCTTGCTCGTATCTTGAATTGCTCGTATCTCGAAGCAAATTTAGCCATACAAAACAATTGAACTACCATTAATCCGTTCCAACCTCCAAAATGTCACCCCAGTTATTTTTGTTACGTGGTTTTGAATAATAAAAACGTATTTATAAATATCAAATATTATTACACAAAAACAAAAAAGAGAGTGTAAAGAAATAAATTAGATATAATTAATTTTCTTTGCCTTTTTCGCAACATTTTTCTCGCTTTCACCTGTAGGCTGTTTAGAAAAAAAAACATGTTCAAGGAGGTTTGTTTCTTCCTCCCTCTCAGAATGTTCCGGAAATGAGTTAGGCAAGTGTCATTAAAAAGGTCAGATGCACGACCTGTTGCAACTTTTTCTGAGTGTTTTTTCCACGTTTTCTACCGAACCGGACTCGTATCTCGAATTTCGCTCGTAACTAAAAGCAAAAAATCACTTGCTCGTCGGCTCGTATCTCGAAAAACTCGTATGTTGGGGCATTCGTATGTCGAGGTACCACTGTATATAATAGAAGTATTTACTCAAGCTTATAAGCTCTCTTCGAGTCACCAAGCATTAGCCAATCGAACAAACTGTAAAAGAGAAAGCACGTGCAAGGAAATTTCGAAGCGAAGGCAGCTATCATATATATCTACTAACTATGTTAAATAAGATTATCGCTTCATGAGATTACAATTTTTTTTATATGCAAGTAGCGATTTACATCCACCGATATACAAATGTATATAAAACACTCCCACAACAATTGACATCGAGTTGCAATTTCATTTTCTTTCTTTTTTTCTGTGAAACACTCGTGTCTAATTCCGCTTTTTCATTTCACTCCAGCAGCTATTGGTCTTCGCGTTGATGAGTTTGCGATGCTGATGAAAATTGTTCGAGTGTAGGCAAATATTTCCAGTTTTCCGCGCCAACATCTCGCCAACCACTATATGTTTGATGAATGAGGAGAGCTCTAGCTTTCTAGCGCGGGGGTAGGTGAGCGGGTATTGGCGTACAAGTGTGCTTGGGAATTTGATTTCAAGTGACAGTGCACATATGGGGAAACTTTTATTTTCCACTCCCCTCCACCACTTTGCGCTCTTGCAGAAATGTGAGCTGTGAATGCAAATATTTCATTACAAATATGTAATGTGTGGTTGAGTGTGGTTGAGTGTGCGCGGAATTTAAGTGAGTCTTTCCCATTCAAATAAGTTTGCGTCAATATGCTAACGGAAGTATAATTAACGCATTCTCGTGAATCGAAATAGTTTTTCTCATAATAAATTTCAACTTCAATTGCCATGCAAACACACACACATGCACAACGCACTCAGGCATGGAATTGCACTCACGCACGGCCACACACACACACATATATATTAGTAGTGCGCATGTGTACATTGGTGTGTGAGAACTCTCAAGCGAAAGCAAAATTAAAAACTTGCATACTGCACTCGCTGATGTGAAATGAGTATAAAATTTTCTGCAAACTTTTTAAAGCACGCCGTTTGACAAACCGCAAAAAAACGTATTTTTGTTTTGCAGCAGCAGCCAAAAGTTTAATGGTAATTCAAATCTAATGAGACTCCTTTTAAAACTTTGCCTAAATGGCTGTATTGAAAACGACGACTGCTTGTGTAGACTGTACGTTTGTTTTTAGAAAGCGATTGTACTGTATATCGTATACGATTTTTTTTATGAGAGACCGCATACTAAACAAGTAAGGAAAGGCTAAGTTCGGGTGTAACCGAACATTTTATACTCTCGCAATTTATTTATTTAACTTTATTTATATTATATAATACACAATTTGACCCACATATTCATCATATATATTGTATAAAGTCCATTGAAAGTTGGAAACCCTAATATTAGGTTAGAAGCACCGAGGTCCTCATGTTCGATACATGGGGCCTTGAAAACCTATGGTCCGATTTCGGCGATTTTTAGAATGGGGCTTCCACACTATAAAGGTAGTATTTGTGCAAAATTCTGCATCGATATCTTCACTAGTGCTACCTTTATATATTGTAAAGATAACGATTCAGATCGTCATCAAAGTTCTGTTATATAGGAAGTTGGCGTGGTTGTGAAGCGATTTGGCCTATTTTCACAACATATCATTGGGATGTAAGAAAACTAAACTAAACTACAAACTAAGTTTCATTGAAATCGGTCGAGTAGTTCCTGAGATATGGTTTTTGACCCATAAGTGGGCGATGCCACGCCCATTTTCCATTTTGTAAAAAAATCTCAGTGCAGCTTCCTTCTGCCATTTCTTATGTAAAATTTGGTGTTTCTGACGTTTTTCGTTAGTGAGTTAACGCACTTTTAGTAATTTTCAACCTAACCTTTGTATGGGAGGTGGGCGTGGTTATTATCCGATTTCTTTCATTTTTGGACTGTATAAGGAAATGGCTAAAAGAAATGACTGCAGTAGTTTGGCTTATATAACTTTATTGGTTTGCGAGTTATATACAAAAAACCTATTTGGGGGCGGGGTCACGCCCTTTTTTCCAAAAAAATTACATCCAAATGTGCCCCTCCCTAATGGGATCATATGTTCCAAATTTCATTTTCATAACTTTATTTATGGCTTAGTTATGACACTGTATACGTTTTCGGTTTCCACCATTTTGTGGGCGTGGCAGTGGACCGATTTTGCCCATTTTCGAAAGCAACCTCCTCAGGGTGCCAAGGAACATGTGTTCCAAGTTTCATTAAGATATCTTAATTTTTACTCAAGTTATCGCTTGCACGGACAGACGGACAGACGGACAGACGGACAGACGGACGGACGGACAGACATCCGGATTTCAAATCTACTCGTCATCCTGATCATTTATGTATATATAACCCCATATCTAACTCTCATATTTCTTGGTGACACAAACAACCGTTAGGTGAACAAAACTATTATACTCTGTGCAACAGGTTGCGAGAGTATAATAAAAATATTGACCAATAGCAACTGTAACAAAGTATTATTTATACTTTGAAGGCTATGTTTGTTCAAAATGTGTCGAAATGGAACGGCAAGTAGCTTTTATCCAACCTCCGACAAAGGCAGAACACGCCATCCACTATGAAGTTCCCATGAGTTGAAGGCCCACACACACATATGTGCAATATGGGGAAGCGGTAGCTAGTCTTTAAGAGGTTCAAAGTCAAGATCAGGAACCCATTTCGGATATGCAGCCACAGTTTTGGATTGGAATGGTTATTCATGTATTTAAGCCAAATTTTTGTGGTCCTCATTTAGGAAAATTATTAATGCAATTAGATTGCTGGTTATTCGTATTTGCTTCGTGTTGTCCATTATACCTAGAATTCTCATTAAGACGCCTTAGACTTTGGATTTGCTAAGCTTAGCATTTTTGTGTCTTAGAAGCTTTTACCCAAGTATTCTCACGGTAAAGTTATATTGGTTCGTCTCCGAAATTCGAAACTCAAGCAATTCGGAACTAAAGCTGGCTGCCCTAACCAAATATACTCAGTGCATTGCTACCATGGAATGAAATAATGATGGCTCGAAGGTTAGCAGTGTAAAATCGGAATGTTAAGAAAATTGAAAAATAACAATAATTTACAAAGGTAATCAAATTTAACTTAGTTAGTCCACGTTCATTTCTCTTCTCCGAACGCGTTATAAAAAACCTGTAAAAAAAAAAAAGAAAAATCTATAAAATGCTATGCAACATCAATTATTTCTACCAAATCTGCGACAGTTTTTGTTAGTAGCTTAATCATTTTTGTTGCCGCTGCTATTAACGCTTAGCTACTGCTATCGCCATCGCTTACCAACGCTTATCACAATTTTATTGACACCAAATCCGCTTAGTACTGCCAATAATCGGCTGAGCATTGGTGATATAACGAATTCGTGCTGCGCAAATGAAGATAACAACAGCAACAACAAATCCAATTCTCAGTTGCTCCGAAACTGACAGCAGCAAGCAAATGTGATGGATTTAACGTGGACTAAGAGTTGGTAAATTGGAAATCATAAGCAGATATGTATGTACAGTATACTCTCGAAAAGTAAATCGATTGGTATTTTGGGTAATTTACTTTTTCGAATAATTTACTTTTCCAAATATATACATAAATTATCCGTTTTTATAATATTAAATGCATTTTAAACTTAAAAAATTCATTCATTTATTTGCTTCAATAAAACATATGGATTTACATGAAAAACATATTTACATTTACATACATACATATGTATTTACTACTAGCTGAATCCGCAGTCGTTGCACTGCGTGAAATTATTTGTTTTGAAAACAAAGTTGAATTTGTATAGTGTTGGAAAACATTTATCTGCTAATTTTTTTTTCAATGTAACGCAGCTTAATAAACAACATTTTTTGTTTTCTGTTCGGTGCGTAAATGTACAGAGAAGATGATTTTTCAACTCGTGAATGGAATTTATGCTATACACCTCCAGCGACTGTCTTTGAGACCTGTTGATTGTCATCCCAAATGCAAGTCTCATTGGAAACTGAATACGTTTGAACTGAAATGGCAAATCGTTGGAACTCAAAGAAATGCGTTGAAAATCAAGCATTCTGCCCCTTTGTAAGTCCCTTTAAAAAATGCTTGCAACTATTACATTATTCGATAGCTGTTTGAAGATTGCGAAGCATAATAAATGACAAAGCATTATAATGACAGAGAATTTAGAAATTTCACTGGATAATTAACACAGCTTCGTCTTCATTTTCCACATGATCGATCGATGTGTATGAACACAAATATCCCGGAAGTTGAATTTAAGTCGTATAGATTAAGTCATCGACATCGGTATTTTTGGCTGTTAAAAATCTGCGTGCACTGCGTGCACTCGTAGTTACGATAAATTTGGCTAATGACCGGAATTAACCGGAATTTGCCCAGTTCTTTGCAGATCTTCTGCGGTACTATCCCGTTGCAGGAACACACTCATATTTATGGTCAATCGCGGTATGGTTTTCGCGTGCCGCCACAACTACGATGACTTGAGACATGCGTTCAATACCTCCGCCGCTGTTGATTTCGAAATAACAGAATGTGTTTGTCAATAACAGTATCATTACGCCACCAAAGCGACGATTATTATTCCATAGATCTTTCATTGTTCTGTTAAGTGCTTCTAGAAAATTGCGCTCATCTCATAGATGTTTCATAGATTTGCATATTTAACTGAAGCTACAGTGTCGAATGTGCCGTTCTTCCAACTTCAAGTAGCGTTGCTGCAATTCCAGTAGATGCGAGAGCCAACGTAATGCCATTTTGAGATCGTATTGTTACCAAAATCCCGTTTTTTACACATTAACCACTGTTTCTTCGCTCCTATTGATCTATGATGCTATATAGCCTATAGCCTTCCTCGATAAATGGACTATCCAACACAAAAAGAATTTTTCAATTCGAACCAGTAGTTTCGGAGATTAGCGCGTTCAAACAAACAAACAAACAAACTCTTCAGCTTTATAATATTAGTATAGATGAAGAGAAAAAATCTTGAATATTCTTTTGTTTTTTTTTTCTTTTGCAATATATTTTCTGACCATTTTTGTACGACAATTCAAAAAGTCTGACACCTGATTTGCATCGTTTTCATTTTTAAACCAGTGGATCAAGTAGGAGAGTTTATTTACTAAAAAGACGCGATAAACAAGAGAGTAAGTGTTTTTGCAACATCGTAAAAAACGCTGCTTGCTTCGTTTCGAATTTTTTATCACACTCTCTGAAAAGTAAATTAAAAAATTTACTTTTTCGAGGTGCATGTGTAATCTTAAAGGTGATTAACTTTTCCGCGATTATTTACTTTCTAAGAATTTACTTTTCGAGAGTATACTGTAATTGTTTTTGTTTTTTGCAACAACAACATTCGAAAAGACGAAATTAATTAAGTTGGCACACAGTGCGAAAATTTTCAGGGAAATTGCAGCTTCAACATTGTTGTTGTTGTTATTGTGAATTTATCCGTTACCGCTACTCAATTTCAATTTGCTATTAGGTTAATTCAATCAAACAGCAACTGCAACGGCATCGAATTCGGCATAAAGTAAAATGCTGGCTCGCTTTAGACCCTCCTTCTCCCACTCATCACTCACACATTCCAATCCATCGTGTTCGAGGACGTAGCCGACCTCATTAGTAATGAAGTTGGGCGCCGGCAAATGATGTCGATTGTTGCCAATAGCTGCTGCTGATTGCACTGACTGGCATTACATTTGCATTTATATATATGTATGTGTGTGTGTGTGTGCAGCTGTGATATTGCTACGATTTTATTGTGCAATAATTTCGTTCGCTTTTCACCTACTTTTGCTGCTGACAATGAAATACTCAAAGCGCAAATGATTTTGCTGTGGATTTGTGTAAGCGTTTGTTGTTGTTGTTGTTGCTGCTACTATTGCACCACTACTTTTACTGGCGATAAATGCCTTTGTTAGCATATAATTGTTGCTTGGCAGTGAGCAGCTAGTTACTATATTCGTATATATGTTCTTATTTCACAATTTCCTTTTGCAAGTGATTTGGCTGTCGTTGCTTTTCAGTAGTGGCAGACCCATTTAAAACACACACACACCATTTTTGCTATTCCTTATATATCGATTTTCTGTTGGCGTTGTTGTTGCTTTTTTTTCAAACAATTTTAACTTTCAATTAAGGCTTCGTTTTGGGATTTCGCTTTAACACAAATTTGCACTTTACAGGACCACATCGACAAGCACCCACACACACACACAAGTCACATAACTTATTGAAACTCTGCCAGAGTTCCGGCCTAATAAAGCTGTGCTCCACAGTATTTTTTAGAATCTGCTGGCCATTCGATTTTCCATTGCTTACAATCAGGCGCATTTACTTGCGATTTGTCCTTGTTGCTTGGCCTTCGTCGTGTCTTAAGTGCCTTAGTCAGTAGGCAACCTAAATTAATAAATAATAGTTCATCGAGCAGAGGCAGAGCAATTGCAGGAATAATGTTAGTTAATTGGTTGGCATTCCGCTTAAAGTTTTTACGTTGGCTTAAAAGCTTTTCAAGGTCAACTTGTGGATATTTTGTGGCATTCCAAACAAAAGTTAAGGAATAAGAATAAAAATTATTTTTTCAATTGTTTTTTGTAGATTGGAATGGTTAGATTTTAGATTTGGAAAATTAAATTTCCTCCAAAAAATTGTTTGTTTTAAATTTTAAATGCCAGTAATATGGTGAACGAAAACAGCTATATGAGAAAGAGACTACCTGCTGTTTGGTTTATTTTTTCAATAATTCGAGAATATAACTGGTCCATCAACCATAATGTTTTAAAATTTCTATCACACGCCTGGGTTGAGTTATTCACGTTCATACGCCTAATGCTATGCTAAATTTTTATATATGCCACATAGTACCTATATTCATAACCAGAACAATAAATAATACAATGAGCAATATTCATAACGCTAAGGCAGACATCAATTCATAATTATCAATTTACCACAACACGCCAAACACGTTTCGGAAGTGATTTTTGCTACAAATGATGATGCTCGCTACACAACAGTTACATAATAACAATGCGCTTGGGTTATTACATTTGCATGCATGATTTGATTAGCGTTGCGTGCCGCAAACAATAGCGAATGAGTAAATCACTGGGGGAGTGTGTAATGTGTGCTGCTAATAACTTGCTGAAAGTCGCGTATAAATTAACGTTTAGTCAAATTGTTTTCGGCACACCACTCAGGCACTGGTTGCCACACCCCAAAAGCGCGCTTCGAATAACGCCAACATGTGTTGCAACACACACAGAGTGGAAATTTAATTTTTTGGAAGTGTGCTCATTTGTATGTGAGTGGAGTCGTAGACTACCCTAAACACCGCATATATTTGCTTGTTTGTGGGTGTATGGGTGTGTGTGTCTGTGTTGTTATTAGCTTATTTGCATCACGTTATAGCCCAATTAAACTAATTTGTATACAAGTGTGTTGCATAAAAACGTGATGTTGCAAGTGCAGCGCTCTGCGCTCTGAGTGTGGGGACGGAAGTGCTGCTGACTGTGACGCGCGTGTGCTAAACACAAGGAGCGGATTTCAGCTTGCAATGCAATTACGTAGCCTTTGTTGCGCTTGTACCGTTTCTACTTTACTGCACCCCTGTTTAGTGCGGCGGTGTGTTCAGCACTTAACTGGGGCGCAATTGATGCCGCAAATTGTTGCTTGATGTTTCACACAGAAAGTGGCACGTTGGGTGACTGCATGCATCCAACAGGTGTATGCGCTACTCCCCACAGGCTTTTTATCTAAATATGTATTTGTGTGTATTCGTATGTTTGCAAGCATTTGAAAATTTAGCTAATTTAGCACACGTGCGTTTTCAAAAGCTAACCCTTTTATGTAAACATAGTTTAAGTCTGTGTATTTAAAGTCATTGACACCGTTATCCTGCCACTAGAACGTATTATATTTTTAAATATAATATGATGTAGTTGAACCTTTTGAAAGCAATGGACGCCTGTGCATTGCATATATAATGTAAAAAAAAAATAAAAATAAAAAATAAGAGATAAGAGAAAAAGATTAGAAGAATGAAAAAATAATAATAAAAATAATATTTACGAAAGTAGATATGCATATTTAACGGTGAATATTTTTATTAAAATCTCGAACATTCAATCCCGCAAATCGGGATCCCGATACGCATTTTTTCCATTAACAATACTGCAACGTAATTAAGATTGTTGGCGCATTACTGTCGCACAACGGCCGCTAGTTTGCTCGTTTACTGCAAAGTTATTACTCTTGTTGTTGTAAATATTATCTTTATTCCTCGGTTGACATTCATGCCTGTCAATTGACTGTGAACACTTAATACGCCGCACGTAATAGACACTTCACATATGAATACACACCGTTATGGGGCGAAAGCTTTTAAATGGCACGTGTACACTCCTGCGCCCACACCCGCGCTGCCCTTTCTGCCTTCACTATGTTAATACTTTTACCCACTCACGCTCTTGTGGCGGCAATAAAATTTTATTTACTCACACTTACAGAGAAGCGTGTAAAGGAGTCGATTTTACCATTCGACCGGGTTATTGGGTGCAAAAGCGCCACTGGTTCGTGCTGTGAGTGCGTTCGCCTTTAGTGGCGTGTGATTTTTGCAGTGGAAGCGGGGAGGTGACGAGGGGATACGTGAAAAATTTTAATATATTGAAAAATAAATAGCTGCAGTTCCAACAATTTGAATGTTTGATAGGTTTTGAAAATTCAGACCACATGGATTAAGGGAATGTTTGCAGATTTGTTCTCTCGAGATTTGTGATCTCAAAAAAAAAACAAAAAAAAAGAGCCTCTTTGCTTAAGTCAAGTGACTCATGTGCGCTTAAATTTCAACATCAGTATATGGCAGACTTTTAGGCGCAGAAAACATTATTTTCATATTTTGCTTAATTTTCTTAACTCTTAATATGACGTTAGTGTGGTGTCCTCTCATAAATCCTACTTGTATGTGCTCTCATACATACATTCAATTACTGTATTATTGCTCTGACATGTATGCAATGATTTCAAATGGTATGGAAATTGTCAAAGGAAATCAAATATTTCATCAATCACGCAAATTATGTTTCATTGATATTTGCCTTGCCATGACTCCGACGCTTAATTAGTGTCGAAAATCGTACATTTGCATTTCCCTAACAGTTTGCTGCATTCACATTAGATTAAATGTTTCTTGCATACTTCTAGGCATTAATTGCATAGATCTATTGAAATGTATTTCAATTGCATTTTCAATACTGTCATCATGTAGTAATTAAACTATAGTTGAGTTAAAATTTACATAACGCAAGCAATTTCATACCACTCATATATGTACATACATACATACATGCATATATATGTATGTACGTATGTCTCTATGCGTTCTACATTGCACTTAAAGTTATGCAATGTCATCTGTGCAAAATTTTACGAAGACCAATATTTGATGTCATTTCAAATGAAAGCGTTCTTGTCTTGTTGGCTGACAAATCCACTATGCAATGCTCTCACAGAGAATTCAATTTCGCTTTCCAAAAATTACATCCTTTCAGCTCAGTCACCACCCGTTGATTATGTTCAATTCAACACATACGCATGTGAAATGTGATAAGAATTTAATTTCCTCTGAATTTTGTTTGCCATGATTGCTATTTGATTATGACAACTGCACACAGGCACACATACTCATGTACGTCACATAACCGTATTCAATTTACCGTTGACCATTCGGTTAACTTCACCATCATATGAACTACGAGTAAATACACTTGTGCGTATATACGTGTGTGCACACAATTTAATTTGAACCTTCAGCAAAGCCTGAACGCCTGCCACAAGGTCATCAGCGCGCTTTCCTGTGCAATACCATCTGATATTTCCCCTTTCAATCAATGCGAGAGCAGTTGGCTTAGTTGACTGCAGGTGGCATAAATGCACACATGTGGCATCGAAATGTGGAAGCCTGGGGGTGTGTGCGTTGTGGTGTCTTTTGTGATAAGTCACCAACTGTTGGCCCAGTGAATGCTGCCTTTTTGGCATTTCTATCATTTCTAGTTAGAAACTGTGAGGCATTTCATTTCTTACAAGAAAAGCTTTGCAAATTGACGCATGCGGGCTGTTTCCAAAAATAAAGCTATTAACAAAAAATTGGTAGCTATTAAAGTGAAACATAAAAAAACTAAAGGAATAAATATATATGTTTTTGTTGCTACAAATATTAATATAATCTTATTTTAGCCTAATTTGTTGAAGTGATTGGAAATAGCCTGTCCTTGACGAATTAATCAATCTAGTTTTTGTGGTTCTTTCTAAATTTACTGTATGCCTAAATATAGCACCGTGCTGATTCCCTAAACCGATTTTTCTATAAATACCCATTTGTTGACACATTTTCTATCATTCACTCAAACACTGAAGTGTCGGCCTGTTTTTGTTCATTAACTTTGATTTGACTGTGTTTAAATAAAAAATCACTTGAGTTTGATTGAATGATGTGTTTGCATTGTAACGAAATGTTAGCTGACGTTTTGATGAGGGTTGACAGCCCGCAAAAAGATAGATGACACATATGATGACGTGTGTAACAATAAGTACTGGCAAGTCTTACTTCATTAAGCTTTAAATACTTCATGTCATCATCTATATATATTATTGCATTGCCATTTCTTTCATCACTCAATAATCTAACTGTATCTCAAACTGCGCGCAACACTTTAATTAAATTAAATTGAAATTTACAATATAAATATCATCCTAAAATTAGGCAACGATTAATTTTAATTTGTAATAATGTAATTACCACAAAGCGTTACCTACATTTAGCCATAACGTCAAAACTCCCGGTGGAATTTATACAGTATATATCGGTTTGGTAAGTAAGATATCTTAGCTTCGTGGCAAAAATAGTTGAAATCGTTTCAAGAATTACCCCAGTCCCCATACACTTTATATAATGATTTTTGTTTTTTAGTGGACTTTATTCCGATTATGTGGGCCAGATTGTGTGCTCTCTTGATAAAATTATAATTAGTATGAAATGTTCCGTTGCACCCGAACTTAGTCCTTCCTTACTTGTTTTTATTTACTTACATTTACATAATCAACATTTTATTTATTAAAATATTGACTTATTTATACCCATATTGTTTGCCTTTCAATTTACTATATTGGCTTACTTTGAGCGATTGGCCAGGTAGTTGTTCTTCAATGGAAAGCTTTTAACCACGGTTTGTTTTTTTGATGTACAGTGTAAATTGAAACCTCAAATATTTTACTTACACCTGTGTACTGTTGTTGTAGACTATATCCAGACAACTCAAAAGTAAGCTGATAAAAAAATTGAATATTTCACAAGAGATAAATTTATGTTGAAAAACATCGAAACAAAGTGTCAAAATTTAAAAGCATTAAATATTTACAATAAAACAACAACAAATCTTCATCAATTACATGATGTAATGTGTGGCAGGCGGTGGGATTGGAGGGCTAAAAGCTGAAAATGAATGCTGACACAGAGATAAGCGAGCGATTGAAGGGCGACGGCATGAGGCGTGCTAAGGCGGAAATGTATGTGTGCGTGTGTGTATGTGTTTGACAGACACACTTGGATGTGAATGCGCTTCAATGAGCTTGAATGCGTAAAATAATGTGGGTGTGTGGGTGCTGAATCCACCCAACACCCCGTGCTTGTGACCGTCTGGCATTTTGTGTGCCCAACAATCCACTTGCAGAACTGATGGATTGAGTGAATGCATGTGTCGAAATGATGGCTGTTTGTCGAACACACACACATACAGCATACATTTACGTGTACATATAGGTATGCATATAGCTATGTGTCCGCGTGTGGCAGCTGCTTTGTGGCCGTTTTGGCTTTGTATGCTCACGCAAATGCCTGAACGCTTCAACGCGCCCACACTGAGCTAACCAAATGCTAAAGGCTCCACACGCACACATTGCTACACAGCGTACCAGCACATGCGGAGATAAGGATATGCAAATATAAAATTCATTTTTTTTTTAAAGAACTGTCAGATTGACTGCCTGTCAGACAGTTATTGATAGTAGGCATGGTTAGAAAAATATTTATCCTTTGCTTACGGTTTGCCAATTGCGGTCGAGTGGCCACAAAGCATTACTTTGCAGTGTGATGTGTGCACACACACAAAGTGTTTGAAATTTCTAAGAGCGGAACTTAAATACTCTTTAAAATTTTATTTATCGCCTTTGCCACCGGAATGCTTTTATTGGAATTAAATTTTTAGTATTGTAAAATTCAGTGGTTCACAAATATTGTTTATTTTAATTTCAACTACTCGGTAGCCTTTTGTACATAACATTTTTTTTCTAGAAGACTCTTAGTGAAAGCCACTTCGGCCACCTCAAGAAAAATGGTTCTTTCTTACAGAAGAAAATTAAATATTTAATAAGAGCGAATATAAGATTTGTTTCGGCGATTTTCTTTTATGTCGTTTTTCTTCTTTTGCATTTTGTTTTCAACATTTTCTTGTTGTGCGCAGGCACAATCTCTTTATGCCGGCTTCTATTTGTCTTCTCTTTATTATGCTTCAGCTAATTAGTTCATTTCCCTTTGCCAAATGGCCGACGCGGTGAGAAATTGAAATACAATTTCCACAAATGTGCTTTCATTGATTTTCTTTGCGTTGCAAGCACATGGCGAGCCCACATACACATACACCGACGAGACGCCATCGCCAATAATGACAGTCATAAACGCCGAAAAATATGCAATAAAAGCTGTAGACATTATATTGTTGTCTTCATAAAAAATCAGTTTTTTTGGAACGATTTTTTTTGTTTTTGTACAAAATCTACTTCTTTTTTGGCACTTTGTGTAAAATCCGATATTCCAAGTTAAATATGTCTGCAAAATAGAATTTAAGATCTGCATAAGCAAAACATACAAAAGAAGGAGATAAACAACGGTAATCTGCCATAATTCAGCTTGCAGTCGTCTCGGCCGCTGGCAATAAAATCATGCTGAAGCTTATTACATAAGCAAATCGCTTAAGATTATAGTCAAGCATTTGCGCATTGTCACATATGTATTACCCTTATATTCGTGGTGTATGCGTACACACAACCGTTAGATTTCAGTAAAACCCACACAATACAATTCAATAAACTGCTGATGCACGTAAATAATATTTGAATAATGCCAGTGACGACGGAATAAACAACAGATTCACAGCAACAAAAAAATAATCCGAGAGAATAAAAGTAAGAAGAGCATAAAAGAGAACAGCAAAAACTCACTCGCTAAGTATTAACGGAAAGGATATCTATATAGACATTGGGAATCGCATGCTAACAACTTTATGCCATTGCCAATGAGGGCTCAGAGGGCTACGTATACCCGTGTATTGGTATTATACATATGTACAAACACACCCAATTTTATATATATTTTTTATTTTGCTTCCGTTATTCGGTTTCTCGGCGCTGAATGCTACCATATACTGACATTACTCATACGCCATGTACGCTTTTATTTGGAGTTGTTATACTTATTTATCGTTCTTATTGTTATTGTTTACACACTTCGTTTCTGTCGCGATGCGTGTCCACAATTGTAATATTAATATTTTTATTGTTATTTTTTTAAACAAATCATTGCCTCCATTTAGGCGCATACCATACAATAACTTATATTGACCATAGTCATGCATAAATAAGAATCGGTTTTCAAATGTAATTGGTGTCTTCGTTGGAAATTCATTATTTTTAAAACTCACACATTTTATTTATAGTTTGAATATATATATTCCTCAAAAACGCATTTGCACAAGCTTTAAGCTTAACTGCTGCTGCTCTCTTAGAAGCTGGCTTCTGTATTTTTTCGCTATTTTATGTTTTCTTTCTCGACTTGTTGTCATTGTAAATATTTGCCTTTCACTGTTTCTGTTTATTTACTTTTCATTTCCTCAATAAGTATGTCTTTAGGTACATGAGTGATTCAGTGATGTAGCAGTGTAGAGTCTGTGCTTTAACGATAAAAGCTACGACACTTGCCCGCCCTTTGCGTGTTTTCCTTCACACACTCGCTTCTTTTTAGTTTCGCTTATTCACCGCACTGAGAGCATCTTTTCTTATTTCACCTCCTAATTTTAGCCTTGTCGATTTTTTCTTGTTTCGCTTCAATGCGTTTTCATTTTCGTCGATTTTGATTATTTCATATTTTGATTTTACCGTTTTATATTTTTTCTGTTTGCTTTATTTTTTTCTGTTATTTCTTTCTATTATTACTCGGATTATTAATATTTACTTTTATGGTATTTTTCTTGTTTCTATTCGTCAAGGACTCTCTCCACTTTCTGCCGAGCGCCACACCCCTCCAATCTTCTAAGACACTTGTGTGTCCATAACTCACTACATTGCAGCGCGCCAACGATTATTCAAGTCCACCAGTGTCCTGTTGAACGTTAAATGTTGTTGACGCTAAATACCCCACATGTTGCACTTCTACATACCTTTTTTATTTTTGTTGGCTCTTTGAGCACAAATTCATCCATTTATCTGCGTCTTCAATGCTTTCTAGCCGTCGTTTCATTCAACTACATTAGTATTTGCTGTTTGTCCCTTATCTCTTTGCTTTTACACTTTTACATTCCAGCCACTCAGTAGACCGCCCACTTTTCTTACGTGTCTTGTTGTTGTTGTTCTTTCAATTACTTAAAGTGCAGCGAAATTTCTGCGCGTCCTTTTTCTCTCATTCTTCTCATGTTTTGCTGCATCATTTTCCAGTTGTATCCTGCCATTATCCTTGACTGTCGGTGGTAGCCATTTTGATTAGTTCTGTCGGCAAAATATTTGGCTTTGCTCTCATTCGTGCGTTGACTTGTTTACTTGCGTTGATTTCGTTACAACCGAGGCGGTTTTCGCTGTAATCTCGAGTGTCCACTATGGACTCACTGCCACACACTTATATCTATCACTTTCACATACATACATGTGTTCGTTGATTACAATTTTCTTCATTTCATTTACTTGTTTTCACATCATTAGACGCCGCCGATGCGTGCCCACCCACGGATGTTTCACTTTTCTGTGTCTTTCGTACTCGCCACTCCGCCTGGCACAACAACAGGTTTTTTTATGACTGGTATGCGTGTCGTTTATAAGTAGCCCTGCCAGACTATTACCAAACACTTATCAGAATTTATTTGCTTGTTTATTAGTTACGTCTGCGATTTTTCCGTCTCCTTCAGTTCGAGTGTGTTACTTGTTTGTTTGCTTTGCGTGTTAATGCCTTCGTGTTCGTGTTGTGATCCGTGTTCACTGGTGGGGCGTGTCTTTTGGTTGGGAACTTCCACGCCAAAACTGGGCTTTTAGCATATTTATTAAGTGTTTCCGTTACAGGCTGGTTTCAATTGAGCATTAAATTAGGTGAATGAATGCCACAAGATATGCGTATGTGTGCGTGACTTTAGGTGTGGGGATAACCTTTTCTTACAGCTCAGGTGGAGTTCCATATACAGAAGTAGTTTTCTTGCCACACCCACTTGTTTTCCGGACATATTTATTGAGTACCGTTAAGTGCTGTGTGAAATTGACATACTTTCTGTGGTGTTAAGTAATGTGCAGTTGTGCGTGTTAGAATATGTTTAACACTTTGTTTTATTTATTATTGTTCCTGATTTAAACGTGTGAAACATTTCTCAGGTTTAACGGAAATAATATTTGTAAATAATGGAGTCGGTATTACGAGGGCTGCTATATATATTTCTGGCTTAATAATGAAAATAGGAATATTTATCAACGAAAATGGTTTTATTGTTTTTCAAAATATTCTCCATCAAGATTTATACAGATTTGCATGCGCTCAAACCAATTTTCGAAGCACTATTTTTGAGCCTTTTTTTGAGCGATTGTCAAATTGTGCGCGATCCAAAGAGAACAAACCTTTTTTACGGCCAGGTGTTCATGCAATATCGAATGTATGCTGGTGGGAGAAATGCATAGGCATGCCTCTATCTGAAGGTATGTTACATGACGGTCTTGCATTATCAGTTCACGTACGACATCGATGTTTTCTGGCACAACGGCTGTTTTTGGACGACCTTCACGGAATTCGTCTTTGAGCGAGCGTCGGCCACGATTGAATTTGTTGTACCAGTTTTTCACAGTGCTATAGGATGGTGCTTCATAGCCATACAAAGATTTTAGTTCATCGATGCACTCTTGTCGCGATAATCCACGTCGAAAGTTGTGAAAAATGATTGCACGAAAATGTTCACGAGTTAATTCCATTTTATGGCCGAGATGAATTTTTTAATTCCCTGTAAATAAAACAATTCACGATTAAATGACAAAACGTTCGGAGTGATGTTATGCTAAAAAATGTCAAACTTTCCAATGGAAATGTCAGATTGCACCTGGCAACACTTAGTGTTGCCTAGGCCAGAAATATATGTATATAGCAGTCCTTGTATGCTATGTAAGGATGGAGGAACCAAAGTAAAGGGTGGTATTCCCGAAAAAGTGAAAGGTATATCATTTATTGTTTGGGCAAGAATTTAGCTTTATTATAAAGGTAATATTTTGTTATTATGCTTTCGGGTAAGTGAGCCCCGCTTCTTCTTCTTCTTGACTGGCATAGACACCGCTTACGCGGTTAAAGCCGAGTCCGAGTGGAGGTCTCCCTCTTCCTCGGCTTCCACCAGCGGACCTTCGCTGAGCTCCGCTGGTTCGAATAAGTTCCAACCGAGAGGAACAAACTGAGTATAAATTAAGTAACAGCTGTCATTAAGACCAACTTCGAAAAAACTATTGCCTCATTGAAAACCACACGTCTAAAAACATCCGTTATTATAGAGATAGATTACTACAGTTCAGTACATTGCGGTATCAATTACAAAGATATGTAATGACTATAGTACTTTGCCTAGTCAGCTCACTCTTATGCAATTTATTAGGTTAATTTTGCGTTGCTATTGCTAGCTCTATCGATTAAACCTCCTTCACGATCGTAAATTCTCATTTCGTGTTGTGTTAAAACATTAACAATGAATTATACTTCTCGTTCATAACTGTTCGATTCACGTGTATGCCCTTATACATATAGTAGCCGATACGTACCCACCCAGTTGCAGTTGGTGAAGCTTCATTATTTGCTCGCATTTACCTACATATGTGTATACAACTTAATGCAGGCACCTCTTTGACCCACAAGTATGGCGAATGTGTTAATCTATCATAATGAATAACGGGAATTCAAAGGTAATTATTTAGGTTAGTCGCTTATCAACAACACACGCATGCAGTGAAAATTAGTTAAACAGCGCATGGACGCATGCGTCCAGAGTTGCCACATCAGCACAATGAAATCGAGTGCCAGTATGAAGGGACATAAAAATATTTGGTGATAGTCATTTATGTATATACGGTTATGTTATTAGAATGATACCCAAATTTCCACATTAAAAAATAAAATAATAATAAGAAAATAAAATTAATGCAAAGACAATTGTACTAATTTCGTTTTTTTTTATTCTCCCGCAACAAAGTTGCTAAAGAGATTATTATTGTTTTGTTCACATAACGGTTGTTTGGGTCACCCAGAAATAAAAGTGTTAGATATGGGGTTATATATATATATAAATGATTAGGATTACGAGTGGAGTTGAAATCCGGTTGTATCTCGGTCTGTCTGTCTATCCGTCCGTCTGTCCGTGCAAGCGATGACTTAATGAGTAAAAATTCTTAATGGAACTTAGAACACATATTCCTTGGCACCATTTTTCTCGGGTCATAACTTCACCTAGCTCGCATATACCTAATATTAGGATTTCCAACTTTCAATGAACTATATACCATATATATGAGAAATATGTGAGTCAAATTGTGTATTATATAATAATAAAAAAAAATTAAATAAATAAATTGCCAGAGTATAAAATGTTCGGTTACACCCGAATTTAGTCCTTCCTTACTTGTTTTTTTTTTATTTTTAACAAATAAATAAACCAAATTTGAAATCTTTCATATTTGAGACAAAAACTGTTAGCTGGTAACACTGTTTGCAGAATTGTGAACTAACGTGGCTAAGTGGCCGTGACCCATGAAAACCGCAAGCATACAAATACATACATCCATACGTTCGTACACATAAGTATAAGATACATATATAAGTGCAACAGCATTCGTCTGTGCGATGCCGAGGTGGCTGGCATGCTATGCGATTCTCATGAATGAATGTGTATAAGTATGCACGTGTCTGTCGCCAAGCTATTTGCAGTGTGTCCAACGGCTTTGTGTGTTGATGATACCTTAATTAATCATTTAACTTTGACTGCAACGTGTCACACTTGCAGACGCCTATAAAGGGAGGTGTAGACGAGTAAGCGGTTTGTAATATACACTCATACATACACTTGTATACACATGCATATCATGGTCGTTAAACTACATGTAAGGAACTCCAGTCCTTTTTAACACTACTTGACAAAGTCTCTAAAAGAGGAGTTCCCACATAGTTTTGGTTTCTATTTTTATAACTTTATCGAACATTGTGATTTAGACAATTTAGATTCTCGAATCACTTTTCTGAAACATCTATTGCGTAGAGCTGCCAACCTTTCGAAAAAAAACTTTTTGAAAATATATTTAGTGTGCATGAGATAATTAGGTTCCTCTTGAGCAAAAAAGAAGCACATTTTTAACTATATCAAAAAATAAAAAAAATTAAATGCTTTATGTAGCAGAATTGCCACCTTTTTAAACATTGAAAAAATTTAAATTAAAAGCGTATATATTATTGAATTTGCAATAAATGTCACCTGAAAGAGTTTATGTTAATTTTTTAAATATAAATTAAAAAAAAACTATCGAATCAAACAACAACAACATACCATTATAAATAGAGCGCTGTTATTTAATAATATAATAACGGCAAATATGACTGCGGTAATTGTGAGTGATACTTGATGCAATAACCACAATGCTGACAGTTGTACAAAAAAAAATTAAAAAAAATGTTTATGAAAGTATCACACTGCCAGCGATAACTGCAACAACAACGACGGCGTTGACATTTCAACCGTGCTACAACTATTTTATACGGTTACCGCACGAAATAATGTTGGCATGTCATGCAATGCGAACGCATCGCTGCGACTTGATGCTACAAAGGACAGCCGCCAAACGCACATAAAATTAATTTGTTGCTGACAAAAGGAAAACAAATGAGACGACGCACACAAAAAACTAACCAATTTAATGACAGAATTCATAAAAACCAACAACGCGATGATAAACACATCTACGGGTGACATTTTAATGGTCGCCACTTCAATTCACTATCGCGCTGTTGCCATCAAAAAGAATAGTAATAATAATTTTCTTTGTTTTTCTTTGAGGAAATTAATTTTCGCGTTGTCATAAAATAAATTGAATTGATGTGAAATTTCAACTGGAGCATTAAAGTGTTGCTGTGCTGCCTTAAGTGATGTTAATTGTATAGTGTTTCAGTTTTTCTTCCTCAACTGACTGGCATCTACTTCCCGATGCACCACATGATGCGCATAAAGACCGCCTGCATCGTTGCGTGTCTCACGTACTGCTGACCATTCGGCAATGTGTGTGTTTGTAGCGTACACAGTGTACCGTTAATGCATGCCGGCTGCATGCAACACACTACAACGCTATGGTCAACCGTTGTGGGGTAGTTTTTAATTAATGTGCCACAGACACGCATTCAACAGCATTCACAAAGCGCTTGTCTGCGACAATGCGCATGCGCAGCAGCATTTACTTTTCAAAATTAATTATATGTTGCCTTAACTTAACTGACCCTTTGCTGACTTCGTAAATGATTTCATTAAGCGATTAACAGTGACATTCGGTTAATTCAGAGAAATTTCTAAATTAGTTAAAATATCTAAAATAGCCCTAAAAACCTTTTTATTATATATCTTTCCTCTAATATGTATCTATCCTCTTTAAAACCCCAGCGTGCACTCAGTGCTCACCACATTTTGCCATTTTATTAACTTTCTTCAGTATTATTTTTTATACCGTGGCAGCTCTATTAAAAACATTATTATGTTATTAAAGACCACAGACGCTCTCTATCAAAAATAAAATAATTTTAGTATCAGCATATGTAAATCTTTTAAAGTCCAATTTGGTTCTGTTTGCTATATTGAAATTCGAAATTTAATTTCATTTAATTGTTTTTTTTTTTCAAACATTTGGAACACTGACATTAGCTAGAGACGAGGATACGAAAACCTGCCTACATTAATATTTCGTTTTTTCAACGACCATAGTTTTGCGCAGCTCCTCTTGCTCTGTGCATAACAATTGAATATTTGAGTGTAGGTTTTTGTAGAATAATTACATATTAAAATATTCCATTAGCTTTAGCATATTGTACGTTGCAATTTCATTTAATAAACTCGTGTGGGCATGTACCGCTCAACTCAGGCAACTCTGTCGGCATTGTACGAGAGTCCATGAGGAAACTGACAGCCAAAGTGGCTTGCTTTCAAATATTTTCAAAACAAATATGAGCTGCTGTGACTGAAGTTTCAAATGCAATACTCGTATATGTGTATGAATGTATTTGCATTAACCACTGCATGTCACCTGCACTGCAGTTGCCTTACCTACTTTCGGTATGTTTCCCTCTTGGCATTAAATGTGCTGGTCATGTCCTGTGTATTTTCGCACGTTTGCTTTTACCTTGGCACCTTTCACTTTGTTTTTGCAACTGCTAACACTTTTCTTTGGCGCCAACTCGTTTATAAACAGTTTGCAGCCAACCAACTAACCAACCATAAAGTGATGTCAAAGGCAAAAGTGAACGTGAAAGTAAAACCGAAAGTGAGAAAGGAAAAGGAAATCGAAACTTTTTCACATATATATGCACATATTATTATACTTTCGCCTTTTTCTCACACTTGCTATTTGATAGACCTGCTTTTGATTTGCTGCCAATTAAAATCTGTACCACCATAATGAGTGAGCCGCCAAAACAATGTTGGCTCAGTGTGTCGATTACAAGTTGCTTTGTTTGATATCATAATCAAGGATACTAGCATATCCTTTGAGCGTCGAATTGTTATTGAATAAAGTGAGAAAAATATATAGCATGCGAGAAAAAAGTGCATACACTTGTTATCTGCAAAAGTTATTGCTATCTGATACATACGCATGCATATTGTCTCACATATGGATGTTTTTATGAACGTACACGAAATGTATACATTGAAAACTATAAATAATAAAACTGTAGCAGCGCGTGCATACTTGCAACAAATATGAATGCAATTTAAAAACTTCTTCTATAGTAAAGTAATCAATTGCAGGTTCAAAAGCGAACACAACTACATGAATGCATGTATATTGAATATGTAATGCATAAAAGTTATATTTCATACTTGAACAGAAATATTTTTTTGCACTTGTGCAACATAAATGCAATCAAGCGTGAAACTGTGTTTCACAAAAACCGAGAACATTAATGAAGTTGCTGGGTAGAAAAGTTGATTTTCAGCTTGTATTGCACATTTTTTCCTGCATTTTTTCTGCAATAAATTCTTATGAAAATGCATTTTTTTGTTTGTTAATAAAAATATGTAAAAATGTTTAAGCGGCGTTGCATTCGCATTGTTACGCGCTTTCATTGCAGCATTGTGGTTGTACAATTTCGTTGGGGAATGTTGTATAGTTACTGCAATTCCATAGAAGAAAGATTAAATGAAATTAATTATTTGAAATAATTTTATAAACAAGATTAAATTATTTAATAAAAAAATATTTTATTAAAGGTAAACTATTAGAAATTGTGAACAATAACTGTAACTTTTGTGCATAATTATGAGCAGTAACAAAGAATTAGCTTTATGTATGTATGTGATTGGCGTTGAACCGTTTAGCCTGTTATAGCCGAATCGATGATAGCGCGCCACTCCTCTCTTTCTCTCGCAGTTCGGCGCCAGTTGGAGATCCCAAGTGTAACCAGGTCGCTCTCCAACTGGTCCCTCCAACGGAGTGGAGGCCTTCCCTTTCCTCGGCTTCCTCCGGCGGGTACTGCATCGAACACTTACAGAGCTGGAGTGTTTTCGTCCATTCGGACAACACGACCTACCCAACGTAGCTGCTGTCTTTTTATTCGCTGAACTATGTCAATGTCGTCCTATAACTCGTACAACTCATCGTTCCATCGTCTGCGGTATTCACCGTTGCCAATGTTCTGAGGACCATAAATCTTGCGCAAAACCTTTCTCTCGAAAACTCCTAGTGTCGTCTCATCTGATGTTGACACCATCCACGCTTCTGCACCATAAAGTAGGACCGGAATGATGAGGGACTTGTAGTGTTTAGTTTTTGTTCGTCGAAAGAGGACTTTACTTTTCAATTGCCTACTCAGTCCATAGTAGCACTTGTTGGCAAGAGTGATCCTGCGTTGGATTTCAAGGCTAACATTATTATCGGTGTTGATGCTGGTGCCCAGGTATACGAAATTATCTATAAATTCAAAGTTATGACTGTCAACAGTGACGTGGGAGCCAAGACGCAGCGGATTTCCCCTTAAACTCAAAGTAAAACGGATTACAATTAATGGAAGCCGAATGCAACAAACCTATATGGAAGCATGCGTGCAGAAGCAAATTTGTTAGAAAAGTTCTGAAACTGTATACATATATATTTTATATATAATGTATCTGACTATATCCATATGTTCAAGCTGATCAGAAGCTTGTTCATATGATATTCCAAGCTTCTGAACCATAAAGCAGGACGGGAATGAGTTTGATTTTGGTTCGTCGAGAGAGGACTTTACTTTTTATTTGCCTTCTCAGTCCAAAGTAGCACCTGTTGGCAAGAGTGATTCTGCGCTGAATTTTGAGGCTGACATTGTTCGTGTTGTTAATGCTGGTTCCCAGGTAGACGAAATTATCTACGACTTCGAAGTTATGACTGTCAACAGTGACGTGGGAGCCAAGACGCAAGTGCACTGACTGTTTGCTTGATGACAGGAGATATTTCGTCTTGTCCTCATTCATCTCCAGACTCATTCGCTTCGCTTCCTTATCCATGCGGGAAAAAGCAGAACAAACGGCGCGGTTGTTCCTTCCAATGATATCAAAAAAAATTGTAGTGAAAAGTTTGTGTCATCAAATATTTATTTAAGTGTAAAAAAAATTAAATATTCACAGTTTGAATAAAAATGGCGGATACAAGGCCAATATTCGTGATCATATTACTGTGTATGATCCGGCCTCACCCCATGAAAGAGCATAACATATGCTATTGCCTGCTATAAAGCATATTGTTGCCCAAACCCCCCACCAAAATTTCAAATTAAAACTTACCTCTAGAATTATGCTTCTTAGAATATCTGCGTTCTTAATCATGAGTGACTTTGAAGCCTCAAAAACAGTAGTGAATATTATTACTTGATCAGCGTCTACACGAAGTTTCAACATACATTTCCATTGCTTTCTTTGCAGATCTCCAACTGTAAGACAACTCAACAACAACAATATTGCTTCCAAGAAAATAAATTGCGAAAGTCGCAAACTCGCATGCCTTTGTTCGATTAGAAAGCAGCTGCCGCACACCTACATATAAAAAGTACATCAGGACGTACCAGAAACAAACAAATATTCAAAAAAATAACACAAATATCTCATGAAAGTACAGCAGCGACAACAACAACAAAGGTGAGGAACGCATAAAGCGAGCTTTTAGAGTAAACACATTGAATAGAAAGCATTGCCGTAACCGGGCACAAAGCTAACGGTTTGCTGTGAGCGCATATGCCCTAACGTAAATGCACACTTTTCTCCGTACTTCCATAAAAAACGTACTCATACATAGAAGCAGTCGGGTAAATAGCACAATTCCTGTAGAACTTCGTTTCCTGCGTAACTCAAGCCGTTCGCTGGCACAAAGGTGAGCCGGAGAATAAAGGGAAAAATGGAAAATATGCACTTGGGGAGTTGGCAGGGCGTGGTAGTGCCTTTAGAAAAATTTATATTTAAGTACAAACACAGCTTAACGGTAAAATGTGAAGTAAATCCAGTGAAGAGAGTGTACGCCCTTACAAACTTAAATATAAACAACAACATGCACATGATGTACATACACACACACACACACGCATTTGTGTTTATGTATGTGTAAGTGCAGCATAAAGTAAACAGGTTAAAAGCTAAGCCAAAAGGCTGCACTTTAAGTGCCTTCTCCATTCTTCTCCAGCTGCCACAACTCTCTGCGTGCGCTTCACAAATTGCCTCTAATAGCTGCCATACAATGTTGCAACAAAGCAAATCTTATTCGCAATATGAGCAACACAGCAACAAAATATAATGCTGTAAGCACCCGAAATCCGACTGCATTGTCGAAATTATTTCCCCACCGCCCCCCCACTCCGCATTAAGCGCACCGGAAAATCCTACCTTTCACGCCAATTTGTGGCTGTCAAGCATGTTGAGGCGGGGTTAAGTGTGCTACGCAACCTTTCGCCCGGAGATTTAACTCGTGCCTTGCAGAAATTTTCATTTTTTTCCTTATAATTTTTACTTTCACCCTGCGCTTTTGGGTTAACAAATTGGTTGCACGTTGGCAACAAGCTTAACCTCTGCATTAATTCCTCACCCATTTGGAGCGTTGCTCGGATTTTACGTGCCACAAGTTGCAAATGAATTTGCAAGTTAATTGTTTAACATTTTATATTTCTGGAAGAATTGCAGAGCAGCTGGGATTGTCGCGCTCCTGGTGTATTCTCTAAATTAGTATGGAATTTTTTTAATAGGTTGCCAAATGT
This sequence comes from Zeugodacus tau, assembly GCA_031772095.1. NCBI lineage: Eukaryota > Metazoa > Arthropoda > Insecta > Diptera > Tephritidae > Zeugodacus > Zeugodacus tau. Next base: position 4,910,698 of record CM062649.1, on the reverse strand, counting down.
CTCCATACTACTTGCAACTATAATAACCGATAATAATTCTGAAAACAAAAGTTTTAGATAGGTGACAATCTTCCTCAGAAATCATGTATATGTCTCTCTCTGAAAAGGAAATACCCACAGATATCATCATTCTTTCAAAACATTTTCTTTTCATTTCCACTCGACTCCATAGAAAATATGCCATCATTAGTGTTATTGCTACTTACGCGCTCATTTACGCCTTTTCTTCAGCATTTCCTCAATTACTTACTTGTCTGCTCTTTATTGTTGTTGTTGAGGTTCCTATCCTACGCCGTGATTTCTTTGTTGAGGCGCTACGCTTTGTAGAGCTTCTTCGCTGCCTTTGTGAGTAAGCACTTTCATTAAAGTCGTACTTCATGCTTTAAAAGCGCCTACAATTGAAAAAGCACTGGTTTACTTGTAGGCGCAGTTATGTTCAGAAATACATACATATGCATGTATTTTTGTTTGTGTAAGTGTGTGGTTGCCCTGCAACTCAACTTCGCATTATTATTACTTCATTACTTCCTGTGCATGGTTTTTGTTAAAGCGCCTACACTTCTTTTTGCCACTTTTTCGACTCAAATTCCATCTTTCCCCATTTCTTGCTTTCATTAACAACACAGAGCAACGTGCTTGCTTTTTTCAACAACAACAAGATGTGAGTTTGGTGGAAATGGCGCAGCGCCTTTTGAAATCAACAAAGGAGTAAATGTGTGTGTTGGCGGAGTAAGGAACCTTTTGTGCAGTGCAGTGCAGTGCAGAATCTTGAGTAGTTTTTATACTCGCCCATTGACAGCTGTCATTTTCGGGCATTTTCTAATTTCCCAAATTGCACGTCGACCTAATGAGCATGTCATAAGTTTCCATTAAATTAAAGCGCTGTTGGCACCAATAACATTTGGCAGTGGGGTGGCAAAGAGTCGCCTTTTCATCTTCCGCTTTTCATTTCGTTAGCAATGTTGCTCTCTTTTCCCAGCATTGCGCTTCGTTACCATTTTTGCCATACATTCATATGGTTTTTTGTTTGTATGTGTGATCATTTCCTCTTGCTTTACAATTTGTTTGTGTTTGTGTGTGTTTTCCTTACAATTTGTTCGTCTAATGACTCACGTTTAATCCTTCAATGGTGACGAATGTGTCCTAATTTCATTTGATTTAATTTAAGCGCTTCATTTAAAAGAACATTCGTCATCATTCTCATAATGATTCTAATTATTTGAGCTCATTTTGTCTGGTGAAGCATTGAAAGGAACAATGTTGTAATAATGAGTAGAGAGTTCTAGCTGTTATATTAATATTGAGTTGTCGTGATTTGGTATAAAATATGGGAGGAAAATTACATAGGTTCTGATGAGTTAAATATGATATTTTGATTGGGTACGTGATCTAATATGCGATATGAAATGTGTTTTCGTGAAATGAAAAGAAGGGAATGGACGTAATGACACCACGATTCATTGATGAAAAGGAATCTGGTCTATGTTTAAATTGTCTTCTCCTAGGTTAATGCTCGTTCTAACTTTAATCTAGCGTTCAATCTATACTAATATTATAAAGAGGAAATGTTTGTTTTTTTGTTTGTTTGTGTCGAATAGGCTCCGCAACTACTGAACCGATTTGAAAAATTCTTTCACCGTTGGAAAGCTATACTATCCCTGAGTGACATAGGCTATATTTAGTTAAAAAAAAAATAGGGTTCCTTACCAAAACTCCGATAATGTAAAAAAAAAATACCAAAAAACTTTCTTAAATCGCGAATGCTGCGAAAACGATTGAAGATATAACAAAGTGATGTACTACAATTTTGTAGAACTTATCATTATCTACAAAAACATCATACCTCTAACTATTATAGTTTTGTCACAATAAGCGATTTTATATAAAAAAATTAATTAAAATACCACTACTTGAAAAGGCTCTTTATTTATACCTTAGTATTAATCCTTATCGAAATAAATTTTTAAAATTTGAAATTTTTGAATGGTCCTGTGCGGAATTAAAAATAATTGTAATATGATATAAAAATGAATTGCTGTTCGTTTGTGCCGCAAAAAACCGAGAACGGCCAAAACGATCTGGCTAATTTTAGTCTTGAAATATTCGTGGAAGGCCAGAAAAAGATAAGAAAGTGAGTAAATATGAAAAAATTTCGAGGAAGATAATAATAAGAGAATTTTATTCGAGTTGACAAGAAAAATATAAAAGAGAAAACAAAAAATTATAATTTGAAGGTTGTCATTGTTGCTTTGTTAAAATATTTTTGTTATTGTTCAATTGTATAAGGTTGTGTCGATAGCCCAAAACAATTTGTAACAAATAAGGAAAGGCTAAGTTCGGGTCTAACCGAACATTTTATACTCTCACAATTTATTGATGTAATTTTATTAAGATAACACACAATTTGACCTATATATTCGACATAAAGTCCAATAGAAAATCATCATATATAGTATATGAGGGCTGATGTAATTCTAGAACCAAGCATGTAATCATGCTGCGTAACATAAATCAACCTCGAGTAATCAATATCGTCGCCGAAGCCAAGATTGGACCAACTTAATTTAATGTATACCTTAGCCACAAAAACGTGTGGCCGGGTCTGCTAGTAAATAAATAAAATTCTAGCAATGTGATCATAGATCTTCATCAGTTTACTATTACAGGTACAAAAATTGCTTCAAACCGCAGAATGTGTTCTGTTTACTCAACTGATTTATGGGAAAACACCATCTCTCTATACCGGCCTTAGTTCGCCGATCCACCTCATAATGCACTCGCAAATGGAAGACATTTATTTCATTCTGAGTATCGTCTGTAAATCATGAAAAATGATAAACGACTTCCTCAGCTAAGTTCCAATATTATTGTGATGAACAAAATCTTTAATCCATTAGTGACTTCAATGTACAATGTGAGATGGTTGTTGGTAATTGCTAAAAACCAACAGCAGCATCTTGGTCAACTCCAGTTACACGACGAGCTGACTGTCGGAAAACCAACCTAAGTTCCAGTTATGCTTTTGAGGCCATGTTCCAACTTTTACATAAAAAGTTAACACTTCCGTTTAAATTATAATTTTTTTCCGCTCTGCAGTAAGCAATAACCTTCTGCCTTTATATAATTCTTGGTTAACAATTTACCGGCAAATGCTTGCTAATCGCGGCGCAGATTAGCAGATAGCAGCATTATATTTTGTTTAAAAAAATACAAAACAAAAACAAAATCGTGTACGTGGAAATTTATGGCATTAAAAATCTCACGGATAGCCTGAAGCGATGATTATGCTATGCACACAGATTAATTCCGCCCACCGCCGTCATGGCCAGTGTTGTGAGGAGTGTGGCACAACACTCACTCAGTCTCATCTGTGGACTGATTGGACAGGAGTGTTTTGTTGTTGTTCTTATTTGCTTTTGTTGCTAAAAGGCATCCTAAAAAGGTACCGGAAGGTAGTAATCTCCCAGCTATCTCGCTATATCAATGGCTATACTTCCTCCTTTTACTACACACATACATATGCACACTCGTTCGTAACAGCATCGACAGCACTTCCATTTTCATGTCACACAGCTATTTCTCGCCTTTTTGCTTCCTTTTTGACTTACATTCAGCTTGTGTGACTTAAATGGCCGGCAGATTAAAGCGTGTTGCATGGAGGTGTGTGTTTTACTTTTTCCAACTGACAGCTGACAGTTGTTGTTGTGCCAGCGATTTGCTTACTCGTCGAGTTGTTGAGTTGTTTCACTGTGTTGTTCCATTTGTCGTTGCGTTGCTTAAGTTGTAAGCAGTGATTTGCATGTTCATCCATTTTGTTTTTGCTTTTTCAAGAGCACGAGGAAGCAACACAAAACAAAGCATCGTGCAATAAAGAAAACAAACGCAAATAGCACTCAGCATTGCAAAAAACAGCTGTTGCAGCAATTCCACTGTTAGAAAAGTCAACAATGGACCGCATAATCTTCAACACACTTCCTTTTTTGTTGTTTTGTTTTTTGCTTTGTTCCAGTTGTTTTACTGTTCGGCTTTGTTTCACTTTTACATTCTCGTTTTACTGGCATTGGTATTTGGTTCAGAAGTCCCGAAGCATGTGTATTCTGTAGTGCAGAGATCTCAGTTGAATCTCATAAATGCGACACTGTAGTTTAATGATCCTGATTTTCCTACTTTCTATTTTTCCCTTTTAATTTTAATCAGAAGCTCGCGTAGGGTCACAAAATGATATCTTCAATCAAATACAGTCATTATCCTAAACGCCCGAAAATGTTCATTTCATCGTCAAATACCGACTTTTTCGGGATTGAATGCGTTTGTGGTAATATTAAAAATAGAAGCACAACCAAATAGGAAATAGCTCAGCGCCGACAATGGTTAAACGAAAATATGCAGGAGAGTTAGAGCATATGCCCAACCCGCATTTCCCTAAATAAATAGGGAGATATCAACCTTTTCCTCATATCTAAAGAGCACGCTATGTCAGCTAACTACGGGCATTGAAAAAATAGTGGGGAAAGAATTATTTAACGAATTTTACAGTTAGTCCCTAATATTTGCATTTACTACTCCGCTATGTGAAGTCAATTTTAAATAAATACCAACTCTGCTCTTACTCTAGCAGTTATACAAGCTTCCGTATAAATAATATTATATTTCTATATTTAAATTCAGGTTTCGCATAAAGTAGAACTAAAGCAATAAAATAAATAGAAGTTTGAAAACACATTACGTGGCAACGCCCTTTCTTAAAGGCGAAAGAAATATGGCGCATAATAATACGACTCAGACGGCTCCTAAAAGTGTGCAACAGCAAACAATAGCCACTTTTGTATGCATCCGATTGTAGCCTATTATCGTGCAGGCGCAATGCCTTCAACGCAGCCAGCCGAAGAATCGAAGCGAAAATGTAACACACCATCGAGTACCAAACAAACAATGGCAGCTCCTTCCTAGCAACTACAGCTACAGACAGCATGTAAAATGCACTCAGTTGCCTGACAACGTGCATTCATAATGGAAATATGAACGTTTACATGCGTACCGAATTGCATACTTGTGAGCGCGTGTTAACTGATGCGGCAAGCAAGAAGCAGCTGCCATAGCGGTGATTATTGGTGGCGAAAACGTTGAGCAGCAGCGCTGACTGTTGATGCACGAAAATTGGCGCACTCGAAAGTGGTGGAAAACGGCGAAATAATTTACCATAAAATGCGAAATGATTGCAATGGGAAACGCATGGCGCCTAAAAGCATGCAACAAAAAACGGGTGTAAAATATTTCGCGAAAATTATGGCATAAATTGCGGACAGAGCGTGTAAAATTTTTATAAACCAGCGCAGTGCATGTAAATGCGCCTGAGAGTATGCAATGGACATATTCATTTGTGTGTGTTTGTATAGAACAAGCTGAAAATTCCATGAAAATTGCCAATTGCGTTGCTCCCGTTGAATGTTACCAACGCTTTTAGTTTGTGTTTGTTCATATTTGCAGGTCTCAATAATTTGTTGTAAATGAAATCATAGAATGTATAAGCTAAAACAAAAATAATGGAGTATACACATAGGCGTATAGCATTATTTAGATACCTTTTGCTTGGAATGAGTATGTGACTACATTCGGTAAATGCTAATGAGTGCCTTGTGTATGAGCGCAGAAAATCTTTTCAAATTACGGAACGAACTGAAAAATGGTTTCAATTACATTTAAGCGATAACGGCACCAGTGATCTGCAGTGAATACTTGGCTTGTGATTATACTCTCAAATTCATGAATCACCCCCAATGTTCACTCATACTTGCTCTCACTAAAAATATTATCTTCTCACAATCACATGGCTTGCTTGTGTAATAATGAGTGTGAATATGTCTCACAATCACTTATAGCTCACACTTGGCTTGGCTTGCTTCTCTGTATACAATTGTTTGAGCTATTCGTTGCTTACCATAGATGAGTTGAAAGGCTCATGAATACATTCACTAATAAGTGGCTCATTGTTTATTCATGAATATATTCACAAATTCCGTGCCTATTCAAAATATATTTTATACCTACGCGGAGGGGTTTTAAAAGTAACGAAACGCGCGATTGTAGTGACTACAAAACTGAAACTTCTTTGTTTCTTATCCTTTTATTCAATTATTTCTTAAATCTAGATGTAAGTTTTATCTTACATTCTAGAAAGTGGAGAACTTAGGTAGATGAGTCCCTGAAGTTTCTACCTACGCGGAGGGGTTTTAAAAGGAACGAAGCCCGTGAGTCTAGTGACTTCGTAAAAAATACAAAACTGAAACTTCTTTGTTTCTTATACTTTTATTCAATTATTTCTTAAATACTTGCCAATACTTCGACACAATTTCTAACAAATTACAGGGGTGTAATTTTGTGTCAATATGTTTTGTAATTCCTTCAATTTTTCGATTAGAAACGATATACGAAGCAGTTCATACAGACGTTCCAGCAATAGTCAGCTTTAAACGTAACATATCAACATATATCGACAGTATATAGCTTGCTAATTTAAGCATTTACCACAAAGCAGCACTATTTTTATATCCTCCAGCAAAAGCTATGAGGGATGTCGATATTGAAGCTGTGAAGCATTTTTGCATTGAGCAGATATCAGGCAATATTGAGTTTTACCTTTCAGAACACAATGAGACCCCACAAATTCCATCTTCACCAATTACTTCAACATCAAATACGTCTTCACCTGCAAATGACCTGAACTTCTTTTTTCCAAATATTTCAAACGAGGAACGTATCGAAGATGAGTTAGATCGATATTTCACAGAAAGAGTACAATTTGATAATGACTTTGACGCAATTATATGGTGGAACCCACATAAAACTAACTTTTCACGCATTTTAAAACTTGCACTTAAAATATTAAGTATTCCTGCAAGTAGTGTGGCGTCTGAACGTGTATTTTCATTGGCAGGCATTTTAAAAACTGAATAAAGAAATCGACTTAATTCCATTGAAAGCGACTGAATTATCATTTTATAAAATAAAATATAATATTATGCGTGATAACATGAATGTAAATAAGAATGAAAGAAAGAATGTATATGTGATTTTTTTAATAATAGAGAATTAATACAAAATAAGAATTTTTATTTCATTATATCTAATCATTATTAAATCCTTGTTATTATACAATAATATAATAGTAACTCTTACTACTTTCGTAATGGATTTTTTAGCATTTGGTTCATAGCGTTACGGCTCTAAAGGCTCAAGTGGCTTGCGCACAATTGAGCTTCTTCGTATATTCACAAGTGTTTTGTATTCATAATTGTCAGAGAATCCTAAGCAAAGATTCATAAGTATTGTGAGCTCATAAGCAAACACTTGTGAATATATGCTTCATACAAGCTAAGCAGCTCACAAGCCAAAACTCTCTCTCTCATAATTGTAAGTGAGCAGTATTCACACTTATACTCATTCCGTGAATAATTTGCTTGCTTCATACTCAATTTTTCGCAAGTGGCTCAAACTTGTGTTTAACTCATTCACTGCAGATCACTGAACGGCACTTACAATATGAGCACCGTTACCACTTTTCTTAAATGCTGGGACGCTAAAATTGCCGTTTACGCTTACAATATACGATGCATTCACGCTAAAACGGTTGCAAATGCAGCGTGACTTTTAGCATACATTTAGGCGTCTACCCCGCTTTTTTTGTGCCTTAAATGCAAATTCAAATAAATGAAGATATGTATGTATTATTGTATTACGCGTATAAAAGTGTTTTTGTATGCATAGCTCACCTCATGTGATTTGTGTAATTGCGTACGTGCTTGCGTGAGTTCATTAACAGACTTACAACGAGTAATCCTCCGGTAATACTTAAACTTGTTTACTTCCTTTGTTGTATTTTCGTATTTTGTGATGCTTCACTGTTGATTTGGCACTTATTGTATTTGTTGGTTGATCGTATCACAACCAAATCAATTGCTCATTTAAATATACATATGTGCTCTTAGTCATATGTGCGCTTATAACCCGCTTACTTCGAACCATACTTGCTTACCCGCTTCCTCTCGTTATCCTTAACATAATTTTCGATGCTATTAAGCTATTTCAGAGGCTTAACTCAATGAATTTAAGTGAATTGAACTTATGTTTAATCCGGAACTTAGTTGCAGTTTAAGCTTCATCCCATTTCAGAAAGGAGATTTTGAGATAAAAAAGTAACATTTGAGAGATTATTAACACACATACCTGCACATAAAATTACGAACACATCCATATATTCTACTAGTATATATGTATATACTTTATAAATATGCATACAAACATGCATACATATCTGAAAACAAGCACAAACTGCAGCGTGTGTGTATGTGTTTAACTGGGAAGTGGCATTTAAATCAGTGGTAAATAAAATAAAAGCATTCAATCGTAAATACAACTTCCAAGAAAGCACTTGGAGTTCACGTATATACATTTATTTATATGCACATACATATACATACATATCTGGTCATCAATATTTATGCAGCATTACTGGCCAGTTCGGTGTTTTTGCTTAATTCCTTTTCAATTTTCGCCATTATCATTCTCATTTGTATTAAATGGTATGGATTTTACACACCACGAAACATTTCAATTTACGTATACGCCATGGTGACTTGTGCTGGCTTTGCCGCATACGCCCTGTAGCACACATATCACATAGGGAACGTACATTGAATTTACTTCCATCAAGTTCAAATTACTACTACACGGTTACGTAGCTGGCAATATCTCTATAAAATGATCGATATACACGCTTAATTAATCGCTTATTTTGATATATTACACAAATATTGTAGCAACACTATTTGGATCTGGATATGTATACTGACTCACCAATTATTTACTTTTGAGTATGTAAACAAATAACTATTCTAAATAAAATTTTAATAAAACGATAATAATGATACGATACGAGGGCTGCTATATATATTTCTGGCCTAATAATGAAAATAGGAATATTTATCAACGAAAATGGTTTTATTGTTTTTCAAAATATTCTCCATCAAGATTTATACATTTTTGCATGCGCTCAAACCAATTTTCGAAGCACTTATTTTGAGCCTTTTTTTTTGAGCGATTGTCAAATTGTGCGGGATCCAACGAGAACAAACCTTTTTTACGGCCAGGTGTTCATGCAATATCGAATGTATTCTGGTGGGAGAAATGCATAGGCATGCCTCTATCTGAAGGTATGTTACATGACGGTCTTGCATTATCAGTTCACGTACGGCATCGATGTTTTCTGGCACAACGGCTGTCAGCCACGATTGAATTCGTTGTACCAGTTTTTCACAGTGCTATAGGATGGTGCTTCATAGCCATACAAAGATTTTAGTTCATCGATGCACTCTTGTCGCGATAATCCACGTCGAAAGTTGTGAAAAATGATCGCACGAAAATGTTCACGAGTTAATTCCATTTTTTGACCGAGATGAATTTTTTAATTCCCTGTAAATAAAACAATTCACGATTAAATGACAAAACGTTCTGAGTGATGTTATGCTAAAAAATGTCAAACTTTCCAATGGAAATGTCAGATTGCACCTGGCAACACTTAGTGTTGCCTAGGCCAGAAGTATATGGACAGCCCTCGTATATATCTATTATGGAACATCATCGATTACACAGTTATCGGTACCAATTTTTATTTAGCACTAATTTATTGCCTCGGTGTTCAACCTTGATCTAAACTGAAACTATAGTACGTCATTATTTTATGGTCTGTAGCTTTAATCGTTTACAAACTGTTCAGATAACTGGCCACTACAGTGGTGTGAATAAATTCGTCTGGTTTTGCGCCCTAGCCCAACAATGCTCGCATGTGTGCAGATATTGTTAATTATAATAAATATTAATGAGCGCGTGAGCAAATAAACCATGGACAACTGAATATGCTTACATAATAATACGCGCAATAGAATGTGTAATTTCCCCAATAAATTTAATTGTTTGCCCTGCGTGGTTCATGAAATATTAAACAAGTAAATTCTACGAATCGCAGCCAGCTTTAACTTACACTCGCTTGCCCACCATCAGTTAAGCAACGTTACGGCTTCTTTACCGTTAACCTCCACTACGAGTGACCGCGGTCAGTCAATGTTTTGCACTCCCGTAATGAAAGTTATTTTTCGAAAGAATGTGTGTGAATGTGAATGTTTCAGGGATAAGCTTTCGGTGTGTGCTTGAAAGTGTAGCACAGAAATTCTTATGCACATAATGCGAATTAACCGAAATCAATCAGCTATGCGGGGAATGAAGCAATCAGGTGTGAAAATTGCATACGAATTGCGAATATTTCAGTGTATGCGTGTTTGTTTGAGGTTCATGGATTTATTGATATGCAGCCTACAAGTGAATTCCATATGAAAATGTGTTATTTCCCTGTGATTTTATAACCGAATGAGTTTTAAGTTTTAATTTGAATATTATATTTCAATGATAGTAATAAGTAATGATGATGATAATGATAGTAATATGTTACTAAAATATTTTTGTTGTCTGCAGAAAAACTCAAAAACTCGAAGCAGCATTTATAATATATCATATATAAACTTAATAACATTCGAAACACAGTAATTATTTTGCGAATTCTTCCAAAATTGTACTTTTTTTCTTCTTCTTTGCTTCCGAAATATTATTTTACAAAATTACTACAATTCCATTCATTTCACGCGTGAACCTCTACGCCTGTAGTGTCACTCAAGCAGCCAACACTTAATGCTTTCAATTAGGTTGCCTTACTCTCAACTCTCGCACAAGCACACTCTCCCCCGCACACTGTCTCTGACATTTTTAGGCGGCTGCCCATCCTCTCGCTTGTGCGCACGCCAACCTTCTTTGACTCAAGTTGTTCTTCAGCGCATGTCTTCGTGCAACACAGTTGAAAACTTTTCAGCTGCAGGCAACACAGACAAACGCATGCAAACACCTACATATAAATTATATGCCTTACTCGGCTCTGCCATTCCATTTGCTAATGTGTGCGTAAATTTGATATGAATTTTTTGGCATTTTTGGTTCAGCCTTTTAGCCTTTCGCACATATCGGGCGCTGCCAGACAACAGCAGCAGCAGCAGCGATAGATGTATGTATGTATGTATGCATTTGTTTTATTGTCGACTTGTATGCTTGTATGCTCCTGCGGCATGCAGCATTTAGTTTTGTATTCTGCATCCGCCCACCCCCTCTGGTGTTCGTTGTCGCTTCGGCAAAAGTTTGTTGTTTCGAAACTCGCATTCGTTGGCTTCTTCGCGAGCGCTGCTTTGCGAAAGTTTTTAACGAGCTCATATTTGCCTTTTGGGTGTCAGCAATTTTTATTAAGAAAACAAATGAGATTTCACCTTCGAAATGAAAACAAAATAAAACATGGAAAAATCAGAGAAACAGAGCAACTTGCAACAAAATATCTACAAAGTGCAGGATATTATTTACCCTATTATGGCAGCTTTGAATTTTGCGTTTACTTTGAGTTCAAGCCAAATAAGGGTTTCAAAAACTTTATTACCAAATTAACTAGCGCGTCGAAAATAAAGTTTTCACTCATTCATACATGTGCCTCTGCTTATGTGAAAATACGCATATATACGTACATGTGTATGCACATGGACTGAGCCCTACGAGCGCCCCCTATTCGCTCTCCACGCTGTCATAAATTATTCGTCCTCGCAACTATTTCCTTAGCTTTATGCAAATATTTGTCCGTTTCTACCGTTAAATGCATAAATTACTCAAAATTCCGCCGTAGGGTTATGAGATTTGCGATTTATGATTGTGCGGGTGTGTGCTATGTGTTGGAGCAGATAAGCTCTGCGCCCTGAAGTATGCTTTTGAAAGCATGCAATGGCGATAAGCGTATATTGTAAGCGGACAATTTATCGAGCAATCTTCCGCAAGCCGATTGCAGTTAATTTGCAAGACAAACATGAGACGCAGGCCTTAAGGCTGAATTAGAATTTGAAAATTTAATAATTTGCGTCTCATTTAATTTAGTGAGCTCAAGAAATAGTTTGCCTCTAGAACTAAATATTAAAAGATGAAGAATTTTCTTAGTATCGCCTGCATTTATTTATTAATCTTAATCGCCCCATAGTGTACTCTGACAGGTAAATAATTAATAATAAATTTCTAAAGTTTTTAATACATTTTTGATAGAACAACGGTATTACACTTATATAAAAATATCATACACCTAATTGAAGTTATCTAACCTTATAGTGAAAGGAACTTAATATGGATATATGCATCATAATCTAATATATAAAATTCTCGTGTCACGGTGTACGTTATTGAACTCCTCTGAAACCGCTCGACCGATTTTCGTGAATCTTAGCGTACATATCGGCTAAGGTGGAGAATCGGACAACATCTATTTTTCATCCTCCTAAATGTTAAGGGTGATCCACCCCTAAATTTTTTTAACTTTCCGCGAAGAAAATTAAAAATTTTCTAAAATCGGGAAGTTATTGGTTGTTGAAGTTCAAACCGATCTGGCTAATTTTAATCTTGAAATATTCGTGGAAGGCCAGAAAAAGATTAGAAAATGAGTAAATATGGAAAAATTGCGAGGAAGATATCAATAAGAGAATTTTATTCGAGTTGACAAGAAAAATATAAAAAGAGAAAACAAAAAAATAATATTTTGAAGGTTATCATTGTTGCTTTGTTAAACAATTTTTGTTATTGTTCAATTGTATAAGGTTGTGTCGATAGCCCAAAACAATTTGTAACAAATAAGGAAAGGCTAAGTTCGGGTCAAACCGAACATTTTATACTCTCGCAATTTATTGGTGTAATTTTATTAAGATAACACACAATTTGACATAAAGTCGGCATAAAGTCCATTAGAAAATCATCATATATAGTATATGAGGGCTGATGTAATTCCAGATTTTTCACCAAGGTTCCAAGGTTTCCAAGGTTAACGGGAATAGGCACCTGTTAGTAGGCAAACAAACGGCACATTCGGCCTTGAAATTATTGAAATTGCAAATGAACGAAACACCAGTCGGCAAAATCGCCAAAAATAGCGCTATAACGAAGATTTTCCAAATATTCAAGAAGTCGCTGGAGGTACTGCACAGGACTTTAAAAGATCTTGATTGTCGATAAACGTTTTTGGTGGAGCCAGGATTCTGTTAACAGGTGATTTACGCCAGACTCTTCCAATTATTCCTGGATCAACTGTTACTGACGGGCTAATCGGGCCAATTAACAACTAACATATGAGTGTTTTTGCAACAATATCAAATTGCGATTGTAGAAGCAGTTGGAAATGGTAGGGTCGCAGTTGACACCTCGATGGATTAATAGCATTTCCAACAGATTTCTGTCACTTCATTGACTTGAAAGAGAAGTTTTCCTGACATGAAACCTCAATATGATAACCATAAATGACTGATTGAATGACCTATATTGGTGGTAAAAAAACAAAGATATCGATGATCTTAATGCGACAATTTAGAATTTCGGTCCAGGAGAGTTGACACAGCTACAAACCAGGATGACGTAGTCAATTATCCCAAACTATTTAAAATTGCCTGTACTATCACCACTCACTTTGCAATTAAAAGTAGTGTGAGTTGTCATCATGCTGCGTAACATAAATCGACCTCGAGTAATCAATATCGTCGCCGAAGCCAAGATTGGACCAACTTAATTTAATGTATACCTTAGCCACAACAACGTGTGGCCGGGTCTGCTAGTATACATATAATTTTGTTCGATTTTAAAAGTAAAGATTGTTGAATTTAGTATTACAAACACAATTTTTAAATGTGGAAATTGTTAATTCTTAAAAATTGTGTAAAATACAATGAAAAATGCTTGTAATACTTTTAGAAGCATGCACTTTGGAAATGAATTTCTCAGCACGCACGACTGCGCACAAAAATATGCTTCATTAAATTTTAAAATTTTGCCATAATGCTTTTACGCTTTAAATAAAAGTAGTGCTACCAGCTATAAGTTTATATAAGATAATTTGAAATATTAAACTATTTGAAGCAGAAAGTAGAATTTTATGAATTTGCAACTAAAAGTATGCAATACATGCGTATGCAAGCAGATATTTTAGAAAAAAATTAGTAAATTTGTCTATTTATATTCATGTATTAAAATAAATCTAACATACTGTAATGCTATAATACAGTTGATTAAGGTTGCGAAGAGATTTAAACGTAAGTGCAGAGCGTGCCTGCTACATATGTATGTATGTATGTGTACCATAGTGTAAGTTATTTCATGTGAGCTATTATCTGTACGCGTTGCACATGAGCTATTTTCACCGATTATACAGACGTTTCAATTCCATAATAATACACGCATAACTCTCCATTTTGTCCATTAAAATGCAACAACAATGTGTGCTTAATGGCAATAACAACTATAAATGGAGGCATTTTAGGCGCACATTAGCTTACAGGAAATTCTAGCTGACCAAATATTCACAAGCAATCTTGGAGATACCGTTACACATGACAGGTACTTTGTTTTATTGCACAATAGTCGTGTGCGCGCGCCTACAAATAGGCAACATAACAATGCAAACGCCTTGTTTAAACGTTTAACAGGGTATGGGTGTGTTGAAGAGAGTCAGTGGACCGAAATTAATTTGCACGTCTGACAATTGCATATTTTTGAGCGCATGACTAAGTTTCCATCAGCGCAGACAAAAGCTGGCAGTGCCAACTAAATGACACACACACACAAACACAACTAATCTAAACACTCAGTTGCGCAAGCGTTTATATTATTCCACCCAGTTTTTTGTGAAGGTGCGTGCCTGATTTACAAAGCACACCATTTGAATGTTACTTCTGTTGTGCGCATAAAACTATATTTTGTATGCGTGAAATAGTGCATTTTTTCGTCTCTAAATGCAGGCGTTAACTGTGGCAAACATTTTGCTTTGACTTACAGTGTTAAAGGATTTTTTTCTCTCACTCACATTTTTTTGCTTTCATATATAAAAGGTTGTTTGCAAACAGATAGGCGTGATGGTTTAAGACCTGTTTTTGTTACATGAACATATTAAAAACACTGTATACGTACAGTTAAACGAATATACTGTTACACATGCATATGTGTGCAGATTTTTTTGCTGGTTCACTTCAACAGTTTGTGATTTTCCTCTATTCTTTGTGACTGCCAGCTAGAAAAAAGCCAACAGTTTATATAAAAAGGCTGAATTTCAGCAAAAACGGTCAGGTTTTGCAAATTAGCGTTAGGTTAGCGGTAGATCACAATCACAAAGTGCTCACTTACGACATTGGTTACACTATAAAGTAACAGTTTAGTGCGATTTTTCGTAGAATTCGAGTTCCGCAGGAACTATTGTTCGAACTTTTTCGAGGCAAAATATGATATACGGAAACATATTCTTTAATATTCCGTATTTTTTAGAAGGAAAATTTTACATCAATATATTTTTACTCACTTCATTCACTGAAATAATCATTAAAATAATAATTATTTACTTTAATTATATTTAAATATATTTTTATTAGTGTGCCTATGTACAATAACCGTTTCAGTAAGTTGTAAGCGTACCTCTGACTTTCATGTGAGAAATTGCCCTTTATTGTTTGAGAACATTTGGCTTGGCTACTCATTATGCCGGCTGGGTCAAGGTCACACAACAAGTTCGTTTGTTCGTTATGTTCGTATGTATGCATTTTGCCTACAAACTGTCACAATTCACTTTATGCCATTTTTGCCACTCTGCTGTAGCACTTCTTTCAGCGCGTGTAAGCACGCTTTATTCTTGTTGCTGACGTTTTGTGGTTTGTTTGACATTTTGCCTTTTCAACTTAAATAAGTGCACTTTCGTGTCGCCATGAATACATTGCATGTACGGCATACATATTTACGAGCGTATGTATGTATGCTACATGTTAAATCACCCAACAAACCATTTTGTTGAATACCAGCACTCTTTGATTTTATAGATATTAAAAAGCCTTATCATTATTCTGAATTGAAGAGTGTTAATAGCTTTTCAACAGATAATTGGAAAGTCTTAACGAAAAGTTAGAAGTTGAAAAACGTGTGTTCGGTCAACAGAAATTCACGATTGTTTCAAAAATATACATTATTCGAAATAAATTTTTTTCAAAAATATTTGTTTCGAAATAAAACGTTTTGAACTTTTTAAAACATATTTCATGGGGTTTAATGCGTGTTTTGTAAGTATGTGTGTTAGTGTTGCCTTTAGGCTATCCTCTTCTCCATTTGTCTCGTTCGTTTGCTACTTTCTGCCTACTTTGTTCGTTTTTTTTTATACTCTCGCAACAAATGTTGCTAAAGAGAGTATTATAGTTTTGTTCACATAACGGTTGTTTGTAACACCCAAAACTAAACGAGTTAGATATAGGGTTATATATACCAAAGTGATCAGGGTGAAGAGTGGAGTTAAAATCCGAATGTCTGTCTGTCCGTCCGTCCGTCCGTCCGTCCGTCCGTCCGTCCGTCTGTGCAAGCTGTAACTTGAGTAAAAATTGAGATATCTTGATGAAACTTGGAACACTTATTTCTTGGCACCATAGGAAGGTTGCTTTCGAAAATGAGCAAAATCGGACCACTGCCACGCCCACAAAATGGCGAAAACCGAAAACACATAAAGTGTCATAACTAAGCTATAAATAAAGCTATGGAAATAAAATTTGGTACGAAGGATCGCACTATCAAGGGGCATATCTGGATGTAATTTTTTTGGGGAAGTGGGCGTGGCCCCGCCCCCTACTAAGTTTTTTATACATATCTCGCAAACCAAAAGAGCTATATAAACCAAACTTTCTGCAGTCGTTTTTTTTAGCCACTTCCTTATACAGTCCAAAAATGAAAGAAATCGGATCATAACCACGCCCACCTCCCATACAAAAGTTAGGTTGAAAATTACTAAAAGTGGGTTTACTCATTAACGAAAAACGTCAGAAACACTAAATTTCACATAAGAAATGGCAGATGAAAGCTGCACTCAGATTTTTTTACAAAATGGAAAATGGGCGTGGCGTCGCCCACTTATGGGTCAAAAACCATATCTCAGGAACTACTCGACCGATTTCAATGAAACTTGGTTTGTAATAGTTTCCTTACATCCCAATGATATGTTGTGAAAATAGGCCAAATCGCTTCACAACCACGCCTACTTCCTATATACCAGAACTTTGAAGACAATCTGAATCGTTTACTTTACAATATATAAAGTAAGTACTAGTGAAGATATCGGTGCAGAACTTTGCACAAATGCTATGTTAATAGTTTGGCAGCATCATTCTAAAAATCGCCGAAATCGGACCATAGGTTACCAAGGCCCCATATATCGAACACGAGGACCTCGGTACTTCTAACCTAATATTATGGTTTCCAACTTTCAATGGACTTTATACAATATGTATGACGAATATGTGGGTCAAATTGTGTATTATATAATATAAATAAAGTTAAATAAATAAATTGCGAGAGTATAAAATGTTCGGTTACACCCGAACTTAGCCCTTCCTTACTTGTTTTTAAATATTTTTTTGCGCCTTTCTGAGCCGTAATGTGCCATATGAAAGTATGTCATCGCTCGCATTTATGCCTCGCTAATACACAAATACACATGTATCATGTTCATAGCGTCACATAAGTGCGAATAATTGTCAAACTTAAGTAGTTTTGAACTTTGACATGAAGTCTGACTTGAGTGGTGCTTTTGACTGCTTTTGACATTTCACACTCACACTTCATATTCATAAGCTTGCCAACGAAAAGTAAAGCCTGTCGACAAGTCTATGTGTGAGCATATATACATACATATGCACATAAGTACTGTGTGTATGTTTGGCTAGCTGCAAAAAAAATTAATTCCCCAAGTTGTTTGCTAAAGTCCTCTACTGTTATAAGCTCTGTTAAGCTACCGTTATAGGCATATGAGGGTAATGTATGTAGGTGGCAACGGGATACTTCCTTCTCGTTTTTCTTGTAGAAATTGTCAACGGCCTATCAAGTATGAAATTGGTTTCATTATTGAATTTCCGACCATGAAATTTAATAATATCAAATTTCCTATTTAGTATAAGCTGAATAAAAATGTTGCCACGTAACATTTATTTCAATAAATGTATTAACACATGCACGAAACATTCCTGTTAACTTACTTTTTGGCGCTTAACTATAACTTCGCTTTAAGTTATACAAATCCATCACATCCCTTATATAATATATTGGCATAGTCTCTTCAGTTTCAGGTTGTAGTATATAATTGTGGAATTTCTTTATTATGTACTGATGCTCGTGCACATAACGTACAACTACGCTTACATACACCAACGATTCGCGGCAAAATATTGGTATCGACTGCCAATAGCTATAATAAACCAACATGTCTACACATATAATGGCAAATAAGTCTAATTAAATATAAGTACGTATGTCAGTAAGTTTATATGAGCACATGTATGCTTAATGACTCTCATCCAATACAAATCCAATGTCCAAATAACGGCTAAAGCAGACATTAAAAGATACGCCAAATTTATTGTCAACTCAGATAAAGCTTTATCAAAGGAACAGAGGAGTAAAGAAGCCACTGTGGTAAGCCACGCTGCCTCATTGGCCGCATTGATTGCTTAAAATTACAATAAATGAGCGGCCTCTAAGTATGTGTGTGTAAATATGTCAGCACGCAAGGACGTAGCCAATCAATATGTTTGATGACTTCAAAGGACATCATATGTTTTTGATGATAATAGACTACCGGCAGGCTGATGCTGCTACTGACGGGTACATGGATTGCTTGTCATTCATGTCAGTTACGCTTACGAACACTTGAAGCTCCCGCTGCCGTTGCTAATCTGGTTTCTTAGCTGACAAGTGTCAAAATATGTAAACCAACAACTGTCACAACATGACAAATGATAAACGCCACAACAACATAGCTCGACTCTCACATACAAATTCCCTGCACCCTTCGACATTCACTCACACACACACGCAGTCATATGTATACATAAAGCGACATATCTGTCCTGAAGCTACTTTGACATGGCCCACAGCTCCGCTCGTCATGTGATTTATAACTTCTGCGCTCTATGTCACTCTGACTGTTTGGCTATTTGACTGATAATTAAATTCCTTACCCCTCTTGCATCAGTCACCGCCACGGGCACATAAAGCCAATCTATGATTCACTTCGGGATTTCAGCTAATTTATATGCTCATATATTTACTTATTTGGATGTGTGTGCGTGGGTGAGTTTATCAAGAGTAAAACATATGTATGCCGAATAGCTGACATATTCTACTTAGATAAATATAATAAACGTCTGCTTTTGACAGTTAGATTAACAGTAAATATTTACCACTTGGCAGAGTTTAGGTTGGTAAAGTTTGCAACCGCAACAGCGAAATTACGACTTGCGGATATCTATCTTGGTGTAATCGCATCCCATATTACATAATTCAAAATTAATAAACTAAAACATTTGCATTTACAGCAACAACTTTAAAATTTCAGGAGATTTCGTGTTAAATTAAAAATTAATTCAAAGCTTAACAAAAATCTAAAATTTAGGAAAGTATTGTACTAAGAGTTACAAATATAAAAAAGCTATTTCCCATAAATAAACCATACAATTTTTTGACTTAAAATAAAAAAAAAACAAGTAAGGAAGGGCTAAGTTCGGGTGTAACCGAATATACTCTCGCAATTTACTTATTTAACTTTATTTACATATTCGTCATATATATTGTATAAAGTCCATTGAAAGTTGGAAACCATAATATTAGGTTAGAAGCACCGAGGTCCTCGTGTTCGATATATGGGACCTTAAAAACCTATGGTCCGATTTCGGCGATTTTTAGAATGGGGCTGCCACACTATAAACATAGTATTTGTGCAAAGTTCTGCACCGATATCTTCACTAGTGCTTACTGTATATATTGTAAAGTAAGCGATTCAGATCGTCTTCAAAGTTCTGGTATATAGGAAGTAGGTTGTGAAGCGATTTGGCCTATTATCACAACATATCATTGGGATGTAAGGAAACTATTACAAACAAAGTTTCATTTAAATCGGTCGAGTAGTTCCTGATATATGGTTTTTGACCCATAAGTGGGCGACGCCACGCCCATTTTCCATTTTGTAAAAAAATCTGAGTGCAGCTTCCATCTGCAATTTCTTATGTGAAATTTAGTGTTTCTGACGTTTTTCGTTAGTGAGTTAACCCACTTTTAGTAATTTTCAACCTAACCTTTGTATGGGAGGTGGGCGTGGTTATTATTCGATTTCTTTCATTTTTGGACTGTTTTAAGAAGTGGCTAAAAAAAACGACTGCAGAAAGTTTGGTTTACATAGCTCTATTGGTTTCCGAGATATGTACAAAAAACCTATTTGGGGGCGGGGCCACGCCCGCCTCCCCAAAAAAATTGCATCCAAATATGCCCCTTCATAGTGCGATCCTTCATACCAAATTTTATTTCCATAGCTTTATTTATGGCTTAGTTATGGCACTTTATGTGTTTTCGGTTTTCGCCATTTTGTGGGCATGGCAGTGGTCCGATTTTGCTCATTTTCAAAAGCAACCTTCCTATGGTGCCAAGAAATAAGTGTGCCAAGTTTCATTAAGATATCTTAATTTTTACTCAAGTTACAGCTTGCACAGACGGACGGACGGACGGACGGACGGACAGACAGACATTCGGATTTGAACTCCACTCTTCACCCTGATCACTTTGGTATATATAACCCTATATCTAACTCGTTTAGTTTTGGGTGTTACAAACAACCGTTATGTGAACAAAACTATAATACTCTCTAGCAACTTTGTTACGAGAGTATAATAAACTCAAAATGTTTATTATAACCCTAATTTATATGAAGATCCTTGCAATTTAATCAAATTTCTCTCTTCTCCATTTCAGCTCAAAACCAATCTTCTTAGGCTCCCTTCTGTGATCGCACCCATAAACTCGTGTTTTTTATTGACTGACAATGCAACTCTGCGCATAAATATCTGCTATATTTTTCATATATTTTCCAATAACGAAGTCTAAACGAAAAGCTAACAACAACAACTTCACACAGAATTTGAGAACTGAGCGGTGAGCAGAGCTTTCGTAATTAAGCAGCAACACACGTACAATGAAAAACGACGTCGTACGATGGAGTTTAGCGCCAAATGCACAAGATGCGAGCGACAGCACGCCCAACAAATGCAAAAGCAAAAACAATAGCAACAACTTTCCAACACTAAACGCGGCTGTTGTGCACCAGAGCGCCGCGACTGCGTACGAGGCGTCCAATGGTGGGTGGCTGTTTAGCGGACAGTCGCAGCACGCGAAACGCCAAATGCAACAACAATATTGTGATACTAATGCAAGTTTTCTTAATGCTACAACAGCAACAACAACAAGTAGTTATTTAGTGATTCCACGACCGCATAGCATAAGCCACAATGCGATCAAACGTAAATCGAAATTCGCCACTTCATCATCCAACACGCTGAGTAGACATTTTCACGCACCACAACAACAGCAAGAACAAACAAGTAATACACATCATCATCACCGCCGCCAGCGCAAAGTGAAAGCACGGACATTTGCTGCATTGCATTTAAATAGGATTTTATTGAATTGTGTACAATTGAATGTATTTTTAGTGTTTTTGTTGTGTACGTTGAATGTCGGTTTCGCGATTGTGCCGAGTGTCAGCGCCGCCATTGTTAACAACACGAGCGTGTCGTTGGCGGGCGGCGCGCTGAATGCGCTCGATGGCGGTGTGACGTATCAACTCGACTACGAGGAGAGCGACAGTGGGACAGAGAGCGACGGTGCGGCGGAGCATTATACCCACACCTGGGCGGTGCATATACCGGATGGCGACAACGGCGTGGCCGATCAAGTGGCCAGGGATCATGGTTTCGTCAATATGGGCAAGGTAAGTGCGCACTTTCAATTGTTTGTGAATTTACTTTACTTGCTAATAGTCAGGTTAGAAAGCATGTTCCTCCTATTGGAAGTTTATTCACCGCTCCTGACATAAGTGATTCGCTTTGACTAGACCTCAAGCAACATATAAAAGAAACGTTTAACATTTTCTATTAAAACTGTGATTCTCGCAACATGTTGCTCAGAGCATGGTATAACGGTATTTCTTATAATACCTTAGAGAACAGTCGCAATTTTTCCAGTTTTTTAACTTTTACCTTACAACAACAAACTTCGGAAAATACCTCTTTCGGTCGTAGAAAAATTTATTTTGCATGTTACGTAATTCATAAGGTAAGCCCTGACAATTAGCACGACAAATCCAATGCCACATAACCATTACAGCGCCTGAGAAAAGGCCACAAATTTGATTTTCAAAGCACACATGAGTTACTGCCTTTATATCCGACGGAAGCAGCAACCGGACCCTGGCATTGCTTGCTAGTAGAAGTGTGACACGGAAGCTCTCATCCACTAACGCATCATATATTTTTATGATTACACGCACACACACAAACACACATATTTCTATCTACGCATATTGTGCTTCTGCACTATAAATGCACTTTATTCTCCAATTTCACCCGCTCACTCAGCTTTGGTATAGAAATTATGCAAATTCCATCAAAAATTTATATTTTCTATTATATCAAGTATAAGCCATGTAAGCCTTCGATGCTCGTCGCTCGCATAAATTACGCAAGGATTGCGGCTGCCTGCCGCAGTCGCACGTCGACTGTCGCCGTCTCACCGACCCATCGACCAGCCTGCCAGCCAACCAAGCAGCCAAGCGGCAAGCTGCAGTCGAGTGTAAGAAAATTTCAGCTTTCACTTCATCGCTGCGCTTCTAGCTACCTCCTACACTTCATCCTCCACTTCTTTTCCATGTTCTGTGCTATTCTTCCAGTTTATTTCTTGACACAACTAACTTTTTTTGCCGTCGGACAAATTTCTATGAAGTAAACTTTGCCGCCTAACAAGATTATGTTGGCTCGATGACTCAACACACACACACACACTTAGTCGCTTAGCAAACACATCTGTAATACACACTACAAGCGAGTTTACACAGCGTATCATGAGCGCTGAGCTGAGCTGAGCAGAGCATTTAAGTTGTTGTTTTATTTTAGTGCACTCACATTTCCACACACTTCGCTTCGTTGCTGTGGCACGAGTTATCGCAAGGCCGGCCGAACGCCCAGTTTTGCAGAAGTTTTTGCAAATAAAAAGTATGGATATCAAAAATTTGCTAAGTTAGTCAAATTTGCGTATGCTTATCCCCGAACTCGACTCGAGCTTACTAAGTTGGCGCGCTGTTGGGGGAGTTTAACTGTCGAAAATGTGCTTGTCAATGCACACGAACACACACACGTAGACCCATTTTGCTTGACTGCACAATCGGTACATAAAAGACAGGTGTGATTTTTGCCAAGTGAGCGTTTGCCGTTAAGCAAAAGATCGACTATATGCATATATGAAAATAATAGAGGGTATTTTTTGTAGAGTGACCATTAAAAAGTAAATTAAAGTCCTCTCTGGTCGAATAAAAACCAAACTCTCCACGTCCCTCATCATTCCTGTCCTGGTTTATGGACGATGTCAACATCTGATGAGACGACTCCAGAATTTTACGAGTTACGTTTTGCGGAAAATGTATGGTCCTTTGAATATTGGCAACAGCGAATACCGCAGACGATAGAACCTGCTGTATGAGCTAAATGACGACATTGACATAGTCCAGCGAATAAAAAGACAGCAGCTGCGCTGGCTATGTCATGTTGTCAGAATGAACGAAAACACTCCAGGTTTGAAAGTATTCGACCGCTAAAGGAAGCCGAAGAAGACGAAGTTCTCCAGTCCGTTGGAGAAAGACCTGTCTGCACTTGGTATCCCTTTATACCAGGATATAATTGTAATAATCTGGAGGTAAAAACCGCTTTTCTATACCTTTCTTAGGCGGACTCATAGTGTGGATGAACTAACGGACGAACGGTTAAACAGTCATCACTAATCTAGACGATGGAACGATGAGCTGTATGTGTTATTCGACGACATAGACATAGTCCAGCGAATAAAAAAACAGCGGCTACGCTGGCTAGGTCATGTTGTCCGAATGGATGAAAGTGCTCCAGCTCTGAAAGTATTCGATGCAGTACCCGCTGGTGGAAGCCGAGGAAGAGGGAGACCTCCACTCCGATGGAAGGACCAGGTGGAGAGGGACCTGGCTTCGCTTGGAATAACCAATTGGCGTCAAACTGCCAGAAGGAGGGATGCGTGGCGCGCTGTTTTGGACTCGGCTATAACCGCGTAAGCGGTGTCTACGCCAGTCAAGAAGAAGATATGCTGTGATACTTCTCTTGGAACCAATTTCAATGTTAACTTGCAACTAGGGATTCAATGGCGCGACTTAGAACCCAAATTACTCAAATGTTGGATGATAATAATGGATTATTTGTTCGTTGTGCAAACACAACACTGTCAGAATGCATCTCTGTGTGTGTGCGTGTGTGTCATGTAAATCCAATTTCCCATACACCTTAAATGCCTGTCAAATTGAGTGAAACTTTTACATTGCCGCAGATTTGGTTTATAGGCTCCCCACATACAGACAACAACCACAATATTCATGCAAACCACACATACGACCACAAATCCCCTCCGATTTCGCCATTCACAGTTCGTTGGAATAAAGGTAGAGTTGCAATCAAGTAAAACTTTAAACGACATAAGTAAACGAGGCGACCGCTTGGCAGGTGATGTGGAAACAATGTTGCCTTTGCACACCATTACGGCAACATCCCATGGACGCAGGACATTTGCGCACGACAATGAATTTGTAGTTAAGGCAAAATTATTCCTTTTGGCATTACGTTTTCTTTTTGCTTTGATTGCGCCAGACGCTGGAGGAAAATTGTCGTAAAAACTTTTGGCGACTTTACATTGTCATTTGCAGCCAGCATTGCTGCTTGCCACTGCCCGTTACTTACCTTATACACTTTGCGTTGCGACTATTATTTAAAGGACTCTCGATTGAAGGACTTAGTAGGCTGGCTAAAGTGACAGAGCAAATAAATTTTAGCAAATCCATGCCTCCTGTCTTGGGAACAAGTGGCACAGACACCTGCGCTTACTTTGGCACACAGCGTCGCTCGGCGCAGACGGTGGTCCGCTAGCGGGCCCGTGACTGCAATCAAAACGGCAGGCCAAATGCGAGTGCACAGTTCATTTACGCTTCATTGAAAGTTTCAGTCGCTTTGTGGCGCTGAGACGAACGCCCGGACAGATGTGAGCAAAAGAGCGCGCGCAAAGTAATGGCAGCGTAAAGTTGGTGGAGCATCAAAAAAACCCAAACGGACTTACAAAGTTTGCCAGCCATTTTATATTATTTCTGTTTCAACTTGTATATCTGTTTTCTACTTTGCCGAAAAGTTATAATTTGCTCGTTATGCTCTACTTTTTATCAGTGCGCTCTTTTGTAAGATGAATAAAATTAGTTCACCTTTTTTAATTGGGCATTCCTGCAAATTCAAATTAACAGTTTTCCAGTGCAATAAAGTGAAATTTAGGTGTGATTTTAAGTGGACACAAGTGCGATTGTGTTTGCGGACACTTACTAGCTGCGATTGAAGCTCCGCGAGGCCAACTAAGTGTAAGAAATGAGCCGGGTACAAGGATGAGACTAATAAGCCGTTTTCGCCACTTGCCATAATCGTTTCAACGAGTGTTAAGTTCGTGACATGACGACGTCAACGGCACGCTCCTACAGCGCACGTAGCTGAATCATGTCATAAAACTAAATCTTAAGCAATGAACACGGTAATGTGAAGAAATAAAAATAAATCGAAATTACAACTCAAATTAAAATTAAAAGTACGGACTTGAAAGAAACTAAAGTGGCAATTTCGAAGCTATTTTGAACTTTTTTTTTCGAAAAAATATGAGAAAAATAATGCATAAATTACTTTTAAAATTGTAGATCATTCTTTAATTAAGACTCAAATTTAAAATAATGCATGCTAATTTGTGCTGAATTCTTCAGTTAAAAGCGTGCGGCGAAAATGAGCTTTTTTCAAAATCAAAATACAGTTACAGTAGCGAAATTACAAATAATCACTCTCAGCACAATGCAATGAATTTAACAAAAGAAAATCGCAATATTACTGAACGTTTTACTGAACGTCAATTAAAGAGCGTGTGTTTCATCATCAAAAGCTCTTTTAAGATATAAAAGTTTACTAGAACTTGCAAGCATTTAAGCTTTCAATACTTTAGAGATTTAATAGAATACGCATTAATTAAATCTTGTTCGTAAATTTAAAACCCCATGTGGCTCCGTAAAGTTTGCGCTCTATCTGCTTTGCTTGAACTTCGTTGATCATACAAAAGCGTTCATCAATCTCTATGGAGCTATAAGTTTGGCGCAATTGAATGCTGAAATGAAATGAAACAAGTATTTGGCGAAACCAATGAAATGCACAATCAACTTTGGCCCAACTTTCGATTGCACTCTGGGAAGAGACCAAAGTGCAAGTGGGGCGAGTTCGCAACGAATGGTAATGAGAGCAGGGAATACATATACTTGAAAATAAAATATGTGTATGTGCTAAGTTCATAAAGGTTTTGGCAGTGAATGCACTTTTTTATACTCTCGCAACAAATGTTGCTAAAGAGAGTATTATAGTTTTGTTCACATAACGGTTGTTTGTAACACCCAAAACTAAACGAGTTAGATATAGGGTTATATATACCAAAGTGATCAGGGTGAAGAGTGGAGTTCAAATCCGAATGTCTGTCTGTCCGTCCGTCCGTCCGTCCGTCTGTGCAAGCTGTAACTTGAGTAAAAATTAAGATATCTTGATGAAACTTGGCACACTTATTTCTTGGCACCATAGGAAGGTTGCTTTCGAAAATGAGCAAAATCGGACCACTGCCACGCCCACAAAATGGCGAAAACCGAAAACACATAAAGTGCCATAACTAAGCCATAAATAAAGCTATGGAAATAAAATTTGGTATGAAGGATCGCACTATGAAGGGGCATATTTGGATGTAATTTTTTTGGGGAAGTGGGCGTGGCCCCGCCCCCTACTAAGTTTTTTGTACATATCTCGCAAACCAATAGAGTTATATAAACCAAACTTTCTGCAGTCGTTTTTTTTTAGCCACTTCCTAATACAGTCCAAAAATGAAAGAAATCGGATCATAACCACGCCCACCTCCCATACAAAAGTTAGGTTGAAAATTACAAAAAGTGGGTTAACTCACTAACGAAAAACGTCAGAAACACTAAATTTGACATAAGAAATGGCAGATGAAAGCTGCACTCAGATTTTTTTACAAAATGGAAAATGGGCGTGGCGTCGCCCACTTATGGGTCAAAAACCATATCTCAGGAACTACTCTACCGATTTCAATGAAACTTGGTTTGTAATAGTTTCCTTACATCCCAATGATATGTTGTGAAAATAGGCCAAATCGCTTCACAACCACGCCTACTTCCTATATACCAGAACTTTGAAGACGATCTGAATCGTTTACTTTACAATATATAAAGTAAGTACTAGTGAAGATATCGGTGCAGAACTTTGCACAAATACTATGTTAATAGTGTGGCAGCTCCATTCTAAAAATCGCCGAAATCGGACCATAGGTTTTTAAGGCCCCATATATCGAACATGAGGACTTCTGTGCTTCTAACCTAATATTATGGTTTCCAACTTTCAATGGACTTTATACAATATATATGACGAATATTGTGTATTATATAATATAAATAAAGTTAAATAAATAAATTGCGAGAGTATAAAATGTTCGGTTACACCCGAACTTAGCCCTTCCTTACTTGTTTTTGTATTCTTTTTTACTCCCATTTCAAACCCAACGTGATGCAATTATAAATGTAACTAAATATACGATTTCTCTAGTATCTCTTCGACAACTAACTCGCCATAGTCACACCTCACGCCACACTTCCTGCCTCACAATTCGCAATGCATTTTGCCGTCTCTTCTGCTACCGTCAAAGCAGCATGACTGCTTTCAATGCGATTTCGAGTTCGAGTGATCTAATTAAAAGTTGAAATTTGAGGGTCAATTTTGTTTGCATCCTCTCTGCGTCTGCATTTGTGAGTGTATATGTAGTAAGTTTGTGATGAAAGTTTTCAACTATGCTTGCCGTGCTTTTTGAATGGATTTCGGAGAGATGGAAAATAGTGGCAATATGGAATAGGAATTCATTACGATTGGCGCGTGCACCGAGTTGGTGCTGGTAGTTGGTGGACTGTCAAAATGAACTGATTTTCAATCGGTGGGAAAAAGCGTGAATTAGCTTTTACGAGCAAACTTTCATATTGTACACCCTGAATTGATGTGCGCATAAAAGTGCAAAAGAGCAAACTGAACTCAATGGTTTAGTGGCAGAAGTTTTTGGATTAAACGATAAGAGATCGTACTCGTTGGTATATGAAAGTGAAATTTTTACAAAGCTGAGTGCTTTCACTAGTGCGTGAAATTATGAGAAGCTTATTAATATTAATTGCGTTTTTGAGCTGAGCAATTGCGAAATCTGGAGCGCGTACAACACTGTAGCATTTTTAATGACGAAGTAAATACTTAGATTCTTTCTCATAATTTATAAATACTATTTTGCCACGGAACATATCTACTTCTAGGAATTGTGACACCAGTTTGTTTGCAATCAAGCACTAATTGGCAGCTAATTGAATGCTTTCTATTAAATTCATTACAATTAATTGCTTCGATTGTTGAAAGTTGCTTGCTCACAAATAAAAGTGTTTGTTTTGATATATCGCAAATGTATGTATGTATATGTTTCAACAGAGTTGCCACCTTGCAAAATATATAAAATACATAAGAGTATTATAGCGTTTTTAGACAGCCAAATTGATTGATCAATAAAAATATTTTGTGTTTTATACTGCCGGCTACTCGATAACCGATTAGCTGTTATACATTTTTGTTTCTGCTTTTCATAAGAAGTTGGTAAATTTCATCAGCTGATTAATATTTTTAGCAGCGACATCTACCGTAGCCTTTTTTTATTAAAAAATTCAGTCAATCGCAGACAAAGAATGTATATCGTACGTCTTTGACGCAGAGTTGCATTTGATTTTCAAGTCGATTAAAAATAAGTGTAGATTTTATTTTGTATGGTAAATCGATCTTAATAAGCATTTTAATCGAGCAGAGGCCGGTTAATTGATCAATTAGCCCCTGTCTAAAAACGCTATTAATGATATTACAATGCTTTTAATTTAATTAATTACTGGAGTTTTGGAGTTTAAACAGAGAAATGCTTGTAAACGCCGAACACAACGACATATTTTCAAGGCTTACCACATTCCAAAGCAAATATTCGCAGTATTTCGCTTTGGTTGCATTGCAGTTAAAGTGTAGAAATATCTTGCTAATACCCGATGTAATCTATGTAATTAACATTTATTTGTTAATTTGTTGTTTTTCGCAACATTTGAGTTGCCAGTCGTCCAAAGTTTGTAGTCTGCTTGAGTGGCTTAACTCTACTGTCAAAGTTAACACTCGACAACATCAACAAACAATTGCAATTAATTTGAGAGAACCAGCGCCGCATTAAATACACAACTATCTATGTACAGTGCGTCCCGCGCACTCTGTACACTAGCCACTATCCCACGTACACAATATTCCTGGAAATTATACGCTATTGCCTACACTCCGGTAGTGGATTTCTACTCACATATCTTGGGAAGCGAGCTTCCGTCGCTTGTTGGCATCAGTTGATGACGTTGCCACAAATGAGTCTGTCGCAGTTGACTATGTATTGTATAACTCGCTGCGCTTGTGTTGTTTATGCACTCCGGGCTTGTTGTTTTTCAAGTATACGCCACAAAGGCAAATAAAGTGCATCCCTGTAGTCCACACCGCCTCCTTGCAACATGTATTTAAAGACATATGCCTCTCGTATATGCCGTTTGTCTACCACACGGGAAGGAAGCGTATATCTAAGCCCATACTTAAGCAGTTTCAAAGCGCGCCATATTTATCTTAAGCCAAAGTCCTTCCTGGCTTTTGAAATTACTTTCAAGCTTCAAGCTTTCGCTAAACTTTTGCTTGTGAAAGCTCTAACGCCTTTCAGGCTTATAGCAAATGCTCTGACTACGTCGTTGACAGTATTTTCTATTATTTGTGCAAGAGTTCTACTATAGCAGCAAATTTATAAACACTATAACAACAACAAACACTCTTTAACATAACATAATTAATTTTAGTTTTTATTGTAATTATATCGACATCTTATTTTGAGATTACATGAAAACATAGTCTCTAGTTAAACACAAATAAGACAGTGCTATGGGTATACGGTAGGGTACGTTATCAAAGTGAGCCTAATAAGTGAAATATTTCTCATTTTAATATCATCCCCAGTAAGTAGTATGACATCACATTGAAGTACTTCTACCGTCATCTGCAAGCAAACTTTCGTTTCGTATCTATTTTCACTAGTTTCTTCGAATGTCATGCCATTTTTGGCTATGTTTTTTCTTCTCTTTCGCTGTTTGGAAATGTTTCCCAGAGTTGCTGCTATTGTTGCGAGCGCATTGGTAATATTCCAAATTGCATCTTTTGTAGTCTCTCTACTGTTCACTCTTCGCAGGTGCTCTACTTACGACTCTGCTTACCTTCCTGCACTAGAAGCAAGTTGATTTTGACATAAGCAATGAAAAGTTGTTCAAAAATAATACGCAAAGTGCAGCACTCTAGTATTATCCTTGTTGTAATCATTATTACTCTGCGACATGCTTCGTTCTTTGACAGCATTTTTATACTCTCGCAACAACAAAGTTGCTAGAGAGTATTATAGTTTTGTTCACATAACGGTTGTTTGTAACACCCAAAACTAAACGAGTTAGATATAGAGTCATATATACCAAAGTGATCAGGGTGACGAGTAGATTTGAAATCCGGATGTCTGTCCGTCTATCCGTCTGTCCGTCTATCCGTCTGTCCGTCTGTCCGTCTGTGCAAGCTGTAACTTGAGTAAAAATTAAGATATCTTGACGAAACTTGGCACAAATATTCCTGGACACCATAAGAAGATCGAGTTCGAAAATGGGCAGAATCCGACCATTGCCACGCCCACAAAATGGCGAAAACCGAAAACACATAAAGTGCCATAACTAAAGCCATATATAAAGTTATTAAAGTAAAATTTGGAATAGAGGATCGCACTAGGAAGGGGCATATTTGGATGTAATTTTTTTGGGAAAGTGGGCGTGGCCCCGCCCCCAAATCGGTTATTTGTATATAACTCGCAAACCAATAAAGCTATATAAACCAAACTTTCTGCAGTCAGTTCTCTTACGTACCCCACCACACACCATGAAAATAGTTGAAATCGGATAATAACCACGCCCACCTCCCATACAAAAGTTAGGTTGAAAATTACTAAAAGTGAGTTAACTCACTAACGAAAAACGTCAAAAACACTAAATTTCACATAAGAAATGGCAGATGAAAGCTGCATTCAGATCTTTTTACAAAATGGGAAATGGGCGTGGCGTCGCCCACTTATGGGTCAAAAACCATATCTCAGGAACTACTAGACCGATTACAATGAAACTTGCTTTGTAATAGTTTCCTTACATCCCAATGATATGTTGTGAAAATAGTTCAAATCGGATCACAACCGCACCTACTTCTTAGATACCAGAACTCTGAAGTCGATCTGAATCGTGTACCTTACAATATATAAAGTAAGCACTAGTGAAGATATCGGTGCAGAACTTTGACCCCCCATTCTAAAAATCGCCGAAATCGGACCATAGGTTTTCAAGGCCCCATGTATCGAACACGAGGACCTCGGTGCTTCTAACCTAATGTTATGATTTCCAACTTTCAATGGATTTTATACAATATATATGACGAATATGTGGGTCAAATTGTGTATTATATAATATAAATAAAGTTAAATAAATAAATTGCGAGAGTATAAAATGTTCGGTTACACCCGAACTTAGCCCTTCCTTACTTGTTTTGTTTGTATATATGCCAATGAAGTACGATTCAATTTTCAGCTGTATTCATTGCTTACCTTGCCTGTAGCAATCGCTGAGGTTGTATGTATGTATGTATGTGATTGGCGTTGCAACCGTTTAGCCGGTTATAGCCGAATCGACGATAGTGCCCCATCTCTCTCTCTCCTTCGCAGTTCGGCGCCAGTTGGAGATCCCAAGTGTAACCAGGTCGCTCTCCACCTGGTCCCTCCAACGGAGTGGAGGCCTTCCCCTTCCTCGGCTTCCTCCGGCGGGTACTGCATCGAACACTTTCAGGGCTGGAGTGTTTTCGTCCATTCGGACAACATGACCTAGCCAGCGTAGCCGCTGTCTTTTTATTCGTTGTACTATGTCAATGTCGTCGTATAACTCGTACAGCTCATCGTTCCATCGTCTGCGGTATTCGCCGTTGCCAATGTTCTTAGGACCATAAATCTTGCGCAAAATTTTCCTCTCGAAAACTCCTAGTGTCGTCTCATCTGATGTTGACATCGTCCAAGCTTCTGCACCGTAGATCAGGACGGGGATGATAAGCGACTTGTAGAGCTTGATTTTGGTTCGTCGAGAGAGGACTTTACTGTTCAATTGCCTACTCAGTCCAAAGTAGCACCTGTTGGCAAGAGTTATTCTGCGCTGGATTTCGAGGCTGACATTGTTCGTGTTGTTGATGCTGGTTCCCAGGTAAACGAAATTATCTACGACCTCGAAGTTATGACTGTCAACAGTGACGTGGGAGCCAAGACGCGAATGCGCCGACTGTTTGCTTGATGACAGGAGATATTTCGTCTTGTCCTCATTCACCTCCAGACCCATTCGCTTCGCCTCCTTATCCATGCGGGAAAAAGCAGAACAAACGGCGCGGTTGTTGCTTCCGATGATATCAATATCATCGGCGTACGCCAGGAGCTGTACACTCTTGTAAAAGATGGTACCCTCTCTGTTTAGCTCTGCAGCTCTTATAATTTTTTCCAGCATCAGGTTAAAGAAGTCGCACGATAGTGAGTCACCTTGTCTGAAACCTCGTTTGGTATCGAACGGCTCGGAGAGGTCCTTCCCAATCATGACGGAGCTTTTGGTGTTGCTCAACGTCAACTTACACAGCCGTATTAGTTTTGCGGGGATACCAAATTCAGACATCGCGGCATAAAGGCAGCTCCTTTTCGTGCTGTCGAAAGCTGCTTTAAAATCGACAAAAAGGTGGTGTGTGTCGATCCTCTTTTCACGGGTCTTCTCCAAGATTTGGCGCATGGTGAATATCTGGTCAGTTGTTGATTTTCCAGGTCTAAAGCCACACTGATAAGGTCCAATCAGTTTGTTGACGGTGGGCTTTAGTCTTTCACACAGTACGCTCGATAGAACCTTGTATGCGATATTTAGGAGGCTGATCCCACGGTAATTGGCGCAGATTGTGGGATCTCCCTTTTTATGGATTGGGCAGAGCACACTGAGATTCCAATCGTCAGGCATGCTTTCTTCCGACCATATTTTGCAAAGAAGCTGATGCATGCACCTTATCAGTTCTTCGCTGCCGTATTTGAATAGTTCTGCCGGTAATCTATCGGCCCCCGCTGCTTTGTTGTTCTTCAAGCGGGTAATTGCTATTCGAATTTCTTCATGGTCGGGTAATGGAACATCTGTTCCATCGTCATCGATTGGGGGATCGGGTTCGCCTTCTCCTGGTGTTGTACTCTCACTGCCATTCAGCAGGTCGGAGAAGTGTTCCCTCCATAATCCCAGTATGCCCTGGACATCGGTTACCAGATTACCACCTTGGTCTCTACATGAGGATGCTCCGGTCTTGAAACCTTCGTTAAGTCGCTTCATTTTTTCATAAAATTTTCGAGCATTCCCTCTGTCTGCCAGCTTCTCAAGCTCTTCGTACTCACGCATTTCGGCCTCTTTCTTTTTTTGTCTGCAGATGCGTCTCGCTTCCCTCTTCAGCTCTCGGTATCTATCCCATCCCGCACGTGTGTTGGTCGTTTGCAACGTTGCGAGGTAGGCAGTCTGTTTTCTCTCCGCTGCGAGACGGCACTCCTCATCGTACCAGCTTGTTTTTTGTCGTTGCCGAAAACCAATTGTTTCGGCTGCAGCGGTACGCAGTGAGTTTGAGATGCCGTTCCACAGTTCCCTTATACCGAGATACTGATGAGTGCTCTCAGAGAGCAGGAGTGCAAGTCGAGTAGAGTATTTCGTGGCTGTCTGTTGCGATTGCAGCTTTTCGACGTCGAACCTTCCTTGTGTTTGTTGACGGGCGTTCTTTGCTGTACAGAGGCGGGTGCGTATTTTAGCTGCGACCAGATAATGGTCCGAGTCTATATTTGGTCCTCGGAGCGTACGCACGTCTAAAACACAGGAGACATGTCTTCCGTCTATCACAACGTGATCGATTTGGTTCCGCGTGTTTCGATCAGGAGACAGCCAAGTAGCTTGATGTATTTTCTTATGCTGGAATCTGGTACTACAGACGACCATATTTCGGGCCCCAGCGAAGTCGATCAGCCTCAGGCCGTTTGGCGATGTTTCGTCATGGAGGCTGAATTTTCCGACTGTTGTGCCAAAGACACCTTCTTTACCCACCCTGGCGTTAAAATCGCCAAGCACGACTTTTACATCGTGGCGGGGGCAGCACTCATAGGTGCATTCTAGGCGCTCATAGAAAGCATCTTTGGTCACATCGTCCTTCTCTTCCGTTGGGGCGTGGGCGCAAATCAGCGATATGTTGAAGAACCTCGCTTTGATGCGGATTGTGGCAAGACGTTCATCCACCGGGGTGAATGCCAGGACTCTGCGACGGAGTCTCTCTCCCACCACAAATCCAACACCAAATTTGCGCTCCTTTATATGGCCGCTGTAGTAGATGTCACAAGGACCCACCTTTTTCCGTCCTTGTCCCGTCCATCGCACTTCTTGGATGGCGGTGATGTCAGCCTTGAGTCGTATGAGGACATCAACCAGCTGGGCAGAGGCACCTTCCCAATTAAGGGTCCGGACATTCCAGGTGCATGCCCTTATATCATTATCCTTAAAACGTTTGCAGGGGTCGTCATCAAAAGGGGGGTGTCTCATCCGAGGCTTTCGTAGATTTTTCATTGGGGGGTGTTTTTATGTGGTGGGTCCCAAACCCAACGCACAACCGCATAAGCGGGCTTCGCCTTCTCACTTTAGCTCGCCTTCAAACGGATGTCTGTTGGCTACCCAGAGGATACTTGGTCTAAAACCGGAAGTCGTGAGCTGCTTGGACCATGTGGAGAAGAATCGTTTCTGGCCACTCCCAAGTGAATGACAATCAAAAACTTTCCTCACTTGCGTGAACTTCTACACATGGTCCCATCCTCCTCGCTGAGGTTAGTCTGGTTTTTTCTGAGCTTGGCGATTTTCGTTTGTTAAAAGCTCACACTTCGTTGCTTGCTCGTGAATTCTTGGCCGAAAGTAATTCTGTACAATGCCACAGAGAACCTTAAAGTGCCGCCGCTTTACAAGCATACGAGAAATCTGAAAATATCAAATTATATCCCAAAAATCAAGTTTGAGAGGTGTTTCGACGATTGGAAGAAGAACTGGCATAAGTGCTTAATATATATCGAATGGCCGCTATATTAAAGGCGATAACATGAATGTCGATGAATGAATAAATATTAGAAAAAAAAAATTCCGTTATTTTTTGAACACACCTCGTGTACTTTATTGTGTAAATATACAGTATATGTATGCAAGCTGTACGCCGTATGTGCAGCCACAGTAAAGATCAACAGGTGAATTTCTCTCTCGCTCTTTCTCGCTTGTGCTATCCCGCTACGCTGGCCTTGTTCACTACATGTTCATATTTTTTACACAATTGTTGTTGTAATTTTTATTTGCTTGTTTATGTTTTCTCTGCATTGCTTTTATATTGTTGCCTCAATGTTATTCACTTGCTCTTTCATAATATTTAAGCTTGTTTATTTCCTTTTTCGTAGCATACACTTTGGAATATATATATGTGTGTGTGTGTGTGAGCGTGTAGGTGTTCAGTTTGCAGACACATTCAAAGTGTTGTAAAAGGTTGCAAAATGAAAATAGATGAGTATGATTAAAAATTAAAGAATTGTGTCAGTCGGCAAGCGAGAAATGAGGGCAAGTGGTAAATAGGCACAACAGACTGCAGGGAATCGGATTTGAAATCATTTCTGTTTACGTGTGTTTATCATCAAATTGCATAACGTACAAACAAGCGCACATCTGGTAATTTTAAAAACACAGACTCAAATACACACACGCATGCATGTTCGAGTTTGTGCGATTGAAATTTAAATGCTCTCAATGGGCGTGCACACCTTTCATTCAGCCTCTATTAATTTAGTTGCATTTGTTCTTGTTTTTATAGCCAGCTTTGCTGTTATTGTTGTTACTGCGGTGTGTTTTTTCTGTTTGTTTGCTTTTTACACACTTAATTGGGAAATTTTAATGGATTTTCAATAAATATACGCAATGTGATTAAATGTAATTATTGTCGATTTATTTATTTCATTTCTCATTTCACACACACACACGTAGATATAGTTATTTATTGGACGCAGTGTTGGTTTTAGATCAGTCTGTGGTGTGTGTTAAATGGAGCGCTGTAGTGAGGCAAAAAACAACAAAAAACAATAATAAAATTTAGTTTTAATCGTTGAATAAATTGATTTCTACAAAAATAGAAAATGTTTTAATTTTGTCTTTTGCTCAGCTTTGCGTCAAAATATCGCATTCGAAGCATTGAGAGCTGTTGAATTCAATGTTGTAATATTTAATTTATTTACTTAAATGATAAATGTTAGAGTTAGACAGGTGGCAACACTGCTCAGAAATATATATATATATATATATATATGTGTTTTATGTTTTTCTATAACGTCATACGTCTGATTTTAATTTTACAATAATTCACATATTTTATCAATATCATTTAATTTAATTTTTAACCTACTGGAAACGCTTCTGAAAAATAATCTAAAATATTTGTATGATCTTTAACTACTGCGGAGTGTATTTTTTTTAATTTTATTAAAGTTATGACTCATAATGATCATCCATTTGGTAATTGCTCTGTTTTAGAATCATTGCACTTAGGCACTTGTTTTTTATTGGCGGTTATAAGCTTTCTCTCTCTAGCCATTCGCTAGTCGAAATATTTATTGAACTATTCTACTATTATATTTGAAAGCATTTTTAACTAAGCAATCTCTTTAGATAGCTATTAAAAATAACTAAAAACACATCATCTACATATAATTGACCAATTCCTCTTATAACACATATATCCTGAATACTATTTCTTTGCACTTTTCTCCAACATTTCGCAGCGTTCACCGATGTGGCATAAGTTGGTTTACCAAAATTTGATTCGGTTGATGTCTTCACTTGCTACTAACTACATGAATACATACATATATCGCGCGTAAGAATTTATATCGCTCGTTCGGGAGGCGATTAATTTTACAGCCTTTTGCTTCACTTTTATCTTCATATTCAATTGACATCCGCGCGCTGTACGGAGCGCGCACTGCCAATAGTCCTACGCTTGCCCTTGTTTCTTGATTTTTATTTGTGTTTTTCTTGATCAAATAGACCCACAGTCCACTGGACAATCATTGCAGGATTTCGATGTGCCATCGGGTTGGCAACATTCCATCGCAGCAGACACGCGCTCGGATTGATATCCTTATATGATTTATTTCACAATTTTTATGCCTTTATTTATTTTCTTTTTGTTTTTGTGATTTCGTGAGAAAACGGACGAGTAGATTCGTAGTGCTGTGACGTGGTTGATCCGCTGAGGGAAGCAATCAATTCAATGAGCTTTCGTGCCGGATGACGCGATATTGATTTCACGTTTCAATTTGATTTATAGAAGTGGCACACGAACACGATTTCCTTTTGCCGTGGGAAACCGAGACGGAAACGAAATTTAAACATTTTGGCAACTAAAATATTAAATAAAAATCGAGACATTGATCGTAAAGCGATTTTGCCATAAATTTAGTTAGAAATAAATTTTCTGTGAATGTGGCTTTGATTTAAAATGTACATGGGTCAGTGAACTCGGAAGCTTTCATGCATGCCTGACGCAAAATTATTTTAATTAAAATGAATCGATTATTATTTTTTATTTTAAAATCGTCTTTCTCCATTCGAACCAATATATATCCTATCCTATATATGTCCTAGTTCTTTTTATTTTCTTTTTCATTATTGCATTTCGCACATTTTTGCCAGTTAGTCAGATTTCTTTTCCAGTTCCTGCACACTTCATACAAATTAAGAGAAGTTTCCAATGAAAACACAGCACGCAATTAATTCTGTTAATGAAAGATTCTCAGCTTCCACAAAAACAATGGCGCCCACAACAATGCAACGGTAATTCAAGGAAAGTTCATATAGTTTGACATTTTATTCCGGCAACGATAATGGGGAGAAATCAAAATACTGCACAGGTCAGAAATGAAAATGCGTATAATCTGCGAATAACAGAAAAGAAGATCAAATAATTTTCTGCACTTGGTATGTTCTGAGAACTCCAGGCACACACAACACAACAATAACTTTTACACACACAATGACACTTGACAGCATGCGCCAGCATTTGATTTCACGGTGTTAATAGCGCTCCGGGCAACATATCATATTCGTCGTCTCTTCTGCCAGTCACTCGCTACTGCTGGTCAAGCACCTTAGGTTGCCTCGCCTTGTTCGTTTGCCGAGCTTTTGTATGCAATCAAAGCGGAAAATATTGAAAAAAAATGTGTTAAATAAACGAAAAGCATAAATAAGACATGTGCAAAGGTACGAACAAGTTAAAAAAATTGTAAAGAAAAAAAATAATAATCACATGGCAACGAAGGCAAAACAACAATGTGGAAATCTACGAATGCACAAAAAAACCGAAATCCGCACAATAACACTCATACGCCCGGGATGTCCACTGACAAGTCACGGCGCAGTGTGGACAAGAGAAATGTTGAACCGCTAAGAATAACAGAAATTGCCCAAATAAAATAAAAAGTGAAACGAAAGTAAAATAGAAAACGGAAGAATGGAATACGTATGCGGTGAACAATAAAAATTCCATTTATTGCCCCCCCGCCATCCCCATCAAGCAGATATGTATAGTCCGCGTGAGTACGCTGAGTGACAACATTTACAGCAGCTCATCATCAGCTACCAAAAAAGCTTTCAAGGCCTCTGAGTTGTCGTTGTGCTGAGCCGCTGTCAGCGTGGCGATAAAGCCGCCGCTTTTGGGGACCAACTCTTGTATGGAAGGAGTGACCTGTAAGAGAACAAATAAACAAGTGTATGGATGGTAAATAAAATGAAAAATTAAAAAAAATATAAAAGCGCCCAATGATCTGTCGTTAGTGTTGAATGAGTTTATGGGATAAAAAAAAAACTTCAAAATCACAGAAATAACGCATTTACGGAGTTAACGTTTTTGAATCTATTTGCGCATACTTTAACTGCTGTTTTGCTTTCTTTTTTGAGTGATAAAAAGAGTTAGTACAGACATGAACAACCTTACGGTAATTACCTCATATGTCGTACTTATTTAAACCTGATCGGTAGAAACAACGACTGACGTCGTATTCTTGGAACTTTGACTTGGAACAAATCCTATAGCACTGTGAAAAATTGATACAACGAATTCAATCGTGGCCGACGCTCGCTCAAAGACGAATTCCGTGAAGGTCGTCCAAAAACAGCCGTTGTGCCAGAAAACATCGATGCCGTACGTGAACTGATAATGCAAGACCGTCATGTAACATACCTTCAGATAGAGCATTTCTCCCACCAGCATACATTCGATATTGCATGAACACTTGGCCGTAAAAAAGGTTTGTTCTCGTTGGATCTCGCACAATTTGACAATCGCTCAAAAAAAGTGCTTCGAAAATTGGTTTGAGCGCATGCAAAAGTGTATAAATCTTGATGGAGAATATTTTGAAAAACAATAAAACCATTTTCGTTGATAAATATTCCTATTTTCATTATTAGGCCAGAAATATGTATAGCAGTCCTCGTACCAACGTAATAAACGGTTTCATTAAGAGAAACAATAACATTATTGCTGGGTTTCAAACTCATTACTGCTACAATATGGATTTCAAACTAAATTTATTTTAATTATCGTATTAATTTTTTAGACCGAATTATTTAACAAAAACTGTCCTCTAAGAACATTAAAAATATATAAATACACAGCATTGGCTTCGCAGCAAATGTACAAATTTGTTGCTGCAATTATGAGAATAGTAAAAGAGGGGGAATGCTGGTGTTGTTTTGAAGCGACGCTGCGTGCAGGGGCGCCATAAAACTATTGTCCAACTAACTGTGCTTTTGACAGAAAGTGCAAATGTTCACTGCTGCTGCTACTTTCCAACAAAGTGCGAAATTTATTTTTGCACTCAACAACAGAATTCGCACTCGACAGAGTGACAGAAAGCAACAGCGAAAATTATATGAAAAATAAGCACAGCTACAAATGGCAAATAAAAACGAAAACAAAAACAAATGCAAGAATTCAAACTAAATAGTAAGCAAAAAAAGGAAGCTACAAAAGTCGAGTGGGTCGAGCGAGTTGACAACTTTATTTACGAAATTAATTTCGAAATGCAAACAAAAATATTTTTGCATGTGAAGCAAAAAGATGCAAACGCAAAAAATGAAAATTTAGGCAAAAAGTTAGTCGCTCAGCGCATGAAGTGCAGTCGTTGGAGAATTTACTGCAGAAGCAGAGTGCCCATTTTTATTATACGACATTTGTATGTGTGTGTGCGTGTGTGTATGCATGTATGCTTTTATATTTGCATGCTTTTCTATTTATTTTTAGAAAGCGTGCGAGTTAGATGTGTAAACTAATTTCATCAAAGTGATAGCACCGCACTCATACACAGACGAGGCCTCGACCAACCACCACAACAAGTACTCACACATACTCGTGCGGCCACATGTATAGGTATTTAGTTTAGTTGTAGTCGCACTATTTGTGTAATTTGATTAAAAATGCAATACATCGCACTTACGGTTGCATGCGTGTGAGTGTCAAAATTGCTGTGTCTGGATTTGTGAAATTTGCAATAAAAACAACGCAGCTGTAGATAACTCTGTATGAGCACTTCATTTGTTTGGTGACTTCATTTTTTACAGTTCAGTGATTTTTATCAAACCGATTATGCTTCGAAATAAAATCGTGACACTCTCGTCAACAAAGCGATAACTATTCAACTATTTTAATAAATTTATTTCGTAAACCATATTTACGAATTTAAGCCAATTGTTAAGGTGAAAATATTTTCAAAAATCAAATGCTATTCATATACATAATATACATATACAACATATTGAAATACATAACATATGCATGCAATTCTATTTGCGAAGCGTTGTGATGCTTGCGATAACGAGCATTTGATTCGCGGCTGGCTGAGCAATAGCTATTCCAGAAATGTTTTCAATGCGTCTCTATGGATTTCATATTTTTTTTTTTTTGGAAATCAGTATTATCAACCTAATAAAACTAAAACTAATAGAAGCATTAATTATTTGCAATGTAATTCATGTGCTTTAATATTCATATGTAATATATTAAGCTGAAATTTATTGTGGCATTTTTCAGAATTGCTGACAAGTGTTAGATTATGTATGGCTTATGTTATATAATACTAGAATTATTCGGCTTTTATAGGTGGCTATGAGTTAAAATATGACTAATTGGTTTGAAAATTCAAATAATTGCTTATATTGCAATAGCAATTTTTGATTGACAAATGACAGGAGCGTTTATCATATACATATGTTCTGGCAAACAGAACTGTAAACTTTAAATATAGAACTGCCCTAGTGGTTAGTAGGACTTTTGATTTTTAAAACATTATTTCGGCAACTTTCATCTCATATTTATAGTTATAATTGTTGAATGCAAGAACACAAATATCTTCCTTTTTTCTGCTCTTCAGCGCGACAAATGATTTCTAAGTGCGTGCTATATAAGTAGTCAGATACCTACTACTAGACAACACAAGTCTTTAGGTTATTCAGCCTATGTCTCATATGAAACAAATACATCTACATTTGTGGTGTAAATTTTGCCTCGAAGAATATTAAAGCATATTATATTAAACTGTACATCGCTGTCTTTAGTACCAATAATCAGCTATAAGGCCTGATGAAAACTTTGCAATATGCTCAACATTCGCAATGTAAAATTCAATAACTGTGAAACAAATCGTATTGAAGGAAAAATTAACAAGTTTGAGTGAGTGTTAAACTGGTCTAAATGTTATTTGACCCAAAAACAAATTGGTATAATTGTGAGATAATACGCTCGACGATTCGTATTGAAACATAACCGCTTGCAGCATTTACAGTAGACCTTTGATTTCGAGCAGCCTTATACTTTCTACACTAGGAGTTTTCGAGCGAAAAATTTTGCGCAATATTTATGACACTCGAAATATTGGCAACGGCGAATACCGCAGACGCTGGGAAGATGAACTGTACGAGTTATACGACGACATTGACATAGTTCAGCGAATAAACAACAGAGGCTACGCTGGCTAGGCCATGTTGTCCGAATGGACGAAAACGCTCCGGCTTTGAAAGTGTTCGATGCAGTACCCGCCAGAGGAAGCCGAGCAAGAGGAAGGCCTCCACCCCGTTGGAGGGACCAGATGGAGAGCGACCTGGTTACACTTGAGATCTCCAACTGACGCCGAACTGCGAAGGAAAGAGAGGAGTGGCGCGCTATCATCGATTCGACTATAACCGGCTAAACGGTTCAACGCCAATCACATACATAAATATACTTTCTATAAAAAACTATATTTTAATTCAGGTCTTAAGATAATTAAATCAATAGGTAAATACATTTATTGAAAACAATTGAAGTGGAAATATATTACTATTCCCTAGAACGTCAAGCATAATTTCAGTACACTTCACTATAAACACATTAATTTGTAGCAATATTGCTTTAAACATTCACTTTAAACATTCAGCTAATTTCCTTCAACCGTATTCTTGTAATTAATCCCTTTAAAACTTTGAGACATTTCAATCCGCAAGTGTACCGAAATTAATCACACTAAAGCTTTAAATGAATTATATCAGATGGGAGGGCTTTTAAATTGAAATTCATACGTTTACCGTACCAACGTAAAACATAAAGAACGTATATTACTTGTATTGTAATGAAACAGCGACTCGCTTGAGCTCACCACAACACGTCGCTATAATTACCATGGCCGCGCTAATTTTGCCTAGAGCATGGCAACGGTGCCAACAGCAGCCACCAGCCGAACAATGCGAACACTTTGAGTTGCTCATCAGCCACAGAGTAAGGCCTCTTCAATTAAATGCCTATTAATGCCGTATGATTTAATGAACTCATTAAAATTTATGCAAATGTCTGAAGCAGCGACGCTGACAGTGTGATTGCAGGCAATTGTTGTTGTTGCTCAACACATTTGAGAATGCGGTGTCACCTTCGAAACGCGCTGCCCAAAACGCTTAACGACATACTAACAAATATTCATACATAAATGGTGTGTTAGGGGCGAGGGAGAGGGTGAGGGCGACATGCTGG
The DNA here is from genome assembly GCA_031772095.1 of Zeugodacus tau. Classification (NCBI taxonomy): domain Eukaryota; kingdom Metazoa; phylum Arthropoda; class Insecta; order Diptera; family Tephritidae; genus Zeugodacus; species Zeugodacus tau. The sequence continues at coordinate 4,867,061 of CM062649.1, read as the reverse complement.
GTAACAACTAGCTTGATGGCTGCGTTCGCTTTAACAAAAGCCCATTCATGCAAACGGTCACACATTCCCTGCCTAATTGCGTATGTGTGTGTGCATGTAACAGGAATTCGTGATTGCTTGGCATCAATGGGTCTTAATGACACACTTTCCGTTTTGCCGCAGCAACTTCCGCACTTCTTTCATGGCTTTTTCGTATTTTTTGTTTTGTTGCTTTGCTTGCCATCTTCTGCTTTCTGCCTGTCCCGTGCAGTACGTGCCTAATTAAGTGATTGATAAAATTCCTTTAGTGGCAACTTAATTTTTGATGGAGCAGTCATCCAGTTGGCCAGACCGGAGGCCAGCGTCGGAGGCCTTCAATCATCGCCTCATTCACGCGCACACACTCGTACAGCGAGCTCAATCTGTGAAACTGCATTTTAAGCCAGGTTATGGCTTCAGTTTGCGTATGTGTGCTGTAAAAGGCGGTTCAATTTCATTTTAACCCAAAAGGCTCGAAACAACGCAAAAACAACCAATCGCACCCACGAAATTACCAGTCAATCTCCTGGAAATTGTAGCTGTTTATCAGTGTTTGCATAACAATTTAGTACGTGATTTGTAAAATGTATTCAGCACACACAATCACTAACTGAAAATAACTTTTGCCCTACCAACCTTCCAACCTTCCAACTTCCGGATAACTCATACGCCACGGTGCACCCACTCACTCGGACCACTCATTGGCTCTGTGGCTTTACTCACGCTGTAATGAGATTGCCTTAAAAGCTTTACGACTTCTCGTGTGCCTTTTGGCTTTTTATGCTTTACTTAGCTGAATTTGAACTATGCAAATTAAATAATTTTTGAGGCTATCACATCGGAAAGGTTGCTGAGCTCAATTGAGCCAAAGCTGCAAAGCGGTTGTTGCTGCCAAGTCAATTCAAATTCTATGCATTAAATTAACCTTTGCTTTGCTATTTGCGCCAAATTTGTTAGGCAAATTGGGGTTACATGTACCTTCATAGTTCACTCGATTGTGTAATCAAGTCGACAATTTTCCGTCAACAACAACAGCAAGTACAAATGGTGTTGCAGCTGCAGACACCTGCCAGTTTTGAGTGCTATTAAAATAAAAGGTTCTACTCCCAATCAGACCAATAGTATTGGAGTAGTTATGGTTTTTGTTGTAGCTAAGGTGAGCGGCTGATGCGGTCAACTGTGACAATTTCTGGAAGTAAATTAAATATTTGCATATTTTTGGGCAACCGCATAACTAGGCATCCGCTCACTGTGTAGCTGTTGTTGTTCGTGAAATAAGCGAAGGCTCTTGAGTGCTGTGGATAAATTCTGTGGAAACTGCGTGTGTCGGCACAACATTTGCATTTACAGATTAAGCATTTGCATATGCATAGATAGGAATAACATTCGGTTTCCGTCAGCTTAATATTTGCAATTTTTATTTCCGTTGCAAGCGGTGTACACCAGCAAATACACAGACAGCTTTTTGTACATGAAGGTGGTCCTCAATTTAGGTGATGTCAGTTGTCATAAGAAATTCTTTGATTCCGCCGTCTTCCAATAGATGTCTCTAGGGTCAAGCACTGGTAGATTAAATCGATTAAATCGTTTTATATCGATCTTGGACATTTGTGTCAATATTAATCCAACAAAATTTTGTAGAGATCTGTTCTCGACTGAAAATATCACTTTTAGAGCCGAATTCTCGACATTTGCGAGAAATTTTGCTTTTCTTTTTTAATTCCAAGAAAAGTGCGGCTGAGGCTCATCGAATGCTTTCGGATACGTACGATGAGGCTGTCCAAACTGAAAAAAGCCTTAAATTTACAAAAAAACGGAAGCAAAGTTGTAGACCTAATATATGTATATATAATATGTATATTTAGTATAGAAATTGTCAAAGTTTAATGATAAAGTCAGCAAAGTATATCAGTACCCTTCCAAGACTCCACTTGAGATTAATTTTTATACTCTCGCAACCTGTTGCACAGAGTATTATAGTTTTGTTCACATAACGGTTGTTTGTGTCACCAAGAAATATAAGAGTTAGATATGGGGTTATATATACATAAATGATCAGGATGACGAGTGGATTTGAAATCCGGATGTCTGTCCGTCCGTCTGTCCGTCCGTCCGTCTGTCCGTCTGTCCGTCTGTCCGTGCAAGCGATAACTTGAGTAAAAATTAAGATATCTTAATGAAACTTGGAACACATGTTCCTTGGCACCCTGAGGAGGTTGCTTTCGAAAATGGGCAAAATCGGTCCACTGCCACGCCCACAAAATGCCGGAAACCGAAAACCTATACTTCATAACTAACTAAGCCATAAACAAAGTTATGAAAATGAAATTTGAAACATAGGATCCCATTAGGGAGGGGCACATTTGGATGTAATTTTTTTGGGGAGGAGGGCGTGGTCCAGCCCTCAAATTGGTTTTATGTACATATCTCGGAAACCAATAGAGCTATATAAACCAAACTTTTTGCAGTCGTTTTGTTTAGCCACTTCTTAGTATAGTCCAAAAATGAAAGAAATCGGATAATAACCACGCCCACCTCCCATACAAAAGTTAGGTTGAAAATTACTAAAAGTGGGTTAACTCACTAACGAAAAACGGCAGAAACACTAAATTTCACATAAGAAATGGCAGATGGAAGCTGCACTCAGATTTTTTTACAAAATGGAAAATGGGCGTGGCGTCGCCCACTTATGGGTCAAAAACCATATCTCAGGAACTACTCGACCGATTTCAATGAAACTTGGTTTGTAATAGTTTCCTTACATCTCAATGATATGTTGTGAAAATAGGCCAAATCGGTTCACAACCACGCCTACTTCCTATATACCAGAACTTTGAAGACGAATCGTTTACTTTACAATATATAAAGTAAGCACTAGTGAAGATATCGGTGCAGAACTTTGCACAAATACTATGTTTATAGTGTGGCAGCCCCATTCTAAAAATCGCCGAAATCGGACCATAGGTTTTTAAGGCCCCATATATCGAACACGAGGACCTCGGTGCTTCTAGTCTAATATTATGGTTTCCAACTTTCAATGGACTTTATACAATATATATGACGAATATGTGGGTCAAATTGTGTATTATATAATATAAATAAAGTTAAATAAATAAATTGCGAGAGTATAAAATGTTCGGTTACACCCAAACTTAGCCCTTCCTTACTTGTTTCATATTAAAGCTGTCGGCTTACGACGAACGGGGCGGATTTGCGGTTTTAAAGAAAAGTTATAATTTTGGAATTCAACGTTATAATAATTCGGTGTATTTTGTTTAATATTAAGTGTATATTAAATTTTGAAGGGTGTGTGTATATATGTACAATAGTTGTTAATATGTTTAAATACAATGTATCTTTAATTCAGTGTTAGTATATATTTATTTTATTGACCTGTTTCGCGTATGATTTTTCTTTCTTGTGTTGTATGGTGTTGAATGTTGTGATTGTGGGGGATATGCTCTCCGAGTTATTCTCCAAGTGATTGTTGAATTGTTGTTCTCACTGTTCACTTTCCTTTTGGTGTAGTAAATTTGTGTTTGTGTTGTGTTGTAAAAATTAGTGAAGTTGGTTTCGGTCGGTTTATCTCCTTTGCATTACTGTTCTATTACTTTTCGGAGTAATTGAAAGTAATGCAGAGGAGTTTTTTGTTTGCACTAAACAAAAGCCATTTATAGCAGCGTCATATACCTACATAGATCAAGTATACTTATTTAGTAGGTGAAAAAAGCATAATTTATATAAAGAAGGAGATTGAATTGGAAGAAATCTCTAAATATGCATTTTAATACAAATGGAGAAAAAAATTATTAGTAAAATTTTCAATGAGCTATGTCCGGTAAATTATAATACTTTCACTCAGTTTTACGTCAACTTTTAAGTCCATATTATTCTTTGCATATTTGAGTAGTCTAATAGAAATCATTTAAATTTATAACTACAAAGTATTTGAATAATAGATGGGTTTTTAAAAGTTTTCTTGACTCTTCATTATAGTTTAAGCCTTCACTGTTATCCTTTACTAATTTCCGTTGTCATCAAATTTTCAATCGCAATTTACATGCAGCCTTTAAGCTCAGTTCATCAAAATAACATTTGTGACATAAAAGCTGAAGCTTCAAGCGCTGAGATTTCTTACTTAATTTCACCACTTGCCAAAAGCAACCGTTATTTTTTGTTTTTGTTTTTTTGGTAATTTCTTTTTCATTTTGAGTAAATTACGACAGTGGCCGTCTGCAGCTGACATCGGTTTCACCAACTGCCTTCCGTATGTTCTCATGCCTTTGAGCATCAGCGGTGACCAAATGACAGCTGAGCTAAGCGTTGCTGATTCATTAATATTTCAGAGAATGTCAACTGCAGCTTTCGGCCGAGTACATAATCTATGGGCCCAGCATGAAAGCTTAGCCATTTACAATGCAGATTTACAAATCTGCAGCTGGCAAAGCTTTTACCAGACAACACCGAGGCATTGTACAATGACTATGCATGCGCTTTTGTTATTCTTATTATTGTTGTTGTTGTTAATTAATTTTACAAAAATTCACTTATAAATGCAAACCGGCAAATTAAAATGCAAAAAGCGAGGCAACGAGAAGAAATGCAGAGACTTTGCTCTTGTATACAAAAACAGAGTGAGTGCAACGCTGTTAGCAACAACAAAGAAGAACGGCCTACTGTCCTCTTGGTTGTGCGCTTGCCGCACCACATGGCAGAAATGCGGGCAACAAATAAAGCATTCACTACTGCGAACTAGTGCTCGTGCCCAGCCAGCCATGGTGAAGACACATCTACTAACGGATATGTGTCAGTATTCGGTTCACAGCCAAGCGTCTTAAGAAGTACGCGAGAAAGAAAGAGAAATGCGCCGGCATTGTATGGTAGCTCTGCCAGAGCTTCTGGTGTTAAACGGCGCCGTAGGCGAGGTCAGGTGGCAGTGTGCAAGCAAACAAAAAATAAAAATAAAATCAACAAAAAAGCGCAAGATGTACAGTAAATAAGTTATAAGCTTTATAAATTCTAAACAGCAGCGATTCTTCTGTGTCCTACTTGTCGTCTCGTGCCGTTTTTTACGCTCCTGCTGTTTCTTTCAACTTTCGTCTTCATTTGAATTTGAATTTGTTATTTTTAGAAGGAAAAAAATTAAATAAATGTGTTTGCATAGCTTTAGGCGCGCGCTAAACATGCCATTAGCGGCGCTTCGTCTCTTTTTTTCGGCTCACGCCTCGCTTTAATTTTATTTTTCGCTGCAAAGCTGTTGGTCAAACAAAAGGAAACGCTGCGTCTGCACGTGCAACTTAATTAAGTGCGTATTTTAATTAAAACGCGCAACGCTTGTGGAATTGCTGCAGCAACGAACTAATGGAAATGTATACTCGCAATTATAATTGCACGGCGCAGGTGATGCTTTCTCACTTTAAGCTTTGCAAATATTTAGTCGTTGGCTTTGCATATCGCTTTCTGCCTCCTTAACTTAAATTGGAATGGCAAATGTCAAGAAAAATAAATTCAAACATATTAAAGCCAGCGATATTGAGAAACTTAATGCTAAAATGTCGAAAGCCATTTCCATAGTCCGACTAGTAGATCTAAAATATCACATATGCATAGCATAGCATATAGTAAAGCCTTAAAGGGTTCTAACTTCCCAGAAATGCTTTTGTGGAGCATAGTAGTTTTGAGTTTTTTGAGTTATGCAATTTCGAGTAGAGTTTTACAATGAAATCTTAAAATACTTGAATAATTGTAATTTTATGATAATTTAGGCACTCACTTACACAGTTTTTAAATTCCACTAATTTCACATTTTCCTTAATAATTTATCAGTTCTTTATACACTTCAGCATTTAAGCACTTACAACAAATTACAACGAACATTCATGCCATTATTGCCATTTTTCTGTATTTATTTATACCCATACCCATATACTTTGCAATGGGGGAATTGCCTACATTGAGGCGCATAAATAACGTGCAAATGGCGTGTGTGCACATAAAATGCAGCAAATCCTTTAGGCCAGCATTATTTGTGGCGCCGCAAACTTGGCACAGATTCAACACGCCGTTTACGTCAACGCTTGGCATTGATTTGACGTGCTGCGCCAACGGAACTGCAGGCAAACTCGTCACCAGCACCAGCACGCCAGAGCTTCTGTGTGCAAGTGGTAGTGGTAGTGGCGTGTGACCAGCTTGCCGCTGCCAAGATTGAGTAGTTTCATGACATTGAAAATGCGCAAATAGCAATGCCACAAATCGAAAGAGAGTGAGGAATAATAACAAAAAAGCAAAGAATGAAAAAAGGGCAAACGCACGGAAGTGACGCGGACTGGGTGCTGCAAGGGTGGCCGGCTAATGCTGTGCGAGCGTGCAAAAATGTTTCAATTATGTATTGAATGTGGTGCTAAAGTGCTTTTAAGCACTTAACCTTGTACAGTGTTGCGCTTTGCTCATGCATTTCACTTGACGAGCTTACTTATTGCCACGATTTTTGATTTGTTGTCGGTTGCTGTGTTTAACGGATTTGTGTGCGTGCTGTGATTTTCCTATGGTCACGGTCACGTACTATTATGTACACATGTATATGTCTGTATACAGCAGTAGTTGGGCTGTGTGTGTTGAAAAAGGATTTATGCAATCGAGAGAATGTTTGAGTGAGGCTTGAAGGTTCTTAGCACGTAATCGATACACTTCTTTGGCATATTTCTGAAAATAAGTTCTACCAACTTTGAAAGTTTCAATGAAAAGCTTTAAATGTACTCGAAATGTATTTAATATAAATATAACAGTTCTTATATTATAATTAAGAATCTTTAAGCTACGATATCAGGCTTTATGTTACATTAAATTGGCACCTTTTGTGCCTCATGCAATTTATAAAATCACTAGCAATTTACTACCTTTGCAATGCCAGCATCATTTCTTGTCGCCCGCCTAGTCAATCATTGGCCGTCTATTCAACGCATATCACATTACCTACTCAGCTTCATCACTTTTCACCTTTACACACACTCGAGCGTAAACTAATGGCGTACTTAACGCGCACTCAGCCATCAATAAGTTGACGTTAGAAACACTCACCGACTTGCTGGGCTCTCTAATAAAGTGCGCACAATTAATGTTCCGATCCATTAATAAGAGTCACGATAAATTTACAATGAACACACACACACTCAAATGTATATAAAAGCATCGCTCATGCACACACAACAAAATGCCATTGTTTAGTCGCTATTGTCCTTAGAAGTGACTTACAAATTACAATGCTTTGTCAAGTGACTAGTTTAATCTGACGCACACACATATACATATACATATGTGTATGCCAGGCATATTTATCACGCTTGATTGGTTATAATTAACAATTCCACTCCAGATAGCTGGGAACTTAGTGTTGATTGGAGAGCCATAACTAAACATTAAAGCGACCATCCTTAGGTGCTATATATATGTATATATATTTGGCGTAGAAACCGCTCGCCACTCGTTCCTCCTTTTTTGCTTTTTGGCGCTAACTGGAAACACCAAGTGAAGCCAGGTCACTTTCCACTTGATCCTTCCATCGGAGTTGAGGTCGTCCTCTTCCGCGGCTTCCTCCAGCGGGTACTGCATCGAACACTTTCAGAGCTGGAGTGTTTTCATCCATCCATAACCTAGCCAGCGTAGCCGCTGTCTTTTTATTCGATGAACTATGTCAATGTCGTCCTATAACTCGTATAACTTATCGTTCCATCTTCTGCGGTATTCACCGTTGCCAATGTTCAGAGGACCATAAATCTTACGCAAAACCTTTCTCTCGAAAACCCCAAGAGTCGTCTCATCGGATGTTGTCATCGTCCACGCTTCAGCGCCATACAACAGGACGGAAATAATGAGCGACTTGTAGAGTTTGATTTTTGTTTGTTGAGAGAGGACTTTACTTTGCAATTGCCTACTCAGACCAAAGTAACACCTGTTGGCAAGAGTGATTGTGCGTTGGATTTCAAGGCTGACATTATTGGTGTTGTTAATGCTGGTTCCCAAGTAGACGAAACTATCTACTACTTCAAAGGTTTGACTGTCAACAGTGACGTGAGAGCCAAGACGCGAGTGCGCTGACTGTTTGTTTGATAACAGGAGATATTTCGTCTTGTCCTCATTCACCACCAGACCCATACCCTTCGCTTCTTTATCTAGTCTGGAAAAAGCAGAAAAAACGGCGCGGTTGTTGCCTCTGATGATATCAATATCATCGGCATACGCCAGCAGCTGTACACTCTTGTAGAAGATTGTACCTTCTCTATTTAGTTCTACAGCTCGTATTATTTATTGGAAGCCTCGTTTGGTATCGAACGGCTCGGAGAGGTCCTTCCCGATCCTGACGGAGTTTTTGGTGTTGCTGAACGTCAGTTTACATAGCCGTATTAGTTTTGCAGGAATACCAAATTCAGACATCGCGGCATAAAGGCAGCTCCTTTTTGTGCTATCGAAGGCATCTTTAAAATCGATGAAAAGATGGTGCGTATCGATTCTTCTCTCTCGGGTCTTTTCCAAGATTCTGGTCCATTGTCGATTTTCCAGGTCTAAAGCCACACTGATAAGGTCCAATCAGTTCGTTGACGGTGGGCTTTAGTCTTTCACACAATACGCTCGACAAACCCTTATATCCGATATTGAGGAAACTTATACCACGGTAGTTGGCGCAGATTGTGGGGTCTCCCTTCTTATGGATTGGGCAGAGCACACTGAGATTCCAATCGTCAGGCATGCTTTCTTCCGACCACCTTATCAGTTCCTCGCCGCCGTATTTGAATAGCTCGGCCGGTAGTTCATAGGCAGCTTTGTTGTTCTTCAAGCTAGTAATTATTAGGTGCTATGCATATTTGAAAAACATTGTAGTTGAAAATATTAAGAAAAGGTTGCCACTTTTTTAAAACTTATACAAATTTTTGCTTTAGTGGAATTACTGGTATTGTAATATTATTTTTTTGATGCCTTTATTTAGAAAATTTCCAAAAATTGCATCTACCTTTTAAACCTATTAAAAAATATTAGTAGAAAATTAACACCACATTTTAATCTGAATTAACGTTTTTTATAGAATCTGCATTCGTTTTATTTAGTTTGTTGCTGAGTTTTTGGATGTACTCTGCTTCAATTTTTGTGGTGAGCGAACTTTTTTGCGCGAAAAATGTGGAGGAAATTCAGAAAAATTGGCAAAAACAAAAACACATCAACAACGAAGTATTTTAATTTGGCTGAGTGAGTGGCTTTTAGCTTCGCCTCGACAGACAGATATGCATATATAACAGTATATGCATGTTGAAACATACACAAATTAAGCAGATTAGTGTGTAATGCATGTCGATGCCATTAATGCCAGTCAAAACGGGCAAAAAATGTTTGATTTACGAGCATAATTTATTTAATTACTTGCTTTGTTTTAAGCCGAAGCAAAATCGCGTAACATACTTTCAGGCTATTTTATTTTCGATATTTGTAGATACAGATTTAAATGTTTGCATTTGTTTTTTCTAAGGCACACTGCCTTTACAGAAAATATTTGTTTTCTTAATCAAATTCGCAATATCTCTTTTCTCGTTTTTTAGAATTTTTATTTTTACATTAACATGAATTCTTTGTTTATATGTGAACTCTGTATGCGCAAATATAATGCCATATATTTTGATTATATTCAAATACTCTTATCTCCCTACGGTTGGTGCTTTTTCGACATTAACACCAATTAACTGACTGCCACACTCGTATACAAATGCTCATATATTTTACTAAGTTATGTTGCATAGCACAATGCTGCGCAAAGTGCTTTTAATTAAAACAAATGCTCGTCATGGGAGCTTTAAAACTTGAACAATAGTTATCAACCGCACAAACACATGCACACACATAAAAACTAATAAAGTACTTTGTGCTCGGGCGTCGCCTTTTATAAGCGTAAGCATTGAACTAATGTTAAGTGTGTGCTTACAGTATCTCCGCTGCTTTTGGTAATGAAGCAATTTGAGCGGAGTGAGTATACATCACATATATTTGAAAACACCAAAACTTATATGTACATGACACAGAGGAATTCACAATTAAATATATTGCAAAATGCTGTGCTTTGCCTTGATTTTATTAATTGTTTCAATTCTTAATCAAACAAATATAACAACCGTTTGATTAGGAAGTTTAAAACTATTATCTGGAAATTTCAATTTAAACAATATTTTATTAATAAAATTGTCACAAAATTTACATATAATCTTAATACAGAATTTCAGCAAAATAAGGAAAATAAATAAACTAAAATTATTATTTTTGTTACATTTTTATTTATACTTGCAATTTTCTAAAATCAGAACTTCCTCTACTCAATAGTTAGCACTACCCATGGCGTATGAGCAACATTCAATAAACTATTGCAATTGCTTGCTGGTAAGCCGTTATTAAGTCCAAAAGTACTCACTGGTATTGTAATCGCATGCAGTATCAAATTCACGGCAATTATTACAATGTTGGTGCAATAGAAATCCTGCTTTGAATTCTACAAATTGTCATTTGCTCAATTGCCTTCACACATACAAATGTACATACATATGCACAGTCACACAGGAACTGTTGTACATATAATAAACTAACAACGTCAGTCAGTTTTAATTACATGATCTTATCACAGCAAAGCTTAGTACAACTAGTAGACGTCTCAATTGTGTGCATAAGCAACATGTGACTGAACAAAATACTCATACGCCCTGGATGACCGCAAGTATCATACTGTTCCGTGTATATATACATATATGTATAGGCATTTGAATTTATCTGTGTGTAAGTATTTGCTTGGTTTGATTTTGTAATTGCTTCTGCCTTTAGCAAGTGACATTTTAATAACTTAACACAACAATAACTGCACTGCTTCTATATATGAGTATATGTGTATGCATATGTATGTGAGTTAAAGCGAAATTCCGAGTAGCTTTATTGTAGGGTTTCTGCTTTCATTTAACTCCACTTCAGTTGATTTGATATAAATACATATACTTATATATGATTGTATGTTAGAAGAAACTCAGCGTGTCTGTGTGTGTGCTTAACCGCTTGTTTACTCCTTCAAGCGCTTCTGTTGCGCCATAAATCTCATTCAGAAAGTAAGATAAACCGCAAAGTGGCAGCAATCCGATAGTTTAGCAGTGAAGAAGACTACAGTAGCTACAAATTTGTATGCTACACATACATACTAACGTATTTATTTACATATTTATTTAACGTTATTGCAAGAAAATCACCTACAACATTAAAACCAGACTATGAGAACTATGGTGGCACAGCATCAGCTGATCGTTAGCTATGGCGTTAGCTATGATACATACAAACAACTGCATGACTACAATTTATGACCATTACGAGCGTCTTCTGTTACACTGGTTGTTGTTATTGATGTTCCGGTTTGACAAGATAAGCGCGCTTTGTTGTTGCAGCTGCTTCGCAAATGATAGTGCTTGTAATGGTTGCCAGTAATCCACCGGCACATTGTTGTCGTAAGCTTTTGCATGCTATGCAAAGCTATAGGAGACGACGATGAAGACCATAGATAGCACCATAAGCTGCAACAGCGTGTACTACAGTTGCATGCAACAATGGCTGTGGCAGTGCTTTAAGTACGCGTATACAATCGTGTCACATGTAATGCATGCAACAAGTAAAAAGCATCGGACACGCAGCTCTTGGTTTCACTTTATGATTAGGAAAGGAAAGCTTTTCAGTATATTCTGCGCGATATTTTATAAAAATTTACGCTCATCTGCGTAATTAGCATTAGTTCATCATTAGCTGATCTTCTTTTCTTTTTTTTTTCATTTTTATAAGATTACATTCACATTCACTGCATTCACTGTAGTGCTTATGTATGTAATAAACGCTCAATTCCCAAACTCAGCGTTCATTGTAAATTTTATATCAAGCGTGTTTGCCAAGCGTTAGTAAATCTTAAAGCCAGTTTGCTTTGCTGCTGCCAAGCGTCTGTATTTATGGTGTCTGTCGCTGCTTCGTCATGATATATTATTTTGGCGCAAGTGTATTGATCCTTCCTACGCAGTCATTTCGTACAGCACTTAAAATATTATTTATATACTTGTCGTTGCCAGACATGACTCCGAGTATATTCCTATGTGCATATGTATGTATATTCATGGCTTATGCATGACTTAAGCATTTTATGTTTGATGCATTTATGGTGAATTTATGTCTGTCTGTATGTACATAAGGGTGATTTTGCCACATATTCGGCATACATTATACATATATTTAGGAGTTAGAATGCAACAAGTATATGTAAATTATTATATATGTATTATGCTGTTTTAACATTAATATCAGTATTAACATTATAAATGCAGGTATAGTGTGTATTGTATGGTAATCTGAATTTATTGGAGCAGAATGGTCCATTAGGCTGATTTGAAATATTAATTGAAATTTGCATGACATTTAATAATATGTTATCTACAGTTAAATGTTGACAATAATATTTATTATTATTTTATGGAGAATTGGTGACATGTTTCCATTATTTATAGAGAAAACATTATGTGTGTTGAACAACATTTAGTATAAAATGCTATTTTCAAATTTCTTTTTATTAAATTTATATTTTTTCCTCATTATATTGCAGGTAAGGCAATGCATTTTGTAATTCGATCGCAACAATTTACGGTAAGCTGGACAAAACAATAAATATTAAACAACAACAAAACAATTAAATATACAAATTCAAGAATTAATTAGTCATAAATTACTAAATTTTTGTATAATTATTTGTGTAATTTTGATTTTGAAATGTATATTATTAATAGTGAATAATGCATCATTCGTAAATGTAAACTCACTTCTCGTTTATTGCCATTTATCAACTAAATTCATAACTTAAAAATAAAACAAGAAAAACGTTAACTTCGGCTGTACCGAAGCTAATTACCCTTCACAGGTGCATTTCTTTTAGTAACTATGTGTTTAAGCAAATCTTAAGACGTAAGATAAAGTAAGTAAAAAAAAAACATTTAACTAATGCTTTTTAGCCGGGTTGTTTGCTAGAAACATTAAGGTTATATAGTTAACCGATCTGAACAATTTCTTCGGAGATTATATTATTACCTTAAGCAGTAATCCATGTCAAATTTCGTGAAGATATCACGTCAAATGCGAAAATTTTCCATACAAGCCATTGATTCCGATCGTAGTGAACCGATCTGAACAATTTTTTCGGAGATTAAATTATTTCTATGAATAATAACTCACACCAAATTTCGTGAAGATATGTAGTAAAATGCGGAAGTTTTCCATACAAGCCCTTGATTCCGATCGTTCAGTTTGTATGGCAGCTATATGCTATAGTGAACCGATATCGGCAGTTCCGACAAATGAGCAGCTTCTTGAAGAGAAAATAACATCTGCAAAATTTCAAAACGATATCTTTAAAACTGAGGGACTAGTTCGTATATATACAGACAGACAGACGGACATGGTAAAATCGAGTCAGTTCAACATACTGATCATTTATATATATACTTTATAGGGCCTCCGACGCTTTCTTCTGGGTGTTACAAACTTCGTGACAAACTTAATATTCCCTGTTCAGGGTATAAATATTTGAAAATTATTGTCATAATCGTAACTTTGTTTCTGCTTCTTATAACAAAAAATGTTAAATATTTACAAGACAACAAAAAGACATACAACAACTAACGGCTTTCGCTTTCCAACACGATACACTCGCTTGTATCAAATTGTTTTCCATTTTAAGTAAAGTGTCAAAATTCAAATTTAATGAAGCGCGCTTTTCATACATTAAAAGTTAGTGAGTGTGGCGCTACACACACAATGACACGCAGACGCTTACACCCGCCCACTGGGAAGCTTCAACCTTCACCGACCTCTGCTCTTTGGAATTTCCGTTACAGCAGTTGTTACACATTTCTTACCCCACCACCGCACCTTACCAATCCCTACGAAGGTATATTTTGTAGTCCACATTGTTGGCTTGTATTCTGACTTGTGCAGTTGCTTGTTGCATGCTTTTAGGAGCGCTGTGCGCGTAACAAACTACGCCAACAATAATAAATCACGTTAATGAACACATTTTGGCAGCGGAGGCAGTGGAGGCAGCGGCAGGCAGTGCTTTTTAATAAATGCTGTACGGCTTAATATTTAATATGAGCTGCAGTGCGAGGGTACGAGCGTGTATAGAGTGTATAGAAAGCGCGCCCAAAAGTATGTACTAAAGCATACACAACACGAAATTTATCTTTATATTTGCAATTGAAATAAGTGCGGAAAAGCAGTAGCTGGAGGGTATGGTTACTTCAGGCGTATTTGCTTGCTTGCTTGCCTACAAATATATTGTATATTAAAGCTTATATACGTATATATGTACATACATGTGTTTTATGTGTGTGTGTGTGATTTGTTCATATTTGTTCATCAAGTTACGGAATTATTTATTAAGTTGTAAGCTCAGCTGTGAGATGACAATTTGTCGAACGCCAGTCGACGTCAACCTCAATCGCTTATTCAAGCTTTCGAGCTGCTTTGCATGCTTATATGTGTGCGTGTGTGTAGTGCGATGAGAAGTGCCTAAATGTATGCCAGCATCTTTCATGTTTTCTGCTGTGCCTGCTGCAGCGACTGTAAAATTGGCTTGTTATGTATGCAAATATATTTTGCCTTCTCGAATTACATATGTAAGTAAGCGTGTGCACTTTGGGTTCATAAAATTACATTTCCCTCCAGCAAATATAGCATTTATTACCAAAATGCTTGAAGTAAGTGTTTCTGTGCGAAGCTATGTGCTGCTCACTTACACTTATACAAAAGCACTTTCTTGAAATTTCTTCACTAATAAGCATATTCATGCACACATAATCGATCAATGAGTTATTTATATCGACGTGTGTACATATATGTATATATGTTCTGTATTTGCTTAACATTGCAGCTGCAACTATTTGAATATTTAAATATTAATTTCATTAGCACACGTTTGGTGTCAGTCAAACAGCTTATTAAGGGCATTGCGGCAAATCGCATTTGCATTACAGATGCCTTATTTAAAAATTTATGGAAATTGTAAAATAATTGAACATTCTCTGCTAAGTTGGTATTGATTACATAATCTAGCAAACAATTACATTCACTTGAATTTTATAGAGAATGTTGGACTGTTTAGAATCTGTGGGTACGAAATTCAGCTGAATAAATGTATGGCTTCCATTATATATATATTTCATTATTGTTCACAACGTTAGGTGTCTCAGGTCTACAGCTACTCTTATGAGGAATTATTTGAAGCGGTTTTCATAAAGTTCTTTGAAATTATCAGAACCACCTCAAGCTTTTTACATACTATTAAAAAAATGTGTCCTGACCATGCGTTATTAATTAAATTTATTGTAGATAAAGTCAAGCGACAACACCATTAAATAATATCTTAATTTTTTCGTTTTTAATTTCATTCCATGTGTAAAGTAACATAAAGTACAGTGTTTATTGTTGTTTTTGTAGTGGCATCAACCATAATTCGGGTTGAAACGAGTTGCATCACGGTTAAGCTAACTTAAAACATATTCTTCTTCTTGACTGGCGTAGACACCGCTTACGCGGTTATAGCCGAGTCCACAACAGCGCGCCACGTATCCCTCCTTCTGGCAGTTTGGCGCCAATTGGTTATACCAAGCGAAGCCAGGTCCCTCTCCACCTGGTCCTTCCATCGGAGTGGAGGTCTCCCTCTTCCTCGGCGTCCACCAGCGGGTACTGCATCGAATACTTTCTGAGCTGGAACACTTCCATCAGCATGACCTTCGAACAACATGACCTAGCCAGCGGAGCCGCTGTCTTTTTATTCGCTGGACTATGTCTATCGTCTCATCGGATGTTGACATCGTCCACGCTTCTGCACCGTAAAGTAGGACGGGAATGATGAGAGACTTGTAGAGTTTGGTTTTTGTTCGTCGAGAGAGGACTTTACTTTTCAATTGCCTACTTAGTCCATAGTAGCACCTGTTGGCAAGAGTGATTCTGCGTTGGATTTCCAGGCTGAAATTGTTATTGCTGTTAATGCTGGTTCCCAGGTAGACGAAATTATCTACAACTTCAAAGTTATGACTGTCAACAGTGACGTGGGAGCCAAGACGCGAATGCGCTGACTGTTTGTTTGACGACAGGAGATATTTCGTCTTGTCCTCGTTCACCACCAGACCCATACGCTTCGCTTCCTTATCCAGTCTGGAAAAAGCAGAACTAACGGCGCGGGTGTTGTTTCCAATGATATCGATATTATTGGCGTACGCCAGTTGCTATACACTCTTATAGAAGATTGTACCTTCTCTATTTAGCTCTGCAGCTCGTATTATTTTCTCCAGCATCAGGTTAAAGAAATCGCACAAGAGTGAGTCACCTTGTCTGAAACCTCCTCTGGTATCGAACAGCTCCGGCGTGAGCTGCTTGAGCCACATGTAAAAGAATCGTTCCTGGCCACTCTCAAGTGAATAACAGTCAGAAACTTTCCGCACTTACGTGAACTTCTACATATGACTCCATCCTCCATATTGTATAATCTTAAAACATATATATTTTATAATTAGCGTGCTATTGACACCTTGGAAGCGCTTTATTGAGTTTAAGTACCTAAAAGTGTGCTACAATACTAACCTAATTACCATAATTGTTTCATTAAATAATAGTTCAAAGTCTAAATTGTGCTTAATCATCAATTACTGTTTGATTTTGTTGGTACTACAATTATTCGTAGCATCCACCCTTAGAAACCATAGTAATTAAATTGACAAACAGGCGCCGCTTCTCCCGTCACTCTTTTTTACTCGTTACTCAAAGTAAAAATACACATGCATACACACGCACACTTATATTAGGTAGCAATTACTCGCTGTAATCTGAATAATGTCTCCACTTTATCTCCAATCAAGCGTTTCCTGCAAAGTACAACATTAAATTCAGCTTAAGTTTTCTTGTGACTACTTTATGAACGTTTCTACGACTTTTGCTGCCCATTTGCAAGCCATTTGTCTACGCGCAAAGGAAGAGCGTTCTTTGTCCTCTACACCACAGTTTTTATTCACCGCTGTGCACAGTTATAGGCGATGCCACCAAAAAGAACACACGGGAAATGGTATTTTAACAAAAGAAGCTAAAATTACATTTAAATCAGTGCCGCACAATAGCAAAAAATATACACAAATACAGACAGTTATATACAGCGCACTTGCACCAACACACATACACGCACTCAGCAGTGTCACGCAAGCAGCCAGTGAGCTGGCAAAACAGCAAATGGCCATTTACTGAACCGAAATTAAATTATGCAACACCAGCAGCGCGAAAATCCATTATTCAGTTGCCGCAAAAGCTCTGCAAGCCTCCAAGCAGCCACACCAAACGACGCAGGCTACTCCACTCCTGCCATTCGTCTGCCTGCCTGCCTGTCCGATTAGAAAGCCATACGCGCCAAAGTGAAATAACAAAATTGATTGTCGAGTGCGCGAAAGAAAGCGCATTGAATTTGAATTTTCGCAACGTGGCTGCTAGTCGCCTCTTCATTGTCTGGCCTGTGTGGATGGCTGATTTCATTTCATTTACTTATTTTATTATTGTCTTCTTTGCTTTTTTATTAAGAAGGCTTCGTTCGCAGGCGTCGAACGGTGAAATGTCTGCGTTAAATATGCATTTGCTTATTGTGGAACAGAATAAATGAAAATCTTGTTTAATGCAATGAAAGAGAAACTCGCTTCGAGATTATTCCACCATTGGAAATAGAACATTAAATCAGCTGCAGGTTAGCCAGGCAATGGGATTATATATTGGCCACTGCCACTAAATATGACTTAAACGATTTCTTTTAATCGAAAATCCAATTGATGCATTATATGCTGTTCTCACTTTTGATTGTTGTAGATATGTTGAGCTCTTCAGTAACTTTTAAAAGGAACTCAAAATCTATTATTAAGATATTGATCTGTGTAGCTGTAAGTCTAAGCTCCCAATGTAAGGGCACACCATATACCTCTTCCGGTACCAAGGCACCTCCGTAGTATTGAAACTGAGATTTGTCGCTGTTTGGTTTAATTAGATATTAGGCACATATCCGAACTAGCTAACTTGACCAGTTCTATATACCATAGGTTAAGATAAAAATATAGATTATATCCATATTTTGGATTTTTTAGTAACTGTATTCTGTAGTTAAAAATAGTTTTTTCTTTAAATCCTTTATTAGAACTTCGAAGTGAAATATTTCGATTTAGTAGGCTAACTTCGAAAATTGGAGAATACACTTTTTTTACTCATTGTTCATTTTCCCGGAAAATTTAATTTAGTCTAATACCCAGCGTAGCGTTGTACAGTGTAATGACTGTTGCTTGAAAATATAAATTATGTAAAAGCTACTATACCAATAAGACTTACTACATACAGCTTCACTTACGCATTCACCCAAAAATTTTGCAATTCACTTGAATTAAATCTGGTTTTTCATAAATTATTTGCAAAGCTGATTTTCCAGAATTTTGTTGTTTTCTGCGCTTCTACACCCATCCACTTAAAATGTTTCCGTTAACTCCAGCCCCAAATTTCAAATATCTGCAGAATGACATCTTTTGTACTCGCATTACCAACGGCAACTTACAGTTAATAAATTTATGTAAACAGCAGCATATCCTTAAGAAGTTAAGAGATTAATCTCCTCACTCAAATACGAAATTACATGCCAAGTCATTATTTTATGTAAAAACAAAATCGGTTGATATGGCAAAAATGTCAAGCGAATTTCAATTTCTGTGTCACCGCAACCCAAAGCATTCTTACGAAGCTCATTCACTTCGTCACCGTTTTTAGTCTACGAGTTGTCTTTACAGCTCTTTTTGGCCTTAGCAGGCAGGAGGTACCTGGTTTGGTTTTATAACATGCCGAAGCTGTCGTTTTGCTTTCAAATTTTCTTGCTCCAGTTTTCATTTGTAAAATGGCAAGTCATCTTTTTCACTTGGCTTTTCAACTGCTTGACTGCTTCATACATGGCTGGCTCGCTGTTTGTCGGTGGTATATCCGCTTTTGGTGCTGCTGACTCTACTCATATCAATTTGCCTACATAAACATTTTTGGTACATACATACATACATATGTAGAATGTGTATGGAATATGAGTGAAAAGCACAATGAAAAGAAACTCACAGGAAGGAAATAATATCGAAATCATTATAGTCTAAAAGTAATAAAACCATACACATTCAAACATATACTTCAGATTTTGTGAAAGAGTAATGAGAAAAGCATTAGCATAAAATATGAGAACAGCAAGGCAAGAGAAAGATGAGAAAAAAATAAAATATAAAAATATGTTGAAATAAACATGTATATTGCTATAATATAGAGCTTTTAAGAAATGATTTTGGGAGTTCACTTTAGAATGAGAAAGTTCCACAGAGCTATTCACAACAACACTCTGATATTTTCTTAAATGAAATCATATTTTAATGGTTTGTGTATATGATCACCAACGATCATTGGAAACAACACCCGCGCCGTTAGTTCTGCTTTATCCCGCCTGGATAAGGAAGCGAAGCGAATGGGTCTGGTGGTGAACGAGTACAATACGAAATATCTCCTGTCATCAAACAAACAGTCAGCGCATTCGCGTCTTGTCTCCCACGTCACTGTTGACAGTCATAACTTTGAAGTTGTAGATAATTTCGTATACCTGGGCACCAGCTTCAACACCGATAATAATGTCAGCCTTGAAATCCAACGCAGAATCACTCTTGCCAACAGGTGCTACTATGGACTGAGTAGGCAATTGAAAAGTAAAGTTCTCTTTCGACGAACAAAAACTAAACTCTACAAGTCCCTCATCATTCCGGTCCTACTTTATGGTGCAGAAGAGTGGACGGTGTCAACATCCGATGAGACGACACTAGGTGTTTTCGAAAGAAAGGTTTTGCGGGAGATTTATGGTCCTTTAAACATTGGCAACGGCGAATACCGCAGAGGATGGAATGATGAGCTGTATGTGTTGTTCGACGACATACACATAGTTCAGCGAATAAAAAGACAGCGGCTACGCTGGCTGGGTCATGTTGTTGGAATGGACAAAAGTGTCCCAGCTCTGAAAGTTTTCGATGCAGTACCCGCTGGTGGAAGCCGAGGAAGAGGGAGACCTCCACTCCGATGGAAGGACCTGGTGGAGAGGGACCTGTCTTCACTGGGTATTACCAATTGGCGCCAAACTGCCAAAAGGAGAGATGCGTGGCGCGCTGTTGTGGACTCGGCTATAACCGCGTAAGCGGTGTCTACGCCAGTCAAGAAGAATAAGAAGTATATGATCACCGTATTTGTATGAGACTTTGCTAACTGCTACTTCATCAACATTATTGCTCACTTGTTTAGGTTATGTTATTATTTATTTAGAATGTTCGTAAATCGACTTTAAGGTCAACTTTAATACATTTTTTTTATCAAAAATAGTCTTTAGTTACGACTAATCATATCGCAAGACTTTACAAAAGTAAAAATAGCGAATATCACGGATATTCACCTTATAAAAAAATCTAATATTTGTTTCTCAATTTAGTATTCAGTATATTAATTGCCCTTATTTCCTTCACACCACACATACATATTCTCCACTAGCTACAAACATTCGTTTAGTATATTTTCATAATCCCATTTATGTTGATATTCTATGCTAACAACGGTGTAATATGTAGATAGATCACTTGATTGCTTGCAAAAAGTACCATCGACTCTGCTTTGTCTACAACATTCGCATTGTTGAAATTATGTAACGATCATCGTTTGACCCCCTCCCTGCTGGCATAACTCGCACACACGACTGATGAGGCGACAAATATTTATGCACGACACCTTACCCTAAGCACAATTCACCCCAGTGTTGAAGCAAAAGATATGCTGTGTTATTTACAGCTTAATAATAGCAACAGCAACCACCCCTACAACAACAACATTACTAAACAAAAAAGCGTAAACTAAAAGTTCCAAAGCAAGAACTGCTTCGATACTTCCACTTCTAATATATGTAAATACAAAATTTAAGAAAAATTACGAAAGACAATAATTTAAATGGTTAAAAATAGTATTCTTCCGACTCGGTCGACATTATGGTATTTTAATAAATGAATGAAACGTTTATTTGGGTTCGACCACTGAGTTAAACTACTAAACTACGCTAAAGTTACTATTCACTCAGGAAAATTGTCTACATAAATACCTGGCTCCTCTTTTGTGTTCAAATATAGCTATTACGAATGAAAAGTATATCCTCTCTTAAAATAACCGCTGCCCCATATCACATTCAACTGCCAAGGTAAACCATTCCGCGCATTTGTGAACTCGAATCCACCTTTTTGCATGAGATTATGCGAAAGTCGCCTGCAAAACTGCCGAAATTCGCAATAGAAATAAAAATGTAAATGAGAGGCATGCGGCATGCTGCATGTCAATGCTGTTACTGTGCAACTGTTGCATGTGTCCACAAGCAGTTTGCTGAAAAACAGATTTGTTGGTTTCCCAGACTTGAACAAGGACACATAATATATATACACATATAAGGCAACAGTTGCAAAAAAGGACGCATATTGCCATATGGGATCATCTGAAATTTTCAAAAATTCAAAGGCGCTCATAACGACTAGTTGTTACTACACTAATTACTTAAAGGTTGAATTAAAGTTGTCATAACCATATCCATATAAAACAGCTGTTTGAACCAAATTAAACAAACATAACAGCAAGACCATAACCATAACTGTCTATTGAATTTTGATTTCCCGCTGTAACCATAGAAATTTGTTTGGTGATTTTTTTAATTTCTTTTTTTATTTGATTTATTTGGCACTTTCGAATTGAAAACAGAAACTACAAATGCTGTTTACGGTTATGGTACCAATAATCGATTATAGTAAATATAGTTATGGTTATGACAATGGTTATGGGTATGGCGATATGGTATAGTATCTCTAATCCAACCTTAACTCCGTCACTAAGAGTCGTTGCCCGTTAGCAGACTAGCAATCTAGAAAACTGAGAATCTGTTTGAGAGTATTGATTCAGATTTTACATTGTATGTGCCTTCAAATGCTCAAATAAATAATTAAAAAAAAAACCGTTAACAGTGGATGATGTATTTTTTTGATATTTTTTGAATGTTCCATAGTCCACAAGATTTTATATGCATTTTGGTAATATTCAAAGGTCGACTTCTTCAATTGACCAATCCGAGAACAGACCCATAAAATATCCGTTAAAAGCTGAAATGAGTTGTCATAAATAACTGTGATGAGTTCAGTGTCCAGCTTTTTAAATCTGTACTTCACTAAACCCACCTGCTTTTCACGCTTTTCAATTTGGATTTGGCTTTTTGCTGGAACTTCACTCTCCATTTTCTTTTCAGCTTCGTACTGCACATGCATGTTGCAATTTGCTGTAGTAAATTTAACGGAAAAACTACTCGTTTACGGTTAACCGGTAATACTCGTAAAAGTTCGAACGGGAAATTTAACGGTAATACCAGCTCAGCGGCGGTAAAAGATCCATTAAAGAGGGAGAGGGGGAGTCGTCATGCCGTCGGTGCACTTACTTTACCTTTCTTATGCCAAACTGAACGAGTGGCAGGCGATAATGCCCGCACAGACAAGACCGGATGTATGCGTACCATAAAAAACGAAAAAAAGGGTGATAACACACACACAACACTAACTAGAAAGAGGGTAAAGACGCAATTGTAAGTGTGTTTGTGTGTGTGCTGAAGTCTCTGCAATTACCGTTGCTGACGCGAGTGATTGTTTGGTCCAACACGATTCCGCCGGATAAGCGGATGAGCGTGTAAACATAAATCGCCCATAACACAACCACACAAACACATGTGCACCACTCACCACATATAAATTCAAAAATAAATGTGTCATTTAAATCTGCAGATTTATGTGTCGCTGTATTTATTTTGCTGTGGAAAATTGTTTATTTAATATAGTATATATATTTCGTTTTGTTGCTGTAGCCATTATTTTTTTATGTTCATTTATCGAAAGAGTTACATAGCATAGCATGCATGTAGGTAAAATATATATGTATATATGTATTCCATTTGTAAGCCTGCATTTGTCCCAGTGAGGGCGAAATCAGCAATATGCTGAAAAAATGTACATTTCCTACTTTAAAAGCCATTTTTTATCATCAACACTTAAATTCAAATAAATCCATTGAAATTGAAAGTTCGACATAATGGCCACAATTGCAGCGAAAGGAAATGAAAGCAAATCTACAAAATTGAAATGGTATAAATAAATCAAGTGTCATGCTGTTGTGTGAGTGGGTTAACAGAAAAAAATATTTTTTCGCCAATTCTGATGTTTCACACACTCTGAGCTCATTTAAATTTATAGTTATTTCACTTATCTTTGAAATTGTTCTGTTTGAGCTAGACATTAGATATATGTATATCAGCATTTGTGTTAAGAAATTCTCAAAACTATATATATAAATACCCTGACTTCTACTTCTACGTCATTTTATCACCCTTCTAATGGAGAAAATCATGTAATAACCACACCCAACTTTTATTTCAATATTCCGGTGAGCCTATGTATGTTGTCTTTAATAAATTGTGACATCGGAAATTAATGAAATTCGTCAAATATGAAACTTATACTGATTTCTGTTTGTTTGTAGTTCGAATGCAGAATAACTAATCGATCTTATTTTCTTAAAAAAAAAAAAGAAAATTATGCCTGACAACATTTAAAGAAAAATACTTTTGTTATTTAAAAACCACAGCTTGTGCATAAATCGATTCAAAAATATACGTATATACGGTGCATAAGCCTAAACATTTATTTATGAGTATTTCAGTTCATTCTCATCTCCCTTTCTACTCTTATTTATCTGTACGAGGTGTGTTCAAAAAATAACGGGCATTTTTCACGAGGTACGGACTCTGCTTTTGTACAATTTTTTATTAGTAGTACGCTAAAAGCGAATTCATGACATATTTTGTCTGTAGCAGCCACTAAGGTTAGACACTTTTATGAGCTTGGCGATTTTCGTTTGTTAAAAGCTCACACTTCGTTGCTTTTCGTGAATTCTTGGATAAAAACAATACTGTAACGATTACACAGCCTCCATATTCGCAATACTTCTTCTTATTTCCAATAATAAGGAGAACCTTAAAGGTCCGTCGTTTTACAAGCATACGACAAATCGTTGAAAGAGCCAAAGGCTTTCCAAAAAATCGAGTTTGATAACAAATATTTTTTTCAAAAAACGAAAATGCCCGTTATTTTTTGAACACACATATATGTTATATATTTATATATGAACGTATTTATGTGTGCGCTCGACTCTGGTGGCATTTTCGGGGTATATGCTAAATGTTCGACCGCAATTGAATTAAATAGAAACCTCAGCGGATGTTTAATTGAAAACGGAACCCAAGCAACCAACCAACAACACGCACACACACTCATCTACCAGATCATTACATACAAAGCAGTATGTATACAAATTTAAATCAGACGACTGTGCAACAAAAACAACAATAGTGAATTAGTTAGTCATCAAACAACAACAACACAAACAATAATATAATCGAGTCCACGCTTAGGTTTGCCAGCCCCCTGTTGTGGCTTTTTAATATTATAAATTACAAAAAGGGGTACTATGAGCAAGAACAACGTACGCAGAGCTATATTACTAATGCAGTTAGTTGGAAGAATACGCTTAGTTAAATAAATGTATGCATGTGAGACGGTACAATTTTAATTCGTCAAAAAATAAATAAACTATGCCTACTTGGTCATCGAAGCTTTGTGTCTAACGGCAGTCGAGCGCAGCACTTAGTGGCGGGCGCATGTTGTTGCTGCCGCTACGAAACATTCGACTATCAGTCGGTTGAGTGAAATCGACGCGAATGAGTTAGAATAACGGTGTTTGCCACGAAAAGTGTCAATCAAATTTAGAAATATATAAAAAGGAATTTTTCGATTCAAAGATTGTTGTGGTTAAACTCGCGCGGACAACACATCGCTAGACTTGTGACGCACGCGTGTAAGCCCCCTCGAGTGGCGCGCGCGCACATTAACTCGAGGGGTGGCAACAGGCAATACAATACAAGTTAAATAAATAAGAACTTTTTGTGCAAAGAGAACAGTGAAATAGTTTCATTCGACGACGCGTGTTCGTCGATAATGAAATTTCTTTTTTTGGTTGTCTGCGCGATCGCTGCGCTACATACACACTATAACGGACATGCAGCGCAACTACGTCGCGTCTGGATGCAAGATCACTGCCATCACGGCATTTGCAGCGGCATTGACATCGGCCGCAATGACTATGTCATCCTGTCGCAGATGCCCATCGCCAAGCAGCTTATGCTTACCTTTCTCAACTCCAGCATTGCCAAAATACCGCATCTGATGTTCGACACCTTCCCGGATTTGCAGGTGCTGCGCATGGAAAATTGCTCAGTCGAAGTTTTCGAGAAGCCACAATTCGAAGGCGCCAGTAATTTGATGAGTCTCTTTCTGGGACACAATCTGCTGCGTGACATACCGAAAAATATATTTCTCGGCGCCGATAATCTGCACACGCTACACTTGAATCACAATCAGCTGCGCACGCTGCATAACAACAGCTTCCATGCGCTAAAAGAGCTGCAGGAAATGTCGCTGGCGGACAACCAGCTAGCACAGCTGCCACTTGGCGTCTTCGCGCCACTGCGCAAACTCTTAGACCTCAACTTGGGCGGCAATCGGTTAGCGGCGTTTCCACGCGGCATCTTCGATCGCAACCTCAACTTGACGCGCATCAATTTGTCGCGCAATCGGTTTGTAACATTTGAAACTGAGCTTTTCAAGCTACAGCCGCGTCTGAAACTCTTAGATCTCTCGGGCAATGAGCTGCAGGATCTTACGCTCAACTTTGCCGTGTTGGAGAGCGCGATTTGCAACGATTGCGACATGCGCAAACTCACCGTCTACGGTTATGTCCACGATTTAGAGTTGCGCAACAATTCGCTGCGCGAGCTGCCACACATACCGCATGCGGCCAACGTGAGCGGTCTGGATTTGGCGCACAACCCGCTCGGCACGTTGCAAGGCAACCCGTTGCGGCGCTTTACCGGCCTGCAGCGGCTCAACTTGAGCTCGATCGGCATGCATGATCTACCCGAGGATCTGTTTAAGAAGCAGTCGCAGCTCAAGCAGCTGGACATTTCTGGGAACTCGCTGTACAATATGAAATTTCCGCTTTTCAACGATTTAAAATCACTGCAGTACTTCTACTTCCAGCAAAATAACTGGAACTGTGATTTCCTGCAGTTGCTGATGAATTCGTTCGTGAAGAAGCGTGATATATCCTTCATGGAGGACACCACGGAACCGGAACTGGTCGATGATTATGTGGATGGTGTGGCCTGTTGGTATGAGAGCAACAAGGCGTCGAAGAAATGCTCTGGGGACGGTCTGTCGGAGGCCGCCTTGGAGCTGGCCATTGTGCGCAACGACATCAAATCCTTTACGGAGATCGTGGAGAAGAAGTTCATCAAGGTCTACCGTATGCTCGATGAGCTGAAGATGCGTTTGTAGCGTCGACACGTACAACGAGAGTGCCGAGAGGAAATCAACCGACAATTGACGATTTGGCTTGAACTATTATTATTCTTACTGGCTTACGTTATCACTTTAATCGCTTTAATGTTTATCTAATCGCATTTAAACCACAAGTAATACTCAAATTATCACATTATAAACGTATTTAATCATATTTAACCTCAAATTATATCGTTTAATCGTATTTAACCTCAAATTATTATATATTTAGTAGCATTACAAAAATGAAATATTTTAGATTTTACTAAGTAAGTGACAGAGAATTATGAATTAAGTTTATGTATTAACCAACAACAGTACACGATCGATGCAATAAACACCTTAGGTTTAAATCCGGGGGCGTTTTATTTACATATTACATTCCAATAATGGACTACAAAGGAGTGGTTTTGTATTCAATTACTTTGCAATTAATTCTCATATCTACATTATTATAAAGTACTTTTCCTGTGTAAATTTATGAAAAAATCTTGAAACACATGGAAGTAGTAAACACACATTAATCAAGTAATTTACAGGTTCGTCCTCTTCGATATTGTCGTACTTAGATTGGATATGAGGAAGGGAATCATATACTGAGATCTGTCTACAGATGATCTGAGTCTGATTTAGATTAATTTGCGATTTCCCACCTAACGAATTCATATTATATTCATTACAGCATAACGTGATTTATTTCACGTAGTCTCAACTGGGTTCGACAGAATAAACGTCTCTTCGTTGTTTCCAATAAAACTAAAAATACAATTGTACAGTGTTTTCCATCATCTTTCACGTCTATTAAACCAATTAAAAATTGTCGACAAATCCAATGAATCCTCAAATAAGAATTTTCAATTCGCATTTATCATAATAAAGCGTCACAAATGAGAGAAAGAGAAGATGAAAAACTTAGTCATGTAAAATTCTTTATGCACGTAAATTATTATCCAAGGAATTCGCATTTATGCAAATTAAACATTTCTGATAGCACATGAGGGCAACCGCACAATGCTTGCGTGACCGTCAAAGCGTCGCATTGTCATACGAAAGCGGTGTGCCCGGCACGGTTTTGTCATGGAGTGAGTGCCAGCTATTCCAGCGCTGTTAAACTTAAAAGTAGAAAACAAAACCAAAAATGTATGTATCTTCACTTACCCATTTGAAACGAAGCATACTTTTTGAACTGCAATAAAGATGG
Organism: Zeugodacus tau; assembly: GCA_031772095.1. Lineage (NCBI taxonomy): Eukaryota > Metazoa > Arthropoda > Insecta > Diptera > Tephritidae > Zeugodacus > Zeugodacus tau. The sequence goes on along the minus strand of CM062649.1, from coordinate 4,839,206 downwards.
GATTAAACGAAATTCAAAGCAGAATCGTTCAACAGGAGCTACTTTGGACTAAGTGGACATTTTAATGTTAAAGTCCTCTCTCGATGAACCAAAACCAAACTCTACAAGTCCCTTATCATCCCCGTTCTGCTTTATGGTGCAGAATCATGGACGATGTCAACATCCGATGAGACGACACTAGGTGTTTTCGAGAAGAAGGTTATGTGGAAGATTTATGGTCCTTTGAACATTGGAAAAAGCAAATACCGCAGATGATGGAACGATGACACGGGCATAGTTCAGCGAATAAAAAGACAGAGGCTACGATGGCTATGTCATGTTGTTCGAATGGACGAAAGCGCTTCTGCTTGGAAGGTGTTCGATGCAGTACCCGCTGGGAGAAGCAGAGGAACAGTAAGCCCTCTATTCCGTTGGAAAAACCAGGTAAAAAGGGACCTGGTTTCTATTGGTATTTCCAATCGACGCCAGACAGCAAAAAGGAGAGATGACTAGCGCGCTCAAATAGATCGCATAAGCGGTGCATACACCAAATATATGTATATATGTATATATAAATAATATCAGGTTGGCCAGACTGTCCCCATGCCAAATATTCTTTTAAAAGGGCAGAGGAAGAAGTAATATTTTAAAAAGTCAGTAAATGTTTTTGAAAGATCTTAAGATTTTATATTTAATATTTTTTCGTTTATTTAGGATAAAGAGTGAATTTATTGATTTGTTATTTTAATTTTATGGTTTATTCATCTAGGAAAGAGTGTATCTTTAATTTGTAAAACTATTTTAAATTAATTTTTTGCTTTTGGTTAAATAATTTTCTACCATAAACTTTATATCTCTCCCCTGGTCGTAGTATTTACTCTGGCCGTCGAAAAAGTAATAAAATATGTATTAACTAAATTGCTCTTAAGTGAAAAGACAAATAAAAGGGACAAAAATCATAATATAGAGGTTTCATGAAAAAATCCAAAGTTTTTCTTTGGCCGTTTCTCTATGCATTGAAACCTCTTATCGTAGAATCACCCATATAAAAACATATTTAGTATTTGTGTATGTATTATTATCCGCGTGAATGTTTGCGAATAAAGATTTATTTATGTTGCATTACACTGAGTCATTTAACTCGTAAGCCTCTAACCCCGCCTGCCTTTTCAATGCAAGAACTTTTGCTCAAGGGTTAATAAAACCAAAAAACTAAAGAGAAAATAAATAAATAAATAGAACGCGCTCACAAAACAACGCACTCAGCGCTTTTTCACTAACGCTGTGCTCGTAATCTACCAACAAAAAAAACTTTGCTCATATGCTCTTACGTACAACAACCATTTGTTGTATATCATTTTAATTTCATTAAAAGCTACTCCTGCGATTTTTTCGATCTTTTTCGTTGACGCTTAAATTTTATTTTCAAAATACCTGTTTTTGTTTCTATTGAAACTTGTCTGCTTGTGTGCTTGCTTGTATACCAAAGGCTCAAAACTCAATTAACAGAAAGCATACGGTTGCTTAGGATATAATAATACATACAGATATACAGTATTTCCACTTACAGTATACGATGTGGTTATCGAAATATTGGAACTGTCAGTTAGAATAAATTGGTATAGCTATATATAAGTCTATATATAATATATATATGTACTTTGTATATACATATATATTTGTAATATACACACACACACAAAATTTCGATAAGGAGAGAACAATATGGTCCGCTCTATAGTTATATGATCAATATAGTCGCATAAAGCAAATATGTAAATTGTATAGTATATGTAGCTTGTCATATATTGAGTTAGTATACATACATATACCTATGTTCATAGAATCATAAAATTTTACAGCTCAGCTTCACATATCTATAAACTTGTAGTCATATAGCAGTTGCGATTGTAGTCATAGGCATATAATCAGTTCAGTAATAAAGCTACATTGCATATATTAGCTAGTCATCTTGACGCACGACTAAATTCAATTTATATGATATACAATAGTTGTCGATGATGAATCAGATAATTATAGTTATAAATCATAGTCCAAGAACTAGTGCTGGCAACATAAAATTTCATCAGCTCGTCTGCATTGAGAATGCTGCGCGTCGATATTTAGGCATACAAATTAAAGCACTCAAACTCTTTATGTTACTTACAATGGAAAATTTATATTTTTTGCCTTTAACACTATATTTGATGTGCTCCTGTTGTTGTTGTTATTTACATGACTTGACTCACTGTCTATCAACTTAGTCGACATGCAGCAAAACGAAAATTGCAATAACAACAAAATTACTTATAATCCAGTATTTGCAAGCTGCTATTACAATTTACAGTTCAACATAACAGTAAAGTGCAAATGCAATTTTCATAAACAAAAAATAATGTGTGTGTGTGTGTATGTCATGCGAATGTATGGGTGTGTGGGTTTGTGCAGCTGTCTATGTTCGTGTAATTACAGGAATGTATTGTTTGTTGGAACTGGGCGACAGCTGACAGTCAGTAGTTGTTTGTTAAATACCAACAACAATTAACAGTTACAGTCATCTGCTTGCTACACCTTCCTACATCAGTCAGTTTTCCTATTTTCTGTCGTTACTTTCATCTTATATTTAAATTTCTCATATGATAATGAGAATATACATCCACAAATATTCACATGTATGGGTAGATGTGTGTGATGGGAAGATATCGTTATGGAACATAAGAGTGTTGGTATTGGATATGCGATGGCCCGCCACGCCCTCAAAATGGCGTTAACCGAAAATACATAAAATGCTCAAACCAACCGGTGAATAAAGCTATAAAAGTTAAATTTATTTCATACTAGGTAGGGAAACTTTTGGGTAGATGGGCGTGGGCCCCTAATAAGTTTTAAAAGTTTCTAATATTCGGTGACACCCCAACTTAGCACTTCCTTACTTCTTTAAATATTTAGGATTATTGCAAATATAAATGTGGTGGTAAGAGCTTTTGCCGTAAAAGCTATTGAAAATTTATTAATAATGGATATTTTATTATATTAAGTTTGTCACGAAGTTTGTAACACCCAGAACGAAGCGTCGGAGGTCCTATAAAGTATATATATAAATGATCAGTATGTTGAACTGAGTCGATTTAGCCATGTTAGGTCTGTCCGTCCGTCCGTCTGTCTGTATATATAGAAACTAGTCCTTCAGTTTTTAAGATATCGTTTTGAAATTTTGCAGATATTATTTTCCCTTCCAAAAGACGCTCATTTGTCGGAACTGATATCGGACCACTATATCATATAGCTGCCATACAAACTGAACAATCGGAATCAGGGGCTTGTATGGAAAACTTCCGCATTTTACTACATATCTTCACGAAATTTGGTGCGAGTTATTGCTTATTGCTTAATCTCCGAAAAAATTGTTCAGATCGGTTTACTATAGCATATAGCTGCCATACAAACTGAACGATCGGAATTAATGGCTTGTATGGCAAACTTCCGCATTTTACTACATATCTTCACGAAATTTGGTGTGAGCTATTGCTCATAGAAATAATTTAATCTCCGAAAAAATTGTTCAGATCGGTTCACTATAGCATATAGCTGCCATACAAACTGAACGATCGGAATCAAGGACTTGTATGGCAAACTTCCGCATTTTACTACATATCTTCACGAAATTTGGTGTGAGTTATTGCTCATAGAAATAATTTAATCTCCGAAAAAATTGTTCAGATCGGTTTACTATAGCATATAGCTGCCATACAAACTGAACCATCGGAATTAAGGGCTTGTTTTTTACTTACTTTTTCTTACGTCTTTAGATTTGCTTAAACACATAGTTACTAAAAGAAATGCACCTGAGAAGGGTATATTAGCTTCGGTACAGCCGGCAGATATAAAATAAGTGAACGACTTCTATATCAAAAGCACTACGCACAAATACATCCACATTTGTAAATGCAACGCGCTGTGTCGAAAACCCAACTGTTAACTGTTAACTCGGTCCATGCGACCGGCGGTAAATTAAAATCGGTGCAAATTTTGCTTGCCACAACATGTGGCCTGCTGCTGCCATGACAACGAACTTCATCATTTTGGCTGTTGCTGTGACAATAAATTTTGGCACTTTGGTAAGAGTCAAAAGCGATTACATGAAAACTTTTGCTGGCAAACAACAAAAGCAACAACACAATGTAATTTTTAATAAATGACGTGTACGTTGGTGTGTATTTACCGCAAAATCTCTTTTCGCCACATGTTATGAGCCAATATACGTATGTATGTTAATAACTGCAACTGACATGAATGTGGCAATTATGCTGCCACAATAAACTGCAACCCACACGCTTCCGTGGCTCACCCTGCGCTCAGAGTTTGTGCAGCGCTCGCTGTCAGCCACTGCTAGCTACAGGAACAGTTCTGGTGTGAAGAAACCACAAAATTTTGCAACATCAATGAAGATGGGTTCACGCGCCGCATATTTAAACGAAAAATACAATATTCTATGAATCCATAAAATACTGTATAAATATATAAGTATTTGTGCGTGCGTTTGTATATAGTTGGCTTGAATGCTCTGAGACAACTTCTAAAACAAATGCAATCTTAAATTGCCACTACCACATGCATAGTGTTGCAACTGCGCAAGTGTCGACTAAAAGCGACACTAATTCTATCAACTGCTTGCAACTTCAAACTAATAATGGCAGCAACTTGCTTGCCTTACATACTTTGTTCGCACTTCCGTGCTACACTTCCGGCATGTGGGTTTTCGCTGAAAATTCGCTGTGATTTTGTGAACGTTGGAGAGAATATATTGTTATATTGCATCAAATGCTTCATTGAATTGCATGCAGCAGATGTAAGTTGGTTTTATAGTTTCTTATTGCAACTCTGTGTGAACATGCCATCTTTTTTTCAATAATTAAATGATTAATAATTCAAACTATATTTTGACCAAGTTCTTATGTATTTTGGCAACTTTTTAGGTTGATTATTAATCGAATAAACATGTAGATATGTCCATATGATGTGAAACAAAATTATTTATATCTTTATATATTTATATCTTTTATATCGTGTGTTAGTCATTGAACTCCCCCTAAACGGCTGGACCGATTTTGATGAAATTTTTTGTGTGTATTCCAGGGGATTTGAAGATGGTTTATACGGAGAGAAAAATTACAAAAATTCCCTGAAAAAGTCTAAAATCCACACTTTTCTAATCTCCCATACAAAAAATGTTTAATCTATAAATATAAAAATGAATTGATGTTCGTTAGTCTCGCAAAAAGTCGAGAACGGCCAAACCGTTTATTCGTGAAAAATATAAAAAGAGAAAACAAAAAAATAATTTTTTGAAGGTTGTCATTGTTGCTTTGTTAAAATATTTTTGTTATTGTTCAATTGTATAAGGTTGTGTCGATAGCCCAAAACAATTTGTAACAAATAAGGAAAGGCTAAGTTCGGGTCCAACCGAACATTTTATACTCTCGCAATTTAATTTTATTAAGATAACACAAAATTTGACCTATATACTCGGCATAAAGTTCAATAGAAAATCATCATATATAGTATATGAGGGCTGATGTAATTCCAGAACCAATTTCACTAATTTTCACCACCAAGGTTAGTAGGCTAACAAACGGCACATTCGGCCTTGAAATTACTCCTAAATTGCAAATGAACGAAACACCAGTCGGCAAAATCGCCAAAAATAGCGCTATAACGAAGATTTTCCAAATATTCGAGAAGTCGCTGGAGGTCTTGCACAGGACTTTAAAAGATCTTGATTGTCAATGAACGTTTTTGGTGGGGCCAGGATTCTGTTAGCAGGTGATTTACGACAGACTCTTCCAATTATTCCTGGATCAACGGGCTAATCGCTTGCCTAAAATCGTTTAATTCGAGGCGACACATAGACAATCGCCAATTAACAACTAACATATGAGGATTTTTGCAACAATATCAAATTGTGATTATAGAAACAGTTGGAAATTGTAGGGTCGCAGTTGACACCTCGATGGATGAATAACATTTCCAACAGATTTCTGTCACTTCATTGACTCGAAAGAGAAGTTTTCCTGACATGAAACCTCAATATGATCACCACAAATGACTGATTGAATGACCTATGGTAATGGTAAAAAAACAATAATATCGATGATCTTAATGCGACAATTTAGAAATTCAGTCCAGGAGAGTTGACACAGCTACAAACCAGGATAACGTAGTCAATTATGCCAAACTATTTAAAATTGCCTGTACTATTACCACTCACTTTGCAATTAAAAGTAGTGTGAGTTGTCATCATGCTGCGTAACACAAATCAACCTCGAGTAATCAATTTCGTCGTCGAAGCCAAGATTGGACCAACGTAATTTAATGTATACCTTAGCCACAAAAACGTGTGGCCGGGTCTGCTAGTTTTTTTGTAAAACACAGCTTTACCAACAGCCCAAAGGGCGATACATTTTTATGGATAAATTGATTTTAACACTCTGTGCACATACTTTCCGTTAATTTAACTGCCAAATTTCGAGCACATCGAGCGAAAACAGTTGTCCGTCCCTTAATAGGCAAATAAGATTAACTGTAGTGCATGTTTGCCGCATTTATCGCACCGCACGTCATGCATACTAATTAAAATCCATTAAGATATTTTTGCGCCATAAGCAAAATCAGCGACATAAAAGTATTATGGTAATTGCACGCACACCACTGTGCGCCGAAGCATTAAAAACTGTAAATAGCATGCATGAACTCGCTCTGCCACGCATCTGCCACCAACAAAGCCGTTTTATGCAAGTCCATATGCGCTTTAGATAATGCAAATAGTGGGCATTGTTATGCATATATATAAGTATATGTAAATACACAGTGTTTATCTGCAGCCGCGCATGCATTGGCACGCGTGCACCACGGCGTATGAGTAATTATGATCGCGCGCGCACACCGCATGCAACAATTCAGTTAGTTGCGCAAACACGCCTATTACGCTAATGTTTAATTATGTGACCACAATTGCGCGTCCACGCCCAACTACCAACTCCCATCGTCAGCCTCAATCGAAATTGCGCTGAAGCGCCTGAAATTATGCCACGGCAAATGTGTGCTAACCAATACTTTTTTGTGCAAATATGAATTTATGTACAATGTTTTAATCGCATAGGCTATAATTTTATATTGCTCACAAACGCAGAAACACACGCACGCGCAAACACTAACAGACGAACACTTGCATACGCATGTGAGCACGTGCATTATTCATATTTTCTGATTTGTTTTAACGTTGACGGCGAAAATATAATTTTCAATTGGTTAATTTGCTGCGGTTGGCCGGCTTGTTTGTCGTCCTTTAATTCGTTATGGCGCTGAAATATATTTGCTAATTTATAAAATTAATTTCGGTGGCCAGAAGTGATATGTGCGCAATAAATACTGGAATATTTCATGCGGTATGCGTAGTCAAATTGGTTTTGGCGATGCATTTCGCTACAGTAAACAACTCACATACAGTAAAGATAAGATAATAATAATTTTTGTTAAAAATAAAATTTTATTACTTTCAACCAATGCAAATATGAATATATAAATCTCAAAAAGTAATAATATTTTTTTTCTTTCTCTTTTCAGGTAAATAATGTGCTTCTACATTGAAAAAGTTACACTTTTATTATTATATTCCATCTACGAAAAAACCAATAAGTTTGCTACCAACCAAAATTTATCGCTTCTGTCTTTGCATAAAGGAAAGTGTGTATAAAAGCATGTTTGCATTTACCACCGCCGTATATAACGAAGTCTTCTGCTTTTAATTGCCTAAAAGTGTTGTCTTCGACACATGCCAACCAATGGTCACGGCTCGGTTAGTGTGTGTCTGTGTGTGCGTGCCTAACTGCGTGCTTGCTTAGCAAACATGTGCTAGCAACGAGCAGAAAACATAGACAACAATCGTGGTGAGTATGAAAATAGGCAATAAATAAGTGCGCACATGTGCATAATTTCTGTAATTTCAAACCGAACAAAGGAAGCTAAAATTAACTTTGCCACAAGTGTCCAATACTCGTACAATGCAAAAGCTAGTCGTAAAAACAGGCAGATTCTCATAGCAGACCATTTTGCCTTATAAACTACATGAAATATGCATGTACATCCTTTTATTGTTTTTATGGACGAAGTAAATTACAACAGCCGTTATAAACGGATTAAATGACGGTGTTGCTTCTGTGACTTGGACTTTAGTTGCTTATTTTCTCTTAACTTGTATAGCTGTATTCAAAATTATTAAAAGACATTTAGTAATTTTCTAACACATATCACTAAAAGCGCAATTAAAATTGAGTTTGGCATGCCGAAAACATAGTTTGCATAACACTCGAGACATTATGTGTTCAAAGCCAGCGTTTTCACACCATAATCAGCGCTTAGTACTTGATAGTGAATATGGAACAGTTTGCAGCCAATATATGAATGTTTCAAACAATATTTTTTAAGAATTACTATATCATTGATTATTTTTTCGATACTCAGTTTTAGCACTTGTTTCATATATCTGAAACCCTCACTCAAAACCCAGGGCTCAATGTTATTTCCGAATTTACTTTTACTCAAACAATACTGGTCATGATACTCAATAATCAATATGTGGCACTCCACAAAACATTATTCCTTGTATACTACGTAGCACCCATCCAACAATATTAAAATACTGGTATTTTTAGATGTTAAAATTGAAATTTGACCTCAGCAAATGTAGTATAAATAAATTTTCTTAGACAATATCGACAATATAGACAGTATTCATATCTCAATTATCTCACTCAATTCGTTCCTAAACAAATTCATTAAGCTCAAAAATAATCAATGTAATATATAGGTACATTTAAGATTTTTATACTCTCGCAACAAATGTTGCTAAAGAGAGTATTATAGTTTTGTTCGCATAACGGTTGTTTGTAACACCCAAAACTAAACGAGTTAGATATAGGGTTATATATATCAAAGTGATCAGGGTGACGAGTAGATTTGAAATCCGGATGTCTGTCCGTCCATCCGTCTGTCCGTCTGTGCAAGCTGTAACTTGAGTAAAAATTAAGATATCTTGACGAAACTTGGCACAAATATTCCTTGGCACCATAAGAAGATCAAGTTCGAAAATGGGCAGAATCGGACCATTGCCACGCCCACAAAATGGCGAAAACCAAAAACACATAAAGTGTCATAATTAAGCCATAAATGAAGATATAAAAGTAAAATTTGGAATAAAGGATCGCACTAGGAGAAGGCATATTTGGATGTAATTTTTTTGGGGAAGTGGGCGTGGCCCCGCCCACAAATCGGTTGTTTGTATTTAACTCGCAAACTAATAAAGCTATATATATAAACTTTCTGCAGTCGGGTCTCTTACACACCCCACCACACACCATGAAAATAGTTGAAATCGGATAATAACCACGCCCACCTCCCATACAAAGGTTAGGTTGAAAATTACTAAAAGTGGGTTAACTAACTAACGAAAAACGTCAGAAACACTAAATTTTGCAGAAGAAATAGCAGAAGGGAGCTGTACTCAGATTTTTTTACAAAATGGAAAATGGGCGTGGCATCGCCCACTTATGGGTCAAAAACCATATCTCAGGAACTACTCGACCGATTCGAATGAAATTCGGTATATAATATTTTCTTGACACCCTGATAACACGGACAAAAAATGGGCGAAATCGGTTTACAACCACTACTACTTTCCTTATAACTCAATTTTGAAATCCATCTTATTCCTTCACTTTATAATGTAAACATAAGGAACCAATGAAGATAACGGAATAAAATTTTACACAATTAGTGCATATCATCTCTGGCTTCACTTTTGAAAAAATTGTCGAAAACGGACCATCACTTTTCAAGGCCCCAGATATCGAACAAATTGAACTCAGCGCCTAAGGATAAATTTTAACCGAAAATATGGGTAAATCTCTCAGATATCTCATTTTAATTCAGAGGAAATTGTTTTCTTCTAATAGTGTGTCTCTGTTCCAAAAATTATTAAAATCGGGTCATAACATTTCCATATAACTCATTGTCGGTTTTTCAAAAGTATCTTCTCCTCCCATATACCTAAGCTCCCATATACCTAATTATAGGTTTTTCAAAAATACGGTGAGCTTTATTCTGCATATATGTATTGGTTAAATTTCTTCAATAAATTGCGAGAGTATAAAATGTTCGGTTGCACCCGAACTTAGCCTTTCCTTACTTGTTAATAATTGACTTTATATATGATACTCTCCTCGTTCAATACTGAATTATAAAATTGTTCACTAACTTAAGATAAACGTTGTTTAAATGAAGTGGAGTTGGCAATGCGAAAATTAAGCCAATTAAGATAAACCATTTCCGCATTGAAATGAAACAAATGCTTTCATAGTTCCCTTAGAATGTCGAATTTTAGCGCTAGTAAACGTATCACCCTTACCCATCATTAATTTCATCTGTAAAGTGCAACACAATTTCATGAAAATACCACGAAATGCGTATTCACTTGCGTTATTCCACATAATACCGCTTTTATGACACTTAATCTCCACCCAACGGTCCACACGTCGTATGAGTAATATTTACAAATTTCCAAAAGCTGTGCCACAAACTCACTGACTAAGCAACAAATTGCGCGTCGTTGGCGCCATTGCCAAATGCAAATTCCTACACATTTTAGTATATATTTGTATATACACATTTAATAGTGTTGCGGCAGTGTCGCTTGAGAGAAGTTAGTTGCCTGCGAATGAAGTAGCGAGCGTGCAAGTGAGGAGCACATAATCCACTTTACAGTCAGTTTTAGCGAATTTCTTTTATGCACTCGCACACTCGATTGCACTGCGCGCACACATGTACGCATACACATAACACATATGTAAAGCTAAGATTTACCAGGAAAATTGTATTGCAAGTGCGAGGAACTTAGTAGCGTAAGTTCGTATGGCATTAGACGCTGAAGAGCAATTGCAGTGCGGATGCAGAGGAAGCTTGAAAGCTGTGATTTCCAGAAGATCCCCCTGTCTGTCTGTTGCCTACTTCCTAATGAAAAGCAACAATAAAGCAGTTAAAAGTAATCGGCGTGATTTTTTTTTGGTATTTTGGCTGCTGCGTACATCTGTATGCATATGTGTACAATATATACATATATTTAAGTATTCATATATGTAATTTTGTATGCATTTTAAGTGTGTTGAGATTTAGCAGTAGTCAGTACTGAGCTCTTGGTGACGAACAGGCACATGTTGTTGTGGTTGTCAGCTGAAATGCATACCATATTCTCACCACCTGTTTCGATTCTAGGCAGACTTCGTTGCTGGCATGTTTTTTTGGCTTCACGAAAATTGTTCTGCACAACCTCGAAAATAAATGTAGCAGTAGCAGCCTGCCAGATAGTCGCTAACTAGCGTGCTGCACTCAGAGATTGACGGGTTACTTGCGCCTTGTAGGAAGAATTTATGGAACATGTAATTATAAGAGATAATAAAAAAATTACGAATTTTATTCGGTGATTTGCTCTATTGAATTATTGTTGTATTCAAAAATTGACGCTCACCTTTCTTTAAGCTCACTGATTTAACACAGAAGTTCTCCTGTTCTATAGGAGATAATAAATGAGAAACTAAAATCACTCACGCGCTCATTTCGCACACATCTATTTTGCACTACCTTTGCAAGTTTCCCTTCGAGGTGCACGTGTCATCGCTGACACATCTACAAATTTGTACCAACACCATTCGCTCGCGTATTGCTTGTTCTTGCTCGCAGGCACCACACTTGCCACACACACCACCAACAAACGCTGAAACACGCGTTCAGTTAGGTTGGCGCTGGCGGTGCGTTAAGTTGGCAACAAACCGTTTTCGCGCGAAAACTTTAAACACAAATTGTTTATGTATGCGCAGCCATGCAGTAAGTCGACGCCAAAGCCAACAACAACAACAATGGCAACAAGGAGTGGTTGCAAACTGGAAGTCAACACACAACCGCCACACACAAAGCGCCCCGAAAATGTATGTCTTTGTGTGTGACAACAAAAAAAAAACAAGTAAGGAAAGGCTAAGTTCGGGTGCAACCGAACATTTTATACTCTCGCAATTTATTGAAGAAATTTAACCAATACATATATGCGGAATAAAGCTAACCGTATTTTTGAAAAACCTATAATTAGGTAAATGGGTGCTAGGAGAAGATACTTTTGAAAAACCTACAATGAGGTATATGGAAATGTTATGACCCGATTTTAATAATTTTTGGAACAGAGACACACTATTAGAAGAAAACAATTTCCTCTGAATTAAATTGAGAAATCTGAGAGATTTACCCATATTTTCGGTTAAAATTTATCCTTAGGCGCTGAGTTCAACATGTTCGATATCTGGGGCCTTGAAAAGTTATGGTCCGTTTTCGACAATTTTTTCACAAGTGAAGCCAGAGATGATATGCACTAATTGTGTAAAGTTTTATTCCGTTATCTTCATTGGTTCCTTATGTTTACATTATAAAGTGAAGGAATAAGATGGATTTCAAAATTGAGTTACATGGGAAGTTGTCGTGGTTGTGAACCGATTTCATCTATTTTCCACACGTGTCATTAGGGTGTCAAGAAAATATTATATACCGAATTTCATTCGAATCGATCGAGTAGTTCCTGAGATATGGTTTTTGACCCATAAGTGGGCGATGCCACGCCCATTTCCCATTTTGTAAAAAAATCCAAGTACAGCTCCCTTCTGCTATTTTTTCTGCAAAATTTAGTGTTTCTGACGTTTTTCGTTAGTTAGTTAACCCACTTTTAGTAATTTTCAACCTAACCTTTGTATGGGAGGTGGGCGTGGTTATTATCCGATTTCAACTATTTTCATGCTGTGTGGTGGGGTATGTAAGAGAACCGACTGCAGAAAGTTTGGTTTATATAACTTTATTAGTTTGCGAGTTAAATACAAATAACCGATTTGTGGGCGGGGCCACGCCCACTTCCCCAATCGTCACCCTGATCACTTTGGTATATATGACTCTATATCTAACTCTTTTAGTTTTAGGTGTTACAAACAACCGTTAGGCGAACAAAACTATAATACTCTCGTAGCAACTTTTGTTGCGAGAGTATAACAAGTAAATCGTTTCTAACACCCGTAAAACGTAATAGAAATTATTCGCCCCGCCGCATATCAACTAAACAACGCGTCGGCCGACCGACCGAAAAACGTGGCAACATGGGCAATAAATGCCACTGGCAACGGGACGCTACACTTGCAGTATCAGCTTTCCACTCACCAAAACGCAACTACAGTAAACGAAAAGCAACGAACGAACAACAAAAATCTGCTGAAATTGCACTCTAGCCAAAAGCAACAACAGTAATTGCAACACATGCGGCAAAACTCTTCGTTTTGTTGTACAACAGCAACTGATATGTTGCGCGTATATATTTGTGTGTGCAAGTTAAGTTCATTGCCGCATTTAGTTTTGATAACAGTTTCCAAATTAGTTAAAGCAACTAAATACGATTAACAAAAACAATTTGGAAAACTCAAACACCTCATACACATGCACAAGCACATCCTACTTATCGCAACCGTTCAGAATGTTGCTGCCTCACAAAGTCGGATTTCAGATGTTTCCAAAAATTCTGTTAACTAATTGATTTCAATAAAAATAATTAAATAATTATTTGTATTGATTTTATTTGATTTTGGAAATTCCCGTACATTTTTATACTCTCGCAACAAAGTTGCTAAAGAGAGTATTATAGTTTTGTTCACATAACGGTTGTTTGTGTCACCCAGAAATAAAATAGTTAGATATAGGGTTATACAGTTGAACTTCCATAACTCGAACTGCACTATCTCGAAGTTCTCCATAATTCGAACTATTGAATTGGCAATAGAAGTCAAAATGCATACAAATTACCTTCTGTAACTCGGAAGTCTCTCTATTTTTTGTGGATTATGGTGATTCGAGTTAGAGAAGTTCCACTGTATATATCAAAATTATCAGGATGACGAGTAGAGTTGAAATCCGGATGTCTGTCCGTCCGTTTGTCCGTGCAAGCGTAAGTAAAAATTGAGATATGTTAATGAAATTTGGTACACATATTCCTTGGCACCCTGAGAAGGTTGGTATTAATATATATAATACGTTGGTATTTGGGCGTAATCGGACCACTGACACGCCCACAAAATAGCGATAAAATTTGGTACAAAGGATCACACTAGGAAGGGGCATATTTGGATGTATTTTTTTTTGGGAAGTAGGTGTGGCCCCGCCCCCAAATAAGTTTTTTGTGCATATCTCACAAACCAATAAAGCTATATGAACCAAACTTTCTGCAGTTGTTTCCCTTACGAACCCCATCACACACCATTAAAATAGTTGAAATCGGATAATAACCACGCCCACCTCCCATACAAAGGTTATGTTGAAAATTACTAAAATTAAGCTAACTCACTAACGAAAAACGTCAGAAACACTAAATTTTACAGAAGAAATGGAAGTAAGAAGCTGCACTCAGATCTTTAAGAAAAAGGAAAATGGTCGTCGCGTCGCCCACTTATGGGTCAAAAACCATATTTCAGAAACTACTCGAACGATTTCAATGAAATTCGGTACATACTATTTTCTTGACACCCTGATAACACGTGTAGAAATCGGTTCACAACCACACCTACTTCCCATATAACTCAATTTTGTATTTCATCAGAGTACATCACTTTATAATATATGGTGTACCTTGGTGGTGAAAATGAGTGAAATTGGTTCAGGAATTACCTCTGCCCTCATATACTACGTACAATGATTTTCGTTATTCTATTGGACTTTATGTCAAATATACGGGTCAAATCGTGTGTTATCTTAAGAAAAATATAGCAATAAAATGCGAGAGTATAAAATGTTCGATTGCACCCTAACTTAGCCTTTCCTTACTTGTTTTATTTTATGTTTTTAACCAATTCTAATTCTAAAAAATAATTATTTGGTGCCTGGTCCAAACATGCACCTAACAACCAAAATTTCATTTTTTCAACGAAAACCATCAACCATTTTTTCGGATTTTCGGAAATTATTTCTTTTTCCATTGCAAAATTACAACAGTAATGGTAAAAGGAGAAGAAAATTTTCATTTTGTTTGCGTTTATTGCGCTGACTCTTTGACAAAAAGGATTCAATCGAATTGGTATACAACAAAATTTCTAAACATCTGATGCCGAATAGCAAGGCACACATATGCACAAACAAACGCAAACAGCTCTACCTCTGAGCTCTTGTACAGACTGCCTTAATTGTTTGTCTGCCAACCACCGAGCATTGAGCATTTTTAATTGCTTTTCGGGAGAATCCGATCCCATCAGTGCTGTTCGGCTCACTTAAGCAGAGCTTTTATCAGACAATCAGAATGTGTTTGTATTTGTATTTGCAACTATGTATATGTAGATGCTCGTGAGTGGATATACACAAGCGGACATTTGGCAGAACAACATTATTGCACCTGCTTGCATCTGTCGACGTCGGCAGAACATTTCCTATACAAGGTGAAATTGCAGGGACTCATAAATTCAAGAATATCTGTGTATGTGTATGCGTGAGTAAATGTGTATGTGCCAGTGGCAATATCCTGATATGCATATATACAGATATTCAATATCAGTAGATCGGACTTCAAAGACACGCTAGGGAATACACAGATACCAGTGGACATAACTTACAAGCGTGGAATGCGAGAAAATTGCGTGTGTGGTGGAAGGGGGTGTGAAGTTTAAGTATATTGCAATACACCTGTACCTCTCGTCAGCTCAAGGCTTTCAAACCATTCTATTTTGCTTAAAGTGTAATCACTTCACATCACTTAATAATGTCAACCGTTTACTCTGAAGTTGCCGTAGCAATTTTTAACTGAGAAACTCACACATACATACGTATATATAGATTCATATATGGTATTTTATCGTTACACACATATATGTAAAATATGTTTGCATTCTTGACAATTTCAAATAAACCGATGCATTCAATATTAAAAGAAACGGTAGTATTCGAATAACGAATAAGGTAGGCTTTAATTTAAATACAATCGAATATTAAAAACTCTCGCAATATGTAAAGAAATAAGAAATTTCATATGAGGACATATGAGTATAAGCATACATACATATTGATAGCTCGAATTTGATTGCAGAATTCACTCCACTAAATGCACTCACTTTAAGAATATACTACAACCTACCCACAAAAACTATTCGTAGTCAAAAGTTGCAAATAGCATAGCACTTACACTCATACATATGGCAATAAAAGAAAATATTTGTGGAATATACGCTCGTGTACAACACTCACTACAAACATCTGCAGATGCATCAACAAAGCGCAGCAATAACAAGACGACGGTTATGTATTAGAATATAACCTTGCTTGATCCCTACGTGCTGGACAAGCCCCGCCGTTGGCTGTCATCTGCAGCTGACATTTGTTTTGTAAGCGGTACTCTCAAACATTTTTTTTGTTTTGGTACCCTTAAATGTCTTTATGTTGCTTCTATGTTATACTCTCCCACATACCTTATATATCCTTATGCATCCTTAACAAATGGAATTTCAATAAAATGAAACTGCTACGTGTGGGAAAGGACGATATTCCTAATATTGTTTTGGGTTGTGGCTTAAATTGCTGGTTTTCCTTTTTATTAAAATTGTAATTTGTGTCGCTTTTATCGTTGTTGTTTTTGTAACATTTGGTCTGCTGTTCCAGTTGATGTTGGATTTATTGCATTAGATCAGTGAGAAGAAAATGCAAATTGAGTTTAAGGATAAACTTCATATGGGAATTTGGTAATAGTTCAATTTGTGTGTGTATTATGCGAGGATGGGACCATGTGTAGAAGTTCACGCAAGTGAGGAAAGTTTTTGATTGTCATTCACTTGGGAGTGGCCAGAAACGATTCTTCTCCACATGGTCCAAGCAGCTCACGACTTCCGGTTTTAGACCAAGTATCCTCTGGGTAGCCAACAGACATCCGTTTGAAGGCGAGCTAAAGTGAGAAGGCGAAGCCCGCTTATGCGGTTGTGCGTTGGGTTTGGGACCCACCACATAAAAACACCCCCCAATGAAAAATCTACGAAAGCCTCGGATGAGACACCCCCCTTTTGATGACGACCCCTGCAAACGTTTTAAGGATAATGATATAAGGGCATGCACCTGGAACGTCCGGACCCTTAATTGGGAAGGTGCCTCTGCCCAGCTGGTTGATGTCCTCATACGAATCAAGGCTGACATCACCGCCATCCAAGAAGTGCGATGGACGGGACAAGGACGGAAGAAGGTGGGTCCTTGTGACATCTACTACAGCGGCCATATAAAGGAGCGCAAATTTGGTGTTGGATTTGTGGTGGGAGAGAGACTCCGTCGCAGAGTCCTGGCATTCACCCCGGTGGATGAACGTCTTGCCACAATCCGCATCAAAGCGAGGTTCTTCAACATATCGCTGATTTGCGCCCACGCCCCAACGGAAGAGAAGGACGATGTGACCAAAGATGCTTACTATGAGCGCCTAGAACGCACCTATGAGCGCTGCCCCCGCCACGATGTAAAAGTCGTGCTTGGCGATTTTAACGCCAGGGTGGGTAAAGAAGGTGTCTTTGGCACAACAGTCGGAAAATTCAGCCTCCATGACGAAACATCGCCAAACGGCCTGAGGCTGATCGACTTCGCTGGGGCCCGAAATATGGTCGTCTGTAGTACCAGATTCCAGCATAAGAAAATACATCAAGCTACTTGGCTGTCTCCTGATCGAAACACGCGGAACCAAATCGATCACGTTGTGATAGACGGAAGACATGTCTCCTGTGTTTTAGACGTGCGTACGCTCCGAGGACCAAATATAGACTCGGACCATTATCTGGTCGCAGCGAAGATACGCACCCGCCTCTGTGCAGCAAAGAACGCCCGTCAACAAACACAAGGAAGGTTCGACGTCGAAAAGCTGCAATCGCAACAGACAGCCACGAAATACTCTACTCGACTTGCACTCCTGCTCTCTGAGAGCACTCATCAGCATCTCGGTATAAGGGAACTGTGGAACGGCATCTCAAACTCACTGCGTACCGCTGCAGCCGAAACAATTGGTTTTCGGCAACGACAAAAAACAAGCTGGTACGATGAGGAGTGCCGTCTCGCAGCGGAGAGAAAACAGACTGCCTACCTCGCAACGTTGCAAACGACCACAACACGTGCGGGATGGGATAGATACCGAGAGCTGAAGAGGGAAGCGAGACGCATCTGCAGACAAAAAAGAAAGAGGCCGAAATGCGTGAGTACGAAGAGCTTGAGAAGCTGGCAGACAGAGGGAATGCTCGAAAATTTTATGAAAAAATGAAGCGACTTAACGAAGGTTTCAAGACCGGAGCATCCTCATGTAGAGACCAAGGTGGTAATCTGGTAACCGATGTCCAGGGCATACTGGGATTATGGAGGGAACACTTCTCCGACCTGCTGAATGGCAGTGAGAGTACAACACCAGGAGATGGCGAACCCGATCCCCCAATCGATGACGATGGAACAGATGTTCCATTACCCGACCATGAAGAAATTCGAATAGCAATTACCCGCTTGAAGAACAACAAAGCAGCGGGGGCCGATAGATTACCGGCAGAACTATTCAAATACGGCGGCGAAGAACTGATAAGGTGCATGCATCAGCTTCTTTGCAAAATATGGTCGGAAGAAAGCATGCCTGACGATTGGAATCTCAGTGTGCTGTGCCCAATCCATAAAAAGGGAGATCCCACAATCTGCGCCAATTACCGTGGGATCAGCCTCCTAAATATCGCATACAAGGTTCTATCGAGCGTACTGTGTGAAAGACTAAAGCCCGCCGTCAACAAACTGATTGGACCTTATCAGTGTGGCTTTAGACCTGGAAAATCAACAACTGACCAGATATTCACCATGCGCCAAATCTTGGAGAAGACCCGTGAAAAGAGGATCGACACACACCACCTTTTTGTCGATTTTAAATACGGCTGTGTAAGTTGACGTTGAGCAACACCAAAAGCTCCGTCATGATTGGGAAGGACCTCTCCGAGCCGTTCGATACCAAACGAGGTTTCAGACAAGGTGACTCACTATCGTGCGACTTCTTTAACCTGATGCTGGAAAAAATTATAAGAGCTGCAGAGCTAAACAGAGAGGGTACCATCTTTTACAAGAGTGTACAGCTCCTGGCGTACGCCGATGATATTGATATCATCGGAAGCAACAACCGCGCCGTTTGTTCTGCTTTTTCCCGCATGGATAAGGAGGCGAAGCGAATGGGTCTGGAGGTGAATGAGGACAAGACGAAATATCTCCTGTCATCAAGCAAACAGTCGGCGCATTCGCGTCTTGGCTCCCACGTCACTGTTGACAGTCATAACTTCGAGGTCGTAGATAATTTCGTATACCTGGGAACCAGCATCAACAACACGAACAATGTCAGCCTCGAAATCCAGCGCAGAATAACTCTTGCCAACAGGTGCTACTTTGGACTGAGTAGGCAATTGAACAGTAAAGTCCTCTCTCGACGAACCAAAATCAAGCTCTACAAGTCGCTTATCATCCCCGTCCTAATCTACGGTGCAGAAGCTTGGACGATGTCAACATCAGATGAGACGACACTAGGAGTTTTCGAGAGGAAAATTTTGCGCAAGATTTATGGTCCTAAGAACATTGGCAACGGCGAATACCGCAGACGATGGAACGATGAGCTGTACGAGTTATACGACGACATTGACATAGTTCAGCGAATAAAAAGACAGCGGCTACGCTGGCTAGGTCATGTTGTCCGAATGGACGAAAACACTCCAGCCCTGAAAGTGTTCGATGCAGTACCCGCCGGAGGAAGCCGAGGAAGGGGAAGGCCTCCACTCCGTTGGAGGGACCAGGTGGAGAGCGACCTGGTTACACTTGGGATCTCCAACTGGCGCCGAACTGCGAAGGAGAGAGAGAGATGGCGCACTATCGTCGATTCGGCTATAACCGGCTAAACGGTTGCAACGCCAATCACATACATACATACATACATTATGCGAATTTACTGGTGTGCTTTATATGTTTATGTGGCCACCACTGTAAAAATATGTTTATAATTTTCTGATTAACCACAGCATTAATGCCACAACAGTTCAGTGAGTGCTTTTCAACAACTGTTAGAATTATTTGGGAGGAAACTCATTTTAAAATACATAATATGTAGCAATAAAATAAGGCAACTGCTTAATGTACGATTATTTATGTATGTACATATGTGTGTTGACAAATATATTTCGCCCGGCTACTCTAAATCATCGCTTACTCTGTTCGGTTTTGTCGGTAAGCTTACTTTCCTTTCTACTGGCACTAAATGCTTCACTATTTCTCTCTCTTACTTTGTCGGCATTATTGCCGGCTGTTATTGTTATTGTGGTAAAGCTTATTGCCTTTTTATGTTGTGTATTATTTTTCCTGCGCACATATGTGTGTTTGTGGTTCTCTGTCATCTTTTTTTTTTTTTTTGATAGGAACAGTGTTTGGCGCTGTGGCCACAAACATTCTCATTTACTCCGTTTAGCTATCCGCAAATGGAATAGACATTTACTTTCCATTTGGCTGAGCTTCTTTCATATTTTCCTTCTGCTGTTTATACCGGAAAAATATGGTTTTTCACATTTCATCTGAATTTCGCCATAGGAGAGACACACATATATCTTTATGGGTGGTGAAATACACACATCAACTGCATAGTTATGTAAATAAAATACAGTGGAACTTCTCTAACTCGAATCACCATAATCCCCAAAAGAACTTCGAGATATCGAAATTTTCATTAAAACACAAATTATTCAAAGACCTGTAAAATACAGATTTATCCAGATTTCGAGATATAGAAATTTTCATTAAAACATAAATTATTCAAAGACCTGTAAAATACAGATTTATCCACAGTTTTATTTATTTACTTCGCATAAAGTTTTATTTAAATACGTTAAGACATGTATTTTGTAATTCTGTTCGTTGCAGTTTACTATTGTTTAGCTTTTGACGTCTGTATACCATGCTTTTTTTTACATGATTTATGCAATCCATAAGTGTTATATCGATTTTTTTATTCGCTTATATATGATTTAAGGGGGGAGCGTGCTTTAGAGGATTCAAAAAATCTATGTTTTCAGGGATTTTTTTGGAAAGGAAAGAAATGTCTGATTGAAATGAAACTTTTAGGATTTATTCTTATATATTTGAAGAGTCTTCTCAAATTTTTTTATTATTATACATTAGATATTCTTCATGTTTGAGAAATTTTCGGAGGCTAATTCCTAGGTGAACCAAGAAAATTCAACAAAAAGTGAAAAATTCAACAATTTTTCGCAGATTAAAAAAAAGCATTTAAACAAAATCGTTTAAAAACCGGATTAATGTTAACTTTCTTAAGGTTCACCTAGAAGAAATTTAATTCCAAATATAATTTTTTTCCTATCTTGCCCGCCAATTTGATAAAATCATAAAAATTGAAATCCGAGAAATCGCGTGTTAAAGTTTTCGTTCACAAAAAATCGTAAATTTCTTGAACTTACCCTATTAATAAGCTAATCAGCGATTCCTGCTCCATATATCTGAAATTTTGGAGACATATTCTTGGATAGTTTAGGAAGTGATTTACGCAAAAAAAAAATCAATTTTTTTAAGCCTCTAAAGCAGGCTCCCCCTTTAAAGTGACTCCTTTAAAATTCTATCTCGATATTAAAATTTTTAATTTTGTATTATTGTAAGTTCGATTTATGGAAGGAAATTTGTAAGAAATTTGTTTTCTAAACGCTATTGTCAATTCAAGAGTTCGAGTTATAGAAGTTCGAGTTATGGAAGTTCCACTGTATGTATTTTAATCAATTTGAATTTTTTGATTTTATATATGATATTTTAGAGTTTATAGTTATTTTAGTCGAAATACGAGTCGTTATATAAATATTTATTACAGAAACAAATAAAACGCCATTCATTTAATTCCGAATTTTCCGAGTCAAAATTTTCACTTTATTATCTACACCCTACATCATTCATTTGCTTCATTTGCTTTCAAATTTTGGCTAATTATTATTTTTTTTTTCAACCGCTTTACATTTTGACTCGAGTTCATAAATTATTTTTCGTATATAATGTTAATAAATGTAAATATACATAAATACATACAAGCAGATTAATACCCGCGAGAGCATCTATGGTGTATGCGCAACTTTTTTAATTTCCTCGAATTTTTCGTTGTAAATAAATAAAAGCTTGCATAGTTTGAGTGACATTCACATGTGATGTGGCCAAAAGTATCACTGCCCCATATCTGCTGTATTATATTCATATTTACGCGTGTCAAAATCAACTCAAATGCAATTTCGAAATTTCACAAGCCATGGAATTCTAAACGAAAGAATTAAAAGTCATTAAATAGTTGATGTTTATAAAAATTTAATGAAGTACTCTAAAATAATTAAATTTTAAACTCGAACTGTATAGTATGTATTACCTACGTACATATCAATTGTGCAAAAATTATATTGCTCATACGCAGCGTATCACATTACTCATATGCTATGTATTGGCGGTTCATAAGAGCTACCCAAGCACACTATTTGCGGAAATGAATTGTTAGTGTTTTATTGCTTTTTGCGAAAATGATTTATTTAATTCTCTCTTTACGAGATTTATGTGCACCGCGGAAAATCCCCGACATTAACGCGCCATAATGATACCAGTGTGCAGCGTTTATATATGTATTTCGCATTAATATTTCAACAGCGAAGTGTGGCGATGCGCAAGTGCAAGTGAAAATTTAAAAGGAGATGACATGTGGAGCTTTGCTTAATATTTTAATAATGTGGCAGCTCATTTGGGGATATAAAATGAAATATATACAATGGGAAATCGTTTTATTTTATATTATGAAATGAGGTTTGCATTCATTCTTAGAAATGATCTTCTACGCAATCTAATGCTCATATAGTCCTTTTTTCCAGGCATCTCAGCGCCTCTTATTGCAATATTTTTTAATTGAATTATTATACTCTCGCAACAAATGTTGCTAAAGAGAGTATTATAGTTTTGTTCACATAACGGTTGTTTGTAACACCCAAAACTAAACGAGTTAGATATAGGGTTATATATACCAAAGTGATCAGGGTGAAGAGTGGAGTTCAAATCCGAATGTCTGTCTGTCCGTCCGTCCGTCCGTCTGTGCAAGCTGTAACTTGAGTAAAAATTAAGATATCTTGATGAAACTTGGCACACTTATTTCTTGGCACCATAGGAAGGTTGCTTTCGAAAATGAGCAAAATCGGACCACTGCCACGCCCACAAAATGGCGAAAACCGAAAACACATAAAGTGCCATAACTAAGCCATAAATAAAGCTATGGAAATAAAATTTGGTATGAAGGATCGCACTATGAAGGGGCATATTTGGATGTAATTTTTTTGGGGAAGTGGGCGTGGCCCCGCCCCCTACTAAGTTTTTTGTACATATCTCGCAAACTAATAGTGCTATATAAACCAAACTTTCTGCAGTCGTTTTTTTTAGCCACTTCCTAATACAGTCCAAAAATGAAAGAAATCGGATCATAACCACGCCCACCTCCCATACAAAAGTTAGGTTGAAAATTACTAAAAGTGGGTTAACTCACTAACGAAATACGTCAGAAACACTAAATTTCACGTAAGAAATGGCAGATGAAAACTGCACTCAGATTTTTTTACAAAATGGAAAATGGGCGTGGCGTCGCCCACTTATGGGTCAAAAACCATATCTCCGGAACTACTCGACCGATTTCAATGAAACTTGGTTTGTAATAGTTTCCTTACCTCCCAATAATATGTTGTGAAAATAGGCCAAATCGCTTCACAACTACGCCTACTTCCTATATACCAGAACTTAGAAGATGATCTGAATCGTTTACTTTACAATATATAAAGTAAGCACTAGTGAAGATATCGGTGCAAAACTTTGCACAAATACTGTATTTATAGTGTGGCAGCCCATTTCTAAAAATCGCCGAAATCGGACCATAGGTTTTCAAGGCCCCATATATCGCACATGAGGACCTCGGTGCTTCTAACCTAATATTATGGTTTCCAACTTCCAATGGACTTTATACAATATATATGACGAATATGTGGGTCAAATTGTGTATTATATAATATTAATTAAGTTAAATAAATAAATTGCGAGAGTATAAAATGTTCGGTTACACCCGAACTTAGCCCTTCCTTACTTGTTTCATATAAATTATTAAATTCAAAAGCACAATGTATTTGACAACGGTGAACTGGTTGAAAAGGGATGAAAAACAATTAAAAAATAATTAATATGCCTAAGTGTGTGTGTGTGTTAGTATTTTTGTTACAGGCCTCGCTGCTTGGCTAATTCACTGTGTCGAGCTGCTCTCTGTAATGTGTGTGTATGTGTAATTTTCACTCTTCACAGTTTATTTGAAATCACACACTATTAATTGTATCACATTGCCTTCTACAGCTTTACTTGTTGCAAATATTTCATTTAATTTAATTAAAATGGTAATCAAAAGGAAATTTGATCAGACTTTAATGAAGTAGCAACATATGAAACTTTGTTTGTAGCAATATGTCGGTCGGATTAAAATTATTGCTGCTTAACATATTGTGATGAATTTCAGAATTTGCTTTAAACAAGAGTAATTAATTCACCGGTTGCTGTATCATAGTACGCCTTGGTATAGAGCAATGAGCCAATTAGTAAATGGAATCGAGGAAACCAGCTACTGTATGGCTAATGCTTTCAGTAGAAACAATCGAGGCTTCAATTGCAGTTGAATACACCGGTAATTAAAGCCGTACTCCAATTGTAAGCAGCAAGGAGCAGATGCGAAAGACAACCAAGCAAGGAATACCAAATATCTGCATCTACTTGCATTTGTGTTCGTATTTACTATGACGCAATTATGTATTTGTGTGTATGGGTTCTAAGCATTCGTATTCAAATAATATTCGAAACTAATTTATATATATTTGCCTATGGCAGACAGAACATGATTTGGATGTGAAAGTGAGAGCGCAGCAAAAGGACTTATCACTTTTTTTTATATTCACTCCTAAATATAGGCAAAACTTTGAGACAAATTAATTGTTGACACCGACTAAAATAAGACTGGTCTACAAACTGAAAGCATAATTATTTTCCGAAATTCTCTTAAAATATAAGTAATAACATCAACTCAAAACCAAAAACCCAACCACTACCGACTATGGTCCATGCTCCTAATCAAATGCCGTCGAATGGCTACCCCCTCTTTACACTGATATAGTTCCACCCTAAACATAAAGAAGGTATGTGAAGCAAGTGCATGGTGTCCAGGGAGAACCAGCTAACAATTGTAAATAAATTTTATATAGTTTTCTGGCACAAACCAAAACCAAAGCAATGCATACGACAGCCTGCTCATTCATAGTAAGGACGTTTGCTCCAGGTAACGAAACTGAGCGTAAGTGTCTGTGGCAATACTCACAAAATACCTGTGTGTGTTTGCATGAGCTTTCACAGCATGCTTATTGGTGCGTACGTGCAGCAAATTCCCTGTAAATTATGTTGCCAGCAACAACAACAACAACCATTTAATACAACTGTATGAAAAGGATATACAAGCAGCTTACTTCTAAATATACGTGTATATGTGAATATGTGTTTAAAATACTATCCTATTAACGAGAGCCCCCGAGTAGCCTGCAAGTGTTTTTATGCGAGTCTAGAGCTTTCAAGTCCATGCAGGGAATTCAAATGCAACACGCTTTCAATACCAAAGAAAAAGCAAAATACATTTTTTACTCCACCAATAACGCCATGTTGGGAACCACCCATATTAGGACTAAATGTACATTTGTAAAATTAAACCAGAAAATTATCAAAACGTGGTCCCTATTTTCATGAATTATTTAGTAGAATATTGGAAGATGGCAACTCTATAGATTGCATAAAATTGAAATATTTGTCAAGTAAATTAGTTTGGATAATTTTTAAAATTATATATACTTATAAATATAAATTTAGCATCCTTAGTCAACTTCTCTATTTTCTGCAAGGCATTGGCTTGAAGCTGTAAGCATTAAAAAAAACTGATACAGTAAATAGTATAAGCGTGTAGGCGAACGGTTGATCACATGAGACTTTATCCCTGTGGCTCTCAGCAATTCTAGCAGCCCAACTTGACTGGCGAAATAGCACAATCCTTGAAAGTGGAGCTGTTGCTGCCGAAGATTCAGTTGCAAATTGCTGCTGGCAACAACAGCAATGTCTGTCAGGCAACCGGAGTAAACCTAATACAATGTAGTTGAAAGAGAAGAGGCATTAGGCAGTGACTTTGTGCACGTCTCAAATTGTTGATGCTCGGTATGGTACGCATATACAATCTCACAGCACTAAGCAACCAAACCAACCACGACTGAGGGTGCTCAAAGTAGTGTAAACCGACCTGTGCAGAGGCGTCAGAAGGCGTGGCAGCTCAGAGATAATACCTATATGATTACAATTTCAAGTGTAAATTCCTCACTTACTCTGTACTACGCCGCAAAGTATGCTCTATTATTTTGTAATACGATACAGCCTTAGATAGTGCATATTATGTATATGTATGTGTATAAAATATTTGTTGAGAGAAAAAGTAATTTGCAATTTTTCATTGTGTTGAATAAAATTTCGAATTCGAATTGCGCATGATTTCGATTGTATTGCCCAATTTCAAAAGCAAGCAACAATTTCATAGGCGTTAACAAAACGATTTGTATTTGCATAGTCTTTAGCTCTAAATGCCAAATTTGCAGTTGGAAACAATTTCGTGGCATTGTCTATTTTTAGGTGCCGCACTTATTTATTTCTTATACACGTGCATTTGTTTGAAGCCATTAGTTTGTATATACCACCGGTGGCAACAAAATGATTTTGTTTGAAAAACATTGCATATTTTCAGGCACATAAGGACTGACAATATTGGGCTAACTCATACACAAATATGTCTATATCTGCACCGAGTTGCATATTTTAAATGCCGCTGTGGTTTAGATCGCACAAGTGTTTTTGTCTTTTATCATTACGACAGATGCTCTTTGCATACGCAAATGTTTGTGGTTAGCTGCCAAAAAGTATGTAATGTGTATTGGTTTTTTAATTTAGCAAATATATGGTTTGTGCAAAAACGTATGCGTACAGTCTGCAACGATACTATGTATACCGACGGAAAGGAAGAATTCAATATTAAAAATTAAATTTCAATTTCTTCGTGTTATTTTTATTTAGATATATCTTATGTTGATAATACATATATACATTTGTTTCAATTGATTTCGTAAAGTTTTCCAACAATTGATAGTTAAAAAAACTCATTTTATTCCAAAAGCCATGTCATTAGTAATTGAACATTGCACACGTAGTTGGTGTTTGGAAGCATATTTCATGCACGGAGTAGCTCCTCACTCGTATATATTTTACTTCGTTGGGACTTTTTTTAAACATTTTGTTTAGTAAATTAAATTAAATTAAACGATTATGCAATTGTATATATTTTTCAATGTTTTTCTTTGCTTTCTTGCATATAAATTTGAGAATAATCTGGCAAGTAGATTTAGAGTACTTGCTAAGAATCATTGCCTGCTTTTAGGCGCATACGCCTATATGTTTCATTAATATAAGAGAAGCATGTGGAAAGAAGAAAGGAACATTGTTAAATAAAACGAGTATGGTATTATTGCAGGGGAAGAAACTTTTAACGATAGACGGTTATCCGTGATTGCGATTTTATGTAATTGTTTAAACCAGTTGATTTTCAACCATCTACCCATTCGTACTAAATTCGTTGTGCCATTGTAGCTAACTATTTGCATTTAGCACAATTTAAATGCCTTGAGAACCCTAAATCTCTGGAAGCGACTTTTCGGTCTCACCGCTGTGACGACAGCCGCATTTTTATTTAATAACAAGCGACCATCTGTGGCGATCTCTTGGCCTGGATGATATTCAAATGCTCAGCAGTAGTCAATATTTGTCGGTAACCTCCCTGTAGGGAGTTTACTTACAGTTTACGCTGCCCAGTGACGTAACCGCAAAGTGCTGTGAATTGTTTTTGGAATAGACAGACGCAGAAGAAACAGACTAAATCAGTACTACAAACTGATGTTATAAGGTTTATGTGCGTGTGTCTCAGATGCCTGTATTCCCGGAAAACTAACATTTATGCTTTCAGCTCATTCATACATTTACTCCCTGGAGGATTTCATTTACGTCAATCACTCACTGACTGTCTCCATGCCTCTTACGTTTTTCCTCCACTCCCTCAGTGTCTTTTTATTCACAGTAGAAGGAGGATGGAGCCATATGTAGAAGTTCACGTAAGTGAGGAAAGTTTCTGACTGCCATTCACTTGGGAGTGGCCAGGAACGATTCTTTTACATGTGGCTCAAGCAGCTCACAACTTCCGGTCTTAGACCAAGTATCCTCTGGGTAGCCAACAGACATCCGTCTGGAAGCGAGCTAAAGTGAGAAGGCGAATCCCGCTTATGCGGTTGTGCGTTGGGCTTGGGACCCACCACATAAAAACGAATAACCAGTGAATAAGAAACACAGGCCTCGGATGAGAAACCCCCCTTTTGATGACGACCACGGCAAACGTATAAAGGACTATGATTTAAGGGCATGCACCTGGAATGTCCGGACCCTTAATTGGGAAGGTGCCTCTGCCCAGTTGGTTGATGTCCTCGTAAGAGTAAAGGCTGACATCACCGCAATCCAAGAAATGCGATGGACGGGACAAGGACGGAAGAAGGTGGGTCCTTGTGACATCTACTACAGCGGCCATATAAAGGAGCGCAAATTCGGTGTGGGATTCGTGGTGGGAGAGAGACTCCGTCGTCGAGTCCTGGCATTCACTCCGGTGGATGAACGTCTAGCCACAATCCGCATCAAAGCGAGGTTCTTCAACATATCGCTGATTTGCGCCCACGCCCCGACGGAAGAGAAGGACGAAGTGATCAAAGATACCTTCTATGAGCGCCTAGAACGTACCTATGAGCGCTGCCCCCGCCACGATGTCAAAATCGTGCTTGGCGATTTCAACGCTAGGGTGGGTAAAGAAGGTGTCTTTGGCACAACAGTCGGAAAATTCAGCCTTCATGACGAAACATCACCAAACGGTCTGAGGCTGATCGACTTCGCCGGGGCCCGAAATATGGTCATCTGTAGTACTAGATTCCAGCATAAGAAAATCCATCAAGCTACATGGCTGTCCCCGGATCGAATCACTCGCAACCAGATCGATCATGTTGTGATAGATGGACGACATGTCTCCAGTGTTTTTGATGTGCGTACGCTTCGTGGTCCCAACATCGACTCGGACCACTATCTTGTAGCAGCTAAGATACGCACCCGCCTCTGTGTAGAAAAGCGCACACGTCAACAAACACAAGGAAGGTTCGACATCGGGAAGCTGCAATCACAACCGACAGCCGAACGATTTTCTACTCGACTTGCACTCCTGCTCTCTGAGAGCACTCATCAGCATCTTGGTATAAGGGAGCTGTGGGACGGCATATCAAACTCCTTACGTACAGCTGCAACCGAAACCATTGGCTTTCGGAAAAGCCCAAAAAACAGCTGGTATGATGAGGATTGTCGTCTCGCAGTGGAGAGAAAACAGACTGCCTACCTCGCAATGTTGCGATCGACCGCAACACGAGCGGGATGGGAAAGATACCGAGAGCTGAAGAGGGAAGCGAGACGCATTTGCAGAAAAAGAAAGAAAGAGGCCGAAATGCGTGAGTATGACGAGCTTGACAAGCTGGCCGACAGGGGTAATGCTCGAAAATTTTACGAAAAGATCCGGCGACTAACTGAAGGTTTCAAGACCGGAGCACACTCCTGTAGGACCCCAGCGGTGATCTAGTGGTTGATGACCAGAGTATACTGTGTTTGTGGAGGGAACACTTCTCCAGCCTGCTGAATGGCAGTGAAAGTACAACACCAGGAGATGGCGAACCCGATTCCCCAATCGACGACGATGGAACAGATGTTCCATTGCCCGACCGTGAAGAAATTAGAATAGCAATTACCCGCTTGAAGAACAACAAGGCGGCGGGGGCCGATGGATTGCCGGCCGAGCTATTCAAATACGGCGGCGAAGAGCTGATAAGGTGCATGCATCAGCTTCTTTGCGAAATATGGTCGGAAGAAAGCATGCCCGACGATTGGAATCTCAGTGTACTCTGCCCAATCCACAAAAAGGGAGACCCCACAATCTGCGCCAACTATCGTGGGATAAGCCTCCTTAACATCGCTTATAAGGTTCTATCGAGCGTACTGTGTGAAAGACTAAAGCCCACCGTCAACAAACTGATTGGACCTTATCAGTGTGGTTTTAGACCTGGAAAATCAACAACTGACCAGATATTCACCATGCGCCAAATCTTGGAGAAAACCCGTGAAAAAAGGATCGACACACACCATCTATTTGTCGACTTTAAAGCTGCTTTCGACAGCACGAAAAGGAGCTGCCTTTATGCCGCGATGTCTGAATTTGGTATCCCCGCAAAACTAATACGGCTGTGTAAGTTGACGTTGAGCAACACCAAAAGCTCTGTCAGGATCGGGAAGGACCTCTCCGAGCCGTTCGATACCAAACGAGGTTTCAGACAAGGTGACTCACTATCGTGCGACTTCTTTAACCTGATGCTGGAATTATAAGAGCTGCAGAGCTAAACAGAGAGGGTACCATCTTTTACAAGAGTGTACAGCTCCTGGCGTACGCCGATGATATTGATATCATCGGAAGCAACAACCGCGCCGTTTGTTCTGCTTTTTCCCGCATGGATAAGGAGGCGAAGCGAATGGGTCTGGAGGTGAATGAGGACAAGACGAAATATCTCCTGTCATCAAGCAAACAGTCGGCGCATTCGCGTCTTGGCTCCCACGTCACTGTTGACAGTCATAACTTCGAGGTCGTAGATAATTTCGTATACCTGGGAACCAGCATCAACAACACGAACAATGTCAGCCTCGAAATCCAGCGCAGAATAACTCTTGCCAACAGGTGCTACTTTGGACTGAGTAGGCAATTGAACAGTAAAGTCCTCTCTCGACGAACCAAAATCAAGCTCTACAAGTCGCTTATCATTCCCGTCCTGCTTTACGGTGCAGAAGCGTGGACGATGTCAACATCCGATGAGACGGCACTAGGAGTTTTCGAGAGAAAGGTTTTGCGGAAGATTTACGGTCCCTTAAACATTGGCAACGGCGAATACCGCAGAAGATGGAATGATGAGCTGTATGTGTTGTTCGACGACATAGACATAGTCCAGCGAATAAAAAGACAGCGGCTTCGCTGGCTGGGTCATGTTGTTCGAATGGATGAAAGTGCCCCAGCTCTGAAAGTTTTCGATGCAGTACCCGCTGGTGGAAGCCGAGGAAGAGGGAGACCTCCACTCCGGTGGAAGGACCAGGTGGAGAAGGACCTGTCTTCACTTGGTATTACCAATTGGCGCCAAACCGCCAAAAGGAGAGATGCGTGGCGTACTGTTGTGGACTCGGCTATAACCGCGTAAGCGGTTTCTACGCCAGTTAAGAAGAAGAAGAAGGCCTCTTTATTACCATTTCAAGCGCTGTTCATTCATTACTGCTTGTTAGCCCACTTTGGCTGAGAATAAAAGAAACAAAAAACTAAAATTTGTACAAATTCAAAAAGAAAAAACAAAAGTTAGAACGCAAATGGCATTCGGGTCTATTTTATAAACCGAAAAAAAACAATATTTGCTTACTTTGCTTGCTTGCTGACCACTTGCAGTTACATTAAAAATGCTCCAAATAAAGATAGCAATGTCCCTTTGCTAACACACACATCGCGAACAACACTTAAAGCAGCAAGAAAAATGGAAGTAGGTAAACAATTTAAGCTCCACAAGGGTCTGCTGAGACTAGTATTTGGGGTATTGGGGCTGTGCTGGCGTTTACACAGCTGCTAAATGGAATTGAAGTTGTACGAAATCCCCGCTTACCTCGTGCCAAATGCGTGGTTGGGGGCCAGAGTATGTCTACAACGTTATCACCACCAACGATCCCAACGGAAGCATAAGTTGTCATATGCTCTTGAACCACTCTACCGGCGTGTGTGTATGTATGGTTGTTGTGGAAATAGAGAAATAAGGAAATTGTGAAATTTATTAGTCCTCCGGGTATTTATGTTGCCATAGAAGAAAATATTAATGAAATTGACAGCAACGTGTGGCGGAGATGAGGTGCCAGGAGAGACGCTTAAATAATATGCTTTTATATGTGTGCGTGCTCAAACATCATAATGTGTCTGTGACTGTCTAAATATGGTTTGTGCACGTATGCACGCAGTGTGCAACAGTAGTATGTATACCGACAGAAAGGAAGAATTCAGTATTAAAAATTAAATTTCAATTTCTTCGTGTTATTCTTATTTAGCTATTTCTTATGTTATTATTTGTTTAAATTTAATATCTTAGAGTTTACCTATCATGTTGCCAAAAAAAGTAATTTTCCAATGCACACGTAGTTGGTGTTTGGAAGCATATTTCATGCACGGAGTAGCTCCTCACGCGCCAAATACACTTTTGAAATCCGAAATATTATTTCTTTGAGCAATATCAACTCTAATCTCAAAATCTACAAAACCAATTTAGCCCGTATATTTTGAAATCGCTGCATGATCTACACTACATAGTTGTATTGCACACTGTAGGTGTCATAAGTGGAAAGTGTATATTTGGTTTGCTAGTTTCCCTTTTGGTAGCACAACATCCTCTCGGCCAATTTGTGTTTTTGAATTTATGTGCGCCCTTCTACTGCAAATAATCAAACGCTTTTTAGGTGATCAATTCACTCGGCTGTTGAAAGTAAAATGGATAAGTGTATGAGGGTATGAATGGATGTGTGTGTTCACTGGGTTATGTTCAGAGTTTGTGTTCTGTCGGAAATTAAGAGATGCCAAGTATTTCCTGCTTATATTGGTGTGATGGAGGTAAATTTTGACATAACGGCGAAATGTTAACATACTTGTTTGTGTATACGAGTACATATGTACATGCATAGACACATCATCTTCAGATTGTTTTTGGCTGTAGTGTATAGCTTCGAATAAACGCTCTTGTAAGCTTAATATTCATTTATGTATTAATATTCATTTATGCGTATATTATATAATAAAACTGAGTAATTTGCATAGAATATTAATAAATTGAAATTGCAACAAGTGGAATTTTGAAAATTGATATACATCTGAGCATGAATTATTGCTTTTGTTGATATTAATTGAATGTGTTGCAACTGTTATCAATATATCAGCTTATAAATATTAAACGAAGTGAGAAAACTATAGAAATATGAGGGAATAGTACATTTATAATGAATATATATAAAATTTGAAATATATTTCTGATATTTTCTGCATATTGCAATCTGACAATTTGATATAAATTGAAATATAGAAATGTAAAAGAAACAAAAAAATGCACAAATTAGAAATAAATTAGATGCTAAAATATAAATGATGCCAAACACTAGGGAGTATCATATACGTCCATAACAGGCAAACACACCCACACAAAGGCACGTTCGTGAGCATGCATAAAAATTTACAGTAAGAATATAATTGTTACAAATGGTTTAAACCCCGTGCTAACAATATTGAAAAGTACCGTGGAAAAATGCAATAAAGCCAGTGCAGACCACGAAGACACCCACATATTTGCACACACAAATGGAAAGTGATGCGCACAGACTCAGTCTATTGTTGCTGCAACCGAATTGCGCTCGCACGTTTTGCGGCTTACGTAAGCTTAAAGAGCTTGCGCGCTAACAGGCTCCCCTATATTTTATTATTTTTTATGCGCCCGCCACAGCTATAAATATACGTACGTATGTATTTCTACCATTGCGTTACTCGGCACTCCGTTGTGGCAGCCTTAACGTGTGTCAGTTTACTGCAAATTGCATTCCTTCTCACTCGCTTGGGTCT
This sequence comes from Zeugodacus tau, assembly GCA_031772095.1. Lineage (NCBI taxonomy): Eukaryota > Metazoa > Arthropoda > Insecta > Diptera > Tephritidae > Zeugodacus > Zeugodacus tau. Next base: position 4,805,164 of record CM062649.1, on the reverse strand, counting down.
CCTTTTTGTGGGGAAAAAAGAAAAGAATAACGAAGCTTTAGTTAGCGAAATATTTTCGTTTATTTTTGTTGCATTAAGTGCGGTATATTCTGTGTGCAAAACACACTGGTTTGCTATTCATTTTTTTTCATAAGACACCGTCGCTGTAGGTTATATTCAATGTGATATTGTTTTTAAATTGGCGTAGCATACTTTTTGGCTTGATATGCAATTTATAGTTAGTTACCTCACTCTTGTTAAAACAACTGTTTGTATAAATATTGAAAATCGTGTACACTTTCAAAATATCAAAAGCAACTGATGCATTTTTTCTTTTGTCAAGGAACACTTTCGATTTATCCACAAATATTATTACATATTTTCATCCAGATAATAATGTTTGGACTCATACATAACACCATTCGTAAAGTTTTAGAATTTAAAAATTTAGATATATTTATGGAGCTCGGTACAGTATTTACACACATTTTTTTGCATCAAAAGTATTTACACACTGCGATTTAGCCTTTATCCTTGGATTTGGTTTGAACAAGAGTAGTAATTGGATTCTATTGCATTCATAAGAACCTAACTCAGCCTTAAAATATAAAAATTGGTAAATAAAATGCCGAAAACAAAGGAATTATCGATTATAACTAGATCGGAGACTGTTACTAAGTTTAAGACTGTGGTTTCGGCTTCGGAGTTAGTTAAAATTTATAGAATTTGATGGAATACTGCTTATAATATTGTTGAAAAAAAGGACACGAAATATTGCAAGGGCAATTTAAAGATAACTGAGCGGAAACCTGTGATAACTCAAAGAGAATGCAGAAGATTAGTAGGAACTGTCGTACAAAATTCCGCAATTAAACCAAATACCGAATATGAGAACCTCCATGCCCATAGCTAACTTTTTACCGAAAATATCGAGAAGTCTTCGATATATCTTAATAAAATCCAGAAGGCATCTGTTCCTGCTAATATTTATAAATATTTTCAAATTTCCAATTGGCTTTATTTCTTATATATCGGTCAATATGTAAGCAAAATTATGTTATCGTTTAATCGACCTTCTAACCATATATAACAATATTCGTCATTCTAGTGGACTTTATGCCGAATATTTTGATAAATTTCTGAGTTATTTTATTGAATTTTGGTGGCAGCATGTTCTCGAGAATAGACCTTCCCTTAGCCCCTATATATATCTGGTTGACTTTCCCTTTAAATACCAGAGCAGCTGTTATTTTAAAGACAGACAGACAGAATTTACCACTCCTGTGAGCCTTGCAAATTGCGGGAGTATAAAATGTTTGGTTACACCCGAACTTAACCCTTCAGTCCAATGTTATCCACTCAATTTATATCGCAATTTTCACGAATTCAATTTAGCTCAGCGCATACAAAAACAAAGTGCCGCTCTTGTGCTCTCGTGAACAGACAAACTTTTACAATTTCGCGCAGATTTTTAATCAAAACTGCAAGCTTACAAGGAGATAATCAGAAATTCCATGATATTGCACCATATCCACAAATCAAATTCAGGTTATTTATCAGCTTGCAACACACTCACACGCATACAACGGCAACCGGCTGCCAGCAACGTACACGCAAATCAACGAGCAACACAGAATAACAAGCTGTTGGAAAGTGAAGAGTTATGCTCTCGCTATTGACTACAGCTGTTGCAAATGCAAAAATTTGCGAAAAATTGCAGCTCGTCAATTTTTTGATTGCACACCAGCCAGCAGCGGACGGAAGTTGTTCATTCACTTTGTGCATTTGTTGTTGGCTGCTTGGCCCTTGATTAGTTGCTGCAAGTGCTACAAATCGGTACATGACTGAACATTTGTTGCAAATGCGAGTACATCGCTGGCATATTGCTTTCTTGCAGCAACTGTTGTGTTGCTGGTGTCTGAGCCAAAGGGACCGCGCACGGGTGATTGACATGTTGGTCAAGGGGCGATTGCTTTTCGTAGCACATTGAATTCTACTAGCCAAACAGAGCATGAACACTTTCGCATGCAACAGATTGAATATGTAGTCATTGTACGGTCTACTCTCTCTGCAGTATTGTTTGGTCAATATTCACCTTTGGATTTATCAATGAATCTTTGTACACTTATACACAACAATTTGCCTGTTTTTGCGTATTTATTCAAATAATCTTCAGCATTCTTATATTGTATGGTAGCTTTGCATTTCTTTATCCACATTTCTGCTCTATTTCATCTGACCTCTTTCGTTACTTCGGTGGCTTCTTAATATATCATACCACCTTTACCATTTCTTTCGCAATTTACTTTGGTTGTAGAGTAAAATCTTAAATATTTGAGTATCTACAATATAATACACATCAAAAGTCAAAAAGTGAAGGTCATAGATATTTTTTTATTTATTTAAAAAAATTTATGGAAGCATGCATCAATTCATCTTCCATATATGTTGCACAACTTCAAATTTAATATGTAGTTGGAAAATATTTTCATCTGTGGTTTGGCTTTCAATTATAGCCAGTGGGCATTTCCTTCATATTTGCTTGAATTTCATATTTTATTTTCGAGAATATTTAAGTACATTTTGCTTGCAAAACTGATAAATTACATATATTCAAATTTTCGTTTGCCACCAATTATCCACACACCATCGAATCCACTTTATTCAAATAGTAAAGGATTTTTGTATTGTATTTATTTAAAGGAAATACAATTATCAATAATTATACTAGCTATAAATTATAACAATGCCTTCGGCTGTAAGAGAAATTTTATTTCATAATTAGCCAACACGATAAGGCTATGTGCACAGTGTAGGAGTGTATCAGAAAAATCATGATATCAAGCGAGCAGCGAATAAATCATATGATTTACTGATTATTTTTGAAGCTCCCGCTTGTTTATATTGTTTTTAGCGATCTTTTCTACGGGATTATTTCCTACGCCTAAGAGGTATTTTGTTTTCATAATATGCAGGCTTCTCTACATAACTTTTTAATGGACTTAAATGAAATTTTCTTAAAAGCCGTCGGCAACTTTTAAATTTCGCCGCCATAGGCAAGAATACGATACGAAGAATATTATACGAAGCGTGACTACTTACTTTTTTTGTTAACACCTCATATCACTATGTGTAAAGCCTTAGTACTGATTCGTGGAACAGCACGACACAGATGTGCAACGAGTTAAATGTCACAAGCACTCCATGTTTACGCTTCATTTAATATGAAAATTAAGTTGCATAATTACGCAGCTGTCCGCAGAAAATCACAAAATAATCAACGGCCAGCAACAGGTGCCAGCGACATGCAGCATACAAATTCAATAGGATTTTTTTATAGCCTACTTCACCTTTTATCTATGTTTTCCTGTTTCCTACCATTCTTTATAATTTGATATTATTTTTCCTTCTTCCTCTATTTCCCCGTTTTTATATCATCAATGCGTTGCTTTCACACAATGTCACTGTGACAACGACACTCACTCCTGATGCGCTGCAAATGTTGTGGCAACCAACAGTGGCGCCACAGATATCTTAATGCGCTGTGCGCCGAAAGAAAATGCTGAATGAATTTAATTATGAGAAACACGCTGGAAAGCGGAAAAAAAGAAGCACACAAAGAAACGAATCTTCATGAAAATGCAAAATAAAACAAGTAAGGAAGGGCTAAGTTCGGGTGTAACCGAACATTTTATACTCTCGCAATTTATTTATTTAACTTAATTAATATTATATAATACACAATTTGACCCACATATTCGTCATATATATTGTATAAAGTCCATTGGAAGTTGGAAACCCTAATATTAGGTTAGAAGCACCGAGGTCCTCATGTTCAATATATGGGGCCTTGAAAACCTATGGTCCGATTTCGGCGATTTTTAGAAATGGGCTGCCACACTATAAATACAGTATTTGTGCAAAGTTTTGCACCGATATCTTCACTTTATTCTAAAGTAAACGATTCAGATCATCTTCTAAGTTCTGGTATATAGGAAGTAGGCGTGGTTGTGAAGCGATTTGGCCAATTTTCACAACATATTATTGGGAGGTAAGGAAACTATTACAAACCAAGTTTCATTGAAATCTGTGGAGTAGTTCCTGAGATATGGTTTTTGTCCCATAAGTGGCCGACGCCACGCCCATTTTCCATTTTGTAAAAAAATCTGAGTGCAGCTTTCATCTGCCATTTCTTATGTGAAATTTAGTGTTTCTGACGTTTTTCGTTAGTGAGTTAACCCACTTTTAGTAATTTTCAACCTAACTTTTGTATGGGAGGTGGGCGTGGTTGTGATCCGATTTCTTTCATTTTTGGACTGTATTGGGAAGTGGCTAAAAAAAACGACTGCAGTAAGTTTGGTTTATATAGCCCTATTAGGTTGCGAGATATGTACAAAAAACTTAGTAGGGGGCGGGGCCACGCCCACTTCCCCAAAAAAATTACATCCACATATGCCCCTTCATAGTGCGATCCTTCATACCAAATTTTATTTCCATAGCTTAATTTATGGCTTAGTTATGGCACTTTATGTGTTTTCGGTTTTCGCCATTTTGTGTGCGTGGCAGTGGTCCGATTTTGCTCATTTTCGAAAGCAACCTTCCTATGGTGCTAAGAAATATGTGTTCCAAGTTTCATCAAGATATCTCAATTTTTACTCAAGTTACAGCTTGCACAGACGGACGGACGGACGGACGGACAGACAGACATTCGGATTTGAACTCCACTCTTCACCCTGATCACTTTGGTATATATAACCCTATATCTAACTCGTTTAGTTTTGGGTGTTACAAACAACCGTTACGTGAACAAAACTATAATACTCTCTTTAGCAACATTTGTTGCGAGAGTATAAAAATTTTGGTGATGAGAAAAGATATGCTAGGAAATTAGCAGCAAAGTACACGGCTGCTTGCTAAGCAATTGAGTGAAGTTGTTAATAGCGAATGGAAAGGAGAGAGGTTGGTGAAATTGTTGTTGCAAGCAGACTAAATGGTTGCTGACTGTCTCAGCAATAAGCGCAGATGTGTCTTCTAAATGCTGCCAACTCTATTCAAAGCAGAAATTGTGTATACAACAACTAATTGGTGTTCAGTGTGCAATGTCATTACCGTAATTATATACCCAGATACATAAATATGTATGTACATAGTTATAAGACTAAAGATCGACTTTCTTATTCAGTAAAACTGAATATCAGCAATCCCCCACGATTCGAACAAAAATATTTTGCTAATAACACACAAGCGTTTGTTAAGGCAGTAGTCTGCTTTACAGGCTTCAAAAAATCGATTTTTTTGTTTTGTTTTAAATCTCTTCCAAATCTATCCAAGAAAATGTCTTTAAAATTCCAGAGGCCAATTCGACATATTTTCGAAGCTAGAGCAGTTTTAGTGGCCGAGAGTCGAGCAGGTGCGAATGCTCAGGAAAACTTTAAAGCGCGTTTTCTCGAGTTTTCATTTTCACAAGTGTTAGAAAACGGTGCCGGCAATAGCAAAAAGGATATAAGTCCAATCGAAAAAAAAAAAAACAAAGTGATATATCTTCAGTATTAAATTATCTTCTATTTGAACTAAAAAAGTTAGACAAAATTATTATTTAAACTACTTGTTTTGCAACTTAAAGTCAATTTTTTCTTAAAAAAGTGAATTTTTTTTTTCAAACTTTAAAAAAATTTGGAATTTTATAACTTCTTCGGTATTTTTTTAGTTCATAAAGAAAAGAAACTTATAAAAATTAAAAAAAACATTTGGTTCGACTGTTTCAGATGCATTGCACGACCTCCATCACCGGCAGCAATTTACAAGTGCAGACTCCAGGCGCTCCATAAAAATACTTACAACTTTGAAAAAATTTCAATATTTTTTAATAATAAATATTGTTTTTTAAACCTTAAATATAGTACATTATCGTCTTAAAATTCCGTTAACCGCAATCATTTCCTTCCCTTTCAAAAAAAATTGCTCAAGAAAACACTTTTTTTCGGCTTCTAAAGCAGACTACTGCCTTAATTTATATACATCATAACTCAAAACAAATTGAATTGTTTATTTTCTTAATTGTTTTAAATTTTATAATTTTTATTTAATAATTAGATATATTTTCAATTTCTTTCTACTTTCAGGTATGTCATACAAATCTAAAAGTTCAGGTGACAGGAAACTTGAAGACGTATGTGGATGAAATTTGAATGGATAAGTATGAATCAAAATAAGTAAAAATTTAAATTAAAATTTAGAAATTTATAGAGTCACTCCGTTTGAATACGTATCATAAACATCTGGCAACTCTAATACCTGACTTAAAAACAATCTGATCACAAAGATATTGTATTTTGTCATTCTAGCAATACTAGCGAAGAAATCATAATGTTTAGAAAACTAGAAGAAGACTTCCTTCAGCATCAATATTTTTTTTATTATTTCCATAAAACTTTTCTGTATTTACAAAACGATAAATTAAAATTACATAAAAAATAGATGATTAGTAAAAATATATGAAGAATCTATAGTAACAGTTAAAAGAAGCTCTACTGTGGTACAGGAAAAATTTCTTATTACAACAAACTTAAAGTGAAAGAAGATCTAGTTGAAGAAGGGGAAAATATCTCACGCCGAGAAGTCGAGCTACCGCATGAATAAAACTTTGTATGCACATCGTGCGAAGATATTACATACCTTTAGGCGTGTAGCCTGCAAATAACATAACTACCTTTACGCGGGTTAGCAACTTCACTCACCTGCACGTCGTTGTTGCAGCGACGAAATTGATTGCTAAATACCGAACGTGCTAGCGCTTGCGAAGCCAACAACACACAAAATACAAACAACAACAACAAAGTGCATGTAAAGCCAATCGATGTGCGAATAGCATGACGACAAGTGACTAAGTTCCTAGAAAGCTTGAAAGATGTCGTAAAAAATAATCAAAATTCGAGAAGGTGAAGTTTTGAGTGGCGTACTGCTTAACACAAGCTTCTCATGTGCGCCTTATGCGTGTTGTCAAATACACGTAATGACAGTGTGTGTGTGAGTAAACATGCTCGTGTCAATGTGCATGCATATGTATGTGTTTGCCAGTGAAGTTGTGGCAAGTGTGGCAGACGAGCGCAAGCAGATTTTTCGGCAAGAAAGGAATAAGTTGTGAGTATAGTAACGCTCCTCAGGAGTTGAAATCACGACAAGAAAATTAAATCGCACCATAACGACAGCGCACCAGATTTATTTATAAGCGTTTGCTGTCACAAACAGTTGCCGATTGCAGCGCATGGCTTACAAGTGTTTGTGTGTGTGTGTGTAAGCATTTTATCACACATGTTTGCCTCTCAATTCAATCGAGCACTCTGCGGCGACATAACATGCTGCTGCGCTTGCTTCCGCCATTGTCTTGCTTGCACTCTCACTGCTTCCCCCACCTTCGTTGTTGCAACGTGTTGAAAGCAAATTTCGTGATTCGGTTGCCCGCAGTATGTACGAGCATGTGTGTCCTACGAATGCACGTGCTCAGCGCTGTCGATACCAGCAGTTGTTTGCGGAAACTTGCCTCACGCAATCACTGTGGTTGAATGGGAGGGTGGCTGTGTGTGTGCTCTGCTCACATGCCAGTGCATATAGACATCATACTATCGAAATTGCATTTATCCGTGTGCCTGCACTGTCCCGACTGAGTGCGCCTCTCGTCCTTATCGGCTCAATACATATATATGTGTGTGCGTTCATGCAGCACTTGTAAGGTGGCTGCAACAATACCCGGACCTGTGTAGGCCACAGTCAAGAGATGGTAGGTACCCTCTTTACTATAAGAAAGCTCTCACGGCAACTGTCTGACCATGACACAGCGCACAAGTATATGCGCTGTTTGGAAGTTTTCTTTAGAGTGTATTAACTTTTATTTTTTATTTTTTATTTTTATTGGACACACTCATTTGTATTTGCTTTGCGTCGATTCATACGATGTGCCAGTTTCAACACTTTTTACCAGTTTCAAGTGCAGTCAAATGCTCGATTGCCGCAACTCATCATAACCTCCTTTCAACATTCGAGTATTTAATATGCAATCGTGAATATCAATTTTTTCTACCTCTCACTTCTTCATTACCAGCTACCTCGTCGCTACATTTAACACACACATACAAAGGCGTTAATAAATGCGCGTTAATGTTTATACGTACTGCATGAGTAAGATATGCTGACATATATGTGAGATACTCATGTGTACTCCCAGCGATATTTTCCTACTCTCCTCTTTTTCTATCACACCCTTACCCACCCTCTCTTTCGCATTCATTTATGCTTTCCTGGAATAATATTAACACATCAACCGAAATGTCCCATTTTATAAGAAAGTCATCTCTCATTTGCACTTTTATTTGCCACATTTCAATTTTGGCTTCTGCAGCGACCCTATGTATTATATATGGCAACGCACTACGACCGGTTGAAAATGATTTCATGTAGTAATTAAAACTTAGAATATATATAATCAAAATCAAGTCCGTGGTCGCCCTGAAGGCTTTTATCTAAAATTCAATGTAACCTCTGATTACCGGAATTCGATCTTTGAACTATAAAGTCCCGCATTTTTTACAAAGATATACATACTATATAACAAATCGTATTATACTAAAATGAACGCGGTGGTTTCAAACTCTCTTTTGAGGTATAGTCCGTGTCAGATTTTACCACACCGAAGAACTAAAACAGTACCGCACGAATGTCAGCCAGGTCAACAACTTATTCGGATATAATGATCGATATTATCTATAAATGTGATCATGTATTATAATAAGTTATTGTTTTGGAAAGTGTTTTGATTTTATTAATGCAGTATACATATATATAAATAAATGATAAATCATTGAAAATCTATGCGCCACATTTTCAAACATACCTCACAGTGACTTTAATATATTGAATATTGTTTCAATTTCGTTCGTCGTTACCGTTGTGAGAGTGTCTGTGCGTACATTCTCACTTTTACAATCATGCTTTCAATGCAAGCAGACAAATTGGAAAAGTTTCCGAAACAGTAGTTCCAAATTATAAAATTTGTGTCCATGCAAACAATAAAAAGGCAAATAGGTAAAGATGAAGTCGAAAAGCAAAAGGTGGAATTTGCCACAAACGCAGTTGCAACTGCAATTTTCACACTTTTAGCTGACGATTTTGTCACTATTTCGGATATTTCAGAACAACAACAACAACAGCACGTTGGCAATAAAAACAAAACATGAAAACAATGCAGCAAACGAAATGAATTTAATAACAACAACTATAATGCGGTAGCAAAAACAAAAGGAAAACACAGCAAACACAAATAAAAGTTGTGCTACAAAGACAAATAGTAACAGCAATAAAACGCCCGGAAAACAAGCAAGCAAATAAACGGAGCAGGCAGAGGAATGTAAACGAGCTTAATACCGAAGCCGGAAGGACAGGTGTGCGGGCGGCAGCAGCGGAGACAGTGTCAGCACAAACAAGCTGGGCGGGCGTAGAGGTCAGCAGAGTGGACAGCCGAGACGACAAGTGCGGAAGCTGTGCAATGAAACCGGTTGCAATAAAAAGCAAATGAAATGAGAAAATGCATTGCATCGAAAAATGCCGTTACTTGTTTTCCTTTGCACACATGCACAGGTGGATATTTCTTGTTTTTTTGTCAAAAAAAGTAAATAAATAAGCAACATCGTTGTGCACATGCAATTCATGGTGAATCGCTGCTAAAGCTCCATCGCTGTGCTCTTCAAACAACTTTACAGGAGCACACACACACACACGCGGCTCAACGAAATTTAACAACAAATTTACTTGTTTCCACCTTTATTTTTGCAGTCGGTTTTTTTCTTTTCGTTGTAAACTAAAGTTGTCCTTTTGGCCTATCGAGTGTACTCACCGTTGGCCTGGTTGCCTGCAGTCAACAACCAGTCTGCAATGTTCTACATATACATATATAAACACGATAAATGATATATATGTAGCTCGATGTTTGGTAGTGAATCGTTCGAAATAAATGAAAATTGAACAATTTTAAGTGAACTCCTTTTCGATCACTTAAATGAAATTCATGTTGTAATAATACAAAAATTTCAGTTCAAAATAATGCAATTTCGAACTCGACAATTCGACGCTTTCACCATGTTGAATTCAATTCAATCGATTTCGAGGCAACACGAAATATTCTGATTATTACAGTTTTATTGATTGCCCTTACCCTCATCGCGCAGCCACAATTAAAATTACGTCCTCGATCAATATATTTAGGATTATTTGTGACAATTATGCGCTCGGATTGACAACGAAATTAGTTTGTACAACACATGTGCCGGAAAATCGCATAATAATCGCCGAAGAAGATTAACTACAATAGACCAACCCCCGTTCGCACGAAAACTTACCACACATACCGACTGCACCAACGGTTGGCCGAGAATCCTATTAGCGACAGTCGGTCTTACAAATTATGACATTCGAAGAACGTGCTATCTCTTCGCATATTCGTGTATGTGTTCGAGAAGCGTGCAGCACGTGAATTTCATTACAGCATCGTAACGACGAGGCGCTCAATCAACGACGCCATCAATTTCGCATTGGATACACTTCGAAGGGAAGAAAAGACACCAAAGCAATCAATCTATGGATGCAGACGAAAACTAATAAAGACATGCAAAATCGTCGAAAATATTATGGCTTGCACACAAAAACACTAACACATACAATCACAACCGACTGCTGGCACCTCGGAAATTCCATGAAATCTACTAGAAAAAGTTCACTATTTGTGGAGTTCAACAAAAAGCAGCTAATGGAAAATCACTTTGCACAATAACAACAACAACATCTGCAGTGTATGAATGAGAGAATGCGTGTAGAGCTTGAATGCCGGCGGGAAACTGAGACAATTGACATCAAAAAAATTGTATTTGCGAAAAAGGGCCAGGGAAAAAGATGCTACTGAAACAAATGGAAAAGCGAAAAATCTGCTGTAAGTTGCCACAAATGCGTCGCGTAACATCGACAGCTTCAAAGCGAAAGTGTTGCTAACTGCTAACAGCTGAGGCATTGCAAATTCCTCAAGTGCCGGCTGAGCGCTGCTGAGAAGGATTTTGCTACTTCAGCGATTTGGATGCCAAGAGTTCAGATACCACAGCCGCCTGCAATACGCAGCACTCAGCAAAAACTACGCGTCACAACAAGAGCAAGAACAATTTGCTACGCCAAGAGCATTATCAGCACAAGCCGATTTGTAAACAGCGCTGCACCGCCCGTCCCCAACCTTCGGTATGTATGATATGATGTTTTCTATGGTAATTCCAAAGAGACGCAGCTAAGTCTTCACCTCTGAATGGGAAACGTGAGGAGAACCTCTGAAGACAAATCGATGGCGTACAAGCAGAAAGCAAACATTTTGGAGATAATAGGAAATTGTTTGGCGACGAGACCTGAAAATCCCACAATGCAAATTGCCAGCAACGCATCGAGGCAGTGGCAAAGGTGTCAATGCTATCCAATGGCAACAAAGGGCGGCTAACACTGAGTCCGGATTATAGAAAGTACACTGTTTGTTGCGAGACGTCTGGAAGATAGCTTACAATTTAACGGCAAGACGTGTCGGTGAACGATAAATCACTGTTATTTTTCATCAAACACGTTCTTACAATTTTCCCTTAGGCGCGAAGACACAGGTGAAAATGGTATTATGGCATATTGAAGATATGAAGCTCTTTAACAAATTGGAGATGAAAAAATGTTTTCCTATCGACACTATTACTATGTTGATATAATTTTGCTCGTACACTTTTTGCTTTCATACCGCGACATTGCTTACTTAATTAATTGAATCCCTTCGAATACATCAATCGCTTAAAGAAAACTTGCCAAGTACTCATTCATCCATTTAATGAATAAGAACTACTGGAAATCATGAGTTTCCAGTGTGGCTATTGATAATACAAACAACCCCCGGTGGTTGACCCCTGAACAGCATCTGCACACACTCACTTGAACCAATGCCGAAATATTTGTATGGCTCAAATGTCAGGAAAACTCTATTTTTATAACGCACCCTTTTTCCACAAAATTTTCCGCAAATTTTTCCTTTCGCAGGTTTCAAATGCTTCCACCGCATCGTGCCTTTCCACACGATGATTTTATGTTTCTATTTTATTATATTTTACCTTGAATTGTGCTCAAGGGAGTTTACGTGCATATCTGATATCCTCGATTGTACTCTTCCCCCATTGGGCTGTTGTGAAAAACCACCTTTTAGTCGTAGCATACTTTTCGGCGCAAACTAAACAAAATATAAGACTGTTTGGGTGCTTGTTATTTGCTTTCAAACACGCGCTCATACACATGGCCTCAGGGAATTTGCTACGCCGGCACACAAACACACACACATCATCAACAAACCAATATGCCCAACAATAGCAGACAAAACATTCAGCCACACGCAAGTGAAATAATGTAATAGTAAAAACAAAGATTAGTTTGTTGTTTGTGTAGTGCCCTTGGTCGGCTGCAAATGCCGGTACGCATTTTGCAAATATTTAATGCACGCCCAGACAAACAGACGCCGCCGCCGCCGCGGTGCGAATGTGTGCGTAAAATGAAAAGGGAAAATCGTGTAGTGGAAAACGGAAAGTGGTTAGAAAGTGTGAGGCGGTGCGAAAAACAGACAAATGGCAGACTTTCATTACATGCGGCTTTAAGCTCATCGGAGTGGTGTGCCGTAGTGGCCTGGCATTTCGCAGACGCTGCGCCAGACATTGCGATTATTTTCCTCTTATTATAATAGGAAGAGACCAATGATTTATATGCCTATATTATTGAATTTCACACACTTACATACAGTAAGGTACATGCATCGCTATATATTTTTGTTATTTAAGGTATACAGTTCAATATTTCGTTCGTGTGTCCACAGTGAGTCTGCAAAAAGTATTTTTCATACAACAAAAAGTGAAGTTGAGAGTTTTTTTACATTCTTTAAAGTGTAAATAATATATCAAATAAATATAAACAATCTACTTCTACGACAACGTTAAAAATATGGCAAGTAAAAACAACAACAAGCATCCTGTTGAATTTAGCAAATAAATTGTATGCGGATTATCTTTATGTAATTGTATTAATTGTTTGTAGGATATGTCACTCTCCAGGTTGAAGGATATTAAAGTTAAGTATTAAGGAGCTAGTCCCATGTACTGGACTTCAAAAAATCGATTATTATTTTTTTAATAAATTGCTTTATTAACATGCCTAGAATACGGTAGTAAAATGATTTTTCAACATTCGAAACCATTTTCGAGATACAGCAGTTAGAAGAAGGAGCTGTTCGAAGCGCTGTCTTGGCTGATGGAAATATTAAACGCGTTTTACTCAAAACCGTGTTTTTCAAAATTTCCTCCATCGTATCTCAAAAACGGGTTGACCGAATTTTTAGCGTACACAATGGTCTATTATGAAACAAAAATTCCTTAAAAAATTTTAAAACAAAAAAAGACGCAAAATTCACAATTTTTTGGTAATAGTTTATTACATTCATTTAAGCTTACAGATCAAAACGCCGCTAGTTTTTATACTCTCGCAACAAAAGTTGCTAAATAGAGTATTATAGTTTTGTTCACCTAACGGTTGTTTGTAAGTCATAAAACTAGAACGAGTTAGATATAGGGTTATATATATCAAAATGATCAGGGTGACGAGACGAGTCAAAATCCGAATGTCTGTCTGTCCGTCTGTCCGTGCAACGGATAACTTGAGTAAAAATTGAGATATCTTAACGAAACTTGGAACACGTATTCCTTGGCACCCTGAGAAGGTTGCTTTCGAAAATGGGCAAGATCGGACCACTGCCACGCGCACAAAATGGCGATAACCAAAAACATATAAAGAGCTATAACTAAGCCATAAATAAAGTTATGAAAATAAAATTTGGAACATAGGATCGCATTAGAGAGGGGCACATTTGGATGTAATCTTTTTTGAAAAGTGGGCGTGACCCCGCCCTCAAATAGGTTTTTTGTATATAACTCGCAAACCAATAAAGCTATATAAACCAAACTTTCTGCAGTCGTGTCTTTCAATCGTTTCCTTATACAGTCTAAAAATTAAAGAAAGAAATCGGATAATAACCACGCCCATACAAAGGTTAGGTTGAAAATGACTAAAAGTGGGTTAACTCACTAACGAGAAACGTCAGAAACACTAAATTTCACATAAGAAATGGCAGATGGAAGCTGCACTCAGATTTTTTTACAAAATGAAAAATGGGCGTGGCATCTCCCACTTATGGGTCAAAAACCATATCTCAGGAACTACTCGACCGATTTAAATGAAATTCGGTATATAATACTTTCTTGACACCCTGATGACACATGTGAAAAATGGATGCAATCGGTTCATAAACACGACAACTTTCCATATAACTCAATTTTGAACTCCATCTGATTCCTTCACTTTATAATGTATACATAAGGAACCAATGAAGATGGCGGAATAAAACTTTACACAAATAGTGCACATCATCTCTGGCTTCACTTGTGAAAAAATTGTCGAAAACGGACTATAACTTTTCAAGACCCCAGATATCGGACATGTTGAACTCAGCGCCTAAGGGTAAATTTTAACCGAAAATATTGGTAAATCTCTTAGATAATTTAATGTAATTCAGAGGAAATTGTTTTCTTCTAATAGTGTGTCTCTGTTCCAAAAATTATTAAAATCGGATAATAACATCTCCTAGGTCCCATATGCCTAATTATAGGTTTTTCAGAAATACGGTGGGCTTTAATCTACTTATATGTATTGGTTAATATGTGAGATACTATATCTTTGCGAAATTAAGTGCGTGTATAGTTTTGGATATAGTGTACCTAACTGGTGAAAAGGAATGAAATCGGTTCAGGAATTACCTCAGCCCTCATACACTATATAGGACGATTTTCCGTTATTCTATTAAACTTTGTGCCGAATTTATAGGTAAATTTGGGTGTTATCTTATTAAAATTTCTTCAATAAATTGCGAGAGTATAAAATGTTCGGTTGCGCCCGAACTTAGCCTTTCCTTACTTATTTGTTTATTATTTTTGATTTTTACTTTATTTACGTTTCATACCTCAAAATTAACACGTTTTGGAATTTAATTATTTACACTTACACGCGCACACAAATTAATGTGTATTATGCAAACGTTTATGTTGAAAATCACGTTGCACAAATAACCATTTTCACCGTTTTTCCTTATTGCATTTTTTAAACTTAATTTATATTTGCAATGCAACGCTTATTTCGTTAATGACTTTGTATGGCAAATAATGCCTGCAATTAAATAATTTCATTATTTATCGAAGAGCGCAAGCATAGTAGATATATGCACATACATATACACTAAATATTAATAAGTGTGCCAGAGTATTTGTGTGTTTGTGTGGGATATGCTGGACGATTCCAGCAGTCATTGGCCGGCGGACCGCATCGATGCTGTTGTCATTGCAGTTAATTGCATTTATTATTATCTGTGGCTGTCGTTATTTCGCCGTTGTTTATTTATTTGTATTTTTATTCAATTTTTTTTGTCAATGTGTCGACCTTTGAGTGTAGGTGTGTATTCGTGTGCTTGCATTGCCGTTGTAAACGTTTAAATAACATTGTGTAAATTAATGCTGCGGCTTGGCAACAGCTGCCGCACGTTCATTCCAACGTCCGCATTGACATTGTTGCACAAAAAGGTGGTAATTGGCAATATTTTCGTTCCACCGTCACTTCTGCTTCTACGCCTTATTGCTTGCATTTGTGGTTATTGCAACAGTTGCATAAAATTTTAACAACAAATGCCTTTATATTGTGTATATATGTAACGGTTATTGTGCAACATGTGTATGCAATAGCATTGTCACTTAATTGCATTGCAATTAAAGGAGCAAAATTAAATAATAAAATAACAATTGGTGGCACTACATATAAGAAAGCAGTAAAAGAAACCTGCGTTAATTTTCCAATTTTTTTATCAAATTTTTAATTGGCAATTTTAGTTGTTAATTGATGCCAATTTGAAATGCCGAAACAGCTTCATTTCATCCTAAATGTAGGCAAATTTTTATTGCTATGTATTTTAAGTTGTCTCCACTATAACGTTCCATTAAAAAATCTGCTCAGACTTAATATCATTTGAGTTTTTGTACCAATTATGAATTTTTGTTCATTCTGATGTTATATAAATTTTTATAAATTCATTAACTGGTTACATAAAAGTCGAGTATCGAACTAAGTACTAATTGCCTAAATTTTGGCGCACTCAATAAAAACATGTAACAATGAATGTAAAACAGTGCATGAGAACTGTAATATTTTATGCCTTAATTGCAACATATTAAATGAGTACCATTCTACTAGCAAAGCTCCGCACCAAATATGAGTATATATATACTATGCTTTTACACTAAAAGTTCCGCTCCTGTACATCGAATAAAATCTCTTTTGCTGCTGTTGTTCTCAATCATTGCATACCTTTTGTGAGGAATTCCTTAAGCTCTTGCACAGTTTGCTTCGTATTCATAGCGGATTTCATCTAACCATCTATCTCTATCTACCAGTTGCCATTAATCCCATTCAATTAGCTTTAGTCAGTTTAATTGCCATGCACTTTGTTGGAGCTGAGTGCGGTCTTTTCTCCCTTTTTTCGCAAACTGGCCAATTTCACAGCAGTCATTAGGATGAATGGCAGCAAAGGATAAGGATGTGATTACCCTAACGCGCTGATTGCACACTACACTCGCTGACCAAGATTTTTATACAGAAGTGGTATTACTCTCGTAACTAAACTGTACTAGTTTTTTGTTTTTGTTTGTGAGTTTGTTTAACGAGTGTCCACAAAAAACTGAGAATGCTGTATGCTTTGGTTGCTCCATTTTTTTTACCTTGAACACAGTCGTCGTTTTAATTAATCAACTCGTCTCCTAATCGCGATCACTGCGGTCGTACGTTTCCTATGATTCATTTAGCGCCTGCAAGTATGCTACGAGTTCGCACTCTTCCATTTATGTGCATTCGCTTGCCCGTGCCTTTGACAGTCCACCTTAACGGTTCTAACGACAAACGAATGACTGAGATTGCTATTTAATTAAAAGCACTTAACAGTCAAAGTAGAGTGCGAAAACTGTAGCGAAAGGATAAAATGTGCAGTGAGAAACAGCTGTATATATACTTTGAGAAGCATGTATATGTGTGGTCTGCGTGCAAAGTGTAGCTAAATACAAGCCAGTTGCAACACAAAGCAATTAAGCTGATCAATTGCGTAGCGAACAAAAAGCTCAGCATTCAAAAGCTTCCGTTGGCGTGGTTGATTAATCTTTGATGCAGTTTTTACAAGCTTCATCTTTGAACTGTTTACTCGAATGCAATTGAAAAGTCTCTACCTTTAAAATAGAGCGACAGTTTTTTCGCTTGACATCGGCAAAAAGGTAAAAAGAAGGCAACCAAGCTAAGATCAAAAGGGAATTACTGTTTAGTTAATCAGTGAAGCTTTAATTTACGGAGCTACTCGACAACTATTCGCCAATGAAAAGCGGCAACCAGGGATTGTTGTGATCATTATCAACCTTGTAAATAAATGCTTTTTTTGATTTGAACCAAAGTGGACTAACTGATACTCGATTCGCATTTAGAATTTGAACAAAAAATGCTTTACTGTTTAATAAGTATTTGATATAAAGATTGCTTTCAAGAATCTTTCGTGCTTTCGAAGGATGTCAATTAAATGTTCGGCTTAATTATATAGCTAAAACAAGTGAATTAAGTAAATTTCGCGATTAAATCTTTAAACAAACCGTTTTGTGCTTAAGACACCGTGTGTCTGCAGTTGTGACCCCGTCATGTGGAGTTATTGCCTAAGTACACATGTACTCGAAGTGTAAAGCACTTTTCTCATGTTTATGCAAGTTGCTAAGCAAGTGACGTGTCGGAGCTAAGGCTTTGAATTACATGCTTGTAGATAAATGCGAAAGCTTGTGTGTTTGTGTGTAAAGACAAGTACGCCTATAAGCTTGTAGTAAGTGATGCTCGCTTTGTTAAAGGTGTCATTTTGGCTTATTGGAGGGTGATGTGCGCAAACTAAGCCCTGCTAGTGGGAGTCCTAAGCAGTCAGGAACCCTGGCCGAGTAATACTAGCTAGGCAATCTCAGCGCTTAGTTGCAGTTTTAGTGCCAAGCAATGCTGGAAGGTGCATTGCAGTATCTTACATGTGCACTTATATGATAATGTGTATGTGTGTGTGTGAGGGCGCAAGGTGTGGCAAACAAAAGGAGTCGGTTCATTCAGTCGCTCTGCTTGGCCATTCAATTTGTATTTACCTGGCAGCTTGGTTGGCTGTATTGTTGCTTAGCCGAGCTTCCTTTGGTGTGATTGGAGTCCCGCCGTGTTGTTTGCCTGCCAAATTTGCATAAACCTGTACTCCATTGCCGCACGGGTACAGATATGGCATTGTTAAAGTTCGGCTGAGGCGCCGCAGGAGTCGTGGTGATTTGTTGAATAGCCGCGTTACATAAGCAAGTCAGGTGACATTTACAAGTTCGTGCTGTTTACTACAGGCACACATAAACACACTTGAGCTTACACTTACATACACACACACACATACTCATGCATTACCGCTTTATATAAGGCGGTTGCAAATTGAAGAGCGTGTTCGGCTGTTCGGCTGTTTTCAGCCGACTAGCGGTTGGCAGCTGTAGGAGCAGCAGCAACAGCATGCACTACGAACAATCTGTGACAGACACTGCAAAGTTTTCGTTGGCGGTTAAAGTGAGTGTCGAGTGGTTGCCTCTCGAATTAACACAAAGCGGCAAGCATTGATGGCAGGTAAAGTGGCAGAGACCGCACAGAGATTTGTGCTTCTGATCTGATGGTTGTAAATTGTAAATGTATGTATGTGCATTATGGGTATAACTTTTTTGCAACATAATATTTACATGGCCCTACATGATGAGCAATGGTGAAAAAATATTAACTGCGTTTTTACTTTTTTGTTTTCTTTCAAAAAGTTCCCGCACCAACGCAATTGAATTTTTTTTTATTTTGATCAAAAAAAAAAATAAATGTCTTGTATCAATTTGATGGCTCGTTCTGCGCATATATTCGAGCCCTGTTGGTTTGCAATAAATGAGTCTTCCTTCACCCAGTGTTTTAAAAAACATTTGTGCGCTGCTTTAAAAGGCTTCACCGATGTTTCTAATTTTGTGAATACGGTTGTCGGACCATACCAAGTGCGACGTCATACCAAGCGCCGCATATCAATTGACAAATAGGCAACAGTTTTGTTCGGTGTTTGGCAATGAGTATGAATGTCAAAACGCAGCGTATAGCCCTTGAGTTCCAACGGGCGTTGCTTAGCGATGGTAGAGTCTTAAATTTTATATAAGGAAAGATTTTATTTTTTTCATAATATTTGAACACTTGTCCCAGCTCATACAGATACTGCATGTCATCGCCCAATTTGATACATCTTACTTTAAATTTTTCTTTGCCTTGAGCGAAACTTTGTTTTAGAGCATCGAAATTATTGATCATTTCTGAAAATATATCGTACGGAATATTTGGTGATATTGATTTTCCATCCAGTGACTCATCCATTACATGTCTTAAAATCAGATCTAAAATATGATGTTGACAGCCCACATATTGCGGTGAATGTAAACCTTTTGTTGAAAAGTATTTTTGGAGTGAGATAACAACTCCATTTTTATGTCCTGTATTGACGGTTGTTTTATCACACACAATCATTTTGATGGAGCCCCACAGTTGAAAATTATCGAGAACTTCCTTGATGCCTTCAAATATGGTTGAACTTCTTCCTTTATCATTACTTCTCTAAACTCATTTTTTAGCACCACGGCCTGTATTTCTCTTTTACCGAATTTAAGTTTATTGCTTCTAACTCTAAATAAAATATATGTGTAATTAAAAAAAAAGAAAATGAATTAACAAAAACTATATTTTTTTTATATATAAATAATAATAAATAATATTTGCTTGAAAATAATCAAAAAATACTTTTTTTGAGTTAATAATGCCGAAACGTAGATTTTATAATGTTTTATATCGTGTCAAAATTTTATATCAATATCATGCATGGTTTCTGAGATATCCACAAAATAGTGCAAATTTTTACATTGAGGCTTATGGGATTTAAAAACTTTAAACGCGTTTTTTGCAAATTTTTTTTTTATCAAAATAAAAAAAATTCAATTGCGTTGGTGCGGGAACTTTTTGAAAGAAAACAAAAAAGTAAAAACGCAGTTAATATTTTTTCACCATTGCTCATCATGTATGGCCATGTAAATTTTTATTTTTGAAAAAATTGTTAAAAGTTATACCCCTAATGTGCATGTGTGGTTCAAGTAAAAGCTTTTTTACATATGCCTGTGCATGCATTTTCAAATGTATGCTCCAGTCTTTATATGGGTATGTATGTGCAGTGCTGCCAGATAGTTTGAAGTGCATTCACTTGTACTAGCAATCTTGGCATATTTGAATAATGCATGTATGTATGTCGCTTTAGACGCCCAATGCACTTTCCGTAGCATTATATGTCAGTTGCAGTTGCCACAGAAGTATGCAACAGATAACTGCATTGCAAATGTTACACACGTACATACATATATAAATTCATATATATATATACACACAAGCAAAACGCCAAATTTGCAGTGTTCTATATCCGTTTCCGTTATTCGCCGAAAATTCATTTGTAATTGGAATTTCATTCGCATGCGAAGTGACTTTCGCAACTGAACTTTTCACAAAACACAATGCTTCCAATAAGTTGGCTTGTCATCAACAAAAGGATGCACCTGCAAACGGAAATGGCAATGGCAACGGAAAAGGAAACGGGAAAATAGCTGAACCGTCTGTGTGTGCGTGACGTGTTATAAGCAGCAAGGATATTGGTATTGCAAACTGCATAATGCATACTGAAGACAACAACTGCTTGTTGAAATGCCAACCGGTGCTGGGAATATACATATATGTATGTATATATATACATTCATACATTCTTCCAAATGATTAAAAAAAATTGGTATCATGTTTTGGTTGGCCCTTTGAATTTACCTTTTTACATGTTCCCTTATTAGTAAGCAAAGATGCACCTCATTTGGGAAATTTATCTTTTCAATGGATCTGAAGCAGAAATCCGTTAAAGCTTACGCCAAACCCCTGAATAGCGGACTCATTGACTTTTTTTGAATGAAATTTGCTATAACAATATCCAACCATTCGCTTGGGTCAGTCATACTAAAAATGTAAAAGCAATTTCTCATCACACAAACTCAACATTTCCAAACAGGCGGGAGATTTAAAGACATCATGCCTCTATATATACGTCACTTAAATAATTATATGTGCATGAACTTTTTGCAAAAAAAACTTAAAGATTACAAAATTGCAAAATATTGCTGAGTATGCAGGTTTGTTATTATTAATGTATACGATATAAAAAACAAAAAATTTACAAATTTCAAAATATTTTTTTAAACTATAAGACAGAATTGAAGTTTAGGCTAATAGTAAATATTTATATGTGCATAAATATTGCCAACAAATTTTATTAACTCGGTGTCTAAAAGATCTACCTTGATATTAGCATTCATTTGAGTGAATATAAAACATGTAGATAGCTTTCCACAGCAGCAAAATGCAGCCCATGAAATCAAGGTACCGATTCCAAAACATCGCTTGTAGTAGGACCGTCGTTCCTGGTGCGAATCTCTCCAATATTTCTTGCAATGATCTGGGCCGACCAAATTTAATTTTTTTCGTCACTAAAGACTGTATTCTATCACTCATCGGCACAGAATTGGTATTTATTTGCAAACCTCAAATGTGCTATATTGTGTCTTTCTTTAGCGTTGGTTTAGGTGCCATGGAGGTGCGTTTCAGAAACTGATTTTTATGTATAATTGGAAAAATTATATTTATTGTGATTCTCTGTCTTAACTAGGTCCATATTGGATCGCTGCTTATCAAGTCAGCTCCGCTCATCAATGTTGTTTTTCGTCCGCTGCGTCACACTATACCATAATTAGTGCGATTTTAAAGAAATTTTGAGATACAGTTCCGGTGTTCCTCGGTTGTTAAACTAGTACCACGAGGCATTTTAGGCTTAAAGTGAAATAAATGTAATCAAATTTTTAATAATTCATTAAGTTAATGCACCTACAATAATTTTGAAATACAATGAAATTTTGAAATAAAAAAAGTTTTTGCTGCGACACTATAAGTAAGAAAGATCCGCTAAACTGATTTTGCACATATAAATATTTACTATGCAATACCCAATTCACAAGCACATTCTTAATGTAACTGTACAAGGAACGAGAAAGGTATGAAACAATTTTCGTTGCATAGTAACGGTAACATATCAACCTTTTATTCCACTTTTACCGAAATCCAAAAAATAACAGTGAATAAGAAATACAAACAAAAGCAGAAATGCACATATAATTATTTGACTGGGGTATATGTATATGCGTATTTAGATGTATGTGCGTTTTAAAATATGTCATTGTATCACTGCTATAAATATAAAATTACAATTGCAAAGAAACCGTGGAATTTCAATTAAAACACAAATTGTCAAAGCGCCTATGTGTATGCAACGCATATTTTTAATGCAATTCGCTTAATGGGATGTTCATTAGTGAATTATGTACGAATCTATATGTATGTGAACACACATTCATAGCACCTGCCGCGCCTAATTGTGTTGGCGGCCATAAATTCACTTTATTATAAAATAATTTCACAAATGAACATAAATACTCATTTTAATTGAGTTAATTGCATTTGTTGCTTCTCTGGATGTGTATGTGTGTCCGTAGAAAAAATAATATATGAACAAATATATAATTATATACTTATGTATGCATGTATTATAATTTCACTATGAGCTGCTGCCTGAACAAACCATTATATAAGCGAGATTAAATCGCATTTATGTTATATGGAAAGCATCTTTGTACTAAATTTGTCTAAATTACGCTGTATAGCCTCTAAAATGTGCAAATTTCCAGTGATGAAGAAAATTCGAACATTTAAGAGATCATTCCATTGGAAACTTTAGAGGGTCTTACAGGAACCGCTGTCCACTAAGTTAAATCCCAGCGACAGATGGAAAGAGTTTTGCTACTGAAATGACACATTTTTTGCTGAAGTTTCCGCTGTGGGACCGTTATATTCATTGTTATAGTGTGCGGCAATTTTGTGTGTTTCACAAGTATTTTATTTGGTGAAAAATGAATCCCAGCCATGATGACATTTGCTGTTGGTGACAGCAACGCTGCGCTGTGGTTACTACATTGGTGGCATAATAATATATTTTTTTGTATTTACATCTTCTGTTTATACATAACCTTTTCGGTTAATAGTTCTGTTTAAAATTCCACCTGCTTTCACATTCTCCACAGCAGTAAGTGCAGAATTTTTTTTGGTTTTTTTTTTTACTTTCAAATGTGCATTCATGAGCACGCGTCACGTGTGTGTGTTGAGTTTTTTGTTTTTATTTGTGCGCACTTGCACTCACATTAATCTCATTAAGCCATTTAACCCTTAATTAATTAAGCAGTAATTAACAGGCGACACTTAATTGCGGCTGATGCTGTGTGTTGCCACATTGTTGAAAGTTCACGTACACTCATATAATTACCCCGAAAAATGCGTTTGTTCATAAATTGCGCAATCAAAGTGCAGTTTAAAGGATTTTTTAATTTACGAAATGCAATTGATAAGCAGTCGTTCTTGTTTTTTTATTCTAATATAATTAACGAAATAATTATTTGTGATTTACACATAACTGTCGATTAAAATGACTTCAACCTTTTTCCGGATCGATTCTTTAAAATTCCAAATTTATCATGGAACCGTGATTCTGAAGATGTAATTTTCTAACGATCGATTTCACCGAAGACTATATCTAATGAACCAATTATGGCCACTGCATCGGCCAAAAAGTGCTTATAGGTTAGTTTGTTCATCAGCGCCAAATGTGAATAGCTTGCCGCACGAATTTTACAACGGTAGGGCTTTGTTGTGCCATCGGACACCAGATAGACACCAAACTCGCCCTTTGGTGATTCTACAGCTGTATAAGTTTCACCCGGTGGCACTGCAAATCCTTGTGTATAATATTTGAAATGATGTATTAGCTCCTCCATGCCTCTCTTCATCATTCTCCTCCTCGGTGGACAGACTTTATGATCGTCTGCTTTGATTTCACCGGCCGGCAACTGATTGAGACATTGATTGATTATGTTGCACGCTTCGCGCATCTCACGTATCCGACACAAATAGCGATCATAACAGTCACCATTAACGCCAACCGGTACATCGAACTCGATTTCCGGATATGCATCATACGGCTGTGTCTTGCGCAGATCCCACTTTACGCCTGTCGCACGCAAGACCGCACCAGAGCAACCATAATTCATGGCCTCATGCGCCGTTATACGTCCAATGCCGATGTTACGCATCCGCCAAATACGATTATCTGTGACGAGATCTTCAAATTCATCAATACGATGCCGGAATCGACAAATAAAGTCGAAGAGATCATCACAAAATCCAAGTGGCAGATCAAAAGCCACACCACCCGGTCGTATGTAGGCGGCATGCATGCGCGCACCTGAGACGCGCTCACAGAACTCATATAACTTCTCACGTTCTTCGAACATCCAGAAGAGTGGTGTAATGCCGCCGCAATCCAGCACAGCAGTGGCGCAAGCGACTGTATGATTAGTCAAACGCATGATCTCTGAAAACATTGTGCGTATGTATTGCGCACGTTTCGGTACTTTAAGGCCCAATAGCTTCTCGATCGCTAGGCAATAGCAGAGTTCGTTCGACATACACGACACATAGTCCAGACGATCGAAGTAAGGCAAAGCCTGCATGTACATTTTATGCTCAATCAGCTTCTCGGTGCCACGATGCAACAGGCCAATATGTGGATCGGCAGATAAAACTGTCTCATTATCAAGTTGCAAAACCATACGTAAGACACCATGTGCAGCCGGATGAGCCGGACCGAAGTTAATAAACTTAGTGCGAAAGGAGCGCTCTATTTGTGAAGGTATTTTCCCGGTCCATCGGTCGAAGCGTGGTGTATCTTCACCACCGATAACGCAACCCTCAAATTGTTTCATAAATTCTGGATCTGGATACCAGTGTTTAGACTCCTTCCTTTCATGCTTTGGAGATTTGTTGGCCTCCCTCTCAGCCTCCTTCTCAGCCTTTGCTGTGCAAGTTAAGCGTCGCGGTTCTATGTCGTAAAATGTATACGATGAAGTCTTTGACTAATTCTATATATGTATATATGTATATATTTTCTTTCTTGTTAACTTCACTTACGTTTGTGTTGTGAGAAGAGAGTAGCCACAGCCATCCTAGCCAGAGAAGATTTCAATGCATCGCCAAGGTCAGGTTTTATCAACAACCGATTAGTCAAGATCTGTTTCGAGTATTCCTTAACGCGAGAGAGTTGTTTTGAATTGCGTAATTTGAGTAGAAAAATCTGCAAAATATTATTCCAAGCTCTCGGCATTTTCGCTTATTTATTTTATCCAAAAAAAATATCTGAGTTTTTTCTTCACAGCAAATTTCCGAAAAGTGGGTAGCCATGTTTTTAAATTCCGAAGAGAATGCCTATTTTAAAAACAATACGTACAGTACTTTTTACAGATTTCTTTTGCTTTTATTTGTTTTTTTTCAGATTTTCGAAAATCACTACCATTTTGCACATCACAAAGTTTCCAAGCGTTCACTAACACCCTCGCAGCCGCATCAGACACGCCTTGATGAGGATCACAGGGTGCATTGGGCTAAGCAACAGCAAGCCAAGTCGCGTCAAAAACGTGACTACATACGTATGCGACCGTCAAGGACATCATCGCGAGCACTCTCACAGGTGGATACAGTTCCTTTAAACGACCCAAAATGGGCGCAAATGTGGTATTTGGTAAGTATCAGCTGTCGGATAAGCCACAGCCTTTAATCCTCCATTTGCTCATATATAATCTCATATAACTCTGACTTGTAATTAGAATCGCGGTGGCGGTTTGGATATGAACGTGGTACCTGCTTGGCAGGCAGGCATTACCGGTAAAGGTATTGTGGTTACAATACTTGACGACGGTCTGGAATCAGACCATCCAGATATCGAGCATAACTATGTAAGTTCGAAATTGCTTGAAAATAGAACGCAATTTAAATTCGCTCAACATTATTGCCTTATTTAGGATCCTGATGCGTCTTACGACGTCAACAGCCACGACAACGATCCAATGCCACACTACGACATGACCGATTCAAATCGTCATGGTACGCGTTGCGCTGGTGAAGTGGCCGCCACCGCCAATAACTCAATCTGTGCGGTTGGTATTGCATTTGGCGCCAGTGTTGGCGGTGTCCGAATGTTGGATGGCGATGTGACGGACGCCGTCGAGGCGCGCTCCTTATCGTTGAATCCGCAACACATCGACATATATAGCGCGTCGTGGGGACCCGACGACGATGGTAAAACGGTAGATGGTCCCGGTGAATTGGCGCAACGCGCCTTCATTGAGGGTGTAACGAAAGGCCGGCAAGGCAAAGGTAGCATATTTATTTGGGCTTCGGGTAATGGTGGTCGTGAGTTCGATAATTGTAATTGTGACGGCTATACAAACTCCATTTGGACACTGTCAATATCTAGTGCCACCGAAGAGGGTCATGTACCCTGGTATTCGGAGAAATGCAGTTCCACATTGGCGACCACATACAGTAGTGGCGGACAGAGTGAGAAGCAGGTGGTGACGACAGACTTGCATCACTCGTGTACGGTCTCGCATACAGGTACCTCAGCGTCAGCGCCGCTGGCCGCCGGCATAGCAGCGCTAGTGCTCGAATCGAATACGAATTTGACGTGGCGTGATTTGCAGCATATTGTGGTGCGTACAGCCAAGCCGGCTAACTTACGAGATCCAACATGGTCGAGAAATGGGGTCGGCCGACGCATCAGCCATTCGTTTGGTTATGGTCTTATGGATGCGGCAGCGATGGTGCAAGTGGCGCGTAAATGGAAAACTGTGCCGGAGCAGCAACGTTGCGAAATCAATGCACCACATGTGGACAAGTAAGTGGTGTTATGCTTTTTGGCGAAATTAAACTAAACTAAACTAATCAATTTCTTCTCTCTCCTTTTTATAGAGTCATTCCGCCCAGAAGTTATATCACATTACAGTTAACTGTAAAACACTGTTCATCCGTCAATTATCTGGAGCATGTTCAAGCCAAAATAACATTAACATCACAACGTCGCGGTGACATTCAATTGAATCTCAAGTCACCGGCAGGCACCAAAGTTACTTTATTAACATCACGGTAAGTCGTATCCCTAAAGACAGTTGCACTAGATCAGACCTAACTGGTTATTAGAGATCGATAAAGATAAGATCCTCAGGAGAAACAGGTAAATATATTGATCGTATTGGAATAGGATGAATTGTCGAGTTTTAGGCTATATGAATAGGTTCCCATCAGCATTTTTGAAAACAGCAACAGCAGAAAAAATAAGTTCTGTGCATAACTAGTAATGTATATTTGCAATAAAAGTATATACACATGTAAATAAGTAGACTACATAGCCAAATATTGTAGATATTGTAAAGTTTATCGCTAAAAGAACATAAAACATACAAAATATTCAAAGTAAAAAAGAAAATTGCCCAAAAATGGCGTACACATTGTAATACACCTACATACACGCATGCATAACAAAGGAATGTTAACAAAAATTTCAAAATACAAATTACATTGCATGCAGGCTCCTCAACCGACAGTCATTGCGCCTCGGTCGCTGGCCCAGCATTCGCATAAACAAAAGGCTCAAAAATACACCCGAAACATGGTGTTGGAATTCAATTTGCGATTACACATAGGACATTTGCCCTGACAGCTGACACTCTGCCTTATGCAGCGCTTGCAAAATATATGTCCACACTGCGTGACCATCGGCCGATGCAACAGATACGAGTCCAAACAAATTGAACATTTGAAATTTATATTATCTTCACTAGCACTACTATTGCTGTTGTTGTTGTTGCTGCTGCTGCTGGCATTGCGAAATTGTGTATGCTCCGATTGTTGTTGATCAATAGAGTTGGCGTCGCCATTTGTAATTGCACAAGTCCCCCCAATACTAACGGTATTCACATTTGCACCGTTAATTCGAAACGAACTGTTGTCACTGTCATGATGTGGCTGCACAGCCTGAAGCGCCTCGCTAGTTGTCCGCTGGTACGGCGTGCTCTCTTGCAGGCGCGACTCGCGTCGATGGCGATGGTGGCGTCGATGATGTCGCTGCTGTTCTGCACGCACACTACTCAGTAGATGTTGTGCCAAATTCAGCAAATTAGCAATTTGTTCGGTCACCGGCGGTGCATCGGATGTTGTGACCGAGCCTGGTGGTATTGCTGACGTTGATGTGCTAGATGTCGCTTCCGCCGGCGCTAACGTTGTAATCGATGAAGCTGCACTAGCCAGTGCACCAGTGCGCTCTCCACTAGTATGTTCTTCTAAATTGACAGCAGTGCTGATTCTAGTATGCGGCCTAGTATCGCCGATTATGTTACCATTATAACATGGTTGTACTGGACGCAACTGCATCTTCAACTGAGATTTCTGTCCCCTTAAAGACATTCTTAGACCTTTCTAAACTTCTTCGTGATATAAATTTAAGATTTTGTTTCAGATTTCGCTGTGTTAAATTTCTTTATTTGATGTTTCGAATTTGCAAATTTTAAATATTGGTGGCCGTTGAAATTTGCTAACTGGTTCTTGATTATATGTAAATAGGTAATTAATGCAAACGATTTTAAAATTTTTTGATTATTTTAAAATTTTATTTTTTAATATTTTCATATGAGAATTCGTTCCAAAAACAGATTTTGAGTACAAATCGCTATGTGACTAGTCAAAAATGTGAGTAAAGTGGAATTGTCGAAATTATCAAGAACGTAAATATGTAGATTGGGACAATTTTGAAATGACTCTTTTTAAATAGAAAATTGAATAGTCACAGTAGGAACGAGAATTATCGATAGTTAAAATTCTACAAATTCTCTACTGACTCTCAATATCAACTTTCTTTGTTTTCCCTATTCAATTGGTCCTACAAGAGGTTGCAGAATCTGAATAGTCGACCTTTGAGTTTAGATGCTTTAAATTAGAAAATGAATGAATCTAAATAAGAATAATAATACCGAAAAATTAATATTTAATACCCAAATTTGAGACAAATTCAAAAGATTTATTCGCAGTTTAAAGTAATTTAAATATCAAAACTTAAAATGGGGCTAACAAGGAACGGTGTCTAAAAATTTTTTTTTATTATTTTTACAGTATACATGATGTATCTCGTTCTGGTTTTAATCAATGGCCCTTCATGTCCGTCCATACTTGGGGAGAATCGCCACACGGCGATTGGCAACTGGAAATACACAACGAAGGTCGTTATATGGGTAAGTCATGTCATTCATAAATTAATTAAATATATATAACTTCACACCATATATATTACCACGAACTATGTAACTTGGTCCTAGTTAGACCAAACTATAAATAATTTCTTAACTTGCTGGATGTTATTAACCACTTACGAATTTCCGAATATATTTACTTACATGCTGCGCTTGTGTGATAATATGACAACATCAAAATAATTTATATTATATTACTAATCTAAAACAACAACTACAAAAAAAACTAAAAACCAATAACCACAAATGAACTTGCACTAACTATAAAACTATACAACGTGTAATTGTTGCAAACAAACACAAATAACCAACAACAATCGAACTCACTCACCGACACACGTGCATTTCGTCTCACTGTTCCGGCGAAAAGGTCACGCCTTACTACGGGAGTGGTCGCTAATATTCTACGGTACCACGCTGCCGATCGACCCCAATGACCCCGTGTCGACGCCACGCACCAATTCCGCCGAGAACACCACGCCAAATTCGAATGCGGCGAGCACCACAACGAACCTCCATCAGATCTACTCGCCGCAATATCCGCGCATCTCGTCCAATAACGTCGGCAGCAATGCAGCAGCTGGCATTGTTGGCGCCATCAACGCGATGCCGGGTGGAGGCGTGAAAATTCCCATTAAATTGCCGACACCGTCGAACAAATCCGTTTACACAGCCGCGAATGGCGCAAATAATCCATTGTTGAATGTCGCTAACGGAAATAGTAAAAAGCAACAACAAGTATATAAACAACAACAACAACAACAAATACAATCGCCAAGTTATCAGCAAATCTCAGCGACCTATGGCGTTATATTGGGTTCGCAGAACGGAAAAACTGGCAAGGGGGGCAAGGGTAAGGGAAAGTCTGGGGAGAAGGGCAATGGCGGCAAGAATGGTGGCGGAGGAGGTGGCAACAAGTCGTCAACTAACAAAAAGGAACAGCCAGCATCGGCAAATGCGAAAAATAAATTCTACCGCATATCACAACAACAACAAAGTGGAAGCGGAAATGGCAAGTCGACCGGAAAATCATCACAACAAGGCGGACGCACGAAAGCGCAGTCAGCGGAGCGTTTGCAAGGCTACGACGACAAGATGAGTCGGAAGGTGGTTGGTGAAATAACCACAACAACAACAACAACTACAACCAGTACTGATGTACGCATAAGCAACAACAGTCCAAACGGCAAAAAATCCAACAAATCCAACTCGGCCAGCTCTAGCACCGCCATCGCGAACAATGCGGCCAAAACTGCAGCCACACAAGTGACCAACTACTCCAAGTTGCCTGTCAAGGCGACGAAACAAGTCAAGGAGTCACTGTTACCCTTGCAAACGCACGAAAAACTCACAGTT
Source organism: Zeugodacus tau (assembly GCA_031772095.1). Classification (NCBI taxonomy): domain Eukaryota; kingdom Metazoa; phylum Arthropoda; class Insecta; order Diptera; family Tephritidae; genus Zeugodacus; species Zeugodacus tau. The sequence goes on along the minus strand of CM062649.1, from coordinate 4,774,271 downwards.
GCTTCATTCGCCGATACGCGCATTCCGAAACTGTTCGAACATTACGAGAAAATACAAGCAATCTTCCCGGAATTTCAACCATATCAAGGACCTAAAGGGAAGGATACCACGGCAGCTGCAGCAACCGCGGCCGCAGCCGTAGCGACGAAAGCCGAAAAACGTAAGCAGGCCGCCACGGCAGGCATTTCGCCGCTGGACTACGAAGCTGAGACCTTCCGACCAATGTTGGGTGCGGGTAATAGTGCCAGTAGTGAAAGCCCCAGCAATAACAAAAACAGCAACAGCGGCGGCAGCGCTTCGAAACCGTCACGTGAAAATGCCAAAAAGTCCTCGCCCAGCTTTGTGCCCGATCAAAAGATCATCCAGAAGCAACAATTGCTGCTGGCAGCAGCAGGAATGAGTGGCGGCACACAACGCCCCATTGGCGGTGTACTCGGTGTGCTGCCAAATCGCAAGGACAGCAGCGATAGCAATGGTAGTGAAATTTGTGCACGGAATGCTTAACGTTTTCTTTTCAGTTGTCTTTGAGATTTTTAGTGCGATGCATTTCAGTGATTAATTTTCACTTGAATTTTTGGTTTTTTTATTTTTTTTTTTTGTAGCAAAGTGTGTACGTTTAGCAAGATTTGTCAGTGTTATAAACTTTTTTGTCCGGCATATAAATTGGGCTCTAACTCTGGTTAAAGAAGTATGTAATATCTCAGCAGTGATTTCTGCACTCGTTGTTTCGACTTTCAATAAAAGTTTGCCTGTATCAATTAGCAGACTAAATTCTTAATTATGAATTCCTTTTCAAAATTCATTATTCGCTCTTACCATCGATGCTAGCGCCTGTAAACACGTTTATCAAGCTGTAAATTCCACTCAATTTGAGGGCCATAAAAGTCACTGCATATGTCACTGGAAAAGTCAACTGCAGTCAGTCAGCAATACAAAGGCATTTTTCCGCTAATATACGCACGCTTTGTTGATATGCAAATGTGAATAAAAAACGTGCGCTCGAAGAACGAAATGCTTGCAATCACTTCACTCTCCAACTGACGCTGACACCACTTGCATGAGCGGGCGCGTATTGGCCATCAATCAAGGTACTCTAACGCAGATCGATATCCCGACTGTTTTCGCTATCGCCAACCTCTTGTACTCGTACATACCGATGTGTACTGTTATGGGCGATGTCAGATTACTACTGCTTGACAATCGAGCAATTTAAGTGCGACAGACATTCCTACGCGATGGCAATCAATCAAACTGTCGGATAGTGATGCTGGACTAAGAGCAGCTACTTTTGTTGAATACCTTCACAGTTCGCCATTTTGGTTTTAAGAGGAACTCACGACTTTTTGAGTTGTTGAGCTGAAATTGTAAATTTTTTATTCGAACAACTACCATGGCAATGGACATATATGTATGTATAACACCACTACATATGTACGTACGTTTGTACTGCTGTAGTCCTTAACGGCTCTTACTCAAGCGCTCGAGCGATTGCAATTGGCCCTCGAACTTTACAGAGCGCCATAAATTTTTAACTTGCACACATTTAAAATATTTATGAGCTTCAGTCTACACTTTCTCTTCGAAAATGCATCTACATTTGTATGTATGAACGCATATACATATATCCTGCCAGGCAAATTTACCTTTAGTTTAACAGCAATTTTTACTTTTTGTATTTTTTTTTTGTAAAATTTTTCGTATTTTACCCAGCAAATACTAAGTACTTTGTTCTGCAAATCTTTTATTTTTATTTTCACCTTTATGATTCTTCGTGCTACGATTGCATAGTTATTCCTTATTCCGTTTTGTTCTAAAAATTCCCTTTTTCATTTTGCATGCTAAGTTTTTAAGCTTTGCAAGAAATTGAAAGGCAATGGAAACAAATAGTTGCAACTAGCAAATCTAACAATTTGCTACTAAAACCACACACGCATACAGTCATAAGCATACTTTAAAAGCTTTGATTTATTTTCAAACACACCGACACACACACACGCATACACTTAACAGTACTCAAGTTGTTTAAGCTCCAATAAATTTTGTATTTTATTATTTCTAGTATGAAAACTATAATTTTCGTAGAAGCGTGCTGCATTTACGCACACATGCATACACTTTTTATTATTTTTTTTATAACATGTATTAATATTTAATATTTTGTATACACTCACAAATGCATATTTAGTTTAGTTTAGTTGTATTTTCTTAGCGTCCTCTGTCGTCAATTTCTGCGTAATATTCTTACATATTTTGATTGAATTTTCATTTGCATTGTTCCATTTGTAGCGCAAATCACACAATGGGACTTGATTTTCTATGGCACAGAAACACCCGCCCAACCGGAAGACACGGTCCATATTAGCGACGGTCTATTTGGCAATGATATGGCGCACAACGACATCGAATACGATGCCAATATGCAATGGCGAAATATGCAGCAGGTAAATATTTACTAGAGCTTAGCATAATAATGACGTACTCATATACTTAGATATACAGGCAGGTTCTGTAACTCACTTCCGAGTGAAATTCAAGCAAATTCACTTTCAATCCGATATTTGGTATATTTGGTGTACTGAATTTCGATTTAACTTTTCAATTTCCACATTTTTTTTAATTTCACTTTCAGTCGGATTGCAGAACCTGCCTTATAGCCATATAGCTTGATTACATGTATATTTTCACATTACTTATATATTGTATGAAAATTTACCTTTATGTATAATAGTGTATATGGCAACGCTGGAAAAGTTAATCACTCTTATACCCTATTTGATTTTCCATTCGTTTCCTTTAAATGGGTAAAGAGTAGCAGAGCTTGAGGGGTTCATGTATAAATTGGCCAATATATAAGAAAAGGCTTCCCGATCTGCGATTGTTTTCGAAACTCGAAACCTTAAAGCATATAATTAACATCCACGCCATCAATAGCACCAATGGTTTGTTCAAAGAGATTAAATTTGTTAAAATAGCTTTAGTCGTCTCAAGTTAATTGTTCCAATTCAAGCTATTTTGGCCAATTTGTTCGAGGTTCCCCGTTGTAATTCAACTAAAAACAAAACAAGAAAAACGTTAACTTCGGCTGTACCGAAGCTAATATACCCTTCACAGGTGCATTTCTTTTAGTAACTATGTGTTTAAGCAAATCTAAAGACGTAAGAAATACTAAGTACAAAAAAAAGAAAACATTTTACTAATTCTTTTTGGCCGGGTTGTTTGCTTGAAACATTAAGGTTATATAGTTAACCGATCTAAACAATTTCTTCGGAGATTATATTATTACCTTAAGCAGTAATCCACGTCAAATGCGAAAATTTTCCATACAAGCCATTGATTCCGATCGTTCAGTTTGTATGGCAGCTATATGCTATAGTGAACCGATCTGAACAATTTTTTCGGAGATTAAATTATTTCTATGAACACACTAACTCACACCAAATTTCGTGAAGATATGTAGTAAAATGCGGAAGTTTTCCATACAAGCCCTTGATTCCGATCGTTCAGTTTGTATGGCAGCTATATGCTATAGTGAACCGATATCGACAGTTCCGACAAATGAGCAGCTTCTTGAAGAGAAAATAACATCTGCAAAATTTCAACGATATCTTAAAAACTGAAGGACTAGTTCGTATATATACAGACAGACAGACAGACGGACGGACAGACGGACATGGCTAAATCGACTCAGTTCAACATACTGATCATTTATATATATACTTTATAGCATCTCCGGCGCTTCCTTCTGGGTGTTACAAACTTCGTGACAAACTTAATATACCCTGTTCAGGGTATAAAAATGGTATCGGATAAAAGAGTTAAACTATATATTCAGATTTTTACTTTTTTTTACTAGATCTAAAAATACCTAACTAGCCTTAAGCCTGCTTAAACTACTTTAACATTGAAGGCCCTAACAACCAGATCATTAATCCCTGTCCTTAATACCTCCCAGCTTCGTTTTAGAGATCCGTCGGTGTAAACCAAGAAAATTACAAATTTTCGAAGAAAATACGATTTACCTGCTAGTATTCCAGTGAAAGTTAAAACATTTTATTTAAAGGCCATAAAGTTTAAAGCGCCTCGTTGAGAAAATATCCTTGTGGTCAGGAACAACTTGCTGCACATCGCTTGCATTCTTGAGTGCATACTCGGAAAAGCTTCCTACTTCTTGCATGTCCAACACCGCATAACAAGCGATGTGCAATTACGGTAAACATGCAGACATACACACACTCTGCTTACGGAAGTGTGTGAACCACGGCAGACACTGCTGTTATGTACCGTATATGTGTGTTTGTGTTGATGTTGCAGGTTTATGGTAAAAACAACACTCACAGAAATTAACATGGTAAAGGCAAAGGCCAAACTTGCGTTGCGTGTTCGACTGCACAGCATTTTAATGTGGCCTCTCGATACCAGCCCACGTACTGGTACATTCCGATTTACATATGTACATATGTTGGCACAGCTTTACGGGCAGTTTGTTGTGAGGCGCAAATAACAGCAGAAATAACAAGAACAAGGTGGAAGCAACAATATTTCGATAGACAGCCTTTCCATCCTTTGGTCCGAGGAATATGCATTGGGCCGTGGCGGAAGGGGGAGCTTTCAATTTAAATGTTTTTGTGGTGAGGTAAATTACAACGCTTGTCCTGCGGCAACTCTTGTCAACGAGGCAGTAAGGTTTATGAATTTTTAAAATCTCCATTTAATTTGAATAAATGCGCTTGGCAATGAAGCCACCGAGTGGCTGACTGATTTTCTGCTTCGATTTGCATGCGGTAGTGCAGATTTTCCAGGCCATTTCACCGGCATAATGCGAAGTTATTACTTGGCGCAGAGACCGATTCGCAGTTAATAAATAATTGTAAATTAATTTATTTATTTCTTTTTTGAAGCCACGTTAGTGATGTAAAGAATTACGGCTTCTTTATAACGTTTCTTTGTGGAGAGTCTTTCCATATTTTTGTCCGCTGAGTTGAAGTAAACTGTATTAAAGTAAAAAGCCCGCATAAATTAGGTGCATTGAAATGTGCGCTTTACGCCAATTTACCTCACTCTCCACCAGCATCCACATCGCAGCTAGTCTTCAGTGTTTGTATGTATGTACATGTGTCCGCAGGCCGACAACAATGCTTGATATCCGTAATGATGCTGCTTTTGCAATTTCATCGCCAGCAGACCACCAATTGAGCGCTGCCAGAAAGCATTACATAAATGGGAAAGCAAAATTCAGCAATAGGGTCGTCCATAAGTTTCATACGTGTAACATGTTTCATATGATATGGAACTTATAAAAATAAAAAAGTGAAGAAATAAAGAAATATCAAAATATATTAGACATAATTGCTGAAATCTTCAGTCTCATTTTTGATATTATTAGGTTCAAAGTCATCCTAGCACTACCGAAACTCCACCACATTGCAAAAATTAGCATAGAAACCGACTTAGGCACATGCACTCTCTAGATAGTTTCGTGTAACTTTGTCAATACGACATTAAAAACCCATAGAAACTACAATATAATCTGATTGAAATATCTTAACATATAATAGTGCTGCCTGAATGCAACTCTAAATGTATGTATATATCCTTTAATACTAATTTATTATAACAAAGCTCTCCGAAAAACGGTCTACCCTACTACATAAGCATGCAAGTATAGAGAATGCATGATGATTTTCCGAAATCTGCATTGAATTCATTTTTGGCAATTGCAATTCGCTGTGATGTGTTGACAACATTGCCAGCGGGCAATTTGCCAATGTCGCTCGCTCATTCGACCGCCAAACCCGCTTTTGCTCATCCAGTTCAGTGAGCTGCCATATACGAGTACAGGCATCCTGCTTTGTGAGTTGTTCCCGCAAACCGTCACTGGCGTCTGTGGCTCTTTATTCTGCCAGCAGATCTGGTTTAGTTGGTTGAATGAATGCCTGCCGCCGCTGGTTAGTTGATGACGGTTTTTTGCTTAGCTGCAATAAAGAAAACGAGAAATAAAGTGATAACGAAAATGAATGAAGAGCCAAAAAACTGTAGTCAAATAAATTAAATTTGATGAAAATAAATTTGGAAGTGAACGTATACTTTTTATTGTCAGCAGCATTATTATTATCCCTATCACGTGAAGTGGTAATCACATTTGCGCGAGAAATATTAATAAGGGGAATGAAACACATTAGCTCCACGTAACAACACCGTCAAATTTGGCAATTATACGTTACTTTTGTGACTAAAGACTCAAATTCGAAAGAATTTATTGTTTCTGATTTTCTCCTGATGACCTTTCATTTCTCATATCAGGTTTTCAATGCAATATTTAGGCCGCTATATTTGTAGGAAAATAAGGATTGTATCCTATTAAAAATAGATTATATATATATATAAATAAATATAAAAATCGCTTTAAGCGATTATAGCCGAATCCACCAGAGCGCGCTACTCGTTTCTCCTTTTTGCTTTTTGGCGCCAACTGGAAACTCCAAGTGAAGCCAGGTCACTTTCCACTTGATCCTTCTATCGGAGTTGAGGTCGTCCTCTTCCGCGGCTTCCTCCAGCGGGTACTGCATCGAACACTTTCAGACCTGGAGTGTTTTCATCCATCCGTACAACATGACCTAGCCAGCGTAGCCGCTGTCTTTTCGCTGAACTATGTCAATGTCGTCGTATAAATCTTACAGCTCATCGTTCCATCGTCTGCGGTATTCGCCGTTGCCAATGTTTAGAGGGCCATAAATTTTGCGCAAAACCATTCTCTCGAAAACCGCAAGAGTCGTCTCATCGGATGTTGTCATCGTCCACGCTTCAGCGCCATACATCAGGACGGGAATAATGAGCGACTTATAGAGTTTGATTTTGGTTCGTCGAGAGAGGACTTTACTTTTCAATTGCCTACTCAGTCTGTTGGCAAGAGTGATTCTGCGTTGGATTTCGAGGCTGACATTGTTGGTGTTGTTAATGCTGGTTCCCAGATAAACGAAATTATCTACAACTTCAAAGTTATGACTATCAACAGTGACGTGGGAGCCAAGACGCAGCGGATTTCCCCTTAAACACAAAGTAAAACGGATTACAATTAATGGAAGCCGAATGCAACAAACCTATGTATATGAAAGCATGCGTGCAGAAGCAAATTTGTTAGAAAAGTTCTAAAACTGTATACATATATATTTTATATATAATATATCTGACTATATCCATATGTAAAGCAGATAATTAATGTTGCACGAGCGCCACAGCAGAAAAACATTTAGTCTCCACTCTAGTCTCTCTAAACTGAGCTTAACAGCAAAACGAAAAATATAAAACTTGGCAACTGAAGAGTTAATAAAAATAAAAACATTCGTAGAAATGCCGCAACAAAGTTGAAAAAATCGAATAAACTAAAAGTTGAATAACCTGCTGCTGCCAATACGTCTGCCACTGAGCGCTGCATTTGCGCCGACTACCACGGCCGTTAGCATTACTATCGCTATAATTCTCTTGGCAACTTTTTCCTCTGCTTTTAACTAGTTTTCCTCCTATTTGACTTTCTCGTTTTTTACACAACTTTGTGTGCGCTGCTGGTTACGATTTTTGCGTTTCATTAATGGGCAGTGAATAAAGAATATATATACATATGTAGTATGCACATGTAGTATGTGTGTATGTATGTACAAATGCACATAGATAAAGCAAATAAAATGAATGGCGACCGCAGCAAAGCAACAGCACGCCACTACATACAAGTTGGCAGGACACACGCGTGATAGTTGCCACAGTTGTTGCATGCGAAATGCAAAAATAAATAAATAAAATATAAACACTTTGCATGTCACTGTGTATGTGTGCGCACAAGTTAGCAAAGCAAAGCCATGGCAAAAGCAAAATACATTATGTGTTGCGGCCATGCAGCTAAGACCCACGAGATCCTTTAAATTTACGAGTGTATTTAGGAGAGTTGCATGCATGACACTTGTCGGCGTCTAAAAGCAAAGCACACACGAACGAGACTAAGCAGACAAACGAACAAACGGACAAACAGGACGCCATAGCACACAGTTAGCCCCCTTCGTGGCGGTTGAGTCACATAGACAGCCCCTTGTAAAGGCAGCTAGCCGAAATATGCGCGCCATTGGTCATGCCAACGTTTGTGGCAGACAGCATGGCAACATGCAACATTCCGTGGCATGCCGAACACGCATACATACATATGTAGGTATGAATGTCTGTCGGTACGTAGACCGAAATGTCTGCCGGCGCAAATGCATAACGCTGCAACGCTGGAAACGCACACAAACACAACGTGAAGTCAAAACGCCCAGCAAAGTGACCGCGCAGTGTCATTTCGGCGCAACAAAGTGAAAACAACAAAAGCGAATATGAAAGTTGCAAACTACATATTTACTAACAAGTTGGACAATGTTGCCATTTTTCTTTACGCTTTTCTCTCCCTTGCGGCGCTACAGCGCATAGCTTGCTCCTTTTTGGCATTCCCTCGCGTCTATTTTTCACTTCTTAAGTTCTTTCTCTGATTTTCGTCACTTTTTCACGGCTACTTGAAGTTATTCTTTAGTTATTCTCGTTGTTGTTGTGTTTTATATAGTTGCCAGTTGAGGCGCTTGTTGCTTAGCTGCGCAAGCCGGATACAAAATCCAAAGTTTGCCAACACAATCATACACACTTGGACATACAAATACAAGTGCAGGAATATGCACTTGAACTTTGCCACTTAGCTCAGACGTGCATTTTCACGCCGCTTTTGGTCGATTTTCTTAAAATTTTTATACATATTTATGTACATACAGACATACATAGTATATACACATGTATTTACTCATGTGAAAAGATAAATATTTAAGCGTCAACTTCGAAAGCGCAACATAATCGGTGATGACCGTGAAAAGTACGTGCCACTAAATAAAAAATAAAGTTTTTAACAGTTCACACTTGCATCTTTTGAGTATTATTTATCATTCTCACATTTTACTTAGTTTTGATACTCTCACAACATGTTGCACAGAGAGCCCACCTCCCATACAAATGTTAAGTTGAAAATTACTTAAGGGCTTTAATGCAGTTAGAAAAAGCACCAGAATTTTATGGTAAATGTGGTACAGAAAGGCTGCACTCAAATACAAAATTTGAAATGGGCGTGGTTCCGCCTGCTTATGGGTCAAAAACCTCAGAAACTACTCGACCAATTTCGAATTGGAATCCCAATGCCAATGTTTGTAGTTTTGTACTTCCTTCCTTATACCACACTTTTAAAGTCCATCTGATTCGTTCACTTTACAATATATAAAATAAATACCCATGAAGTTGTCGGAACAAAACGTTGCACAAATACTGTATATGTGGCAAAGTCCGATGTAAAAATCGGCGAAATCGGACTATAACTCGAGGTCGTAGATATCGAACATGAGGACCTCAAAACTTGTGGCTAAACTTTGACTAATTGAACATATCGGTAAATCTCTAAGATATTCTAAAGAAATTCAAAGAAGATCTGTTTATCTACTTATGTGCCTCTGTGCCCAAAAAGTATCAAAATCAGGGCAATAATAAAGCCCTTGCTCCCATATACCTCATATACTGTTTTTCAAACTACCGATGGACTTTATACCGTATATACCGGTTAATATGTGAGCTCTCATACCCGAACTTAGCCTTTCCTTACTTGTTCTTGATAAATCCATATTTGTTTTTTCTTGTGTTATGAAATACTTTCGAAATATAGTGAAAAATTATCAAGTGTCGCATCTAACGATAGTTACGCATCGAGGGATTATGATCGATTGGGTTCCAACATCAATCATCATCATGAAACATCATCATAAATCTTTTTGAACATCGCATTATTATTATATTCGCATTTATATACAAAAGTTGTACTACATAGTGGGCTTGTTACTAAATTTTCAATTTCTTACTTCACTTGCAGGTTGAACCGAGTGCGATGGCTAATGATAAGACAAATGCGTCGTGTCTGAAGGCGACATCCGACCAAAGATGTTTAGGTTTGTGTTTAATTTTCATTTTATTAACACAATTACTATTAAACTTCAATAGCAACAACAACAATAGCAATGACAAAAATGGCAATAGATAGACACAGTTATTGTAATGAACAAAACAAAGAAGAACTCTGAATATGCAAAAACTGTATAAAGTAAACCTGTAAATTGATTGATACCAAGCCAAAAAGCAAAAACAAAAATATAAAATTAAAACTAAAATTAAAATTAAAATTACAAAAAAAATAACAACAAACATAATAATAATAAGTAGGCTATAACACAAATTGAGTAAGCCGCGCAAAATTTTTCTAAAAGCAAACACATTTTGCAAAAATTTTATATTGAGATTAAAGCTTAGACAAAAAAAAACTATTTGCAAAAACAAACAAAAAACTGAAAATAAAAGTTGTACTAGAAATACAGTAAGCGTAAAAGAAATGATTAATGTTTGTAATGTGCGTGTAAATTTTCTGTGTAATAATGCAATTTGACTCTTCTAACAATTTTCTTGTAAAAATATTTTCCTTCAAAGAGCTGTGTAGGTTAAAGGAAGGCAGTGAAGAAAGCGAAAAAAAAACTTAGCCAAACTACATTCACGCATAAGTGTCCAATTTGTTAGGTTAGTTCGGGTTATATGTATAATATATGAACAGAAAATCGAAAATACACTTAAGCAAAACTCTAAGGTAGCTAAGAACATGCAATTTTTTGATAACACAGAATTTTTTTCGAGAAATACAAAAATTTTGTAATTGAAAAAATTGAGAAATTAAAAAAAACAGCTTATCAAGTATTTGTATTAATGTCAGAAATGATGAACCCACTGAAAGGTTGTTTAAATAGTGTACTTTAGACGAGACATCAGGAAATTAACAAAACATATAAAGCAACAACAAAGGAGGTGGTGGCAAGTAATGAGACAACCACTTCATTTGAAAACACCAAAATTGTGGAAAAAGATTAAATGCTTTAACAATTACTTAGTTTTCTAAATTTAGCAGATAAATCTAAAATAAAAAAAAACTCTTTGAAAAGAGTGCACCTAATTCGAGGACACAAATTTCTTTTTTTTTAATTTTTTCAAATTTAAAAATTGTATATAGTATATTATATCACTTTCATCACAATTTTTTGTGCAATTTTAAGCTACTATATATTTTTAAAATTTCACTGTGAAAGTTTTAACCTCATAGTATTCTTTTAACGTGAACACATAAATCTAATTATAACAGCTTATTTTCGAAAAATTCAAAGTAAAATATATTTAATATTATATGGTACATGCACTTGTGACGTAGACATTTTATACATGCATATATATATATATTGTCTAAGAAATAATCGCATTTTTCCAATTACAAAGTGTACTTGCGTGTGCGTGTTTTACATTCGTGTCCAATTCGTAGTTAGTTGTAGGGAAACAAAAACAAATTTAGGCATTAAAAAATAAAAACTTTCCGAAAACTAAAGAGTAACTCAAAATTTCCAAGTCTTCCCGCTGCACACTGCTATACAATAAATGTCTTTTGTAATATTATTATAATAACACGGGGAAATAAAAATTTCTCAAAATTTATTTTGAAATTTTCGATTATTGAGAACAAAACAAAAAATAACCTGTCCAGAAAATGCATTTGCGCCTGCATTAAATCAATTCATAAATACGTGAACTTTTTTGTAGGTATGTGCGTGCGTGTAGCATTTTATTGTAATTTATAAACATCGGTAAAAGTGAAACGTACCAAAAGTGCAGGAAATTTCAGAAATTGCGCTCCCAATTTGCCAACCCTTATATTGAATAAAATTTACACACATTTGTTGCATAAAAAATTGCACATTCTATGTACATGCATATACATCTACATATGTATGTGTGTATGTGCGTCCCACATGTCATTTATCCAGCGTGTGGAAACCAATCGAAGTCGACAAGCCACTTGCTTTTTAACTGCCAACAATTAAACTTTGTCGCTGCTTTTTTTTAGTGCGAATTGAAAGCACCTGCGCCGGCTTCAAATGACATAAAATAAAATAACAACAAAAAACATATGCCACTAATTTGAATTGGAAAGTCACAGAGAAAAACTAAAATGTCAATGTTTTTTGCGAACCAGCATTTCACTTAATTTTTTTATAACGTAAAATTCTGCTATTTTCTACTAGTTAATAATTTTACACGTTTTATGCTTTCACGCGCTGCAGAGGATATTATTTTCAAAATTTAAATTGAATTGCATTAAACCACTGAAAAAAAGTTGACTATTTTGTAACTTTTTTACCGTAACCACAACATAAACTTTACTCTCAATGTATAAAAGCTTTCGGGTATCGCGCAGATTCAGCTGACACAACAGAAAGCAAAAATAAAGTGTACTGTTTCAAATTAATTAAAATTTGTGCAAAGCGCTTACAGATATAATATATACCATACATATGTATGTATATGACTGCGCAGCCTGATTTATATCAACTAAATTAAAAATTCGCATTCACATTAAAATTATGAAATTTCAATAACATCAACGACATGCATACATAAAATCATCGCAATAACCCATATTTAATTCCAAAACAAAACAAAATCGAACAGCGTAAAAATTTTAGTTTTTTTTCACCCAAAACACCGAATAAATTCCAATAAAGTGTAAAGTCTTTCTAGTATCTATGTTTTTTTTTTCAATTTTGTTGTAACAATTTTAGTGTTTACTATTTAAAAACAATAACAAACTTGGTATAAATCTTTTTAGAGTCTAAGCACAAAACGGTGGTAGGGTTTTCAGCCTCAAATTTTGGCCAAACTTATAATATTATATATTCTATTGCATTAAGTTAATATGCAAACGTAAACAAATATAGTAGAGTTAGTGTTAAATTAAAAAAGAAATTGCGATGCACAAAAAATTAATATATTATACAAAATTTATATAAGCAAAAAGTTCCTGCGTTTCAAAGAGCGAGCATTTTTAAGAGAAAAATAGAATAAAATTAAATGATAATGTAAACAAAGCGCTGTTAATATAATATATAAACAATTTAATTTTCTACAACAACAGAAAATTACAATTGCAAAACGAAAACATCACACAGCCAAAAACAAAAAAGTTTTGAACAATAATTTTCATATCAGTATGCTTAATAATTTGCAAATTCGCAACTAAAATTGAACATTTAGAATTCGTTGATAATAAAAAAATTAAGTAAATATTGTATTGAACATATTAAAATTAATTTTTCACATATCAAAATGACGTGGCGCATACGCCAAATACAATTATATAATGTCTACATGTACATATATACACATAAGTACATAGATTCAAAATCAACAATTATTTATGCAGCTTGATTGTTTGGTAAAATACCGCATTATGTTTCAAAAAATTCGATCTGCCCTAGATTCTTTGAAAACAATGTTTTGAGTTTTCTGACCTATTCATAATAAAATTAATCGGCGATAACAAGAAACATTTTTGTTCATGTACGAATCCAGAATTATTTACTGACTTTGAGTTGAGGCTCCAATTCAACTCTGTCCATACATATTTTCTATAATTTTTTTTTTATTTTCTTTGGAAATTTATATTCACTATGCTTGTCAATATTTTTTGCTTTTTAATATATTTAATATTTATTGGACCCACTTTATTATTATTAATTGTTTCTAGCAATAAATACATATGTACATATATATAATTCCTCGATAATCAAAGTAACTTGAGTGCAATATTACAAATATACAAATACATAACTGTTAATTATGTTTACTACAAATACACTTGCATATGTATAAGTAAATATATTTTATTACAAGTTTAGTTTAGTTGTAAAAAAACGCACTCGTCATTTATACTGGCATACATATGTATGTGTGTTTAGTATGTGGATAATTTATAAAGTTGAAGGGGCTATTTTGTTAGCAATTTAGAGTGCTTAGAACGTTGCAAAAATTTATGTAATTAACGCCTAAAAGTAGACCTTATAAAAGTACCCATGCTTTATAGACAACATCAAGCTTTCATAGTCTGACGCTTTCGCTGATATCAAATCAATGTGATTTACCGTATTCGCCGTTGTAAATATTATTTTATATAAACTGTTGCCCTTTCAGCTTGGAAACCTCCACTAAATTTATTATTCAAAATAATTTCATTTAAAGCAGTATATAATTGTTTTCTTATGTTTGCTTAACATTTCAAAACACTGGCTAAAATTAAAAGCATAAGTTTCTAGGCCGTTGAAAGCTTAAAAAGCTTGTGTGCATTTCAAATGGAAATTTAACAAAAAATTATGTTTTTATGCATTTATTTTCTTTTCAATAACCTATTATTTTTAATGTTTATTGCCTTTTTGTTGTTGTTTTTGTTGAAACTCCACCACCACCACCTTGCCTACATTAAGCAAATGAATGTTATTTATTTTTAATTGAAATTATTAATTGATTATACTGATAATAAAACTGTAGCAAAGTAACCGCTTGAACGAAACCCAATTGCATTTTAACACGGGGTGTGCGCCAAAATAGAGTTCCATATTTACATAAATGTAAGTATGTGTCGAAATACTGGTACACCATACTTTATACTCAGCGAAAAAGGCACAAAAAAAAGTCGTAATAAATATTTCGCTTCAAATGTGGCACTCCATTTTGATGCACCCTTTATGACATAGCAACTTAAATGAAATAACGTTAGTATATTGATAACGTCGCGATTTAACGGCGAGTAAAATGAGTAAATAACAAATGAATAAATAACAAACAGTTATATATACAAACATATATGTTCTTATATAAATATATACCTATATCCTTATACATATGTATGTAAATGTACGTGTGGGCAGCGTTTCAAAATAGTAAATAACTAGCACAATTTCAATCTTTTTTTTTTTTAATTAGTCAATTAGCAATTTTTGTTTTTGTTGCGCAAATACTTAGCCAATGAACAAATATTGGCGGCAAATATAGCGCACAAATAGGAAGAAATTATTTAATAATTTGTTACTAAAATTTCCATAATATAGTAATGGACTAATACATATACATACATACATATATACTTTTTTTCCGAAAATCTTTCAAAGCTTTATTATGTATGAAATCATTTTGGGAATTAATCGTACAAAATCTATAACACGAAAGTTTATTCCTAAGCATAGTAAATATATACATATACATATATATTTTTTGTATAATTTTGTAGATTTTTCGTATTTAACCACTTATAAATCATTATTAACGTAGTGATCTGGTTACTTTTTTGCAATAATATTTTATTATGATTTTGTTTTAAGCTAAAATGCAGCTTGATTTTGAATATTAACCCATTGCTAAAAATCGACTTCTATGGGGCTACGGTACTTATGACTTAAGCAAATCTCTCACATACATAGGTACACCCACATATAATTTAGCGGTAGCAAGCAGATGCGAAATAGCTAAACAAAAAGCCAAATGAAATATAATATAAATAGAAAAAGTAATAAAACGTAAAAATGAAAATACAAATCTAATAGCAACTGAAGAATAGGGAAGTAGAGAGCATGAAAAATAATAAAATTGGGGCACTACAAAAACACGACCAATTGAAATTTAGAAGCCAATAGAAACATAAGCATACTAATTCACATACGAACCCTGCCAGCCAAAGGTGGTGAAAAAGCTGGTTAAACCGAAGTTTTTTAAACCCACAAAAGTGGTAAAAAAGTGGTGAGTTTGCCATAGGCCAGCATAGCTGCTTGTGAGTTTTTTATCCATTATTCCCCTCACACGTACAAATACAAAAACAAAAAACAACCCAAACATGTGCGTTGGTGTTAGTAATTGAAGAAACATGAGGGGAAAGTGGTTAGGCCTGGCTGGCAGGGAATATATATATATATATATCTGTGTCGTTTTACCATAACATCTTAAGTCTTAAAATTGAGTTTTGAGATATTGGCGATTTCCTCTAAAATCTATTGTGTTGAAATTTAATGAGTTATTTTTAATCAAGGATAAAGCAAAACTATTTCTTAAGACATTATATGCCGATTTTGAAAAAAATTTTAGTAAGAAGTATGTTTTATTCGTTGTTTTGTACATAAGATATTTTAAAAAACGAAAAGTTAAGAAAAATCAAATCTTAATTTGACTTAAGATATTTTGTCAAAATGAATACTTCATTTGGATAATACTTAAGTTGACATAAGAGCTTTTGCTAAAACTGAAACAAATAACTCATTCGATATAAGATTTTTGTATTTGTTTATTTTTAAAACAAGAAATTTATTCATAACAAAAATATACAGCTTCATGTATTGTTTCTTAAATCATATTAATAAGTTCAACTCATAGTACAAAAAATCTGGTTTCAAAGCAAATTAAAGCATTAATTATTCATTAGTTTCATCAGCTTTTGTAAGATCTGGATGACAATCTAACTGCTCTTCTGTTGCTAAGTTTATATAAAATGGCTTATACACTTCATCCACAAGAGGTAACATATCTAAAAGATCTTGTTTTTTTTGTGCCAATTTTTAAAGGTGCGTCGTAGCATATTTTTAAATCTGTCATTCTCACGCAGTTTATTCCTCGTTTAGATATGTTTATCAATTTAAAAGGTTCTTCTTCATTTAAGGATTTTTTAAAATAAACATTTCCAGTTTCTTTGGTATATCTTAGCCATTTAATGTCGATCCAGCTATACTTTTCACCACTGTCATCTACTTTTCTCCATGTAAATAAATTCTTCGATGCATGTGCAAAGTCATATATGTTCGACTGTGCCATTTCATTAACAACAAATTTTTTTGTTACGCCAATTGTTCTGATAAACTGGTACCAATCACGGGGATGGTGAATTTTGGTTGAAGTTAGTTTTTTCCTTTTTTCTATCAAAGCATGGTCGCTATCACACTCCATATGAGTATGACCAGGGACCAAGAATTTATGATCTATAATGTCTACATTATTTTTAAATTGCATAAAAATTGCAAACATAGTTGCAATGAATGAATTTTTATTTTGTCCTGGACATGAATCACTGTAAAAAACAACGTGCTTTGCATTGGTATTTAATGTTAATAAATGATCAAACACGCACGATGCTATTTCATTACCCCCTCTTTTTGCTATTGCTTCATGCCACATGTAGCATGAGGCCCGATTACTTGCACAATCATGCATAGTAAGATTAAAAGTCCACAAAGGCCTTTTGTAAAAAGAAAGTGAGGTTCTTAATAATGGTGTAGGAAGACACTGCTGTAGGTCAAAACACAACACTTTAAGTGTAGCATCAGCTAAAGCTCTCTGCTTATCATTTTTTTTAGCATCATAAGCTTTTTCTGCTAAATTTACATGTTTAGATTGCTCTAGTTGTAAAGAGTCCAATTCTTCGGGTTTAGCAACTTGTATTTTGCATTGGAGCAAATCACACTTATGACAAGTGTCAATTTTAGGTTTTTTAAATTTCAAGTTGAGTGTGCTAAACAATTGCGAAAATTTTGAAATTGAAACGGAATAAGCGTATTTTTCACAATAGAGACGATGCATTTCATTCACAGATAAATCACTTGGCAAATAACGTTTTGATGTGTCCCTTCGAGTATAATGCGACTCATACGATGGGAAGCTTTTAATAAAATCTAAAATTTCATTTTCTTTTGCGATAGAAAGTTTTTTAGCGCATTTATGTTTTCCACGTCTATCGCCGATTACACGCCCATCAAGTTTTGCACTCACAACCGTTTTTATAGATTGTTCTGTCTCGGATAATGTGAATGTAAAGCATTTTTTGCATACTGCGATTTTATTACTACCAACTTCCAGGAAATAATTGTTTGTATAAGGTCTTATCCTTGGTTTTAAGTCATGTTTAGCCTTTTTTACTGTTTTTGTTTCTTCAACTTCAATTAAGCCACCAAGAAATGTTTTGCGTAAATTGTATGAGCCTAGTTCCCAGTACTGTGTGTGTATATATTGCTGTTCTTCAAAAGTGATTCTATCTGCGCATTTCTTTCTGCACGGTTCCAACCTGCGCACTGCACGTGCCTGAACAACCTTACCAGCGCTTGAGGTGTAACTTTGCCCTTTATTCCTGGAATCTTTTGCATCTTTCTTTGAATATTTTTCTGTTTCCACTTTATTTGCAACACTTATAGAGTTTTCCTAATATTAAGTTTTTATTAAAATCACTTTATAAATGTAATCACTATAAAACTTACATCATTATTTTCGGAACTGGAACTTGCTGCAGTACATCCACTTATATTAAAATTTGGATCAATAATGGAATCATCACTATCGAAATCTACATTGCTTATATTATTCAATAAATCACTTTCCATTTTTAAAGTTATTAGCACAACGACTTGTTTTCAACTGATCGCTTATGTGCGCAATAATGCGTTGTGAGCGCGCATCCAAACAAACTTATGTTGAGTTAAAATGCCGTTATGTTCGAAGCGAATTATTGCATAACGTTTTATGTAGACTTAAGATGTTTTGCAAAATGTAAAAAGTTCTCCCTTTGAATATTCGAGTTTTTTCAAAACAACTTATGTCCATTTAAGTGAAGAAATTATAAGAATATAAGTTTAACATATTAGCGTAAGAGGACATAAGATGTTTTATTGAATACATATTTTTAATTTTTTTTAAATATTAATAGCGCTTCAGTTGACATAAGTTTAAATGAAGAAACCTTTAACAACCAATAAAGCATCTCATAAAGTTTAAGTTTACTTAAAATGTTTTAACGTATGTAATATTTTCAAAAATAAAGATAAGAAAAATACAAAAGGCGATAACTTTCTTTAAAATTGGAATTTTTTAAATCGGATTGGACACAAATATGGACTATGAATAGGAGAACTAGAATATGACCTTTACTCGATTTTGACTTAAGTCGACTTAAGATGTTATGGTAAAACGACACAGATATATTTATATATGTATGTGTGTGTCAGTGGAAAATCATAGCAAAAGGAGAAAATCCTTTGTAAAAATTACACTTGTATGATTCAAGCGCACGAATTGGTTGACTATTCCCTCTTCAGCAGTAAGAATATAGTAAGAGTAAGCAAATAAAATAAAACAATAATACATAAGTAACGGGTGTCAGCTAATCTATATATAACAATAACAACAATGAACATGTAAAATATCAATAAAAGAATTATGTGCATTTAGTATTTAAGTAAAAAAATATAAATAAAAGCCAATTGTATACATAAATAAATAACTAGAACCTATTTATACTAATACTACAGCAGAAACGAGAAGAAACACAGCGCAGCAACAAATACAATAAATTATATTAAAAAGTAAAGTAAATTAAATTAAATTAAAGGAAAAAAACAACAAATAATAAAATTCATAAATGTACGTTTGTATTACGTGTAAATAAAAAAGTGAGTAAAAACCGCAAATCATAATAAAATGGAGAAAATAAAATTTAACTTAAATTGTAATGTGTAGTAGCTACAGTCTTAAGTAACTGATAAAGTAATTGAGAAATTAATACATAAATATGATAAACAATTGCATATAAAACAGCAAAAACAAAAAAACGGAAATGAGAACAATGCGAAGAATAAACTATGTTTTCACAAAATTCATGTATTTTATTTCGTACGAAACGTAAATTAGGCACGAAACAACTTTACCTTAAGGGTGGACACATTGTGCACCGAGCGTTGCACGCGAAGAAAAATAAAGGCAGAAAAAAAATTGTGTCTGCGAAAAATTACATTTGCTTGATATACGTAACACAGCAGCAATAGTAGTCTTTGTATCTACTGCATTCTTCTTACTCCCTCCAAATATTTGTGCTAACAATATTGCAAGCAGTTCAGATTAAATATACATATATCAAAAACAAGTACTTCGAAGTTGTAGTTAAACATATCTCGCCTAAGCATAAATTTCTACAAAAAACTGGATTTAATGCATAAATGTGGATGTATTGTTTCTACAATTGCTCAATCATGTAGTTTGATTATAATATTTTTTATTTTTCTTTCTTTCTTTTCAAAATATCAAAGACTCAAATTTTTCGAATGTATCACAAAAATTGATTTTGTACTGAATTATCAGTTTCAGAAGTTTGTGTATAAAAATATGACCTTTGCTGCAAGGAAATCACTTTATAATAGTATTCTGAAAGTCTTCCAAAATAATTGTTCCATACGACTTTATCTAAACTCTAATAGCTCATTCCGTTTCATCTCCATTTTTATATCTTATCATAAAAGAAAATGAATAGGTGCCCTTGTTCTCTACACCGTTAACCATATATTTTGTATAATGCCTAAGTAATCATTACTAAATAACTCTTCTATATCTTTCAATACTACAAATCGAATTGAGACACAACTAAAATTTTCAAAATAGTCAAAGGTGAGTTCAGTCAAATATTTTTTGTTATTACTATAAAATGTATATGGTTCGTTATTACAATTTTTTCGATTAACATGCGCATTCATAAATTGCTAATTAACTTAAATCATAACTTAAAAAAAAACAGAACTGCAGCACTAATTAATTTGAATCATTACATTAAAAATAAAAAAAAATTTATTCGCAAAAAAGTAATTAGAAAAGCTTCATAAAATTCATGCAGAAAATTCACTTAGCATACATTGTCTACACGAACAATTTGTTATTGTAATACTAAAACAAAATTTAATTAATGCGTTCACATGTTAACTATGGTTTAGAGTTTTTGCTAATCAATGCAATTTAATTTACATACGCAATTCATGTGTAGGTTTTATTTGAAATAATCGTCATTATTAATGCTTTCTTTTTGTTTTTGTATCAAATGTGGTATTTGGGTTTGACAGTTTTTAGATTTTTTTTTTGCTTTCTTTAACCCTAATATGCAATTGCAATTACCTTGACAGCATGCAATAATCACATAATTTTGGCTTATTTTGAATACGTTATTTTTCAATTTACATATATACGTACATACATATGTATATTAATATGTAAAGATCACTCGTTTTGCATACTTTGATTCGCTTAATTATTTGTTGTTTTTTATTAATATTTTCGCTTTGAATTATAATGAAATGTGTATCTTTTAAATGTTATTTTAATTATTTTGTTTATATTTTTAGAATATTAAAATCTATTTGCACATACATACAAACATTAAAAGCACAAGCACTAATTAATTTATACATTTTTTTATAAATAAAATTCTTATACTTAAATGACAAAATTTTTTTATAAATAAAATTCTTATATTTTAATGACAAAATAATGAAGTGTAAAAAAATATTGTTATTTCGTTGACATTTCAAGACATTAACTACGGAGGCTTGTACACATAAACAATGGTCTTTCAATTAACCTAAAAAAATCAAAAAAGTCAAACGAATTTAAATATTCAAATATGTGGTCACCTCTGATCATCATCGTTGGACATAATTACGTGCCACATCTCACTCCACTCTAAGAAACGTCAAAAGACATTTGAAAGCACGCCAAGAAACGTCAGATGGAATAGTAGTTGAGGACGGAAATTTCGCGATGTTTCGTGGTAGTTAAAACTAGATTAGACTAGACTCCTCTGAGGTTAATTGCAGACAAAACCTGCAAAAAAGAAACTTGTGATAATCATATAGTATATTCGCAATTGTACATTGCCAACGAACTTTTTGCGAGACAAAAGATGTCGGCCGAGTCTGAATGGGACGTTAAACGAACCAGTATATTAAATGATATAAGATGAGATGTTATAAAAATTAGTAATATGTGTGCCTTCTAAAAGAATGTTATTGTTTTACTCTTTTGAACTGTCAGCATTTTTTTACGATCAGAAAAAGACAAATGTACCGCTGGGTAATTTTCACTTATTTTGAGTAATTTTAACTTATTTATATGTATGTATGTGTTTGTATTCAATGTTCGCTAACAGTAATTGTATGGTATTGGCATTTAGTCTGCATCCGGTTTGATTAGCATTTGGTGTTTTGTTCATAAATTTAAGTTATTTTTTAAAACGTCACACTCTCATTCAGAATCAGCACACACACATAGATATCGTACTTTCGTAAATTCACTATTTGTTAATCTATTATCTCTCTCGTTCGTATCCGTGCCAATAGAATGTGCCACGCCCACGTATTACTACAATGGCCACTGCTATGAACAATGCCCCACGCACACCTTTGCCATCATCAGTGACAGCATCGCAGCAACCGGAACTGCGACACTCAACGACAAGACCATATCGAAAACGAGTGTAGCCGACGATGAGGAATTGCAGTCCATCGATCGTAGACGAGAAGCTGTGCGCTTATATGCCGACACGAGTAAACCTTTGGAACCGATACATTTGCGACGCTGCGAGAAATGTGACAACAGCTGTCTGCGCTGCTATGGACCATTCAATTCGCAATGCAGCACCTGTCCGCCCGGCAGTCAATTGCGCAAAATACCGCGCACGAACGAAACATTTTGCTACATCTTTGCCGAACGTAGTTCGGGTAATAGGCTCGATGGCGTATTCACCGCCAAAGTCGAAACGATAAATAGCGTAGAACACAATGGCACTATGAATGCGACGAGTGTCGTATATCTTACACTAATTCTGGTACCGACACTTCTCATCATTTTCGCCATCATGTTTGTTTCGGTTGCACGTCGAAACAATTTACGTATACCGTTCTGGCGGAACGGTAACACAGCCGGAAGTGTGGGCACACTGCCTAATGTCGGCTATGATCGTGTAGCGCTGCTGACCGAAGGCGAAGACGATGGTGACGAGGCCGATGATGAAGAGGAACACCACATACACGGTTCGGTGCGCGCCTATCACGATGAGCTGACACCTTGCGTGGCTGATGATGAGGCGACAATCGAAATCGATTTGATGCCGACAATTATTGAAGCCGTAGATATAAGCGACTCGGAGGAAGAACTTTTTGACTCAACGCAACATAATTAGTAATAAAGAATATGATGAGCAAAGATGCTGACATTGAGGCATTCTATTTTATTTTACATATGTATTAAGTAATAGTCTAATTTTTATTCTAAGTAGATTTTTTTGGGCACTTAGTGTTACTTTTATTTTTTCAAATACTTGTTTTTCTGTTTTTTTTTTATTAAATACTTAATTAATTGCCAATGAGCTTTCACTTTAATGAAATTTTAATACGAACAAAATATTGCAATAAAATATACAGCTAAGATCTTCAAGAACAACTGAATCAAACTAATTTAAATTTTAATTTGATTAATTAACTCTAGTTAATAATTATGAGATTTAAACCTTTTCAATATAATATAATGGGATATACAATTTTATTAGCATAATTATTTTTTTCCTTTTTCAGAAAAAAATTAGAAAAATTTTTAAATCTTTGTAAAATAATAAATTACACAAAAGGAAGTTTTTGAAATTTAATTGTGAGGTTAAATTTGATGGAATATGCATTTTAATAAAAAAATTAAATTGAAAATTGAATTTTTTGAAAATACATAGTTAAAGTAAAATATTGTAATTCGTAATGAGCAAATATGAGCGGGCAAAATGCTTCCGCCGTTTTCCAATAGATGTCTCTAGCATAGATGTCAAGCACTGGTCGATTAAATCGATTTTTTTTTATATCGATCTTGGACATTTGTGTCAACATTAACCCAACAAAATATTTGTAGAGATCTGTTTGCATCCCATACGTATTCCCAACTGAAAATGTCACTTTTTGAGCCGAATTCTCGACATTTGCGGGAAATTTTGCTTTCTTTTTTAATTCCAAGAAAAGTGCGGCTGAAGCTCATCGACATTTGTAACCGTTTTTATACAAAAAAACTTAAATTTCCAATAAACAACGGCGGAAGCAAAGTTGTAGACCTAATAGTTAAAGTAAAATATCGTAATTCGTAATGAGCAAATATGAGCGAGCAAAATAAACATAAAATTCTATTATTTATTATATTAAATTATATTTAATAAAATATGCTTTCAGTGTTTATCATACACATTTATGTTAATTATACATTTTTTTTTATAAAATAATAGCAATCATTTTTTTTGCATAAATTGATAATTTTTTGCTATTTTTTATTGAAACTTCCATGTGAACATAGTTCTAGAATACAAGTTTTCGGCAGCATAAATGAGTTATAGCTGGTTTCCACTAAGGCAAACGGTTCCACCTTTCATACAACTCTTGAAACGGACCGGACAATAAATATGCCACCAAAAACGAAACCATTATATAACTTGTGAATAGAAAATAACTAAAAATAAGTAATTTTATGTAAATACTATTATTAAATAAAATTAAATAAATTTTAAAACAACAACTCTGCATTAACTGTATATTATATGACCCGATTGAAACTTTTACGAGAACCACCCCCGAAGATATAAAATGAACCAAATATTAGAATAAACTTTTCCCAGAGGTTTATATTAGAAACGGGAGGACCAAGACCCACCGAGTAAAAGTCAAATGTCCTAATAAGGTGGGAAATGTTGTCGGACTATTGAAAGTTACACGTGCAACCAGTAGAATCATTACTGTTCTTCCACTCCACAAAATATGAAATAGTACGTGTAGATGTGGAAACCCGGAGTCTACAAAGCTCAAAATTTCAAATGAAATATCTCCCTAGCTTGCTTCAAAATAAATGTACAGGATGATCAGCAAAATACGTTCCCGCATGCATTAGGCACATGCACCACTAAACATTTTTAATGTAACCAATTAACAATACAATTGAAGAGTTCAAATACAACAACATCAACACGCCTGACAGTAAACATAAAGATGAGCAATGGGTATGATCAGTACCGAATTCAAATAGCGCACGCCTGAAGCACGCATCTGAAGACGCCATCAAGTGTAGGGAACACGTACAAATACTCTCGAAAATGTAACTAAATCGAAATCAGCATTTGGGCCAATCATATTTGAAGACTCTAATTAAATAATAAGACTGTATTTCTAGTGGGTGGGAGGTATATTATAAAAACGGTAAAACAAGAAAAACACTTGAAGCGATAAATGTGTGTATTTGTTTGTTTCAGTAGTTATTCAGTTAAAAAATTTAATCATAAAACTTGTTTTCCTACGGAGTTAACTTGAACGCTTTGATAAGAACTATTTTTTGTTTATAACAAACACAATACATATTTGTATATACTGAAGGATCTTGATTAGAGAATGATAATTTAATTTGAAAAAAATAATAATGAAGAAAAGTATATTTGAGTGTGTAATTTGTATCTTCCTTGCCAATTCTCTAAGTCTGGCAAGTCACTACCTACACCACAGAAATATATTATCATATGCCAACTGTGAGAAGCACTTCACTACTGAGATTGCGACACCCGATAAAATGTTTTGTACGTTGGTGGCCCCTGAACGCGATTCATTCGCTGATCACTGACCAGAACACTTGTAATTTGACGTAATGACGCGGCAATCGAAAATCGTAAAAACAATAAATAAAATGACACTTTTAACAGTAATTAAAAGTTGTTGTTTTTAGTTTATGAATTTTAATTTGTCTATGTGTAGTTCTATTTGTATTTTTTTTCTCAAAAAGTCACAGCTGTATTAATAGAACTCCGTTAGGTGTTTTACCCATATTCTGCACCGAATTTTTTCTTATTAGAGCTGCATTAAGAAGTTTATAACTGAACAAAACGCCCGACCTTGAATTTCATTTACAACCAACACCCAGAAGGTCACTACTAAATATGGGCATACTTGGAGGTTTTAAAACAACGAACTTCAAAGCGAAGCACTAAGCATTGAAATGACATCCGTAAATGAACTAGTGAATGTAGAAACAATACAATGTATTCCCCGAACTATTCAAATACATAGAACCACACATACATCAGGCTAACCCCTAAAAAACCATAAGATATTATTCCATAGAGGCTACCAACGCTCATAGCTGTCTAAGTGAAATCTTCCTGCCAAAGTTTGCATTTGTTATACGAAATTCTGGAATTCTGGAAGTCTAGAAGGGCACTGAGTTTACAAACCTTAAGGGATACAAAATTCATGTGCATGGAACAGGTGTATATTAACTCTCTGCCAATATCAATGAAATATCGGAATCCTGTTATCAAGCATTCAAATGCACTTCACATTCAAGTTTTGGAGTATATGTAGGTGTCGATAAAACCCATACAGGGGAAACACTCAAAAAAGAACACAATTCAAGAGTATTGTTTTTAGTTGTAGTTAAAAACCTGTTTCTAGAGGTCTCCGAAATTACTTAATAGTAAAATATCTTATCAAATGGCAAATAGAAAGTTTCGCACATAAGCACCACACTGTCGTTGGAGAAGTTTATTATGTGAACTGAAATGATTATTTCGCGTATAAATACGGTCTGGTCACAGAATTCGAACACAGTGCACAAACGGGCTCCCGCCGTACCAGTATCAATACATATTTGTGTAATTAAGGCAATTAAATAATAAAAAGTTCCCAAGACTCGTGACAATAAGTGCAGCAATTAACTGAATATAACTTGTGACAACAGCCAAAATGGGCTACAAAAGTGTGTTCTTGGCATGTGCCTTATTTGCACTATGTCTAAATCCACTCCAAATCGATTCCTGCCAATCTGTGGAGCAGCGTTTCAAGTTTCCCAATAGTGATATCTATTTGCGTTTGGTCCGCTCCCCAAAACTGCAGTACCAAGTAATGAAAGGTAGGTATCCCGGTTAAATGAATACGTAATCACGTACATAACATCGAAATCGTAACCAATGTTTCTAGGTTCCAAAACACTACACACTGTTACCTTGGAGAACAGCTCGAGTGATAGTAAGCTGGAATTAACGGATGCCGGTTCTTATTCGCTTAAAACCACTGACACCACTATTAATTTTGATTTGATCGCCAACAATGGTATAGTCCATTTACGTGTCTCACGTGACGTACCTGCCGGTACGCAGCCAATTGATTGCGTCGACCTGGATATACCTAATACGCACTGGTACGGTGGTCCAGAATTCAAAAATCATTATTGGCCCGTGGAGAAGCAAACGCTGACGAATTTCTCTTATGTAACTAAAGAGCTCGAGAATATGGGCGTGGCTGAACGTTATTGGCTTAATAGCAAGGGCGAATTCTATTACGTCGATGACAATACGCCACTTTTTGTCGAACTCAATTCCATTGGTTACGAGAATAAACTATGCTTCAGCGCATTGAGTGCAGTGCCCTTCAATCCACGCACGGAAAAAGTAACTTTCATATATCACATTGGTGTTGCGGCTAATGCAAAAGACGCACAAATGTATGCAGTGAAGAAATTCCTGAATCATCCTGTTGAATACCCGGACGAGCGCATGGTGGCACTTCCTATCTGGTCGACTTGGGCACTTTATAAGCGGGATATAAACGAGTCGGTTGTTCGCGAGTTCGCCGATGAAATCATAAATAAGGGTTTCAACAATAGTCAAATCGAAATCGACGATGATTGGGAAGATTGCTATGGTGCCTTGTCGTTCCGTAAATCGAAATTCCCCGACATGAAGAAACTAACAGATGACTTGAAGGCAAAGGGCTTCCGTGTAACACTCTGGATACACCCGTTCATCAACAAGAACTGCGAGCGCATCTATACTGAGGCGCTAAACAAGGGGTAAGCAAACCGATAACGCAAGGTTGACAGAATTTGCTAGCCTTATAAATTATTGGAAATTGAAATCTTACACTATTATTATTTCTTCTTTAGTTACTTAATCCTTGATCATAACGGCAATCCCGACACTCAGTGGTGGAACAGCGGATCGAAAGAAGCTGCTTATGTTGACTTCACAAAGCCGGAAGTGCGCACTTGGTTCAGCGACCGTTTGAAGAAGTTGCAGGAGGAAGGCGGTATTGACAGTTTCAAATTCGACGCAGGCGAGACAAGTTGGATGCCCGAAGATCCAGTACTGCAAGGGGACTTGAGCCTTTCGCCGACACAAATGACTCGCGACTATGTGCGCACAGTAGGTGCCTTCGGTCCTCTAGTAGAGGTGCGTGCCGGTCAGAATACACAGGATATGCCAATTTTCGTACGCATTGTCGATAAGGACTCTGAATGGGGCTGGAATAATGGTTTAATAACGCTCATAACAACATTGTTGCAAATGAATTTGAATGGATATCCGTTCGTGTTGCCCGACATGATCGGCGGCAATGGATACGATGACAAACCACCAACCAAGGAACTATTTCTGCGTTGGCTGCAAGCGAATGTTTTCATGCCGAGTCTGCAATTCTCATACGTACCATGGAACTTCGATGACGAAACGATTGAGATCAGTAAAAAATTTGTTAAAATGCACGAAGATTTTGCGCCTGAAATTGTCAAGCGTTTCAAATTGGCAACGGAAACAGGTGAACCCGTGAATCTGCCACTCTGGTGGGCCGACCCCAGCGATAAGGTTGCTCAAAGTGTATATGATCGTAAGTAGAGCTAATTATTTCTTTGATTTGTCAAATTATACAAAAGTCGTTTACGCTTTTACAGAATTTCTTCTTGGCGACGACATTATTGCTGCACCCGTTGTTCAAGAAGGTGCTGTTAAACGTGATATCTATTTGCCTACAGGACAATGGAAAGACGGCAATACGAATGAAGTACATAATGGTCCTAAATGGTTAATGGCATACAGTGCGCCATTGGACATTCTGCCGTACTTTGTGCGGGTACAGAATTAAAGTGTGGACAGGAATTACTCTTAATATATAGAAATTATGTGAATCTAAAGAAATTATATATGTATATTTAAACAATGATATTTATTTGTTATAGAACTATAATAAAAATTGGCATTATAAAAAATTTCGCAATTAACATGTACAATGTCTTTTTATGTGAAAATTATAATCAAATAATTGCGTACTCGGGCATATCACAGCTCAATTTTGTTCAGTTGATACAACAAAACATAAAAAGTGGTAAACAGGGAAATCTTAGTCAGCTCGCAGATCATCAAGTGACGCAGACTCCAAGGAATCATAAAGTAGATCTTTTATAGACTTCAATTCGTTACGATCACTATGCAAGGCTTCTTGTTCTTCTTCCAGAATCTCCTCCAAGCATATACTAAATGACGTTAAAATAATGTGTTCAAAAGTGGTGTCTTATTGTGGGGAAACCTCCTTCCTAAAGTACTTACTCCACGTCTACATCTTTCTTTTCTACCATTGCTTCCTCTTTTTGTTTCAACAAAGTCATTTGCAATTTATGCAGTTCTCGCGCCGACTTCGACCATTGTGCTTTATAAAAGTCTTTGGCTTTCTCAATGTCTGCAAAACGTTCCGTTTGTTTTTGCTGTAAATATTTGATCATAATCATAATTATTGGTCAATGTTTTTAAAGTATATAAACGTAGATTTGATAGATTACTAAATCTGACAGCATGCCTTGCAGTTGTTCAGCCGAGAAATGGGTTTTCTCCATGGCCGTTAATTGTTTTTCCAATTGCTCAATTCGCATCTTCATTTCCAACTTTTCCTCCGACTCTAAACCAATGGCCTCCGCCGTTTGGCACTTTTGCTGTGCTTGTTCCACTTCGCGTTCTGCACTTTCCACGGCACGCTGTTGTATTTCATGCTTGAGTCGTTGCATCGCATCGTCTAATTGCTGGAACTTCTCCGCATAACTCCTTTCGATGTCCTGTTTCACCGTCTGTACAATGCTGATAGTCTCTTGGTGCTTCAATGCATTTGCATTCAATTCGGCATGCGCCAATTCTAATTCTGCATTCAATCTCTCACATTCGGAAAGCTTCGCTTCAAGTCTGGCTTGTAGTATGGACCGTTGCTGTTCCCACTCTTTATTCAGTTCGGCTAAATATTCCACCTCCTTTTGTTCCAAACCTTTAATGAAGTGTTCCATTTGTTGTGTTTTCCATTCCTCTAATTCACGAACAATCTTCATTGTCATTTCCTCAGGATCAGTCTCTAACTGATCGGTATTAACACCAACAGATCGATTTCCAGGCATAATTGGCATGTTTTGCAAGGTGTTTGTCCTTGAAAGTTCAACATTCGACGTGCTTTCTTGCGATTGCTCCCGTTCATTGTCGCAGTGATTAGATAATATTGGTCTACTTAGACGACGTGCCAAAGTATCAGTATTTTTGCTAAAATCTTCAGATGTTTTAGCAAATAGCTCAGTGTTCTCCCCCAGCACTCGTCCAATTATAAAAGCGTCAGTCTGCATTTTCATATAATTACGTTCGTAAATTTCGAAATTTGCGAAATTACGACTGCTCATTTGGCCTGGATCATAAGGAGCGCGTTTTTGTTGTAAATTATTCGGAAAATCCAAATTTCGATAGCATTCTGTAATGTCCACAGCTCCCTTCTCATCGATCTTATATGAAGCGTATGCCTCAGTCAGTGGGCCAATCTCAGGGTTCGATTTCTTGGAATAGTTTGTCACAAGTTGCATGCAAAATATATAATCCACTGAAGGTTTCTGGGCTCTGGGACTTAAAATTTTATTTGTACGATCGAAATAAAAAGTTCCATATTTCGTAAATGTTTTGCACGTATTGAAAAACGAATCTTCTGGTAATAACTTGGAGAAATCCAACCGATAGTTCGCTATAGTAAGAGCATAACAATAGACTACTTTTATCTATATTACAACTACTTTATACTTACCCACAACTGTATTATTAACGTAAACACTTATAGGTATATAGAAAATGCGTTGGAAATACGTTCGTAGGCTCTTCAATGATGACTTAAACGACAACGAAACCTTTTCATTGATAGTATAGCAATCAGACTGATTTCCTATCATTTCCAACTGCGAAGCGCTGCCTAAAAATTCATAGTGGAACACAAAGGCACTGGTTTGGCGATGGAAATTCTTCTCTATTTCCAGTACTTTCATGAGATTCTTCACTTGTTTAAATGTTAAAGTCACGTTGAAAATGTCACAATCCACATCAGGGTTGTTACCAACTTGAATCAGCCCTACTTGTTCCAGAAGTTGTACGTATACATTACTTTGTGACTGCAACATAAGTGATGTCTCGGAAGATTTTGGTGAAAGTCCTTCGTTAACCAAACCTTTTCTCTGCAGGAAAACATTTAAATTACCCGTTAATTATTTCTACACATATTTTACCTTTCCCAAAAATACTTCAAATTGCCCACTATCAATGAGATTCTTTTTTACGATCACTAAAAGCAAATAAATTTCCGGCTTATTTTGCCGCCATTCAGAACTTAGTACGTTAAGTTTATGCCAATGTAGTTTTAGCTAAAACAAAAAAAAAAAACATATTATTTGAGTAAAATGTAAGTATGTACTTTACTTGGACATTCCGAAGTGCGGCGATTACTGGAACCCCTCTAATAGGCAGAAGCAAAGAACCAATTCCACGACGAGGAGATGTATCCGTTCTTCCACTTTTAATAAATATTTCCAGTTTCACTGGTCGATTGTCCGTTTTCATTCTTTAGAAATAATTATAAGAAGTTACTTTTATTTGTAATTATTACCAGTTACACACCGTTTAATATCACTGAGCTCGCACTCCCAAATGCAGTTGCTGTTAAAGATGGTCACTGTTTCTGTAGAATGACCCTCTACTTCGAATTTCACACCATTTAAAGTGGCAGTAAGTATAACCTTATCTTTATGTCGTTCTGTAAAATCTCCAATACCATCACGTCGATGCAGACCAATTCCTGACAATAATTAATTGGTATTTGAAAATAATTTTCCAAATAACTGCACTGAAAACTCACCTTCTACAAGATGCAAAAATATGCAGAATGAATTATCCGCGCTTTCGGATGCATCGCTCTCAGAGGCAGAGTAAGCCGTGTTGCTCATGTCAACAATATGCAATCCTTTTTTTCAAACAATATATTGGACAAAAATAAAATAAATATTTAAATATACGTGCGAATGGAATAAATATAACGATATTTTTCAAATTTTTCTGAAAGTCAATGGGAAAAACAATGCTTCTTCTAACGTTTCATAATTCACAATTATTTGTTTACCATGCTAGTGTTGAGAAATGCACAAATAGTTATGTCAAATGAAAAATATATGGTTGGCTTTAACCATATGTCCAATCCATGGACAAAATATGGTTCACATTCATTCCTTCAAAATTATTAGATGATCTGGTAGAAACCATGTTAAAAATAAAATGTTAAGCTACAAAAACTATTAAGACCAATTTCTTTACAAATATAGCCCCGAATTGGATTCAATTAAAATGAACAAACGGTTTGATGTTAGGAAAAGTCTTTATTATTGAAAATTCTCAAGCTTTTTTGAGAAACGAAAAATTACGAAAAGTTAAGGGGGTGCGCGATTAAAATTAAAAATAACCAAATTGCCTGTATTAAACGAAAAATTAATTAGCCGACAAATAAAAACGCGTGCATGCGGTTTCACGGTTCAATTCAGAGAGAATTCTTTATTCCGTTTTAAGGAATTGCTTAGCCTAAATCTTAAACTAACGGCTTAAACTAGTGGTAATTGTACGTATATATTATAAAAGGGGTAAGTATAAGTATTTTCGAACTTTCGTTAAAAATTGTAATAGAGTAAATTTAAGGTAAGTATTAAGGTAAGTAAAAGATTGGTATTATAATTAATTCTTAGGGTAAGTACATATGTAAATTTTATAATTCAGTATATATAAATTCAATTATTTAATATTTATTTACAATTCATTTTCTTATTCTAAGTTTTAGGTTTTTACAATTGCATATACATTTCGCTTGACGCAACACCGGCCACCTTGACAGGATCAGGTTCCTTCAACCTCCAT
Source organism: Zeugodacus tau (assembly GCA_031772095.1). NCBI lineage: Eukaryota > Metazoa > Arthropoda > Insecta > Diptera > Tephritidae > Zeugodacus > Zeugodacus tau. Next base: position 4,741,498 of record CM062649.1, on the reverse strand, counting down.
TGGAAGCAAGGCCAGTTTGTGGATGGGGCGCTTAATTGTGCCCGTCTTGGTCGCCACTTCTGCGACTCGCACTTTGCCGTCTTGCCCTTCGACGGTTGCGACGACGCGTCCGAGGACCCACTGCTGTGGTGGCACGTTGTCCTCGTGGACGAGTACGAGGTCGTTGAGCTGCATATTGCGTGTGGGGTGCAGCCACTTGTTCCGCTCTTGAAGGCCCGTCAGATATACTTTGGACCACTGTCGCCAAAACTGTTGCTTGAGACAGCAAACAAGTTGCCATCTCTCGCAACAACGAATTGGGTCCACTGGCACCTTCTCTGGGGGTAGTGCTCGCAGGGAGCACCCAATCAGTAGATGCGCTGGGGTGAACGCCTCGCCGTCGTTGGGGTCCTGGCTCAACGGTGTTAGGGGCCGAGAGTTGAGTATGGCCTCCACTTCGGCCAACAGTGTTGCTAGCTCCTCTGCGGTGAGTAGCGCGTTGCCTATTACGCGAACGATGTGGTGCTTGGCGGACTTCACCGCGGCTTCCCATAATCCTCCGAAGTGCGGCGCCCTCGGAGGTATAAAGATGAAGTTGCACCCTTCGTCTGCGGCGAATCTCTTCAATTCTGGAGCCTGGGCCAGAAATGCTTCCTTCAGCTCGCGCAGCTTGCGGTCGGCGCCTACGAAATTGGTGGCGTTGTCGCTGAATATCTTCGTCGGCATTCCTCGGCGTCCAATGAACCTTTTTAGGGCGAAAATGAATGAATTAGAAGAAAGGTCCGAAACTAATTCTAAATGTACTGCTTTTGAAGTGAAGCAGACGAAAACTGCAACATATGTTTTGACGGGGGGTCGACCGCGTATTTTTAAAGTTGTATATATCGGACCACAAAAATCTACGCCACATATAAGAAAGGGTCGTAGTGCTCGAAGTCTTTCGGCTGGCAAATTTCCCATAATTTGGTTTTGCAACTTCGGCTTGTAATGAAAACAATGTATACAGTTTCTTACGGTTCTACTGCAAGCTTCTCGGGCATTAATTAGCCATATGCGTTCTCGAAGAAGCGCAACCAACGCTTTAGCCCCAGCGTGGTGATTTCGAATGTGCAGGTACCGTAAATATGTTATAACGAAGTGCGAATTTTTATTTAGTAATAGCGGAAATTTGGCTTCGTATGGGAGAGGTGCATTTAATAGGCGACCTCCTACTCGGATTAATTTAAACGAAAGCGATAAATCCGAGTAAAAATGGATTGAGTTTTTGCAAGTTTGCCGGAGTAGGAATTGGTACCTTTATGCAATTTTTAATAACATCCGAAAACTCTGAATGTTGGACCACCTGTGCAAATTTTAAAAAACTCAAGTTCAATTCATCTGAAGTCAGATCCTTGCCCATGGAGGATTTTGATGGTCGTCTGATCCATCGTAATATATATGCGACCACACGAACCAATTTTTGTGAGAAGAGAATTTTCAATAAGGTCCAATATTGAATTTTCTCTGTGGTCGAATGTAGTGTGAATGCATTTTTCTTCTTCTCCAATGCTTCGTCTTCTGGTGAGAGCTGGAAGTGGGTATTGATTGGCCATAATGCAGGGTCTTCTAAGAGGAACTGTGGACCGCCAAACCATATCGAATTATTCAATTCGTCCACGTTACAACCCCGAGACACTTGATCCGCAGGATTTTGTTTTGTTGGTACATGCCGCCAATGTACTTTGTCAGTCAACTCTTGGATTTCGGACACTCTATTTGCGACGAAGGTTTGTAATGAAGATGGATGCGTTTTGATCAATGTAAAACGATTTCAGAGTCTGTCCAAAATGTAATATTTTCGAAATGTCGACTCAACATAGGCGCTACTCTTGACCATAATTTTGAAAGAAGATGTGCTGCCGAGAGCTCGAGACGCGGAAGAGACTTGGTCTTCAGCGGAGCCACTCTGAACTTTGCGGTAAGCAGCATACATTTAATACCACTAGCAGATTGGCTTCGTATATATATGCAGCATCCATATGCCCTTATTGAGGCATCGGCGAAGCCATGTATTTGGCAGATGGCACTCGACTCTACGTTTACATAACGAGGAATGCTGATTGATGAGAGCTGCAGTAGGTTGGCTTTGAAGTTCTGCCAGCTAGTGTCAAGGCGCAATGGAATCGACTCATCCCAATCCAGTTTTTGAATCCAAAGCTCTTGCAATAAGATTTTTGCTTTGGTAACTAGAGGCTAGTAATCCAAGAGGATCAAAAGACGAGCAGAAACTGATAATATGTTTCGTTTAGTGGCTCGAAGATCATTAAAATTGTCATCTAAGACAAATCGAAACAAATCCTCTTTCGGCAACCAATGGATTCCTAACGTTTTAGTGGAATTGTTGTCATTGAAGCTTAATGACTTTTCAGTGTAATCACTGTCGAAAAATTTAGGGTGGTTCGAAAACCATTTCGTTAGGGTGAATCCAGCCGAGTCTAATATTTTAATTACCTCACTTCTTAAAAGATCTAGAGACTCAAAATTTTCGGATCCTGTTAATAAATCATCAACATAAAAGTCTCTTTTAATGGCCAATGAACCGAGTGGATATTTAATTGTATTGGCATCACTGAGCATTTGCAAACACCGTGTTGCGAGAAATGGAGCAGGCGCAGTGCCGTAAGTTACGGTGTTAAGTCGAAAAATTTTGTATTTGCTCTGAAGGATGCTCTCTCCACACTATGAGTTGACAATTTCTGTCTTCTTCATGCATAATAATTTGACGGTACATTTTAGTAATGTCCGCTGTTAGTATACTTATGTAAGCGAAAACGTAGAAGAGTTGAGTATAACTCTTCTTGGATGGATTGGACCTACCATCAAAGTTCATTCAATGCTACTTGAGATGAAGATCGGCTCGAAGCGTCAAAGACAACACGTAATTTGGTTGTAGTGCTTTCGGGCCTTAAAACGCATTGATGCGGAATGAAGTAGTGTGGCTCACTCGGGATCTTATTGTTTGTTGGGCTCATGTGTCCCAGTGCTCTATATTCATTCATGAAGTCCAGATACATTCTACGAAGTTCTGAATCTTTTAATGTCCTTCTCTCCAGGGCCTGAAACCGCCGAACTGCGGTTTCATATGAGTGACCGAGTAACTTACGGTCAGCTTTAAAGGGCATTCTGACTTGAAGCCGTCCTGAAGGTAATACTTGAGTTGTATTAACGAAAAAGTTTTCACACTCTTGTTGCTCTGGTGTGAATCTGTTGCCATTTGATTCTGAAGGTAATTCTTCTAGAGCCCAAAATTTTTGGACTACTGAATCTATTGACGTTAAGTCTTCTTCAGCTTGGCATAATGTGCTATGTATTTTGGGAGGAGAACTTAAATTGCTGGCGTATTTGCCAGATACAATCCCACCCTAATAGGGTCTTTTGTAATGTTGGTTGATTAGGACCATTTTTAATTTGGCCAACAGCTAAAAGCTCGAAAAATATTTCTGCACCCAATAGGATGTCAACTTTTTTAGATTTATGGAATTCTGGATCCGCCAATTCAATATTGTGCGGAATTTTCCAGCCTTTAACATTAATGTTATGGTCTGGATGATTAGCCGAAATGCTACGCATTATCCAGAATTCCGCCGAAAATTCGTAATTATTTACCCGCGACTTAACAAACGCGCTTAATTTTGCCCCCACTTTCGTGTTGGAATTGCCGATTCCAATTACGCTTAACGTTTTGTGTTGGCGTCGAATCCGCAACTTCTGCGCCAAGTCCTCCGTCATAAAGTTGACCTGGGATCCTGAGTCCAGCAACGCTCTCGCAGGCAGGTACTCTCCACAACTGGTCCTCACTTGTATTACTGCTGTTGCCAACATGACCCGATCCGGCATACTCGTTGTATGCATGGCATGTGTGGTTGATGGTTGCGGATGAGGTGCAGCGGGGAAGGAAACCGGATACTGGTGCAACAATGTGTGATGCGATCGATTGCATACACGACATCTATCCGCTCTGCACTTGGAGACAGTGTGTCCCTTACGCAAACAATTTATGCATAAGGGCACCGATTTCACGAACTCGAACCTCTGCTGCACCGGAAGCGCCTTGAAAGTGGGGCAGGCAGTCAAATAATGGTCCTTAGATTTGCACTGCTGACAAAGGGGCTGCCTCGTATTTGCTGCCACTAGCGCCGATTTGGTCCTGTCCGTTTGTTGCTGCTTCCCATGACTGGCACTTCCTGTTGGTATGGGCTTCGTCCTGGCATATGATGCTCCTTCCGCTGATAGCTGCTGGTATCTTCTATTTAGGGTGGCTTCGCAGTCCTTCCACAGTGGCAGCTTGTCGTAATCCAGCTGTTCCTCCCATCTGGATCGGGTGGCAGGATCGACCTTTGTCATTACCAAATGAATAATTATCGCGTTTGTTATCTGCATCTCATCGCCCAGCGATAGCAATGAGTCGTATACCGCAGACACTTCGTCAATCATTGATCGCAATGACGGCGCGGATGGCTTTGGGATGGTTGGCAGCTCAAAAAGTTTAGATATTGTATTGAAAAATATCAAACATTTATTATCATAAACTTTTTTGAGACTTGCCAACGCTTTCGGGTAATTTTCATCCGACATTTGGAACGCTTTAACTGTTCCCAAAGCCTCACCAGATAAACAATTTACCAAATGGTTAAATTTTTCAATATCTGGGATATTTGGATCATTGTGAACCAAACTCTCAAACAAGCTCATAAAATTTTTGAATTCTGAATACTCTCCCCTGAATTTCGGCAAATTCATTTTTGGGAGCCGTGAGCTGTGAGAAGCTACGAAAGATGTTTCGGCTATTGGCGTTCTATTTTGAGCTAATATTGATTTTATTATGGACTTCGTTCCAACGATAATGTCCTCTAACTCCCCTCGGGCCATGTCGTCTTCATCAATCTCTTCAATTTTGGATTGGCATGTCATTAGTTTGTCAATATGTGAATTTAAAATGTCGAGCCGACATTCTAATTCAATTGGATCTAGCGATATGGTTTTTTCGAGAAGGCCCGTTTTTATGCGCAAAATACTACTTTTCGCTACCGTTCTTTGACGTCTTAACGATTTTAAGTCCGTCAACTCCTTACTTGGAGACAGGCTTGCGATAGTTGGCTTTGGCTTGCTCATTGTGTTTTAGTTTGAATTTAAAATTCACGAAAAATTATTTGGCACAGAAGAATTTAATAGAGGGAATCAATGGCGAAAACGAAAACGAAAATTATCGATTCCCAAATAACGACGGCCAAATCGAAAAATACACAAATGAGCAAATTACAAAATAGCACAACCAGAGAAATTTGATTCTAAAGAATTTGTTCGAAAATCGAAAAAAATTGCGAAAAACCGACCGATCAGTTGCGAAAAAAATTGCGAAAACGAAAAAATATTGTTAAAATATATATATTTTTATTTAAAAAATTTAAAGGCTACCGCAAATCCCAAAATCCCTTGTTTCACAGTGTATGCACAGTGTGCGTATATATATGTATGCGTGTATATATGTATGTAAATATATGTATGTCAATATAATTGAATGTCAAAGAAGGGAGAGCCAAAAACTGAAAGTGTGCACTTTTTTATTTTAATTTTATTTGTATGTGTTTTCTTGTTATTGTTCGTTTGCACCACTTTCAATAATTCGCACTTCTTACCTGGTGCGTAGGCGTTTTGCCTGCGCTTACTTCCCTTTGACAGAGGACGCAGCGGCAGCTCATTCCCTCGAAGTGAATTCGTCGACGTCCCACGAAGCAGAGATGTAGCGATGTAGCAGCGCTGACGTAGCAGCAGATGATGACGTTGGCGCAGCGAGAGCGGGGATTTGCCGGGCAGCAGTGTTGTCCGGCAGTGTTGAAGCGACGTAGCAGCGGTGAATCTATGCTGACTAACAGGAACAAATTTCACTATGTCACTATGTTTTTATTTTGTCTTGAACGGCACAAACTTATTTACGGTTCCTCCTACTGTAATGAACCTCTATTCCGGCACTTTTAATTATCGGCACTAGAAACTGTAATTTCCGCGGTGCACTATACCGGCACTAAATCAGTAAATGCCACCGTAAACTTTATAAAACTTTTTGTCGTACAGATCTGTTTTGCCCACTAGTTTCGTTTATTGTAGGACTCACTGTACTTACCGAATTGCGTTTCACTGTTTGTGTGTATGTTTTCTACGTTTTTTATTACCGCATCTTCTTGATTCTCTTGCACTTAGTGTTGTCACAATGATTTGCACACTTGAAAATATGTACATATGTATCACTTCTTTTTCCTTTTCTTTTTTATGTAGGTAAGTAAAGGTAAGTATATGAGTGATTTAGATTATAGTGATGCACATATGTTTCGAAAATTCACTTCAGCACTCACACTTCTTTCTTTTTATTATTTTAGGTAGAGCTAATTATTGGTAAGTATTGGTAAGTATTCTGCACTGGCACTCAACTTCACTATTATGTATATATGTTTTTATGTTTTAATTTTTAATTATTCTTTTTTCCCTTTTTTACTCATTTAGGTACCACTACACTGCACTATCGACACTTGCACTTTATATACCGATTATGTGTATATATGTATATATTTGTACTTTTTTGTTTTATGCACTGTATATTCGTTAATGCACTCTTGTCGTTTTAGGCTTTATTATGTTTCACCACACTTCTCACACTTCACTAAATAGCAACTTTTTGCTAATTCCTTTGTGCATATGTATGTATGTACGTGCACTGTATATATGTATTTTTTGTAATTTTATGTCTTCCTATTTAGGGATCACTGCACTTTGTACACGGTCACTTCAATTTTTTACACACATATGTATATGTATTTATTTATTTCTTTTTTAGCACTGAGTCGAAAATCGAAAACCGAAAATATGTTTACAGGCAATTGGTTACGAAAAAGTTAATTAATGTACTATTAATTCGCGAAAAGTTTTAAAGTTTATTTTAATTGTTTTATCACGCACTTAGTCCCTGCTCGGGCGCCATGAAAATTCTCAAGCTTTTTTGAGAAACGAAAAATTACGAAAAGTTAAGGGGGTGCGCGATTAAAATTAAAAATAACCAAATTGCCTGTATTAAACGAAAAATTAATTAGCCGACAAATAAAAACGCGTGCATGCGGTTTCACGGTTCAATTCAGAGAGAATTCTTTATTCCGTTTTAAGGAATTGCTTAGCCTAAATCTTAAACTAACGGCTTAAACTAGTGGTAATTGTACGTATATATTATAAAAGGGGTAAGTATAAGTATTTTCGAACTTTCGTTAAAAATTGTAATAGAGTAAATTTAAGGTAAGTATTAAGGTAAGTAAAAGATTGGTATTATAATTAATTCTTAGGGTAAGTACATATGTAAATTTTATAATTCAGTATATATAAATTCAATTATTTAATATTTATTTACAATTCATTTTCTTATTCTAAGTTTTAGGTTTTTACAATTGCATATACATTTCGCTTGACGCAACAATTATTATATAAAACTCAAGAAATTGATTAAAATAAAAAAAAGTTTAATCCCTTTGCACCTTTTATTAATACATCAATATCACTATATTCTTTACACATATATATTTACATTGAATGGGAACAGAAAAGAAATATTACAATAAACTTTAATTGTACCCATACACATCTTTTCCCACGTACATTTAATTTTGTACCAAAATGTTTTTTTACAACTGTATTAAACTGTTGCCCTGCTCATCCAATTGCAACATATTGTTCGGCTGTTCCTCCATCCCAGGAATGTCATTAATTTCCTCTTTTTCGAAATGTCCCCGTAACGCGCGGTGATTCTTTAACGCAGTTCCTTGAATAAAACCCTCATCGCAAATATTGCACACATACGGACGTTCACCAGTATGGCGGCGTACATGCAAAGCAAGATCATTGGATTGGGTGAAACTCTTCTCGCAGAACGAACACTTATATGGTCTTTCACCTGAATGTATACGCATGTGCGTATGTAACTTATACGAGCGCGAAAACGATTTGTCACATACTGTGCAACGATGCGGCTTTTCTCCCGTATGAGTACGCCGATGGCAGGCCAAATCAGATGAGCGCGGGAAGGCTTTATCACAAAATTCACACTGAAATGGCTTCTCGCCTGTATGGCGTCGCATATGAACAACCAAGTTTGAAGAAGAGCTTACAGAGCGCCCGCAAAATGCACAAAGAAACTTCTTCTCTTTCGGCTGTTTTTTTTCATCTTTGGATAAGTTAACTTTGACAACATTCGTACTGCAACTGGCATCGTCACCAACTAGCGGATGTATCTTTTTTATATGTGCAATTAAGCGATCTTTACGATTGTAACGGCTATCACACTTGTCGCAATGGAATTCTTGAAGAGGTACGGGCTCACTGCGGGAGGACACCGCAACATCTTCTGCAGCTTCAACAGTTTTTTGTATTTCTTCTGGATGAACCAGCTTCATGTGCACGTCCAAATTTTCAGGCCACATAAATTTATATGAACAGTGTGTGCACGGATGTAGTTTTTCATTATTATTACATTGTGTGCGCATATGATGTTCCATAATGTCCTAAAAATTAAAAAAAAATATTAGTAACGACCTCCGATTCTAATATATAAATACCTTACGAACTTACACTTGAAACTGTTCTAAACACACACTTATCACACTTGAGTGTAATATGTTCATGCTTATGCACTGACAACTGATGCTGACCCATTTCATAACGTCTTTTGCAAACTAATCCACACATTTGACACTTATATGTTTTAGCATTGTCGGCTTCGTCTGTCTCTGAATCATCAAGGCTCAGCTCGTACCCCAACTCATTCATAATTGAATAATTGTGTGGTGAATTGTAGCTGTGGTGCGAAGAAAGCACTTCTGTTGTCTCTTGACGCAAATGAGTGCGTAGAGCCGACAAACTTTGGAATTTTATGTTACAAACCCGGCAATAAATCTGTTTAATACCATTCGGTCCTTTACTGGCAGTGATGTGAGAAGCTGCAGCACTCAACTGATGTGAAGTTATACCATGTCTCTTGATATGCAAATACAAATTACTTCTTCGGTAGAATTTACGTGGACACCATAGACATGGAAACACAGTGGCATCGACCCGATGTGTCATCATGTGGCGTGTTAGATCCTTCTGCATCTGGAAACTTCTAGAGCACTCTTCGCAATCAAAAGAACTGGGTGCAAAACACTGAAAAAAATACATTTTAATTAAATCTTAAAATTCACTTCAACTCTGCTGTTATCACCTTCTTAACCTCTTCACTGTCCGGGTGCATAGTACGTAAATGCATTTTGAGGTTTTCCTTCCACATAAATCGTTGAGGACATTTACGACACACGTAACGTTTCAATAAGTTTTTGCATTGGTGTCGGTAATGAGACTGCAATAACTTCTCACACAAAAAGCGCGCCCCGCAATGTTGGCATACATGTGGAGCATCATCCCAATTATGATCACTCGCTTGATGAGCAAATAGTTTGTATTTACGCGTTACCGTGATACTGCACAAATCGCAATTGTATATTGAACGCCTTGGGTGCCGAATGTTTTCCCCAGTTGCATGATACAATACTTCGTCAGGTTCGGAATCCGAATCAGTGTCATCAGTGTCGGAGCCGCTTATGCTTATCTCGTGGCCCAATTCATTGGTAATTGAGTAGAATCGATCCAGTTGGCCGGCTGTAATATCAGCCATCATGCGCGCTATTAGTAAATCCCTGGACATTGGAGCCTCATCTGGATAAAAAAGTAAAGAAACTTCCGAATTCGTTGTAACATGTTGCGACAACGACACATTTGTTCGATGCTCCAAGATATGTGTTCGCAAATCTGCAATTTTTGTGTGCTTAGACAAACAGATTTTGCATTGAACACATTTGCAGCCATTGGGTCTGCAGAGATGCGGGTCGACAGCTAATAAAAAAATAAAATAGCTTTACTAGTTATTTCCAAAGTGATTATTATAGTGATTCTATTTACCATTAACTTTACGATTAAGCTCGCGTTTAGTGGCGGCCGCTGTTGTCGTTGCCATGCTGCCACCGGAACCATGAACTCTCAAATGTGTCTGTAGGTGATCTTTCCGGTAGAATTTTCGTTCACAATACAGGCATTCAAACTTCTCATCATCGGGCATGTGAATACGTTTGTGTCGCGTCAGATCTTTTGGCCAAACAAATACTTTATTGCATTGATCACATTGTAGTTTATTAGCAAGTTGTCGACTTATTTGTTGCTCTGGATCAATATGTTGCCGCTGCATATGCTGTTGTAGGTTTTCCTGCCACACAAATCGGGCTGAGCATCGCTGGCAATTGAATCGCTTATAGATATTACCACAATCACGTTTATAGTGCTGTTCCAGTAAGCCCAAACAAACGTAACGCTTCTCACAACGACTACAAGCATGAGGTAAGGAGGCTTCCTCATCAGCATGTGCGCTATGTTGATGTTGCAGGATGCGTGTTCTTCTGAAAAAAACTTCACCACACAGATCACACGTATAGGATACGGGTAAAGGATTCCCGCCTTGCTTGCTGCCCGTTTCAAAATCACTCTCTGAATCGTACAAATCCAACTCATTACCACTCTCATCAACAGCCGAATAATAATTTGTTAAATTTTGACCAGCAAAATCAATAATAATGCTACGTTCGACCTCACTCTCTTTTCCTTGACAACCTTGCGGCCAATGAACCTTAAAATATTGACCCTCTGTATATCTGATACCACTCCAGCCATCCGAATGGCGCAACAAATGAACGCGAAGCTCAGCGAGTGTTTTCAGTTTCTCCCCACACAAGCAACATTCAATGCGTCGTTTAATTTGCTCGTGATCCTGCCGTAAATGTTGACGTAAATTTTCTGCCTTTAAAAATGGTTGACTGCAGATGGGGCAAACATGGGATTGACTCTTCAAGTTATGCGTCTCTTGATGACGTTTCAAGTCAGTAGCATAACGAAAAGTTTTATCACAAAAATTACACTGCAATAAATTTCTTTTGCGCTGTTCTGGACGCTTCGGTACATATACATTTAGCCGGTTGGAGCAGTTATGTCTTTGAAGATTCTGTACCCAAACAAATTTACCCGGGCATTTGAGACATTGATATTTTCTATCCTTATTTCGGCATTGTGTGCGTGAATGTAACTCAAACATTGTTCTGCTGACAAACTCCAATTTACAAACGTTGCATTTGTGAGGAAGTTTATCTTGTGAATGCTCTGACTTTGAATGCTGGAATACCTGATACTTTCTGCTGAACTTTTCGTTACATAATTCGCAATTGTATTTGTCCACATGCGAATCATGTTCTGCATCAGAATCACTTAAAGCCATTTCATAGCCATATGCATTAACAATGGTGTAATACTTCGCAAAAACTTTATCTTTAATGTCTTTGCAAATCTTTTCCTTAATTTTAATTACGTCACCATTGAAATTGGGGAATAGTTCCTTAATCACGTCACTTTCAGCATCTAAATGCAATGTGTGAGTCTCATTATGTGTTTGAATATGTTGACGTAGAGTGGCAATATTTTCTATAACCTCAGGGCAGAGCTTACACTCTAGCGAACGGAAACGCTGCTCGGTATAAAGATGTTCCGCAAAATTCCACTGTATTGGTCGAGGACGACGAACTTTTTTCTCATGTTTGGCATGAATCTTTAAATGCTCCGCAAACTTATCTTTTCGCTGAAAGCGATGATGACATTTTATGCATTCGAAGGGGAAAATGCCGAAATGACTTTTTATGTGACGTTCCACATCTTTTTTCCAAGCAAAATCTTTATTACATCTGTTGCAGTGATAACGGCCATCGTCATTACAATAAGTGAATTCCGGTTTTTTTGAAGATGCCCGCCTACTCCTTAGTCGCTTAGTTATGCTGTTAATAGTATAGATAGTAAAATTATATTATAACGGACATTTTGGTTACATATTCATATTTACATTTCATCTCCGTCACTGTCATCCTCACTAGTTTCACTAACTGTTGTATGGAGCTGCAAACATGAATCAAATTCCATTTGTTCATCTTCTACATAAGTAAAAGTAATTTACAATATGAAAATTTTTCCAATAGTAAACGCTATAATTGTTACCCGTATTTATTTTAGAATGAAGTCTCCTTTCCGTTAATTTTTTTTCGTTTCGCTTGGAATGTACTTCCACATGTTTATCAAATTTATCCTTACGCTGGAAACGACGAGTGCATTCTGTGCATTCGTATGGATAGATATCGGAATGTAAGAGCAAATGACGTTTTGCGTCTTTTTTCCATGCAAAACTTTTAGAACATTTATTACAATGATATCGACCATCGTTGTCACGAAATGTAAATTGAAATGTCAGCGTGGATAACTGTCTAGACCGACGGCGTTTCAATAATGGCGTATCTGAATCTTCACTGAATTATATCCAATAATAAACTTATTGGGAATCCAAAATAAGAACTATATTACCTCAAGCTATTGTCCAAATTACTCAAATGTTCTATTCCATCATTATCTGCGTCCTTGTGCCAGTTAGTTTTTACAGTGGTTATGGGGTCTATGACCATGTTGTCTTCTAATTTGGTTTGGTATTCTTTAAATAATATAGGTATAGAAATGTAAATGTTTTACCTGTATTAATGCTCTCCGTATCATTTTCTTCCGCACTTGAATCTACGCCAACTTCTTTTTTTACTTCAATTCCACTTTCATTTTTACTGATGTTAACGAATTCTTCATTGGATACAGTTTCTTGTTCGTCATTAAATTCTGTTTCTTTTTTTATTTCTGTTTGTTCACTGGGTATATCAATAGGCGATTCTAACAAGCAGTCATTTTGCTTATCTGACACCTCTGTGGCAGTAAAAGTTTTAACATTTTCGATGTACAAATTAGCTTGTAATTTTTCATTTGTTGCTTGTGCCTGTTGTACAAATGAATATGCATTTTTAAGCTGGTGTGAGCACCCTTCACAAATTTGCTGTGGCAAACGTTTAGCAACTTCAGTCTCATTCTAAACATAAAAAACCTTTTGTTAATATAACTGTAAGCATTTAATTATATTGTAGATACATTGATTTTTGCAATGTCCCATAAGAAATCTGCAAGAGTTTTATTAGGGTGTCGATCCTCATCCAAAAGTTCTCCAAGAGAATAGAAACTACCACCTTGAGGCTCGCGACACGTTCGACATTGATATGACACCATTATTTATATATCCTTCATAGAATACACCTGAAGTCCCAACAAATCCATTAACAAATAAGATACGTATGCAATAGAACTTAATATTCGTATTCTTTCAATAGATAATGTTCGTTTTAAAGATGACCGAAAGCTATCGTCGGAGTGCATGCAAATCATCAACGTTATTTAAAAATATCGATAATGTATCGCAGCTAAACAATTGAATATATACACATATATACAAAGAGTTTTACGTTGTAAACATCCAGATAAATATACAAATGTACATAATACATACATATATACTACAAATGTATAACACTCTGTTCTCAATTTTTTATTAGCTTCGCTCTCGAACAGTTTCTACATAGATATGTACATTTTAGCCGGAGATAAATTTTAGTTCGTTTACTTAGCCGTTTGTTTCAGGAATGCCTTAAAAGGATAAATGGATCAACCTTTTTAACGATTGACCCAGAAAAACCAGTTTGAAAATAATTGTCAAATATATATGTACTTATGTAAGATACCACTTCTTTTATTAAAAAACAAAACCAATAAAATGAAGCAAATTCATTATTTTGAGTCATTACTCTTAAGTTCAAAAAACCAAAATCTATATATGTATGCATTCGTGAATGTAATGTTGTTCAAACGGTTTTAATAAAACTTCCAGAAATTATTATGTAGACATTCCTTTCCTTGTTGCTTTTGTACGTTTGTGTTTTGTCCGATAGTGACTCATAGTCACATATCTACGCACTTCTTTCATAAATTCCATATTTGTAATTTCCGAAAATGCCTCTAAAAAGGAAGATATGAAATAAATTATTAACAATATATATTCAAGAACAAAAATCATAATTATGTGTATTATTTATTATTAATAGCCAATATATTATATACTCATACTTACTAAATAAACAATCTGAATTATTATTAATAGCCAATATACTTATTATATATCTACTCATACTTACTAAATAAACAATCTGAAATAAGATTCAAGTCGCGAAAGCAATGTTTTCCTTGCAGACCTTCCAAATTGTAGTTAGCAATCAAGTCGTCCGAAAAAATTTTTCGTAGAACGCAGTCTATATTGCCATTTTTACCTTTTAACCTGTTTAAATATTCATACTGATTTAAAAATAAGAGAGATGTTACTATTTAGAAGTGATATTGGATTTCAATTACGCTTACTATTTCATCAGCGCAATCCGTGTCCATAATATTTTGTTCAATTTCAAGTAATTGGTCTTGGCTTTGTATAGGAAACATTTTTGAAATTTCAAACATTTTGTATTCCTTATCAACACTTTCCATTCGTTGTTGTTGGTGAGAGCTTGATGTGCGGCCTGATTTCTTTGGTTGCTAAGAAAAAACATTAAACACGGTTAAAAAAAAATCTAGTGATAAATTCTAGACATGTTCTAACCTTGACGTAACTCTCTGCACCATCATCACCGGCAATAAATCTTCCTACAAAATAAACACACATACATACTTAACTAACCTAATGACTATATTTTATTTACTATACCTTTAGGTCTCTTAAGCTTATCACCGCGCCCCGAAAATCTCGTTCTTTTTCGAGCATGTTCTTCAAAATTCAGAGGAGAGTGTACCCTCTTATTTTCATTGTATAAATTTCCTGGTGAATTGGAGACCTCAAAACTTTCATTCGTAAATTGTTCACTTAAAGAAAATTAAATATGTACTTTCAATAGAATAAATATAAATGTCTCAAATGTTATTTACAACAAAAATTATAAGTCGCTTAATTTCATTTTATGTACATGAATTTACCTTTCAATATCTATTTCTATTTCCTCTGCATTTTCTATAACCGGACTTTCAACGCATTCTGATGATTCATATGTCTGAAATATATTGTATTATTTTAAATTATTCAGCCAACATATTAATGATCTTACAAAATTTTCCAAATCAGTATCATGATGGTTCATCACTTTTTCAAAAGTTGTTTTTTTCTTTAAATTATATTTTTTATACTTATGTCTACCATGACAGAGTATGATGTATTTACGAACTAAGTATAGAAATTTTTTTTCGGGGATAGCCGAAAATACACCTATAAATTAAAAATATATAAATTTTCTCTTTACTTTTGTTTAAGGATAAAATACTTACATTGGACACATTTTAAAATTGATTTGAAAGTAATAAAAGACATTTTTCCGGATCGGCCATCTAGATTATATTGATTTATTAGTTCATCTTTGAAAATACTACGTAAAAGATGGTCAACGCTGTTGTATTCATTCCACTTTAAATAAGCTATCTGTAAAAACAAAAAACAATCAAATATAATCCACTGAAACAAATATCAAGTTTTCATATTCTTACGAAATCTCCACCATAATCGTGATTTTTTATATTATCCTCTAATTCATGCGCTTGTTCGACGGTTGATATTGGAAACCAACTTTTCACAGTTTCAAAGCGATCAATTTCCTCGTAATTGTCTTGATTGGTTAATTGAAGGTTAGTGTTTTCTTCAATGTCAGCATTGGTTTGTATAAATTTACTCATTTGATTTAAGATCTACAAATTATAAACAGATGCTATAAAATATGATCATTATATATGATATACTTCATATAATATTACATTTTTGTCGGTATGTATTCCAACATCTTTAAATCTGGCATTCATTTGTTTCTGCATACTCACCAAATCCTGGAGCATGGTCTTCATTTCTATTCATAATATGCGTCGTATTATTTTTAAATATATAAACTTTAAATACCATTTTATTACCTTTGTGGCATTCATTTTTACACTCTTCTTCTTCATTCTGCCGTTGCCCATATGAGGATTGTCCACTTTATCAAATTTATACGAATGAAATAGATTATTAAAAATACCTAGATAATAGAATATCCTACCTTTTTAAATGTCGATCCGTCATTATTTTCTTATTAGTAGTCGTCGAAGTTGCTATGGGGTCTAAATTAAATTTGCTTATTAACAACAAACGATTGTCATAATATTGTGATTTACCTTCATCTAATTGTGGTAATGAATTGTTGCAATCAATGAAACACTCACTATATCTACAGAAACTATGGTTATTGGCATCCATTTCATTAGTCTCTTCAACATATTTTTCTGGAATGGATTCTTTGCCTATTATTTTTACGGTACGAAGATTGGCCATCATTTTCCTGTTCACCTCCTCCACTTGCAATACAAATGAAAACGTAATTTTTAATTTACGCAAACAATTTCCGCAAATTTTTTGTGGTAAAAATTTTGCAGCTTCGGAATGATTCTATAATGAAAATATATTAAATCATAATAATACTCACTTTTATTGATGTATTACATACCTCCAATTTGCATGTGTCCCAGAGAAAACTTGCCAGTGTTTTCTTTTGATTATCTTTTACGAGTTTGCCGTCCAACGAATGGAAGTTTACATCCGTGGTATCTAAGCAAGTACGACATCTCTGTTGAACTATGTTGCTGCTCGTCATGGTTATAAAGTTATATCCGAAAATAAGTCCTTATATCAATGGATTGATAAACACATATCAACTAAAACATCACAATTGTTTATATAGATTTTGCTTCTTCTTCTTAAAGTTATCGATTCGCAATTGGTTAAAGTAAGTGCTTACTTTGCTACAATTTTCCATGGCTGGCAAGAATGCACTTGTAGCCAGGCGGAAGTTATTGCAAGTTTTTAAATTATAGTAAAAGATTTACTGTATTATACTTGTTTAGAATAAATACATTAAATAAATCTAAAAACTTAAAAACATGTAAAATTAATATTTTTTAAACACGGACTTTCAATAGACGATTGTTGGCTATATCGATTGTTGGTTTTCAGCCGATCGATATACATTACTTAGTTGATTATGACTTCGGATCTCTTAATTTGGCGGCGTTTGCTAAATCAGCTTTGGAAATGCTCAATTTTAATTTAATAGTTGCTGTTTGTGAAAATTTCGGTATTGGTGTGAAAGGTGAACTTCCATGGCGTCTAAGGTATCTTAATTGCTGAATAAAATACAGCACATTTTACAACGAATGGAAGTTTACATCCGTGGTATCTAAGCAAGTACGACATCTCTGTTGAACTATGTTGCTGCTCGTCATGGTTATAAAGTTATATCCGAAAATAAGTCCTTATATCAATGGATTGATAAACACATATCAACTAAAACATCACAATTGTTTATATAGATTTTGCTTCTTCTTCTTAAAGTTATCGATTCGCAATTGGTTAAAGTAAGTGCTTACTTTGCTACAGTTTTCCATTGCTGGCAAGAATGCACTTGTAGCCAAGCGGAAGTTATTGCAAGTTTTTAAATTATAGTAAAAGGTTTACTGTATTATACTTGTTTAGAATAAATACATTAAATAAATCTAAAAACTTAAAAACATGTAAAATTAATATTACGGACTTTCAATAGACGATTGTTGGCTATATCGATTGTTGGTTATCATCCGATCGATATACATTAGTTAGTTGATTATGACTTCGGATCTCTTAATTTGGCGGCGTTTGCTAAATCATCTTTGGAAATGCTCAATTTTAATTTAATAGTTGCTGTTTGTGAAAATTTCGGTATTGGTGTGAAAGGTGAACTTCCATGGCGTCTAAGGTATCTTAATTGCTGAATAAAATACAGCACATTTTACAACTGGCTATTATTTTAATTTGAACAGGTCAGAGCTCAAGTACTTTTCATCTACTACAAGAAGACGGTTGGATCCGAAAAAACAAAATGTGGCCATAATGGGACGAAGAACTTTTTTTGCTATACCTGAAGATAAGCGTCCCCTATTTGACCGACTTAATGTAGTGTTAAGTACAACACTCAAGGCCACAGATCTACCAGAAAGCGTGCTACTCTTTCCCAACTTGGAATCGGCAATGCAACAGTTAGAGCAATCCGAATTAAGGGAACAAATAGAAACAGTATGGATTGTTGGTGGCAGTGGAGTATACAAAGAGGCATTAATTTCACCACGATGTAACCGAATATATTTAACAAAAATCCTTCAACAATTTGAGTGTGATACTTTCTTCCCTGAGATTCCAGCTGATTTTCAAGAAGTGAAACTAGACCCAGAAATTCCAATGGGCATACAAGAAGAGGAAGGCATACAATATGAATATAAAGTATTGGAAAAACGAAAATAGAGTAAATAAAAACATTAACATTTATTTAGCCTGATGTAAATCTTCAGCTGTAATTGTATCACCTTCAATGCCCCTAGCAGCCAACATTAGTTCATATAATTGTATCACTTGGTCGTCTTTAAGCATTTCCACAGTGCTTGTTTCCAATTGGTCACCTATTGTACCCTTTGCTTTGCCTTTCAGTCCTAATTGTGAAGTAATCGTTACTGCATATTTCTGTAAAATGAAGTATAAATATATATTTTTATGAATTAAACAAAGGAAAGTAATTACCGCCCATTCTGTTATAAATAGTTGGGCCTCCATAGGTGAACAAGTAAGGTGACGACGAAATTCATCGCGAGCATATTTATCACCCAAATCCCGGAGTTCTTCTGGTAAACCTGAATGCATAAAGCAGTGAATAAAATAAATGATAGAACTGTATAACGGTAACAAGCTTTACCTCTGTGCAAACGTAAGATTGTTTTATACAAAATACGCACCTTTTGTGCATGTGTCAATTGATCAATAATTATTTTAGACATCTTTTAGAAATTATCGGATAGATGTGTTATGATTTTATAATGTACATAATGAGTTAAACAGCTGTTTTTATGTGATACCCCTTTGAAATTTGCTTTAAGGGGCAGCGCTTTATTGTTCTCCTATGTTCTCATCAGCTGGATATTAATGTTATCTCGATAATATTATTGGTAGCAATAATAGCCTTTCTGTCGACGCTTGCGTTAGTGCTACCAAATTTTGTTTTACACCTTTAGGCCATTCACAGTGGTAAAAATGGTTCAAAGGACAAATTTTTAACAAAAAGGACAATACAAATAACTATATATTTTTTTAATGTTTTTAACTTGAAATAATTTATATTTGATGGAAGAAAACGTAAGACGCCTAATTTTTTGCCCAAAGATTTAAGTATTTCTCCATCAGAGAACATAGTGCAACACTATTTCGCATGCTTCAGAGGACATTTTAGCGCAGGGTTGCCCTAAAAGTGCTGTCTTTTTGTTTAAATTACTGGATTGTGTTCTATTGGCTTCTCTATTATCGATGACAGCTAATATGGTAGAATATTTAAATAACATTAGACGTGTTTTATTTGACCACCACAAACTAATAGCTAAATCATGGACAAATAAAACGCATTTAGCTTATTTCATATCTTCGCTTAAAAATGAATTTTGTTGGCAATGCGGGCCCGAACTCTCAGCTGAAATGTAATTTATTTGAAAAAAAAAGTTGAATATATAAATCAAATTTCCTTTTGTTTACCGCTTTTCTATAATATTTTGAGCTTTTAAGGAATCTACAATCATTATTAGATCCGGGATGGTCTAAATAAATATGGATAAAATTCGATAGAATTTAAAATTTTGGTTTGTTTACATTTTTATTTGTCAAAATGGGATTTCTCGCTATTGCCATCAACATTTTTTTGGAAAAACCCCAACTATTGTGAATGAAAAAAACGATGAACTGGCAATGCCTCTAGTTCAATATACAAGCTATGATAGCTTATGACAAGCCAACATAAGCTGTCATCGATTGGCTAACTGCTATAGACAAGCCAATCGAACAAACTTTCCAAATTTCTATACAAACTGGCAGCACTGAAATCGAATTGTATATACTTGGTCGCACTGAACTCTTCAATCACCGTCTATGTCTAACGTTTTCTGCAACAAATTTAAAATTTATTAAAGTTTTTTATTCAATAAATTCAATACAAAAATACTAACGATTTATCTTCGCCTGCCCTTTTCAATTTTAAATTTGTGTATAACAATTTTTATTATTTTGACAGTAATTTGTTCTTTGAGCCGTTCACAATAGTAAAATGGTTCTAAAATGATCAAAACAAAACTTGGTAGCACTCACCAAGCGACTATTGAAATTTTAATGAGGTATTCGCATACTCTCCAGCACGAATTCAACTAGATATCTTTGTTGTTGCTTACACATGTAAAATTTTTGACAGGCGAGCAGCGCCCAAAGATAGCGAGCAGAGAAGTGATAATTATAGCTATAATTATAGCTGCCATCGATTGGTCACTTCTCTGCTCGCTATCTTTGGGCGCTGCTCGCCTGTCAAAAATTTTACATGTGTAAGCAACAACAAAGATATCTAGTTGAATTCGTGCTGGAGAGTATGCGAATACCTCATTAAAATTTCAATAGTCGCTTGCTGAGTGCTACCAAGTTTTGTTTTACTCATTTTAGAACCATTTTACTATTGTGAACGGCTCAAAGGACAAATTACTGTCAAAATAATACAAATTGTTATACACAAATTTGAAATTGAAAAGGGCAGGCGAAGATAAATCGTTAGTATTTTTGTATTGAATTTATTGAATAAAAAACTTTAATAAAAATTAAATTTGTTGCAGAAAACGTTAGAGATAGACGATGTTTGAAGAGTTCAGTGCGACCAAGTATATACAATTTGATTTCAGTGCTGCCAGTTTGTATGAAAATTTGGAAAGTTTGTTCTATTGGCTTGTCTATAGCAGTTAGCCAATCGATGACAGCTTATGTTTGCTAAGTCTTACATACAAAATAAGCTAATAGCTTAATTTACTGGTCAAATAAAACACGCCTATTATTTCTTAACATATGTCCGACATGAATTGCACCGTTTCTACGGAAAGTTTAGGACTAAAAGAAAAGTTGCCTGTAACGAGTAATAAATGTTTCGTTGTTTGTACATGGGTTTATTCAATGCGTTGTCTGAACACAGTCTAATTTCCACAATTTTTAAAATGGAATATTCCAGCCAATGTTGCCTTGAAATTAGAAATTTTTAAAAATAATAGTAGTTCCATCCCTTATTTCCGAAAATTATACACGATAATATACAGTGATAACTGCTTTTTATAGGTATTTTGTCATATCATATCATTTTTTAGAATAAATGCCATTTTTATATGCATATGTGTATACACAAACATTACAAAGAGTGACAAATAGCTCAACAGCTGCAAGAACGCCAGCATAATTCCAGTGTTTTTTCCCTTTCCAGGGAAAAGCAGCATTGTACAGAACGTGCTAGAATATTTGTCATCGATAATTTATAAAAGTGTTGGAAGTGGCACGCTACCATCATTCCTTGAAAAAGTGTGTGTCTAGTCGGACGCGTTAAGCACGAGAAAAACTTGTAGAAGAGAAGTGAAGTAACAAATTGCGATTAAATATTTTGTGTACATTTAATAAAATACAATAAAGGTAAGTGTCAAAATTTGCAAAGAAATAAAATACATTTTAATGTAATTATATAAAGAATGTTCTACGATTTTTTATCTGCGTTATGAGAACTTTTAAATTTGTATATTACACACGTGGTTAGTGAACATCCGCTGGAATTGGAATTTTGGGTTCAAATTCGCATGATGTCAAGTTAGGAAAACGTTTTTAGATCAAGGCAAAGTCGAGTATTTGATTATAATTAAACAAGGTTTAATTTACCTAAGCATTATTCTATACTCCATTCTTCATGCATATACATTCCGACATTGGGTGTGAACTTTGGAGTGAGAATATCGATTGAACAATATATTTTCTTTTGATTGCCACATGAAGAGGAGAGTTGAGCATGAAATTGGAAATATTGCATATGAAAAATATTTTTCTACATTTCACATACAAACATTACTTTTTTATCACGTGGTTTGTGGTTTTAAAGCGTCATATTCTTCCTACGCTATATTCTGCACGTTTAAAGTAAGCAATCTCTGTCGACTGGAAATTTCCATAATGATTTCTGTAGAAGTGTTGATGTTTCATCAAATGAAAATTGCGCTTGTATTGCAATATTTCTATACTGGTATTAATTTCATGATGAGTCATGACAATTCTCAGATCTCACTTAAAATGAGATAAAATAAAACGTCTGGTGTTCAATATGCTTGTTATTTTTTTCCATGCTTTTGTTTAGAGTTTCACAATTTTACTGACAAAGGAGAAAGTTGCAGCTGCATCGAATGACCAAATTAATCGTGATGGAATTAAATCTCAAACTTCGATTTGGCCTATTCTTAACGCGCCAGTGAAATATTTCCCTCATTATATTCTCTTCCAAGAATTGGGGAAATATTTAATTATTCCAGGGAATTCAGACTATTGCCCTCGTGTTAGGTCTTGTAAAATTAATATGGTATATTGGCATACATTTAAAGAAAGTGAGAACGAAGGAAGTCATTTCAAATATACAATAGGGGTTGATTTCCGTTTACTTGCCATTGCTTAAATCGGACATTTTTCAAACAATTGCAGATAAAATATTGAGAAAACACATGTTTTGCTTTTTGTATTTGACGTACACTTCTGTCTCGCTGTTGCCGTCTAACATACCCACATTATTTCTTCGTACAGTTTATTTTTAGCTCTTAAAAGTTATGGACTATGTACGAATGTAGTATCTAATAACTAACCCTAGAAGTTTCTTAACACATGTAGTGACTACGCTTGTATAAATGGCGTACCTTTGCTTTGTGTTGAATTCTAGGTATGTACGAGTGCATGCCAACATGAGTCGCCATTCATTCCATAAAATTCTAAGCGTGTGTGTGTTTGTTTGTCCGTTCATTGACGCTTATCTCGGTTTGTGTATCAGCGCCCAGCGTATGTGATCGTATGGTTGTTTATTTTAATACATAAAAAACGATTTTTTATTTTTGTATTTGCACATTCAAATAAATTCGGTTTTTTTTTTTCGAGCCCTTTTTCGGATCGATTGAATTATAATCAATAAGGGTAAACTTATATATTTGGATAAAATTACATTCATGCTGACTGACTTCCTGTTAATTTTTTTTTACACATACAATAAATTCATTTCTAACTGTAAATACGTACTTGCCTTTATTCAATCCCGTCTTCCATTTAATCTCAAGCTTTGATTTCAATTTTCCTTAATAAATGGCTTGTGATATTTTGTTTGTTGAATTAACTTCAACCAATTATTCCATGGTTTTCATTCTGTAGTAATACAAACAATTCATTAAATTTCGTGACATTTAAAAACTACGTGGGCGTTTACAATATGGTAATGTTTAATAAATTTATAATTTCGTATCGTATCTAACCAAACAGGAAATACATCATATTGGCATTGGCTTGTTAATTTTTAATAAAATTTGTGCTTTTAGAACCTAAATATGTGTTTATGTTTTAACTGATGTTATTTTCTTTTCTATTTTAGATGTCTAAAGCTCCTGCTGTTGGTATTGATTTGGGTACTACCTACTCCTGCGTGGGTGTATTCCAACATGGCAAAGTTGAAATTATTGCCAACGACCAGGGTAATCGCACCACCCCATCATATGTTGCCTTCACCGAGACAGAGCGTCTGATTGGTGATGCTGCCAAGAATCAGGTTGCCATGAACCCCACAAACACCATTTTCGATGCCAAACGTTTGATCGGTCGTAAATTCGATGATGCTAACGTACAATCAGATATGAAACACTGGCCTTTCGAAGTGGTCAGTGCTGATGGCAAACCAAAGATTAGTGTCTCCTACAAGGATGAGAAAAAGACTTTCTTCCCCGAAGAAATCTCATCGATGGTGTTGACCAAGATGAAGGAAACCGCTGAGGCTTATTTGGGCAAAACAGTTACCAACGCTGTCATCACCGTGCCCGCTTACTTCAACGATTCTCAACGTCAAGCCACTAAAGATGCCGGTACCATTGCTGGTTTGAATGTATTGCGTATTATTAACGAGCCAACTGCTGCTGCTATTGCGTACGGTTTGGACAAGAAGGCTGTTGGTGAACGCAACGTTTTGATCTTCGATTTGGGTGGTGGTACTTTTGATGTGTCCATTCTCTCAATCGATGATGGCATCTTTGAGGTCAAGTCGACCGCTGGTGACACACATTTGGGTGGTGAAGATTTCGATAATCGTCTCGTCACCCATTTCGTTCAGGAATTCAAGCGCAAGCATAAGAAGGATCTGACCACCAACAAGCGTGCCCTACGTCGTCTGCGCACCGCTTGCGAGCGCGCAAAGCGTACGCTATCTTCCTCTACTCAGGCTAGCATTGAAATCGACTCTTTGTTCGAAGGTGTCGATTTTTACACTTCCATCACTCGTGCCCGTTTCGAGGAATTGAACGCTGATTTGTTCCGTAGCACCATGGACCCCGTCGAGAAGGCGTTGCGTGATGCCAAATTGGACAAATCTGCAATTCACGATATTGTATTGGTTGGTGGTTCGACCCGTATTCCCAAGGTGCAGCGCTTGTTGCAAGATCTGTTCAACGGCAAAGAGTTGAACAAGTCGATCAACCCCGATGAGGCTGTTGCTTACGGTGCTGCTGTTCAAGCTGCTATCTTGCATGGTGACAAGTCACAAGAAGTACAAGATCTGTTGCTGCTCGATGTTACTCCCCTATCGTTGGGTATTGAAACAGCTGGCGGTGTGATGAGCGTGTTGATCAAGCGTAACACAACCATTCCAACCAAACAGACCCAAACATTCACCACCTACTCTGACAACCAACCTGGTGTGTTGATTCAAGTTTATGAAGGTGAACGTGCCATGACGAAGGACAACAATTTGCTTGGCAAATTCGAGTTATCTGGAATTCCACCAGCACCACGCGGTGTACCACAAATTGAAGTTACCTTTGATATTGACGCCAACGGTATCTTGAACGTAACCGCTCTGGAACGTTCCACTAACAAGGAAAACAAGATTACCATCACCAATGACAAGGGCCGTTTGTCGAAGGAGGACATCGAGCGCATGGTGAACGAAGCCGAGAAATACCGTTCCGAAGATGAGAAGCAAAAGGAAACTATTGCTGCTAAGAACTCGTTGGAATCTTACTGCTTCAACATGAAGGCCACATTAGATGAAGAGAACATGAAAACTAAGATCTCTGAATCTGACCGCACCTCCATTTTGGACAAGTGCAACGAAACCATCAAGTGGTTGGATGCCAACCAGTTGGCCGAGAAAGAGGAATATGAACACCGCCAAAAGGAATTGGAATCAGTATGCAATCCAATCATCACCAAGTTGTACCAGGGAGCCGGTGGTGCTCCAGGAGGTATGCCTGGTGGTATGCCCGGTGGCTTCCCAGGAGCTGGCGGTGCTCCAGGTGCTGGTGGCGCTGGTGCCGGTGCTGGACCAACCATCGAGGAAGTCGACTAAACGATTAGTCGAAACAATATTGTGAAAACTCGTAAATATTTGAGCAACAATTCTAAATAAAGCGAATGTTTCAATATACATATAATGGTTTTTTAATTATTAATTATTTTTTATAAATACATTTTATTTATAGTTGTTTTCATCAAGTTCCGCAATTTGGTATGTTTTGTAGTGTTTCGTCAAAATCGGTTAGGTTACATATACTTTCAAAGAGATGGTTAGGAATTGTATGCATGTATAGTTATGCAATATGAACATGTAAAATAAAACTAAAAAAAATAAGTAAATAGGTACATGTTCTTGATTACATGAAATGCTTTAAGCTTATTTTTCCGTCACCATATTTCATTCTTCAATCGATCCATGCGAAATTGGTATCCTTGTCAATTTGTCTCGACGAAATTACTGGCAATTCTTTATTGTTCGGTTTATAAAAGCCGGGAGTAATTTGGGTATGTACGTTACGGTCCGGGTCTCTCTTGATGTGTACTGATTTTAATTTGTTACTAAAAACATTGCCAATCGTTTGCGCTTTGGGATCAGGCGAATTATGAATCTTCTTGAGTATATTGTGCTCCTCTGTGGCAAATTGCTCTTGAACATGTTTGGGTAATTGTGGACCCATTTGTTCTAGATATTGCTGCCATTCTAGTAATTTATCTTCGGCAGCGCGTAGTTGTTCAATACTTTTCTCGTGACCTGGATTTAGGCCAATCGGTTGAATTCCGGCGACTTCCTTGAGATTCACCTTAATCGGTGCAAGTGCGGAAATGGCACGCGACAAGCCGATTTGTGAGTGACGAATCCGATGTTCCATTAGATCAGCGCCGAGCAATTCTTCATTGGGATCCATGCGCAAAGGTATAAATTTATTGATAATGTAAAGTAGTAGAAATGTTGAGCATATGCCCCAGCAAGCAAGACATAACGCCGATAAACTCTGTACGCCGATCAAGTACCAACCACCACCTTTAAATAGGCCTGAACGTCCCTTGGTTGTCTCAAGCGGTACAGGATTATCAGCAAAAAATCCGACCGCGAGAACGCCCCAAATTCCACAAACACCATGAACCGAGCTGGCACCTACTGGGTCATCCACCCCTAACCGGTCGAACAAAGGCATTGCGACAACACAGAGCAGTGCACCCAACATACCAATGACTAGTGCCTCCCAAGCACGATATAGGAAACATCCAGCCGTAATTGAGACCAGCGATCCGAGCACACCGTTAATAAGGTCGATAATGTCCATACGTCCATCATGGCGCCAAAGCGAGTACCTTTGAATCAAGTTAGGGTTGTTTTTTTAATTAATTTATCTTAAACTGTGCCTTCACAACTTACGCGCAACTTATGATCCCACCTCCAAATGAACCCATCATAGTCATGACAGCGGCACGTGCCGCATATTGCCATTTGGCTCCACTTACACCATAGGTACTGCCGGAATTGAAAGCGAGCCAACCCCACCACAGCACAAACAGACCCATACATGCGTTCACTGGATTACCAAGTGGTAGAGGATCATAGCCGTCCGAGTAGCGACCCAACCGCGGACCTAACATAGCTGCAGATGCAAATGCGGCGGCACCTCCTAAAAGAAAATAAAATACAGCTCTATGTTTTACAAACTGTCCACTGTTAATTTCAGGAGAGAGGTCGCCGCTGTTACAAAAAATCTTTTCTTTTTTACAAACTTAATTATTACGTCTGCCTAAATTTTAACCAACAACCCTCAAATGACAAACTGGCTTATATCCTCTATGTAAATACATAATTCTAAGTAAATAATATGTGCGTGTAAAATAGCTGGTTTGCGAGTTAATCATACTTACCAATTAAATGTACGGGCCCACTTCCGGCTATATCAACAGCTCCAAGATTATTGAGGAAACCATGCTCACCCCACACCCAACCGGCGGGTATACAGTAGACAGCAGTATTTAGTAACGAAAATAAACAGTACGCTTTGAAATTGCATCTGAAATTGAGGTTAAGTTGAATAAAAATGTGTCACAGCTATTACGCAAGTTAAGGCCAATCACAAATATTTATAATGTTAAAAAACGAACACACGATATATACTATGAACATTTGTATGTTTGTAATCATAATCTAGCTCAAAATAGTATTGGCATTGTTCTATGTGGCCTCGGAAATCGACATTTTGAGAATTGATATTCTTTATTGGCCCCAGTTTTCATTAAGTTATCTCACCGATGTGAGATATCAATTTTACAGTCGTAATATTCAAGACCTTTTTTGGTAAAGTAACTATGTAACTACTATGTAACCACTTTTAGTTCAGGCAGTAGTCTGCTTTAGAAGCCGTAAAAAAGCGTTTTTTAGCAATTTTTTTTTTTGAAGGGAAGGAAATGATTGCGGTAAACGGAATTTTAAGACGATAGTGTACTATATTTAAGGCTTAAAAAACAATATTTATTATTAAAAAATATTGAAATTTGTTCAAAGTTGTAAGTATTTTTCTGGAGCGCCTTGGAGTCTGCACTTGTAAATCGGTGCCGGTGATGGAGGTCGTGCGATGCATCTGAAACAGTCGAACCAATTTTTATACTCTCGCAACAAAAGTTGCTAAAGAGAGTATTATAGTTTTGATCACCTACCGGTTGTTTGTAAGTCATAAAACTAAACGAGTTAGATATAGGGTTATATATATCAAAATGATCAGGGTGACGAGACGAGTCAAAATCCGAATGTCTGTCTGTCTGTCCGTCCGTCCGTGCAACGGATAACTTGAGTAAAAATTGAGATATCTTGATGAAACTTGGAACACACGTTCCTTGGGACCGTGAGAGGGTTGCTCTCGAAAATGGGCAAAATCGGACCACTGCCACGCCCACAAAATGGCGAAAACCGAAAACACATAAAGTGTCATAACTAAGCCATAAATAAAGTTATAAAAGTAAAATTTGGAATAGAGGATCGCACTAGGAAGGGGCATATTTGGATGTAATTTTTTTGGGAAAGTGGGCGTGGCCCCGCTCCCAAATCGGTTATTTGTATATAACTCGCAAACCAATAAAGCTGTATAAACCAAACTTTCTGCAGTCAGTTCTCTTACGTACCCCACCACACACCATAAAAATAGTTGAAATCGGATAATGACCACGCCCACCTCCCATACAAAGTTTAGGTTGAAACTTACTAAAAGTGAGTTAACTCAGTAACGAAAAACGCCAGAAACACTAAATTTCACATAAGAAATGACAGATAGAAGCTGCACTCAGATTTTTTTACAAAATGGAAAATGGGCGTGGCATCGCCCACTTATGGGTCAAAAACCATATCTCAGGAACTACTCGACCGATTTCAATGAAACTTGGTTTGTAATAGTTTTCTTACATCCCAATGATATGTTGTGAAAATAGGCCAAATCGCTTCACAACTACGCCTACTTCCTATATACCAGAACTTTGAAGACGATCTGAATCGTTAACTTTACAATATATAAAGGAAGCACTAGTGAAGATATCGATGCAGAACTTTGCACAAATACCACCTTTATAGTGTGGAAGCCCCATTCAAAAAATCGCCGAAATCGGACCATAGGTTTTCAAGGCCCCATGTATCGAACATGAGGACCTCGGTGCTTCTAACCTAATATTAGGGTTTCCAACTTTCAATGAACTTTATACAATATATAATTGTGTATTATATAATATTAATAAAGTTAAATAAATAAATTGCGAGAGTATAAAATGTTCGGTTACACCCGAACTTAGCCTTTCCTTACTTGTTATCTATACTTTCTATTTATTGTCTTTCTCCGGGCTGGTTTTATGTTTAATTGGTGTACATCTCCAATTCTGACGAGATCGCTGCATTTGGCTTGTTTTTTACGTTTTATTGCAAAAAATTGCTATATTCTCTTAAAAATATTTAAATCATTACGTCACAAAATTTGAACATGTTAATAAATTCTGATCAACGTAAATTACATACTCGTGTTCCGTTATTCCGTATTTTCATCAAATGCACACAAATTAACGCAGATGAGAATAATTGAGAAACTCATGCGACTTATCCTCGCTAATACAGATTAAAACTTTATCCTAACAGTACCACTGCGTATATATTTATGCACCTGTGGAATTAGTGTGTTTGTACATACATGTATATGCACATTGTTAACGATTGACCATATTTTCCATATGGCGATCAATTAGTAGAAACTCTTATCTGAAGGACCTTGCTGCAGTACCATATGTCAAATCTCCGCAGAGTGGTTAAATATGAATAAAATGTGGAATTAATGCCTTAAGTCTATATTTAAATATATGTCTGTAGCTATGTATATGAGTACCTGATTCGAACTGATTCGATATTCTGTCCGTTATTGCACTTATTGGCTAATAATTTTGCATTTGCGTCGCTATTATTATTACATTTGCTTCTCCTCTGCACTCAAGTTGGCAATCTAATACAAAAAGTAAACTCATTTGGAAATTCAGCGCACTTAAACACACTCTACTCTACTCCCCAAAGAAATCCTTTGTAGCTTTAACAAATAATTTTTTATAACTTTTTTCCTTTCAGCATTTGGTTTCTGACATGGATCTACGGATTAGCAAGGCTTCTTGATTGATTTTATACCGAAAATTTGTATAATATTTAACAGAGTAACTTATAGTTGATACAACACCCCCTAAAAGCAATCTTGAGATTTCTGTTTTTCGATTTTTGGTTTTCCATTTTCTCTGCACGATAATAGTGTGGCATTCCTAGCTTTGTACGTGCGCTTTTCCATGTTTACGCACGCGCTTGACTTGTATCTGATCCATTGAACCGTGACCACAACGCCAGGAACAACAAAACAATGATCGAAGAACACACCAAACGACAGCGAGAAGTTAAACAATCAACTAAATCGTACATATGTACATATACACATTTGTACGTTGTTTGTGCATAGTACAAGAAGAGAACTCAAAGCGCAACGCGGAACCTTCACCTTCGAAATTGAAGGCTTGTGCGTTCGCACTCGGTTTTGGTTGGCCAGGCCACGCTTAGCAGCAGCATAAACGGTATGCTCAATAGCTCATCCGTGGAATTGTGATAAATTTCATGTCACCGCTTTCACACGCTTCCAAAGAGCCCCAGCAACACACAAATATAAATATGAATTTCATTGATAGCCCAAGCTGACGCCAAGTATATTGTACGTACATATGTATGTATGAGGCCACGCTTACTTCATTGACGTGAGTAGAGGAAAATCGTATAACAATCAATAAACAGCGATAAATAAAATCGTGTAACATAGTCTCAAACGTTTTGAGCGCGGCTTGCTTTTATTGTTTCTTTTCACTTTTTATTGCCGAGTCAATGCACTTTGGTTATATTTATTACTTTAAAATTGCTATTTGTGTACATACATTTCAAAGAGAGTCGCTTTTCATTGAACTTTTGTTTTTTATAGTAATATAATTTCGCGAGGTGACAAGCATATAAAAACTACTGGAAACTCCGATTAATATAATATATTGGTATACTATATTGGCATTTGCCTTACTTTGAAAGAAAGGAAAACGGAGAAGAGAAAGTACAATTTTCATTTTCTATTCATGTGATTTTTCCCAGAATATTCTCAGTGATTCACCATAGACACACATGTATATGGATTAGTGAATATCTGTTCAATATATACATAAGATTTAAAATTTAGCCAATGATCTGCATGCGCATGAGCTGATAGCAGAGAGAGCAAATGGTGATGAGAGCTGAATGATATTATTGTAATAATTGTGGTTTTACTGCCTACAAATTTATTCTGCTTTAGTTTATTACAGAACGATTATTCTTCGAGAGAGTTAGAAACCACCAGGATAATATTGTGAAATGCATGCTCTGTAGTGGCTTCAGCCACTGAAGTGTTAATATGCGTAAAGGCCTAGAGGCATATCCAGGCACTGTCCTCATACCCATATTA
The DNA here is from genome assembly GCA_031772095.1 of Zeugodacus tau. Classification (NCBI taxonomy): domain Eukaryota; kingdom Metazoa; phylum Arthropoda; class Insecta; order Diptera; family Tephritidae; genus Zeugodacus; species Zeugodacus tau. Next base: position 4,710,019 of record CM062649.1, on the reverse strand, counting down.
AATGCAAAATAAAGTGCAAGAACCCTTGAACAACCAACGTGTCATGTTTATATGTTTTACAGTTCCGAGTAACAGACAACTGCACTGTAGACGACGGTGGACAGTGGAGAGAAGCTCCCACTGTAGAACATCCTGGCGAAAATTCGAAGAGGCAACAGCCGATTCGCTTGACGACCGCTTACCGCTAATGCGTGCGTGCGTATTCAAACATCTATGCACTTACACACACATACAACGAGACGACGACCAGGCTCTTGTTTTTTTTAATTTTTATAAGTTTCTTTTCTTTATGAACTAAAAAAATACCGAAGAAGTTATAAAAATCCATATTTTTTCGAAGTTTGAAAAAAAAAATTCACTTTTTTAAGAAAAAAAAAAATGTTTTTAAGTTGCAAAACAAGTAGTTTAAACAATACTTTTGTCCAACTTTTTTAGTTCAAATAGAAAATAATTTAATACTGAAGCTAGATCACTTTGGTTTTTTTCGATCGGACATATGTATATTCTTTTTGCTATCGCCGGCACCGTTTTCTAACACTTGTGAAAATGAAAACTCGAGAAAACGCGCTTTAAAGTCCGCCTGAGCATTCGCACCTGCTCGACGCTCGGCCACTAAAACTGCTCTATCTTCGAAAATATGTCGAATTGGCCTCTGGAATTTTAAAGACATGTTCTTGGATAGTTTTGGAAGAGATTTAAAACAAAACAAAAAAATCGATTTTTTGAAGCCTGTAAAGCAGAATACTGCATTCATTGACTACAAATTAGAGAAAAATTATTAAGGGCAAAAATTATATACTAAACAACTAACATAAATCACTATATTAAACATGGAAAAACAGACGAATGGACGGACATAAAGACAGATATTAGGTGAATAAAACTACAAAAATTGAAACTAAATTTTTCTTGACATTGTGTAACCCCACCAGATGTACCCCCAGAGAGTACCCTCAGATTTCTTATGAATATGTAATAGAAAGCTTACATAATAGTATGTTAAAAATTGTCATTCAGTTTTAATTATTTCAAAGTACCTTTCTGCCATGGCGCCACTTACAATCGTGGTTGCTGTTGTAGCGAAGGACAGCTGAAATAAAAAGGCAGCGAAAATTTGTCCCATCAAAGGATCGCCGACAGGTGGATCAAGTAGAAAATCTCCAACCGCTATGAATGGATTCGAAAGTGGTCCACGCCCGTAACTCATGCCATACCCGAAGAGCCAGTAGGTAAAGCCGCCAAGTACAATATCAATGACGTTCTTCATCATAATGTTGACCTCATTTTTAATTGATACACAACCCGATTCGAGCATGCCAAATCCTATGAGAGAAGGTAAACATTATTAAAGAGTAGTTTCGAATCGTTTATTATATAGCATTTAATAATAAAGAATGTAAAATATATGAATATGTCTCTCCAATGATGGTTGCATTCGATTCACAAAATTTCTACTCGGTAAAATTTAGTTCTATTCTCTTTCGAAAAATGAGCATCAATCAAGAATAAATTGTATACGAATTTAGTACAAGAGAGTGATCGTCATTAAGGGTATAAATGTTCGTCCAAGTGGTTTGTTCGATTCGCAATTTGTTTGTATAGAAAAGGAAAGGGTCTCATAACTGGGTAGAAATACTTAAACTTGATTTAAAAGTTTACTTATTCTTACAAGATCACGCGAATATAATACTTCCTCAAAACTATTTGAAGAATAACAATAACATCGGAACATGGAATAGCTAGGAAGGGAAAATTTGGCGAAATTATTGAATGGTTTCCGTCGAATTGCTTACTTTTTCGAATAATTATCTTATGTAAGAGATTTCAGTCTTTGTTTCTCGTATAATAGAAGGATATTACCAACGCCCAGTAAAATTGGCTGCGTCATGCTATATGAGAATGTTCAAATCTCAGTATATACAGTAGAAAACCTTTTTTTGTTTACATTAATTTTCATCTTTTAACACACCACCGAGGCGTACTTGGGTTGTGTGCTACGCTTTTTTTGCTACAATTGTGGTAATTAGGGTGTTGTGCTAGCATTTAATCTTCACAAAACTTTTAAAGTCCGATGAACAGTACTTAAATAATTATTAAATCAAATAAATTTTTTCATTATTATTGGAATTATTTTAAATTATTTCGGATATTTATTAAATTTTATGGTGGTATTAAGTGTTATTTATTGATAAGTTAGTTATATTTTATGTACAAGTGTATTACGCGATTTAACTAATTTTTAAATATTGTATTAAAATAAATACATCCCTGGGTTGGTGACACTGTATTTGGCGCTTTCAAATTTTAAAAGATTTAATATTACTATTAAACAATTTGAATAATTTTCACTAAATAACCTTGAAAGAGAATGTTTGTCTGGTTCAAGATAGTTCTTGGCAAACTTTTCAAGCATTGGCAAAGTCTTCCATAGATAGTCAGCAATCAGCAAGTATGGAAATTGATATAATTGAAAACGATTTCCTTCAGAGAAATTAATTTTCATATTTATATGGTTATATGTATAATTAATATTTTAAAATGCACAATTGTTTGCTGTCTTTAACATTATTCGAGAAGGGGTAGATCTCTGAAGACGCCTTTACTTTTACAAAATAAAAAGTGTAGGATTCGTCAAACTTAGTAAAAGTTCTTGAGCTTTTTAAAAATTTCATAAAAAAACCTTATATTAGTATTAAATGACGATTTTGATTCTTGTTACCTTGGACCCGATGGTTTGAAATGCCTATTCAATAGGATCATGACATATTTTGTTTTAAAAATGTTTAATAAGGAGGCAACCACGTATCATTTCAAGCTTATAAAACTTTTGTGTACTTCCAAGCTTTGCAATTCAAAGTATTTTGAATATAATTGTTTGTAATTATTTAAGTAAAAACTAGCAAAAATGGATTTTTTGCTAATTTTGTGCCAGTTAAGTTTAAATAAATGTGGGCAAAAATAACGTACCACAGAGAAGTACTTGTATGAGAGCTGTATTTTATTCTCACCACTTATGAAATATCTCATCTACATTTAATAATTTTTTTGCAATAATATGACACACATTGATGTTAAAATCTTCTATAATTGAAATATAGTATAAATAAATAATTTCGCTTTATATAAGACAGCTATATACATAATATTTGCTATTTTATGACTAAAGTTTTACTAAAATGAAGTACTCAATATATACAGCACTGCGTTTTTCCAAGATGGCGGCTATCTTACCACCGAGAATTCCCCACGAATAAGGTTTTCTACTGTATGTACTGTGGTTCAAATGCTAGACGCTTATACAATTACAAATGTTATTCACCAATTTTTTCGTTCAATGCACAAAAGTTGTTTTTGAAATGAAAACCTTTTATGATGTCGTAAAATTCATTTTAAAATAAAGTGTTATAAAATAGATTACATTCCGCCATTACAATTTCTATTATTAGTATGGAATTGGAACTGCTTGACATTTTACACTCTGCCGGATATACATTAAATAACTATTTTCTATAACTGTACTTTCTGGATATTAGTGACCAGTCAAATTTCATGCGATGTCGTGTTTTTAAATATTCTTTAAGATTTTATTTGTATTGAAGTAGTCTTCCCCAAATATTATTCTTTTACTAGCCTGCGTCGGAGGTTAAAATCTATCTACAATTACAGAGTTTCTGTTATTTATTTATTTATTTTTGGTATTTTTTTAGGGTTAGCCGATGAGAAAAAAAAATAGTTTCATCGAGATCAGTAGAATTGATTCCTGTAACACACTTTTCTTTGAATATTAGTCTCAAACATACCTGTTTGCATTGTGAAAATTATGAAGGATGACGTCAATACCCAATTGGTGTCCTCCACGCTAAGATCGTATAATCCTGGTATGACATAACTACTATTGCGTATAATACCCTTCAACGCTGTGGCTTGTGATGCTGAGACATTTGTCACTTTTGAAGTCATTGTGCTTGAACGCAAGTTGTGACTTCTCAATTTCTTTAAGGAATGCTGACAATCCGGCGATTGAGAAGAATATACGTGTTTTAAGTTCTTGACTGACTATGACTGGCAGGTGTTTCGTAACTTTACTGATTGTCGTACACATTTAGTCGTTTCGTGTTCGTTGTTCCTTGTAAATAATCGTTTTTTTTTTTAATTTAACTTCACTAACAATAACAACCATTACTACACCTATGCGGACAACAACAATTATGCATTCACATTTGAATTAACTGCACCAAATTATCGTTGTTGTGCTCATTGCCACACACAAACCTATGCACATATATTGCGTGTTTCGGAAGTTATCGGCTTGTGCGCTACACACGGTGTTATGGGAAAGGTTTTTAACAGATATCGCCTCACAGTAAGCATCGGGAAAACTCCTCATGCATATCTGAAGGCTCTATGCTCCTTGCAGGAGTGGCAGAAACAAATATATCTTAAGAGGTTTCTAAAAATTTACACATGTAATAAAAATTGGCATAATATTAGGAAAGTCTATATTCTCATCCAATATAAACTTTGTATGTACTCTACAAAAAGCTTTATATAATTAATAGAATACAACAATACAAAGCAACTGAAGTTTTTTTAAGTATTTTCTTAAGTTCACAAAGTCGAATATATAAACTATATCAACATATTGTACATAAATATTGGTTTAGCGTACTCCACTTAACATGAACACCCTCAAAATTAGATTTGAATTGTCAACAAGTTTGCATGCTAACGCAGCTATCAATAAAACCACAGGCGGATCATCAGGCAACTAAAAAGGATTATACACCTAAGCTAAGCTAACCTCTACATATTACTGTTGGGCCGTGTGGTCTGTAGAAATACCAAACCTTGAAATGATATAGAGTTGACAACACTTCACATACATACAAATGCTAACATATGGTGTAACAGATAATTTTACGGGAATGTTAATTAAATAATTAGTTTAATCTTTCATGTTAATTGTGAAAGTTTGCTGTACAACTTCAGCCCCTAATCCCGACGCCTTTGTGTACACGCAATTAATCCCTTTGAAGGTATACATTCACCAACACCCGACTGACTGTACAATTTACCAACGAATATTTGCATATATAAATATTTGAATTGGTAAGAGCGTACCTGTAAACTTTTACCGTGTAGATAATATAATATTTATCTATTTTGAAGGAACGATTAAATTAAATTAGCCAAAGGCTAACTCCGTTTCGTTTTGCCCCTAATCGTTGTGGGTAGGCGGCTGGACTATGCGTGACGACAAACTGTTGTTGCAAATAGCGAATCGACTAACTCATTAACGGTTGTATCACATGCTGCAATTCATGCATTTCTATGAATGGAGGCACATTTATGTATATGTAAAGGAGAATTGTGTACACACAAATCGGTAACAGCGTTCAGTGTCGTTTTATTTGCCACTAAATAGTAGGAGGATGGGACCATGTGTAGAAGTTCACGCAAGTGAGGAAAGTTTTTGATTGCCATTCACTTGGGAGTGGCCAGAAACGATTCTTCTCCACATGGTCCAAGCAGCTCACGACTTCCGGTTTTAGACCAAGTATCCTCTGGGTAGCCAACAGACATCCGTTTGAAGGCGAGCTAAAGTGAGAAGGCGAAGCCCGCTTATGCGGTTGTGCGTTGGGTTTGGGACCCACCACATAAAAACACCCCCCAATGAAAAATCTACGAAAGCCTCGGATGAGACACCCCCCTTTTGATGACGACCCCTGCAAACGTTTTAAGGATAATGATATAAGGGCATGCACCTGGAATGTCCGGACCCTTAATTGGGAAGGTGCCTCTGCCCAGCTGGTTGATGTCCTCATACGACTCAAGGCTGACATCACCGCCATCCAAGAAGTGCGATGGACGGGACAAGGACGGAGGAAGGTGGGTCCTTGTGACATCTACTACAGCGGCCATATAAAGGAGCGCAAATTTGGTGTTGGATTTGTGGTGGAGAGAGACTCCGTCGCAGAGTCCTGGCATTCACCCCGGTGGATGAACGTCTTGCCACAATCCGCATCAAAGCGAGGTTCTTCAACATATCGCTGATTTGCGCCCACGCCCCAACGGAAGAGAAGGACGATGTGACCAAAGATGCTTTCTATGAGCGCCTAGAACGCACCTATGAGCGCTGCCCCCGCCACGATGTAAAAGTCGTGCTTGGCGATTTTAACGCCAGGGTGGGTAAAGAAGGTGTCTTTGGCACAACAGTCGGAAAATTCAGCCTCCATGACGAAACATCGCCAAACGGCCTGAGGCTGATCGACTTCGCTGGGGCCCGAAATATGGTCGTCTGTAGTACCAGATTCCAGCATAAGAAAATACATCAAGCTACTTGGCTGTCTCCTGATCGAAACACGCGGAACCAAATCGATCACGTTGTGATAGACGGAAGACATGTCTCCTGTGTTTTAGACGTGCGTACGCTCCGAGGACCAAATATAGACTCGGACCATTATCTGGTCGCAGCGAAGATACGCACCCGCCTCTGTGCAGCAAAGAACGCCCGTCAACAAACACAAGGAAGGTTCGACGTCGAAAAGCTGCAATCGCAACAGACAGCCACGAAATACTCTACTCGACTTGCACTCCTGCTCTCTGAGAGCACTCATCAGCATCTCGGTATAAGGGAACTGTGGAACGGCATCTCAAACTCACTGCGTACCGCTGCAGCCGAAACAATTGGTTTTCGGCAACGACAAAAAACAAGCTGGTACGATGAGGAGTGCCGTCTCGCAGCGGAGAGAAAACAGACTGCCTACCTCGCAACGTTGCAAACGACCACAACACGTGCGGGATGGGATAGATACCGAGAGCTGAAGAGGGAAGCGAGACGCATCTGCAGACAAAAAAAGAAAGAGGCCGAAATGCGTGAGTACGAAGAGATGAGAAGCTGGCAGACAGAGGGAATGCTCGAAAATTTTATGAAAAAATGAAGCGACTTAACGAAGGTTTCAAGACCGGAGCATCCTCATGTAGAGACCAAGGTGGTAATCTGGTAACCGATGTCCAGGGCATACTGGGATTATGGAGGGAACACTTCTCCGACCTGCTGAATGGCAGTGAGAGTACAACACCAGGAGATGGCGAACCCGATCCCCCAATCGATGACGATGGAACAGATGTTCCATTACCCGACCAAGAAATTCGAATAGCAATTACCCGCTTGAAGAACAACAAAGCAGCGGGGGCCGATAGATTACCGGCAGAACTATTCAAATACGGCGGCGAAGAACTGATAAGGTGCATGCATCAGCTTCTTTGCAAAATATGGTCGGAAGAAAGCATGCCTGACGATTGGAATCTCAGTGTGCTCTGCCCAATCCATAAAAAGGGAGATCCCACAATCTGCGCCAATTACCGTGGGATCAGCCTCTATGGTCGTAGATAATTTCGTATACCTGGGAACCAGCATCAACAACACGAACAATGTCAGCCTCGAAATCCAGCGCAGAATAACTCTTGCCAACAGGTGCTACTTTGGACTGAGTAGGCAATTGAACAGTAAAGTCCTCTCTCGACGAACCAAAATCAAGCTCTACAAGTCGCTTATCATCCCCGTCCTGATCTACGGTGCAGAAGCTTGGACGATGTCAACATCAGATGAGACGACACTAGGAGTTTTCGAGAGGAAAATTTTGCGCAAGATTTATGGTCCTAAGAACATTGGCAACGGCGAATACCGCAGACGATGGAACGATGAGCTGTACGAGTTATACGACGACATTGACATAGTTCAGCGAATAAAAAGACAGCGGTTACGCTGGCTAGGTCATGTTGTCCGAATGGACGAAAACACTCCAGCCCTGAAAGTGTTCGATGCAGTACCCGCCGGAGGAAGCCGAGGAAGGGGAAGGCCTCCACTCCGTTGGAGGGACCAGGTGGAGAGCGACCTGGTTACACTTGGGATCTCCAACTGGCGCCGAACTGCGAAGGAGAGAGAGAGATGGCGCACTATCGTCGATTCGGCTATAACCGGCTAAACGGTTGCAACGCCAATCACATACATACATACAAATAGTACAAAATAAAATTTTCAAGAGTAAGTACATATGTATGTACATATGTAATAATACAAACGTTTCTTTGTATATGTATTATATTTTTAAAAAGAAAACTTACACCGTAAGAATACTTAAAACAATCGTGTTCATTTTCAATTGCCGAGAAGTTCTCTATGCCGCCAGGTCTTAATGTGATGTTTTTTATATATAATGTCTACGATTACCATTAGAAAAAACACCTTCATGTATAAATTGTGATGAATTGTTGCTTACTAGATGCTAGATGCTAATATCATAATCTTTCTTATACAAACTACCTCTCAAAATATACAAAAATAGAAGCCAAAGTTTTACGTGTTTTTGAGTTTGTTTGTTTTACCTTGAATTTGCTAGTTGCTTATGGTGTAAATCGCAAATTTTTATTAAACAAATGATTTAATATGGAATATAAATAGTCCCGCTAACTGAATCTCGTATTACAATAAATATATTTCGAATTATATCGTTATCTCACTTCACCGGATATACGTCCATTATTCTCCAATTGCTTGCAACAGTTGAATTAATGCATTTTACAGTGATAGCAAAACTGTCAATGGCTGAGTTTCCTTTTGTATTTTTTATCCAATTAGAACGTTTTCAAGTAGTTACCATATTTTTAGCCAAGCAACTTTATTGTTATTAGAGTATCAGCGATTCTTCGGCGCTCTTTATACATGAGATTTTTTTATTTTATTACAGTGCTAGCAATTTTTCTCAAGTGGTTGTATTCCCGTTTTCTATAAGAATATTTTTAAATGCAATAACTAAAAGTGAGAAAGTATTATTATTCCACCTTAATTGGCATGGCAACGCTTGTCTATTGTCGCTGTATGCTGAATGCAGCAGTTGGTGAAAGAAAATATTCGGGGCGAGTGTGATAAAAAATAGGACAAGAAAAATATTTTTGTGCTTTAACTCCAAATTTATGTACGCTGTTTAATTGATAATAGCATTAAAATATTTGAAAATTCAAGTAAATTGTATAAAGTGCGCGATAATGTTGGTTTTTGCAGTGCTTGTGTTTAATTTCATTCAAGGTAATAATGAAAATGGTATACCACTTCATCTAAATAAGTCGCCTTGTTCAACATCAGCAGAAAAATGGATATGGAAAACCATAAGTGAAAATTGTTGAAATGGCTGTGTATATACATATGTATGTCCATTTTTATATATTTATTAATTGCAAAATCTAAACCTACATATATGTACGGCCAAATGCCTTCAAAAAGTATTAATTGTGTCAATTGCATTTCATCGCATAATATTCAGCTGTTCAAGTTTTCTCAATACGCAGCAATTAACACCAACAAACGAACGAATGGTCCATGGCCAACGTCAACGAAGTCCCAAATTTATGGGACACCCCTTTCTCTGGCGGCGCGCAATACTGTGCTGTTTTCTCAACATCCTTTTTTATATGTGCTTTGTGTTCATCTTCGCCTATGTGTTCGCTTCTTTGGTGTTCAGCCTCGTCTTGTTGGGCTCCCAATTCTAAAGCCTGTCGGGTGCTTTCGTTTGTGCTTATTAATTTATGCACGAAGCGCATCAGGAGCAAATACGAATGGGTGCTCAAAGTGAAACTACCAATTGAAGGAGGCTAGTCCACGAAGCAGAGCATACAACAGTTACATATGTATTCGTGTTCTGTATATACATATATTCGTTATATGCATATGTTTATATGTATATAAGATGACTTGTGTGGGTGGTGTTTGAAGTGCAGTAGTGATATATATGTATGTGTAAAACTGCAACTCGGTTAGGTGCAATTAAACCTGTGGAGGTATGTTGCTAGGAAGGTATTATGACGTTTGGTCTATAGTTTTTTTTTCCTAGTTTTCTGTTGGATTTTCTGTTTTCAGTCGGTTGAGTGTTACTTTTTAAAGGTGTTCGAAGAGGTGATATATACTAGAGATGTGTAAGTTGCATTGCCTAATAAGCGATACTATGTGCTAGACATCTTCAGGATCTAAAGAATGTACGTAATAAGTATAAACTTATTATAAGATAAAGTTATGATATGCGTTAGGTGTATTCAGTGATGCAAGTTTCCAAAACTACTGCAAACACAAAGAAAACTATGAACATTAGTGGAAAATGGGGAGAAATGTGACTGCAACAAAAATTTGTTGCTAACTGCAATAGGTGGCTTTCAACTTCGTGTAGACGAAGAAGCTGCCGACAGAATGCTAGTCATATTTATTCAATGGACATTAAGCTGCCACAAACTGCATCTAAATTTATTTCGATTAGTCGCATAAATGTAGTGGAAGTGGTTGTATTGGAAATTTGTACTTATTTGTGTCTGAGAGAAAATATTTCTTCTGTGAGTAACAATATACATAAATACTAGTTTAATAATAAATGTGAGTATTATAATACTCTAGCAATATGACTGCTTACAATATACATATGTATATTTCAAGTCCAAAATACTTTTATTTGATTTATTCATTCAAAAATATTGATTTCGTCTGGATCAATTTCAATATACTTATCCTACCTATTTAAGTGTGAGTACCACTACAGTAATGCTCAAATAACGGCAGTGTGCATTTAGGAATGATAAAATGTATATTAAAAATATAGTTTTTTCATAAATAATAAATTTAAATTCCTTTGCTTTTCGTATTGTTAAAAATGTGCATATATAACTTATATTATATATATTATACCTGCAAATCTACATACATATTTATATTTTATAAGTCCTTTTAAAAGATATTACAGAATATTTACAGTAGATTTTTTAGGCGACGCACAGAGTCGTTCTGTAGTTTGCTAGCTTATAAATTGGAATAAGTCAATGTTTTTTGATAGTCATTGTAATGTAATGTAATAATGTAGGCTAACTTGCGGATGGATTCTTTACAATTCAAGGCTTAATTGGCTTAATATTAAAGTATTTTATAAAGCCGAAAACTATCTATATACTTATGAACAAACATCTTAAACAAGCTATCAATGATGTAAAAATAATATCATATTGCTAATTAAGCTTGTAATCTTTAGTTACCTTCCGCAATTTGCATTTTGCCTATTACACTTAATTAAAAGTAACGGAAATCTTCAATAGAGCAATTAAAAATATTGCATGGGACTGTAAGTATATCAGGGTGCACTCGGAAGCTACGGGTCACACCCATTAAAGGAAAATATTGATGTTATGGAGTACTTTGCTATTATTAATTACGCAAATTAAGGTTTCGATATGAAGCAATTGTTTTTTATACTCTCGCAACAAAAGTTGCTAAAGAGAGTATTATAGTTTTGCTCATATAACGGTTGTTTGTAACACCTAAAACTAAAAGAGTTAGATATAGAGTCATATATACCAAAGTGATCAGGGTGACAAGTAGATTTGAAATCCGGATGTCTGTCCGTCCGTCCATCTGTCCGTCTGTGCAAGCTGTAACTTGAGTAAAAATTAAGATATCTTGACGAAACTTGGCACCATAAGAAGGTTAAGTTCGGAATCGGACCATTGCCACGCCCACAAAATGGCGAAAACCAAAAACACATAAAGTGTCATAACTAAGCCATAAATGAAGTTATAAAAGTGAAATTTGGAGTAAAGGATCGCACTAGGAGGGGGCATATTTGGATGTAATTTTTTTGGCGAAGTGGGTGTGGCCCCGCCCACAAATCGGTTATTTGTATTAAACTCGCAAACCAATAAAGCTATATAAACCAAACTTTCTGCAGTCGGTTCTCTTACGTACCCCACCACACACTATGAAAATAGTTGAAATCGGATAATAACCACGCCCACCTCCCATACAAAGGTTAGGTTGAAAATTACTAAAAGTGGGTTAAATAACTAACGAAAAACGTCAGAAACACTAAATTTTGCAGAAGAAATAGCAGAAGGGAGCTGTACTCAGATTTTTTTTTACAAAATGGAAAATGGGCGTGGCATCGCCCACTTATGGGTCAAAAACCATATATCAGGAACTACTCGACCGATTCGAATGAAATTCGGTATATAATATTTTCTTGACACCCTGATAACACGGACAAAAAATGAAATCGGTTCACAACCAGGACTACTTTCCTTATAACTCAATTTTGAATTCCATCTGATTCCTTCACTTTATAATGTAAACATAACGAGCCAATGAAGATACCGGAATAAAACTTTACACAAATAGTGCATGTCATCTCTGGCTTCACTTGTGAAAAAAAAAACGGACCATAACTTTTCAAGGCCCCAGATATCGAACATGTTGAACTCAGGGCCTAAGGATAAATTTTAACCGAAAATATGGGTAAATCTCTCAGATAATTTAAATAATTCAGAGGAAATTGTTTTCTTCTAATAGTATGTCTCTGTTCCAAAAATTATTAAAACATAACATCTCCATATACCTCATTGTGGGTTTTTCAAAAGTATCTTCTCCTAGCTCCCATATACCTAATTATAGGTTTTTCAAAAATACGGTGAGCTCTATTCCGCATATATGTATTGGTTAATATGTGAGCTATCTTAGCAAAATTAAGTGAGCGTATAGTCTTGGATATAGTGTACCTTGCTGATAAAAATTAATGAAATCGGTTCAGGAATTACCTCAGCCCTCATATACTATATATGACGATTTTCGTTATTTTATTAAACTTTATACCAAATTTATGGGTTAATTTGTATGTTATCTTAATAAAATTTATTCAATAAATTGCGAGAGTATAAAATGTTCGGTTGCACCCGAACTTAGCCTTTCCTTACTTGTTAAAATGTGGACTTGTAATTCTACTCACATATGTATGTATATACATATTTTAAAATGTTTATTACAGGTGCAATTTCAGCCAGCTCAAGTCTCATTCCCGGTGGCCATTGCCGTGATTACAATGGCAAACTATACGAGACGGGCATGCATTATATGCCCGGGCCGGATTCATGCCGTCTTTGCATATGTGAAAACGGTCTACCGAAGTCCTGTAAGATGGTACTATGTGAAGCATTTAGCAAATGCAAATCATTTCAAGTTGGTAGTGGTAACAACTGTTGCGAAGTGATCTGTCTTGATGATCAATTCACTGATGGAAGTACTGATTTCGGTATTTGACTGGTGGCCAGTGGCATTACTGCCACACTCTCTTTATCTTTACTTTTCTTTCTCGTAAATCGTCTGAGACAACGTAAGATACGTGCACGCGAAAGTCGACAGAATGCCGAGGATCAACGCAGTATTGTTGGAAGTATTGGGTAAGTGTGTATACGAGCAAGCAAGCACGCAAAATAGAACAAAATGCAGCAAAAAATAAAAATAATTGAAAATGTTTACTGCTCATTATAGTTACATAGCCGGTAATATGGGTTACATGGAAGGAAACATGAGTGGTATGGATTATTCCTACGCTGGAGGTGCTTCTCACTATCCACTATGGAAACCAGCTAGTGGTTACTTTCCACGTGGGGAGGCGCCGCCACCGTATGAAGAGGCTGTCGCCATATCGCAAGCAGAAGCTTTAAGCGCACAGTGCACGGTTAGTGTGGCAACAACAACACACCGTGCAATGGGTCTTAATGCCACTGTTACACCGGTTGAATTGAGTGCTGAAATGCGTCGAAACATGCAACAGCAGCAGCAACAACAAACTTTAGTCCAACAACATGCAATACATTTGCATCAACCGACGACATCACACAATGGTAGTGGTGTAAACGGTACTAATTCGCTAGTCGGGATGCCTAACACGACGCAAACATTGCAGCATCATATTGGTGCATTGACGTCTACGGCACAACAACAACAACATCATCAACAATCCCACAATCAAATAACACAGAGCACCACCAACCTAATTAACATCAATATTAATAGTGGAGGCAATGTGACCACAATTGCTACTGGTGAAAATCATCAACCTCCATATAGGTGAGCGCTTACAGCAGTAAAGGAACTGTATTAGTGAAAAAATAGTCAATCAATGTTAGATGGTTTAGTATAAACTATTTGGGTTGAAGAGGAATATTGATTGAATCATATTTATTTTACTCATATACATATTTTAATTTTTTATTCTTATTTGGTTTATGTTTCTTCTATACAGTTCTCAAAACTCGAGTACAACACAGAAAAATAATTAAAAAACAAATTTCTGGAAATATAAATGTATTTGGAATCTAAATTGTTTACTAGTGCACACTTCTATATTTATTATTACAAATTGGACGTATGTATTATTTTTGGTTACCTACATATGTACGTATTTAATAATACTTCTGTTGTTTTTAAATCATTATCGCTGTACAACGTACCATTTTCTATGCATTAACATCAAAAAAATTCGGTTAGTTTTACATATAACAACGCTTCGTAGGAAATTTTTTGACATTTAACGATATAAGTAGTGATTAACGTCATGTTTCGCCATCGCACTTGATCAATATTACTAAACATTTTAAGCAGTAAACTCTTACACTAAATCTGATGTAATTTAATATTATGAAGTTTATATGTTACGCATCAATATTGCTTAGTTTTAACCCTTTAGCATTGACATCTCTAATACACATCATCTCTATGTGAACTCTGAATTTAGTTTGAAAAAGTAGATGTACATATTTAAAAAGTATAGTATGGAGAAGAATTTATATATGAAGTTCTACATATTTCAGTTTGCAACACGAAAGTGGCGGCAATGTTTTGCAGGAATCACATAATCATCAGTCGTTACAACAGCAACCACAATTAATGAATACAACTCACATAGGCAATAGTAGTGGGGGGCGTCTCCACTTGACTGCTGCTACGCCCAGTAACTCAATTTGTGTGCAGACGCTCTCAGGTGGAGCGGGTGGTACCCAGACAACCAATCAATCAACGCAAATGATGGGGCTTAAATCTCTCCACCATCAGCAACAGCAGCAACAACATCACCATCAAATTACTGCTGCAAACGTCGCCTGTCAAGCTTTGCAGCAGGCAATGTCATCTTCGGTTGGTTCTTCGTCGACCAACAACGAGTGTAGCTATAAAAACTGTCATCTGAATATCAGCGCTAGTACTGCGTCGGCTTCTTCGTCAGCCGTAGGCGGATCGCAGCAGCGCCGCTCCCAACGTACAATGCCAATTCAAGCCACACATATGACACATGATATGCTTCAACAGTTTGTTACTGTTGCTGATGTGGAAATCAGTGGCAACACTGTTGGGTATCACTCACTGCCAAATGGCAGCGGTGTAGGTGGGGGTGACAGTGAAATTGAGCTGGTCAGTGCCACTACGTTGCCTACGTCATCGCAATATACTGGACCACAGATATCAGGGGCCATTTCAACACCCAGCATTGATGTGTTGCCATTGATGAGTGGCGAAATCGCTACAATTTCTAGCAATACCAGCGATTCAATCACACAAACACCAATAAGCGCTGTCTCCGGGCCGCATACACTGCCAACAAATGCTCACACGCAAACATTAAAAAGTGGTAGCAGCAGCACCAATAGCATTAGTAGCCAAAGTAGCAAAACACCTTCAAGTTCACGTCGTTATCATCGCACTATACCGCGATACTTTGCACTTACCGATCCATTGAGTGCCAAAGAGGCCTATGGCGTAAGTAAAAGCAAATCGGATAATAGTTCACGTGCTAGCGCGAGCGGCACTGTGTCTACTGGAACTTCTACCAAAAAACCCACCTGCCAATGCCCAGTACAACATGTGCCCATGTCATATATGGCGGCCACGCAATTGAGCAATGTTGCGCAATGTGCCAGTAACAGTGCGCTTCTATCGGCCCTAAGTAGCAAATTGAACGCTGCTTGCCAGTCATCAGCTGCATCTCAAACGTCGTCAGCATCATCAACTCTAGTTACATCACATGGCAGCAGTAGCTCTGGGCGCTCCAACACTGTTACTACATTGGGTTATTCACAACGAGCCAAATCCTCCAACAGTCTTCAACAATCGTCAACGAACGATGTGAACAGCTTTGGTGTCGGCGGCACCTTGAAACGTACCATACACACCACGAGCACCAGCACCAACACGGCGACGGCCACTAATAATAACAATAGCAACATTAATGCTACATCGGTATGCAGTTATGATACGAAAATAGCCACTATTTCCAAACAAGTCGGTGATAGTACCGCTGCAGATCTAGGTGGCACAACCATAAGTGGTCATCATCATCACGCTGCCCATCATTCACATCATTCTCATCATGCACACAGTGTTGTTGTGCTACCGACACAGACCCATGACGAGAGTATGCCCATAGTTTTGGGGAGGGTACAGAAACGATCCAGTGGAGAGCGTGAGAGGGAACGGGAGCGTGAACGGGAACGCGCGCGTAGTGCTAGTAGTGGCCGTGCAAGCAGCAACAGTAGCTCACACCAGTTGGAGAATAGCGCGGCTGCAATCTACTTGAATGGAAAGGTGAGTGGTAGATGAGGTAAGAGAACGTTGGTAAACAATTGCAATTCTTAGTATGAATAAATATGAATATTTGATGCAAATGGTTAGGCACAAGTTTGTTCATTTTGTTAATACAAAAAGATTAATTAAATTACTTTTCATATATGTATGTGGTAAAATTTAATTTTTTACGTTTTTTTTTTTTTGAAAGTCGTAAGGTTCGGAATTCGTTTCTAAACGAACTAGAGTGATTGAATTATTATTATTATTTTTAATTCATCATTTTAAAGCAAACTATCATTCAATGTAATTTGCCAAATAGATGAACAAAATTTTGTCGACTCTAATGAAAATTGTGCGTGCATATTATGTATGTCTGGCTAAGTAGGAATTAATTGTTTTTTTTTTAACTATTTAATCTTATTAGGGCGACGCATACTTGAACTTTCCCCATCCACAAAATTTCAGCAATATCAATGCACAACAGCAGCAGCAGAATCACCACCAACAACAACAAACCAACGAAACAAATCCAATATTACCACCGAAACTACACAAATCTCTAACGAATTTAAAAACTACAACAAACAACAATCATAGTATAACGACCATAGCAACAGTGATTTCGTGCGCTGTTGCTACTACACCCAACCCCACAAGTACAGCCACCAACTCATCAAGTTGCACTGCCGTACAGACGGTATACACTCTCAGCAAACCAACCACATCGACTGCAGCACATGTGAGCCGCAAGGAGCATCATACTATCCATGAACCTGTGAATGGCAACGGCGCAACCAGCAATTGTAGTAAGAATTCGCCACCATCACTCACTCTGCCGCTCACACTTTCGCCGCGGTTAACAAATAACTTTGGAGGTGTGAGCACCAGTACTAGTAGTGGTAGTGGTAGTAGTTCCGGCAACAATACGGTAGGGTCACAAACACATTCAGCTGAAAAGTCAAGCAAAATCAATTCAAGCACATTTTATCCACTGCAAAATAATCATGTGACATACACACTGCCAAAACACATAAGTGGCAAAGTATCGCTGAATAGCACCATTGCCAGTGTAGTTAGCAAGGTGCCTTCAGTGATCAGTATACCAGTCGGTGGCGGGGAAGTTGATCTGTTTGAGAATAACAACAGCTGTACAAATAACGCCTTAAGTCACAGCAATGTAACAACAAACAGTAAACACGAATCCACGGCAATGTCGTCCACGTCGAAGAGTGTCAGTGCGAACGGCCGTAGCACCACATTGCCAAAGGTATTGCGTGCCAAAAAACAGCAAGATGTTAATGCTACCAACAATTGCAATAGCAATAACGTCAGTGGCGGCACAAAATATTTGAATAATGCAACAACAGCAGCCGTGACCACATCGTCGGTATCACAATGCAATATGCCCGCCTATCCACATCAGTACAGCAGTTCACAAATCAAATCAACCGCAACAGCTAATGCAACAACGCAGTTCAACTCCATCATTTCTGATAGTGATGCGCTGTCTTCTGCCAAACATTTACCAGTCTGCACCACTTCTAAGAATTGCCACAATCCAAAGGAGCACTTTTTGCCAAACGACACCAGTTTGGATGATGATTACTTAAGCGAGTGTGAGAATTGCAAAATTGCGCAGAGTGCCAAATATTTTTTAAATGCCGAAGAAGTGGAGGCAACACCACAAGAGACAATGACCCTGCAGCGCAAATCGATGGACGACAACAAAGAGGAACAAGAACAGGCGTATTATCGAATTTCGCACACACTACCAACGAACCCCAAGAAGAATGCGTGAGTATACTATTGTCTTAAAAACTTAATACATTTGTAATAGGTAGATATTAGGAAATTACTGAATCTATAACATTTTTAAGAGACTGTCTAATTAAATAAAATCAGCTTGTAGATATGCAGCTTATGCGACAGTAGGGTCTATGTCAACGGGGCGGGCTGCAACATAACCAATATTCGGCAAAGTATTTTCAGTTAACAGTACTTCGACTACGTATCTGAGGAGTATTTTAGGGGCTCGCTTCAACATATTGTTGTTGTCATATTTACATTTTTGAAATCAGAACAAAGTTTGTTACATTAGTTGGACGTAGATCTATAAAAGGCAATTCCAATGAAATTTAGTTTATGAAATGGACACAAACAATTAAAATAGATGTTTTAACATGTATAGCTAATAATTATTAGATTTTAAATAATATTTGTAATTTGTTTTAATTTGTTCTAGTCCAATCAAAAATAACAATCGTGAACCATGGTTTTCTACAATCCCTGCTAGCTCGTCATCCGAAGAGGATGTCAATGAATGAGATTTAACACATTTTCTTTAAATAAAGAATAAAAGAACAAAAACGATACGCACCAATAATTACATAAACGCACACACAAAAATATGCACACACCAGAGCATCGGAGTGAGTGAGAGGCTTCGAGATTTGCAAACCGAAAAGTTTAAGATTGAAAACGACAGTACGAACATTAAATGTAATATCTGCACAGCGGGTAAGTCTAAGTAAGTATTCAAATGATACAGACATTTATTTGAAACAGTATATATAGTATATTTAAACTGTATTGCGAGTAAAAAAATTAAGCTAACTTTAAAGAGCATACTTAAGCAAGTTAAGGAACAGTGAAAGGCTCTTGAAAATATCTCGTTTTTGAGCAATAGAAAATGATAAAGGAAAAATATACTGTTAATTCTCGTTTTTTTTACTCTTTGCACATTTCACCAATATGATTCAGTAAAAAATAAACAATATAACAACAATGTGCGAGCCTTTCGACATAACATATATAATAAATAAAAAATAGTATTACAAACAAACATATTGTACAATTAAGCGATACCAAAAATTTAATCCCAAATTTTAATGTATTCTTATGTAAAGAAAAATGTTCATAATTGTGCGCTTCAATTAACTAATAATTAAGCCAGTAAAATAGTTTTCGTTGGGCAGTATAGTTATACAATATGCTAAGAAAAATTTACTTGAATTAAATATTAGATGTATAAAATTAAAAAAAAAAAAAAAAAAAAAAAAAAGCATTGGCATATTTATGTTCCCATACGATAGAAAATACATTACGACATTACATCAGATTATCACATTGCTAGCGGTACACACTTCAATTGAAACTAAATTCACATAATTAGTTATAGATATATACATAGATTTAAAAATGCAAAACATCTTATTTGAACTGCCTATTTAAATTAGTTTAAAGAAACCTCAAAAGGAAATAAAGACGTGCTGTACAGCCAGTAATGTGAATATTCTTTCTAAAATTACAGCTCAATATCATTAGTTGAGATAGAAACAGGGAAACAGTGTACGTGAATGCCAAGTATTAACTCAGTTCTCGATATTCTCTTCTGGCAATTTACAGTGATGTCTTATCTTTCAGAGCAGTTTGCTTTGATTTAAAAACATTCAAAAATAAACGAAAACCAAAACCGTTGAATTTTAAAATGTAGAAAATATATATTTTATATATAATTTTTTTCACAAAAGACGAAACTACCATTCAGCCATTGCATATGCACAATATCTTATTTGAGTTCTCCTTAACTGTCTCCATAGTAATGCAAGACATATATTGTAGAAATATGATCGTTATCTCGAGTTATTTGAAGTTCTGTCGATAGACTTAAAGTCAAAACACAATATTTATGGAAGTTGGTATGAGAATTGTATTGAAATTAATAACTATGTATATTCTGATCTAAATAAGAAGGTCCTAATCCGACACTCAAACCAATCAGCCATTATATATGTGATTTACATTATTAACAAGTTTACCTAGAATTTACTACTTTAATTCTTTTATAATTTATCATCATTCATTGGAACATAACATTGAAAAGCTTAAAAGTTAAATATTGACACAAAAATATACATGAATTGTGATTCAGTGAATGAAAGGTATAACCATCATCATATGAAGATGTACAGATATTTTAGGTGACGGTGATGCTACCTCCTATGAGCATCATTCAGAAAACAGATCGGATAACAATGAAGTGCCGACTAAACATGACTTGTGTCCTTTTTGTTATAAACAAGTTAAAACAGATATTAGAATATATATATTTTTTTATCTGATGTGCTCAAATTAAGCCAATACGGCGTATAATCAATTCGAGTTCAAATCGCTTTTGTTTGAATGATTCTTCTCCTGTATTGCGCTAGTTATTTCACAAAAATAAATGTTTATTTGTTTTCAAACGTTTTGTGCATGAAAAACTTGCTTTCGCAGGTTCATTTCTATTTTTAGGGGAACTGATGTAAACTCTATATTTACTAAAAGTTTTAAGTCTTTTGCGTTTGGAATGAAAGCAAAACGAAGTATATTTTCTCTCCTCTTTTATTTAATATTTACAAATCTAAACATTTAATACTTACACATCTAACCTCTTGAACCCAGTTTCAATTACTATCCTTCCTTTTGGTAACGTGTCATTACTTTCATGCCCACAAAAACCATTGCGTTTCTGTAAACAAAGGCAATAGACGATAGCAGGAAAACCAGATAATGTGAAGATAGTTTGCATTGTCCGCTTGTCAAACCTCTACTCAGATCGTACTGACACGTACATACTTACATATATCCTGATAACTGATTTTTCGTATATTATAAAAAATAAAGGCATATGGTAATTAGTATTATCTCATCTATATAAATATGTCGAAAAAAATATGCTTAAATTCAGAAAGAGAAGTGAACTAAGAAATGTTGTTATCATTATTTTGTTGTTCAAAGACTTTCTTACAGCCTGATGTCGCTAACGTTTACAACTATAGTAAATCCTCTTTAAAGCCTTTATTGTGTTTTGTAATCAAATACATTTCTGTATTGTGTTTTGAATAAAAACAGTGGTGAGGATTGCTTTAAAGTACTCGTTGAAAAGTTATTGTGAAACTCATTTGATATAAACACCTTTATTCCTCCGCACTTACTCAGTATTTAAGTCAATTAAAGGTTATATTGAAATGAGTCCATTATTTATTATTTAACATTTATACCAACATTTTTGTGCCGTATACGGAATTTGGATGGAGCCTCCCTATTAATTAGTTAATAGTTCTCGAGACCGTAGCAAGTATTCGCCGTCGATGCGTGAATGGTAGCGACTGTGTTGTCGACTGTCGCTGAAATAGTTAACGACGGCTACTTTTAAGTAATAATTGTTTTATTGAAGGTACAACCATGCCTTTCTAACTCTTAGCGGTCATACATCAGCTAGGTCATATAGTGGCCACCCTCTTAACTGATCGTTGATGATCATTTGATTTTAGTTTTGTTCTGTTCAATTTTAACATTTTCAACATTTTTTCAATGGTTTGATTTGGTTAATTCATGTATATCGTACGAAAAACAAATCATCAAAGTCAAGGTTCTGAAAAAAAAGTGTTTTTTAAAACATAACTCCTCCTCTTTGCAATATTAATGGCTAGATTTCGGTATGGTCCGCACAACATATTGGTAGTGGTATATGTTGCCTCACACTTGTCTGAGACCGGCATATGTCGCTTGTTAATTAGAAAGGTTTAAGGCCTCTAATTGCAATTTTAAAGGCAGGCTGTTATTAGTAATACGTGAATCCTCTTTTATTTATTATCACATCGAACATTCGGTTAGATAGTGAATTGTACACAATATAATAAACCTTCTTATATTTTATTTAATTGTATATAAGCCTTAATTCAATTCTGATCACCGAAAGCCAATTGCATCAACAATTTCATCGTATTAACAATTAAAATCGGCAGAACTGCGCATAGTTCCATGGATTTTTCCACGCCTGATAACTCTTACCGCAATAACAAGAAAATATAATGAATATTGTAAAGCGTATCTATGTTTTATGATCGCGAATGTTAAATAAATACAAGACAAGATATTTTGGGTATAGGTCAATTGACTACAGATCCAGTCCTTTCTAAACATATTAAATATAACAACAATAATTAAATAGCAATAAAATAATCAACACAATGATCCCACTCACAGAATGATTACAATAAAAATGTTCACAATTTTCCACACCTTGCAACATAATGCAGTTCACAAATAGATTATAAAGAAATCTTCAATGGAAGTATAAGCTGAATACCGTGTTGCCACGGTACTTATTCCAGCAATAACCAATTTAAAAAACGACTAACGAATACAACTTCATTATGCAGTGATTTCACTATAATGAAATTAAGTACCATGGAAAATATAATACTTACACAGCTTCCTCCACACAATAATAAAGTTTTACATAAAAGTTTGCTCATGGACACGTTTGCAACAGTACCACATGAAGCGCATCTTGTGAACAGATCTTCACGCGTCAACTTCACTTTTTTTCCATTTTCCGGGGTGAGCAATCACCCCAGAATCACTGCGAAACACCTTTCGCAAATTTGCTTTGAATTTAATATTTTTAAACACCCTGAGATAACTCTTCCTCTTGGGGTGACAGTAAACGATTAATACGGAAAGCCATTCGATATAAAGAATTGGACTCCAGTAGTCTATAGTTTGGAAGATAAGTGAAGAAGCAAGAAGACTTTTTCTTGCAGCAATATACTGTCATAAAGGACAGTGTGTAAACCTGGTTCAGTGACTAGAACAGCGAATATACAAGACTAAATAGGTTGCTGAGCACCAAATGGGAAAAATGTGCTTTCTTCGAATATCTGAATAAAATGTTAAACAAATTCGAAGACCTTGTGGCACATTTTAGCTCAAAATATCATCTTTTATTATTATTTTATAGATTTATTTCCGTTCAGAATACTTTTTATTTCCTTGTATACTGAAATAGCAATTAACTAAAGACGGGCGAGATGAGAGAAACCCAGAATTAAAGTTAAACTTATCCGTTTGCCGCCGGAGGATTGCCGCCAAACGTGCGCCTATACTCTCTTTGAACCGAAACTACGGACTCCAGTGCGTGATAGCGGCAGACAATCCAAATTCTTGTTTCAGTGTCCCAGTTATCCATTTTTGTTAAATGTAAAAGTCAATCTGTACTTAATTCTAGGAGTGCAACACCACTCCCATTTTTTCGGGTGCTGCCACGCACTTGGGGTAAATAAGCGCAGAAAGCTAAAATCATGCCTGAGATTGTTGATGAGGACAGCAGTTTGAAGCTATTTTTGCCGATTGTTGTTGCTATCATTTTAGTTTTTTGTTTTTGTTGTTACTGATCCTTCGGAAGTAAAGCAGATCAATCTAAACACTTCATAATTACGTTAAGATGAATGAATGACGTCAATATTCGAATCCTTTGGACCTTCGAAAGCTAAACTTTAAAGATACGGAATTAAACAGGATATTATTAAAAGAAGATACTCGAGTTACGAGCGCAAAAATGTGTTTCGACTGCGACTTGTTTTAATAAAATATGCTACGCTGAAACTTTGTATTAAGTAATTGATAAATGGATTTTTTTGCCAATGCCATATTTCGGGTCGCACCAACAATAGTTTCGGGATTGTATTATAAACAAATTTCTTAACCGTATTTTCGATTTTTTCTCCAACATCATACTGTCACTAATAAATTGCAGTAGGGGGGTAAAAGTATCAAAATTAAAAGACCAGAATTATAATTACTTGGCCTTCACAAGCACATACCTATACATATACACACAATTAAGAGCGCAAAGAAACAAACATTTTCAATAGCAAACAATATGTGTATCCTTTGAGTGTTTATAGTAGCTATAAATGTATGTGTTGATTTGAAAATTTTGAAATTACTTTCAAAATAATGCAAAACCAACAAAACTTTCTTAGATGTATTAGAATTAGTTTTAGATATATACTTGGCCAAGTCATAAATATTGGTGCGCAGAGGATTATTCAATGG
Source organism: Zeugodacus tau (assembly GCA_031772095.1). Lineage (NCBI taxonomy): Eukaryota > Metazoa > Arthropoda > Insecta > Diptera > Tephritidae > Zeugodacus > Zeugodacus tau. The sequence goes on along the minus strand of CM062649.1, from coordinate 4,685,712 downwards.
CTACAAATCTTCGAGTATTCGAAATGACTTCGTTTTGCCTTTCAGCACAACTTGAGATGACCTGTTCAATCATCAAACGCGAGGAAAAATTGTCCACCGCACGGACAAGGGCTTTCTTCAATAACTCAATATTTGAGTTTGGAGTAGAATATGCCATTTGGAGTAGAATACGGAACACAACTTGTAATCCAACAGGTCTGTGCTACCAGTTGGCCAATCATTCGTTGATATAAAGTCGCTTTTGGGTTGTAGAGCAGAGTCTTGTTGGTGATTCCACGACTTGTTGGCGAATATTTGATTGGTTAAGGCTTCACAATGGTTCCCAAGACGGTTAATTGATATCCTTTGGACGATTTGTTCACTACTTTCTTGCGAAAATAAAGCGCTATGTTTGTGATGAGTTAAAATGCTTTATTGGATCACACGACCCTTTTATTTATTGAATAGTAAACAGAAATTGTCTGTGAGTGTTCTTCGCGTACCGACTGCGTAACGCTTTCTGTTTCGCTTGCGTCAACTGTGTACCAGTATTTATGACTTCACTTTAAAGAACTGTAAATGGTATTACTTATATATTATAGTAAGCTAGTGATCGAGAGTATGTTTCAGCAACCAGTATTAAGACGAAATGAAAAATCTTAAAACCAAATATTAAAATAAATCTATGTATACAACTCGTAAAAATCGCAAATAAATGCATTGTTTTGAAATTTTAGAAAGAAGTTACAGATTATCGTTATATTTAAATTAACAATTAATATATATTCATAATGTATGTATATATATTAAGTGGCAGTTAAACAAATTAAAATCAGTCAGAATTGTACTAAAATCTTAAAAGAAACTTATGCAAATATTAAATTTAAAAGAAGCATAAAAAGTACGAAAAGACAAGATTTTCGCGAAAAATAAAAACGAATTGTATTTAGTTGTAAGTGTGTAAAAGAACTACCATAATATATAAAATAAATAATAAATGAAAAATTAACAAATTTTATTTTTATTGTCAGAGGCAGAATTTGGTAAGTTTGGTCCCATACAACATTGCAACGCATGCCCCATTTTTCAATAGTATTATTTTTGGTTAATTTAGGATGAATCGAATGTAGATTATTTTGCATGAGATTTGCGAGTAAAATAAAAGAATATGAAAATTAGTATTTTCCGTAGATATGTGTGATTAAAGGGCGTTTCTTTGTATCTACCTACGGCAGGTAATATATTTTGATCTTCCGAAGCCGTTTTCAAAACTCCTGAGTTATATTATTTGTATACGTCTTAAACACACAAAAACAAGAAATTAGTTTAACTAAACTGAATTTAATTACCCCGTTGCATCAATCGCTCAAAATCTACATGCAGTTAAGAGGAAGAAAATAAGTGACGGCCATCAAACCCTTCCGACTTCTCAACAGTAATATGTTAAATTATGTGTGTGTCAAAGATTAAGAAATAACATCTCAAGGGATTACCACAGTATTGTTTTGTGTTATTACCAAAACAATAACAGCAACTTAAAGACAAAAGAGTTTAAGTATCATTAATGAATACATTTTCCCCAATCCTCAATGCTCATATATTGATTAGTTGAATGAATTTATAAAACTTAAAAACAGCCAAAACAAAAACTACAAGTAATTTTACATAATTTTTATTTCAAAGGAAAAAGTACACAAAAGACTGCGGATGAGCGAAGCAACCGATATATGTATATTAAACATAATCATTACAGTTCCATATATTTAATTATTAACATAACAAAGAAAATTTGAAACTTTTCAGATAAAAATTAATAAAAAAACAATAAGTATCGATGTATATATGTGCATATGTTTGAAAATATCTAGTAAATTCGGTAAGTTTTATTAACACGTTTATTTATTATATATATATGTTACACATTGTTTGACAATTTCAGTTTAAGATTCTATATTTTCATAATTATTTTTTGTATTTAGATATTAATTAATGTAAAGTATATTGCAAGTCGTATTTATAGCATTTTTGCGCTTCCATACTATTTTTCATTAATACAATATATATGCGTCCTGTTATGTGTGTGCAGTTAACGTAGATAACACACTTTAGTAGACAAACATGTGTATAAATAAAAAACAATAAAAATTTTCGAATAAAAAAGATAATTTCAGCGCTTAATTTTTTTATTATTGAGTAATATTTACAAACTAATTTATGAACTTTAATTTAATTGTTTAATTAATTATATTGTTTTTATTTGTTAGCTATCAGGTGATATTCAAATGAAAACAAGTAAGGAAGGGCTAAGTTCGGGTGTAACCGAACATTTTATACTCTCGCAATTTATTTATTTAACTTTATTAATATTATATAATACACAATTTGACCCACATATTCGTCATATATATTGTATAAAGTCCATTGAAAGTTGGAAACCCTAATATTAGGTTAGAAGCACCGAGGTCCTCGTGTTCGATATATGGGGCCTTAAAAACCTATGGTCCGATTTCGGCGATTTTTAGAATGGGGCTGCCACACTATTAACATAGTATTTGTGCAAAGTTCTGCACCGATATCTTCACTAGTGCTTACTTTATATATTGTAAAGTAAACGATTCAGATTGTTTTCAAAGTTCTGGTATATAGGAAGTAGGCGTGGTTGTGAAGCGATTTGGCCTATTTTCACAACATATCATTGGGAGGCAAGGAAACTATTACAAACCAAGTTTCATTGAAATCGGTCGAGTAGTTCCTGAGATATGGTTTTTGACCCATAAGTGGGCGATGCCACGCCCATTTTCCATTTTGTAAAAAAATCTGAGTGCAGCTCCTATCTGCCATTGCTTATGTGAAATTTAGTGTTTCTGACGTTTTTCCTTAGCGAGTTAACCCACTTTTAGTAATTTTCAACCGAACCTTTGTATGGGAGGTGGGCGTGGTTATTATCCGATTTCTTTCATTTTTGGACTGTATTAGGAAGTGGCTAAAAAAAACGACTTCAGAAAGTTTGGTTTATATAGCTCTATTGGTTTGCGAGATATATACAAAAAACTTAGTAGGGGGCGGGGCCACGCCCACTGCCCCAAAAAAATTACATCCAAATATGCCCCTTCATAGTGCGATCCTTCATACCAAATTTTATTTCCATAGCTTTATTTATGGCTTAGTTATGGCACTTTATGTGTTTTCGGTTTTCGCCATTTTGTGGGCGTGGCAGTGGTCCGATTTTGCTCATTTTCGAAAGCAACCTTCCTATGGTGCCAAGTTTCATCAAGATATCTTAATTTTTACTCAAGTTACAGCTTGCACAGACGGACGGACGGACGGACGGACGGACGGACAGACAGACATTCGGATTTGAACTCCATTCTTCACCCTGATCACTTTGGTATATATAACCCTATATCTAACTCGTTTAGTTTTGGGTGTTACAAACAACCGTTATGTGAACAAAACTATAATACTCTCTTTAGCAACATTTGTTGCGAGAGTATAAATATACTCTCTAAATTAATGTTGTCCTTTGATACAAAAATGTATTATAGATGAGTTAATAGAAATTAAATATATTTTTGTGTTATGAAAATGTAGATTTACTTGAATATATTTATTTGAGCTCTGTAAATTTAATAAATTTTCTTATTACATACATTTAACCATTTAAAATACAAGTGATGAAATTATGTGTTATTTTTATTGACGTCAATGCCGCTTCTGTTAGCTCTTTGGTTTTATTGATTCTGTTCATACTACTCCTGCAGATCACTGATAATTTTACATAATTTATTTTCCCACATTCAAAAAAAAAAACATTATTTGCTGCAAGCCTTGTAATTATCATAAAAAATTGATAATAAAAAAGAGCAAAACTACATAAAGTTTTGTCTTTATGAAATATGCAAAATAGGACATAGATCTGTAAGTCATTAAATTTTTAAAATGTCTTCTTTGTCTTTACAAAAGATTTGTAAACCTATCTTCCTATGCATTGCATCATTTTCCACTGATTCATTATTTTAACCTTTAGATGGAAAATAATAACTGTTACCGTTATTACAAATTAATATGCGTAAATAACTAAACCAAACCGAAATCAAATACAAAAAGCTGAGCAAAGCTATCATTCATCCAAGAACTGTGTGTGTACTTCATATACACATTCAATATTGTTTTTCCCACTTCCTATAAATATAGTATATAGGAATCCTATAAATAAAGTTTTAACCTTGCAGTGCGTATATATGTTTGTGTGTAGAATTACGTGTATTGCAGCCAGTTACTTAAGCGAATTCATTATGAGAGTATTTTCAAGAATCAGTAGTTATGCATTTGTATATAAATTTTTGTTTTTATATTTATTTCTAATTTCTTCATAGTTATACAAACATTTGGAGCTGATACAGCGTTTTTTGATATTAATTAGATTTTATATATGCATATATAATGACAAAAGGACATGCTTGATTGTGAAATAATTATACAGAATAATGCATAACTAAGTAATTTTGTCATATTAATAAATTTTCCATAGCATTTACCACAGGGCACATGAAATGATGAAAAATTATAAGAATTAGATTCTAAGAAAAAATTACTAGACTAGACTAAAAACTATTTAATACAACATTTCGTTAGCATTATGTATATTAAACTACACACGTATACGCAACGTGTTTACATTAATTTATGTATGTATATATATGTTTATGTAAAAATTTTATGTACAGGTGATTCGCATTTGTAAAGACTTAGTTTTCGTTATGTTCAGATATAAATTTAAAACTCAATGAAAGTAATAATAACAAACAACACAGCTTGCAAGGCAATTGAAAATCTCTTGCATCCTTCGTATTTCATATGTCTGTACCTGTGTAGTATATTCGCGTTTATGACAAGAACATAAACGAATAAATTTTTTATAAAAAAAAAATTATCTTTTGCCTCATTAGTACGTTTCGTATATTCCAATAATTCGATTGATAGTATAAAATGTAATTATCATTGAGCTTCATTTAGCTTTAACGTATGTATATACAAGTACATATTTTGATGGTAGATATTACGTTTCACATACACTAATCATATATACACTGTCTTATGGTAAACGAGTATCTCTTTATTCTGTTGCGAATCATATTTTATATTGTTTGTACGCGTACAACGATTGTTTTGATGCGCCCGGATTTCTTAAAACTGAGTGTTAAAAATAACTGTGATATAGCGCTGTAATTTATTACTCTAATTAATCCGACTTTTACAAACGCAAAGCAACTTGCCCCTTAAGTGTACTTTAGATACTTGAATATTTTACTTTCTGTTATTAGCTAGCTGGCTAGTTGTTGGCATGAAGGGCAGACTGTCGAGCTGATCTAGTACCAGCATAGACGGTCTGTCGCTTTCCGCTGCATCCAGCCATGATTGCTGCGAGGCACTTCTCCACCTTAGGCGTGTATCTGGTGTCACGACACGGACGTTGCAAAAAACTCTTGCAAACGCTGCACGGTGCTACGATCAAGCTTACATAGATCGAAATCAAACGTTTTGGCGGTAATCTCATAGCACCCAGTGGCAGCAATCATCTCGACTACTTGTTGCAATTCCTCATTGTCCTGTAGCGTCATTATTTTATGATGTAATTCCTGTAGTTCACTTAGATATTCAGTTGGCAATGCCGGTGTTGGTGTTGCGCCATTGTTAGCGCTTGCAGCTTCTGCAGCCAACGCTCCCACCGGCCCAGCCGGCGACGTTGGTCGCAGTGGATGTGGTGACGCGATCGGCGCTGCACCTGTCGTCGATGTGCTTACAATGTTGTTAGCATTCAAATTAGCGTTGGCATTGGCGGTAGTAGCGATAGCAGCGGGGGAGGTGGTCACACTAGTGCCGGTCGTATTGCTGGGTGGCGGCAAAAATGCGCCACCACTGTTTAATGCATCGGTGGTATTATTGCTTTGAGTAGTCGCATTGGAGCTGTTATTACCATTATCGCTGCCAATGGGGCCACTTATACTTGCTGCTCGACTGTGTCGCAATGCCGGAGATTTCGTTTGTTCACGGCCCGTCTTGTTAGACTCTTTTTTAGTTTGCTTTACTGGCGGTTCCAAAAAGGAGTTTGCTGACACTGTACTCGCTGCAACGGAACTTCGTCGACGCTTCTTCTCTTCCTTTTCTAACTTTTTGTCAGTTTTTTCGGGTTTATCGCCAGCATCTTTCGTCTTTCCGTTACGGTCGCCCCCGCGCTGTTTGTGTTCTTTAGCGTTAATACTAGTAATCTTATCTGGTTTTTCTGTTGTAGGTATTGTATCCGCTTTGGTACTTTGCGATGTAGTTTTACTGGCTACCGACGGCTTCGGCGTTAAGTCTGGAAAACTGCTGTTCGAACTATCTGAATGTAAAGCGACCGTAGCAGTAGATGTGGCAGCCGCTGAACTTGGTGTTGATGTTGCCGCTAGAGAGGCAGAGTCTTCTGGGGAGGGCACCTTGCCAGAGTCAATTGTATCAACGGTCTTGCTGCTGCTAGTATTGCCACTTGTATTCGAAGTAGTGGTTGCGACAAGTGTATTGGTTGTTGCGAGTATAGAAGCTGTGGCATTTTTGTTACTATGCTTATTACTGCTTCGCGATTCCAAATCACCTACTTCGGCGGAATTGCGTTTCTCCTCTTTGGATGATTTATCTTTGGATTTTCTATCTTTGCTTTGTGACTTCTTTGTGGGTCCAATGGGCACTGATACCGGCGCGTTGTTATTATTTACGTTATTGACAAAATTACTTGTCGGGTTAGATAACATGTTTACGTTACTCGGTTCAAGCTTGGGGGGTTCATTGTGTGGCGCTGTTATTTCTGCAGGGAGAGACGATGCTTTGGATCCGGATACTGATGTAGATGCAGCTCCTGTTGACGATATATTCCCATTCGAATTAGCTTCTATGTGTTTTTCGGATCGTGATTTCTCCTCGGATCGCTCTTTCTCTTTTTCTTTCTCCTTTTCTTTGTGCCTCTCCTTATCCCGCTCTTTTTCACGTTCCTTATCTTTATCCTTGTTCTTGTCTTTTTTCTTGTGTTTGTGAGATCTCTTTTCCTTATCTTTTTCTTTCTCTTTGTCCTTTTCCTTCTCCATCTTTTCACCTTGACTGTTTGAGCTGGCTGATAGTTTCTTATCGCCACCTGTAGTTCCGGCATTTACACCAGTTGATTGTATATTGGTTGCATTTGCCGATATCTTGTCTATATTTTTATCACTATTCTTTACTTTCACCGCTTCTGTTTTGTCTTTGACATCTTTATCTGGTTTCTTGATGCTCACATTTGCTGGTGACTGTTGGCCTTTATTGTCTTTAGCTTCATTGTTAACTAGGCCACTAGGCGTCGTTGCTGATGTCGCGGGATTACTGCTGTTGCTGCTGCTATTTGCTATAACATGTCCTGGAGCAATATTGCTGTGTCGTTCCTCTTTCGAATCCTTTGTCTTCCCATCACCGCTACGATGCTTCTCTTTATGCTCATCACGTCGCTCTTTATCGCGTTCTTTGTCTTTCTTTTCCTTCTTTGACTTTTTACCACTTGAACTGGACTTTTCTTCCCGAGTCTTTGATTCTTTCCCCTCAGTTTTGCTACTACCAGATGACTTAATATCCTCCACACGTCCGCTGGCGGATGAAGAAGATCGCGGCGGTGAGGGCCGTTTTGGACTCGGCGCACCAGCATCACGCGCATTCGATTTTGGACTTAGAGAGCGTTTGGAGCCACTGCTTGAACCTTTCTCCCGACTACGCTCACGCTCCTTGTCTCGTGACTTATCCTTTTTTGACTTGGACTCTTCGCGTTTTTCATGTTTGCTACTATCTCCAGAGGATTTCTTGCTTTCACTGCGTGATTCCTTATTGGGGCTAGTTGAAGACTTGTGCTTTTCTTTCTTATCAGATTTATCACGAGTCTTTTCATTGCTACCAGTAGCCACCGATGAAGAGTTGCTAGTTTTATCTCGATCCTTAACAGACTTTTCTTTTAAACTAGTGTTGTTCGCGTTGATATTTCCCGGGTTGGGGGTGACACCACCACTAGTCCCAGCAACACTACCATTCGCGTTACTAATACTCGGGGCTCCTTTGCCTCCACCAGTATTCAAACTATTATTTTTACCATCAGGTGAATGTTTACTAGAGCCGCTTTTAATTGGTGCACCAAATAAATTCGCAAATGAATTACTCTTCGAGTCATCGACGCGAGTTTTGTGTTTTTTACTGCTACTGCCACCAGTTGAATCTCCGCTACTTAGCTTGGGTTTACTAATCATACCACCTCCTTCGTCAATAACATTGGCATTCGGGGTGGTATTAGTAGATGGAACGGTGGAACCACCAACCATCCCAGCACCAGTTACAGGTATGCCGCCACCTTTGAGCAACTTTTGACGAAAATCCTCTGATACATGGTCAAATACAAATTTCTGCACTTCAAAGCGATGATGTGGCGGACCAGTCTGTTGCAAATCTAAATCGTAAGTGAACTGTATACGCTTGGGCTCATCGCGATTGCGAAAATAAATATCGATCGGTAGCAAGAATCCTGCGTAACCAGACTCTGTGATCACGTATGGTGGCTTGTTGCAAACTGTAAGAAGAATAATGCATGAAAGGTATTAGAAATTGTGTTAAACGAAACAATAAACAAGTATATACATATATTAGGCATAATAAATTTGTGACTCTTAAAAATGTCATATTTTTGTGGTATGCCCTTTGAATGTTACTAATAATTTAAAAAAAATTCGTTACATTTCACAGAAAATTATAATGCTGAACCTAACCAATTTAAATTGTTTTAGCTGTTTCCAAACTGTATGCGTGATATGTGAATTAACTAATAAAATCACATTAAAATTTCAATGTACGATATTCATGTTATTATGTGTAGAAATCACGATTATCTAAAGGCAACATGATAAGGGTTGCAACGCATGTAGATTCTATAATGAAGAAATGGCTTTTGGTTGAGTTGATAACCAATTAATGCTGTAAGTACTAATTGAGGTGCGATATTTTAGCTGAGGGTGATTATAGATAAGTACACATGCTTATGTACATATATGTCGTGCGCCACCATCATACATGTACTAAATAAAATGGAGGGAACGCATGTGGCACATCCGTGTAGAGAATTAGCAGCTCTTAACGTTAGAGGCGGGAATTTGTTGAAACCGAATTTCGAATAGAAATCCATACACACTTATACATAATAGGAGGCTTAAATAGTTCATTAATTAAGGGATTTAGACTGATTTCAGTTAGTTTTAGTAAAGCACCTTCAGGAAGTTGATTAATTAAGTGCAGAAGTTCTGCACATTCTTTTCACTAATACTCTTGAAACAGGTTAATATAAAATCAGTATTTAACCTTATTTATTTATTTTCCTCCCATATTTACATGTAAAACAGTACATCGTTTCAATGCGGGTTCTTCAATAAACACTAGTTAAGAGCGACAAGCTATAAACAAAACACCAAAAGATAAATTGTTATCTCTGTTAACAAGAAGTGTCCCCTTTTTTTGGCCACAAAAGTGTGTAGAAAAACAAAACGAAGAATTGGAATAAAAAATAAAGCAACAACCAAATCCAAGTCAACAAGGATTTGTTTGAAGCAAATGCTACACATCCCTTATATTCGCACGTCAACAACCACCCTCTAAACAATGTCTTCTACCCTCCAACAAATTTACAGATACATCTACTCACTCAACCCCTTTTTTTACAATGGTTTTTGATCCTGACACACACATATTAACATATCTAGGAAAGTAGACATATTTACTCGTATACCAATGTATGTAGTTTGTGTGCGCCGCTTTCATTTATGTTTTATTATCATTGGTTGGGTACATTTATATAAACAAATTTTACTTACCCCTCTTTGGTTTTGGAAAAGAATCGTGTAAATTGAAAACGACCTTGTCAACGTAGGCGCCGATATCTGCCTCCTTCACACCACGCACATACAATTCCCAGTCATGTGTAAAGCCTTCTGGTGTTTTTTTGCTGCGCAGCCTCGCCGTATGACCGATCTCAAATTGCACTTTCACTGCCATCGCAGTGGATGGCGAACTAGATAATAATTATTAATGACCACCAAGAACCTGCAGTTACAGAACCCAGTAATAATGTGATTTATTTACGCCGCACGTAGTCTCTCCCCTTATTCACACTATTTGTTCAGTTTATCTTATTTTGTATCTTGATGAACACGAAATATCCAATTGGTGTATCAATCTTAAAAAAAGAGAAGAAACAAACACATGTCATTAGTAAAGATGTTCTAATAGAATGAACAGCATAAGTAGCAAAAACAATGGAGTTGTCAGTCAGGAGCTACATACTTCTATAAATACAAATGTATTAAAGACAAATTAAGAGCAGGTGGATTTACATAGATAAATAGTATTTATAGTGAACGCAGGTATATTTTAGGAAATATAAAATAATTATATTTTATATAAGAATAGGTATAAACGAAGTAAAAAAGAAATTAACGAGGCAAAATGCGCCGACGCGTATTGAATGCATTGATATTAATGGTGGTGCATTTCTAGTTTGGCGGTACGGTGATATTAAAGCACGTAGTCATTCAAAATGCGGCACATAAAATGTTAGGCGAAGCACTACACACAAGCAACAACAAAAATAAAAATGTACTATAGAAAAATCCTTCCGAGTTCCGAGTCAACATTGCTTTTCGCGCCGTAACTGGTTTAAATATTTTGTATGTAGTAAGTTGTGTTGCTCCATTAATGAATATATGTATGTATATTTAATGCATTATTTTGTTTTTAATGTAGGCACAGTTTCATAGTGAATACCTTGATATATGAATAATAATATTGAAGTAAAAGAAACTAAAAACTAGAAAAAAAGTTTATCACACAGTCTCAACGTCGACATTGTGTCTCCGCGGAATAACGCAGCAGTTGGGTTTTTTTACACATAGTTAACATAAACACCTCACCGTTGGACGCCATCGACACATTTCAAATCATGTTGTTTCCCATATTTTCACTACTATCTCAACGGCAATATATCACGTCTTGACACCATTATTACCACATTTTTGGTAAATCTTTCTTCGGCGTGCTCACCTTTTCAATTGACTACTGCTGCTTCTGCCGCCGCTGCTGCTGAGGCTGCTGCCCCCACTCACTTTTTCACTTCGATTTTTCACGTTCTCTTGCTACTTTCATTCACTTTGCAATCACATGTAATTTTTAGTTTTGGTAATAAAAATTTTATTTGCATACTCTTATTTTAATACTTTACAGAAGTTTTGATAAACCATGTTTCTTTGAATCCTTTACTTTTTTACTAGAAACGAATTTTTAGTAACTTCACATCAATCTTCATCACATATTATACGCTCTGCTTGCGCTCCTCTCCAAAGATAACATGATACGAAACTCTTTCATTCGTGAGAGAGCTGTCAAAGTCCGCATTTTTTATAACATTTGGCAGTGGTGCCACTGCGGGATAACATAAGTTAGGAGATTTTTATTCGATTTCTTGGATATTTATTGGTTTGCAGTTTACGCTTAATAGAGACTTATGAACCAATATTACACCAACATATACACTTATAAATATATATTTTAAGATAAACAATAAACATCTACACATAAAAATAATAAAATATTATAATAATTAAAAATCGTACATATTATAAGTCAACATGAACAAAAATTTAGCTTAGTTTAATTTAGTAACATATATTTATTTATATTTTATAAACAAATAAACACCTTAATATATTCTCTAAAAGTTGAAGAAAAAATTTGTACCCAGATATGTATTTACGTAAATGGCATTTAACACTGCTAAAGCCCGTATATTACTTTTGTTCAAATAGCCACCATTTCTTAATAATTTAAATAAAAGTTAATAGTAATTCAAAAATCACAAAAAACTTATCGTACAAAAACGAACCATTTAATCATTTATTTCTGCGGGATTCTTAGCGGTAGCTCGTCATTTTGACTGTCAGCTGTTCAGTAGCCCATGATCTGGCTTTGTTGCCAACATCAAAAATGAGTTCATGGGCTCTCTCAACAAGCAAAATAGAAGAGTTTCGTATCATATTATCCATGCTCCTCTCGATTACTGATCTACTTCATAGTTTTCTATTTTCTTTTATTTGCTTTCATTCTACTTTATCGACGTTCTCTGCCTTATCCTCACTTGTTCTTTCTGCTTTAGTTGCTGTTGGCAACGCTGATAAAGGTTCTTAACTTGGCTAAATAAGTGATTAATAAAAATAATTATTTTGTTTTAAAAAAATTATTCAGATTATGAACTAAGTATGTAGAAGTAGTGAAAGGGGTTTACATAAAATTTGTATTATTTATAAATCTGTTTTCTATATTTGATTATTTTATGTGATTAAAATAACTAGTTTATTGTGTTTTAGTCGTGTGGTTTTCGATGAGACAATACTTTTTTCAGAGTTGGTCTTTTTGACAGGTTTTGCTTGATTTCGACCCAATTTGGTTTGGCATTTCATAATGATGATTATGTACAAAAAACATTGCGTTTTATTTCTTCTTGAAAACCACAAGTCGCAAAAATCAACCTTTACAAACGCTACTTTCGGTTTTCCCAAAGGTATACCATGAAAATGTTACCTGTTTCTGGCAACTCTATCCGTAGTTGCCTATTTTTTTTAAACAAACAACCCAAAATTCAACGGCATCACAAAATCAGCTGATTCATCACAATACATTTAGTACGATTTTATAAACTATATTATAAAATATTAAATAATTTGAAACAAGTGTGACATGTAGTGATAGCAGTATTAAAATTTTATGAATAATTAGAAATATGTTTTTAAAAATAAATCAAAGAAATTATCATGTTACAGATTTGATAGTACGTATCGCATGTGTCGTTTTGGTGATATATTGGGTTATGCCATGGCGATTTGCTTCCCATTATGAATATTTACAACGAAATGAGATACAGCGCGAGCTTGTTGAACAAGTTACTAGCAATATTTCCATGCAACGTATGCCGGCATGTGAATATAGTGATATCTTAGCAGATAACGTTATCACATATCGTTCGCAATATCGAGAACATGTCTTGCGGGGAGAAGAAATTTTACCTGGTGGCGAATATTTTCCAGAGGACTGCAGCGCACGCTTTAGTACGGCAATCATCGTGCCTTACCGTAAACGCGAGGAACAACTTCATGCTTTTCTTGTTTACATGCACAATTATTTGCGTCAACAACGTATTCACTATCGAATTTTCTTAGTTGAACAATATGATCAGAAACCGTTCAATCGCGCCAAATTATTTAATATTGGCTCAGTAATTGCAGCAGAACTTGAATTTCCTTGTTTAATATTGCATGACGTCGATTTACTTCCAATGAATCTGGGACAATTGTATGCCTGTACTCAGAAACCTCGACATATGTCCTCCGCTTTGGATATTTTCCGTTTCACATTACCTTATGGAGGACTATTTGGTGGTGTTGTAGCCATTCAAACACATCAATATCGTTTTATTAACGGAATGTCTAATTTATATGAGGGTTGGGGAGGAGAAGATGATGATTTCTACGGCAGAGTATGTTCGTATAAATTAGGTATTTGCCGCTTCGAACCAAGCCACAGTACATACACAATGATGCCTCATAAACAGGAGAAGAAGAACGAAAATCGTATTGAACTTTTACGAAGCGGATATAAACGCTTTGAAATAGATGGATTAAATTCATTAGTTTACACAGAGAAGGAACGTCGATTGCATAGTCTATTTACACATATTTTAGTAGAAACGTGAATTGCTGAGATGATGTCAGAGATGTTAAACAAACAAGTTTCACATATTCGTCCGATGGAAATAGTTTAAGAACCTACGAACAAAAGGCTTGTGGTTGTAGTTATTAACGCTATAACGTAATGATATACATATACATATTTTTAAGTTAATATTGACGGAAACATAAAAATATGCAAATTTTTATTAATAGAACACGCGCGTACGATTCGCATAAACGCACACACACTGGAATGTACAATTCCATGGCCACAAAATGCTAATTAATATTATATGTATATATACATGAATCCTAATGCAATTATGTCAAGTGCTTTAAATTGTTTTAAATTTAGAGCACCAAACAATTTCGATATAAACATATATATTTAAATATAATAGTAACAATAAATTGATGCTACATAGACAGAATTTGGAAATATTCATTTGATTTTACTCTAGAGATTAATTATAATAATATTTTTTAAAAATTAGTATACACCCTAAATACATTTACTTACACTGTTACGCAAATCACAAATATTTTGAAATTTTCTTATTAAGGCAATTTATTATTCACATGTACTTGTTACAAATCTAATTTTTTAATTGCATGAACTTTACCTCCAAACAATATTCCGTATCCAATCAATATAGTTATATACCCGAGTATAAATACCCGGCTGATCGGGTGCTCCACAGCCAATTCCGTGTGATGTTATACCAACAATAGTGTACATGCAGGGATAGTTGGGATGATAGGCTAATAATGGACCGCCCGAATCACCACTACAAGTATCTTTTGCTTCTCGTGAACCAGCACATATTTGCGAACGGTAATCCACAACTACATCCGATGATGCGATAAGACGTTGGCAGCGATCAAAGGCCACCCGATCGAGCGTTACTTTCAGAAGTTTTTTCGATTCCGAATCGGCGAAACGGGTGCTTCCCCAACCGATAGCCACCATTTTTTGAAATTCTTCTCCAGAAGTGGTAGGTAAACAGGCAGGATGTTTATATGCGTCGAAACGTACAGCTCGTTCCAGTTCAATGAGTGCTAAGTCATTGTAAATTGTTGCAGGGTTGTAGTCTTTATGCTCTAGGTAGCGTCGTACACGGAAGTCCTCTGGCCGCGCATCATCCGATTCTCTGCTAAAGTCCAACTCACCTAAGCGTACAATGTTCACTTCACCACTGAGGAATTCAAGATCATAAAAGGTGTTTTATTTCCTGTTTCACACTTTAAATATATGTACATGTATTCCTAATGCTATGAATACAACGATCTATAAACTTATATAAGTGTATTTTTGTTATTTCGCAATCTTTAACTTGGATGATAACCTACGATGTATGTATGTATTTATTTAAATGTATTTCTACATACATATGTATATTATACGAATATAATATAATGATGATGACTTACCGGTTTGTTGAGAAACAATGCGCTGCAGTCAAAACAAATTTCTCACTTATAAGTGTACCACCACAAAACCACTCTGTCGGTCTTCCATTACTTGCGTGACCCAAACGTGCAATGTGCGGAAATTCCCTAGGACTCGCTGGGCTTCCCCCTACTATTAGGGGAGCAAATTGCTTACAATGATCTATAGTATATTTCAATTCTTCAGCCCCATGTATGAAAGCACTGAAAGTTTTCACCTCTTCGAATATTTGTTGTTTAACGAGAGCACATCCTAAGAACAAAATTATTGAATTAAAACGATATAATCTCCAATGCATAAAAGTTATAATACTTACTTCTTACTTCAGTTGGAATGCCATTTTGTGCTTCAGCGATTCTCCACTTATTTCCGAAGAGCAATAAGATGAGTAGTGTTAATGCTGGTGAAAGGTAATTGAACTGCTGCATATTGATATTGAACTGATCAACTGCTGGAGCTTCACTAAACTGCGTTTGAACGATACCAAGTTATACATACATCTTCCATTGTGCTGAGAAGAGAGACTTATAAATGCAAGCACTCGTCTATTCTATTTTTATACACTTATATGTGAGTAAATTTGCTATTCCCTAATTCCCTATTTTTACTTTTAAAACTATGAATTAAGTCGAGCTTTTGGTTTTCATCGTTCTTAAATTACAACAGCGATTCTCTAACTAATTTAAAAGTTGTTCTTTGTCTATAATTTTCTTGTAATATGTGAAAGATGCTGTTTAAATTACCTCGCAGTTTTCTTTTGAAAATATATCGCATTAGATGCGGTTTCGAACCAAGAATATTTCCAGTGATAGTCGTTCCATCGCTTACGGGTACATCTAAAACTTGATGGATTAATTATATAAAGTTAAGATTATATATAAAATAATTTTGACAATCTTCAAATGATAATAAAACCATTGTATATTCTTTGTTTACTTGTATGTTTACAATGGACAAATCTTACAAAATGAGCACAATAATGACCTTCGTACCCCAGTAATTTAATTTTGTGCAAATAGGAATTTAAATATTTAAGAATTTTGAAAAACGGAATTAAGTAAAAGATCAACTCTACTATAACGATATGAAATTACGCTCTCAGTTGAATCATATTAAAAACGATATGGCGTCTAGTTGAACTGGCAACAGTGGCGTTAAACTTCAAAACACGCATGTATGAAAAACAACAAATATGACTGCGACAAGGAAATCAACGAGACGACGGCAGAAACAGAGGAATTAAAGCAGCGTCTGTCGTAGTACGCGCTGATTTGTTTGTTTACATTTTATACATTGAATATAAATAATTAGAACAAAATAAGTGTATATAGAACATTGTTACATTTGTGAGATATGTCAGAAGTCAATAAACGTATTTTCGGCAAATGTGCATCGAAGCAATTGATTTTTACATAATTGCCAAAGGACGGCGTTGAACGCCGCATTTTTTAATTGTTTTGTTTTGTGCGTGCTTTTTTCATGTTGTGTCTACATATGCTAAACTTTTAAAATATATGCTAATACTGTAGCCGAACCAGTTCTTTTGAACGTGATTATATTGCTTCATTGTGAAGAACTTCGACGAGATTCCTTGAAAAGCCGAAATGGCAAATGTGAAGATGGAGCTCAACTTAGAGGCACAAAAGGGTGTGCAAAATCCATTGGCAGGAATTTCTATTGGTGGCAGCGACAATGTAATCGAGGCAAATGAAAATTGTGGCCATAAAGGATCGTATATAACAAGGGCTAAAATGAATCCTGCTAAAAGTGATAACGAAAAACGACGACGGAAAGATGCAATGCGTAAGGTAATTGGCGAAGACACATACATATATATGTATATATATAAGTATGTAGTTTGATGGTTTTACGTGATCAAACTAGAGGGTGGGACTATCGTGCAGGTGGTGTGAGTTAGTGTTACACCAAGTTTATAATTACCAAAACAACCCTGATATTTCAAATAAGCATAAGCGTACAGTTGTGGAATACATTTAAAGTATCTTTTTCTTTCAGATATCAACTATTTTTAAAAAATGCGATTCATTGTTGACGGCAGAAGAACGCCAGTTATGCGAAAAATATCCGGATATTGTGAAACAAATAAAAAAACGAAAAGAACGAGTTGAAATTTACAAAGATCGTATCGTCGAGAAAGAAGATGAACAGCATGTCATAGAGGCAAAGGTTGAAGACTTGGCGGCGATAATAGCACAGTCAAAACACTTAATTTGTTATACGGGTGCAGGCATTAGTACATCAGCTTTAATACCAGATTATCGTGGCAGTAAGGGTATTTGGACTCTATTACAAAAAGGTGAAGATATTGGAGAGCATGATTTGTCGGCTGCAAATCCTACTTATACTCATATGGCACTCTACGAATTACATCGACGACGACTTTTACGATATGTTGTTTCTCAAAATTGTGACGGTTTACATTTGCGTTCGGGATTGCCGCGAGCGTCTCTGTCTGAAATACACGGCAACATGTACATGGAGGTGTGCAAGCATTGCAAACCTAGTCCTGCGGTATATTGGAGACTGTTCGACACGACAGAGATGACCGCACGATATTGCCATAAAACAAATCGACTTTGTCATCGCTGTTCAGAGCCACTATACGATACTATTGTACATTTTGGTGAACGCGGAAACCTTAAATGGCCTTTAAATTGGGCGGGTGCATGTCATCATGCGGAGAAAGCTGATGTTATTTTATGTTTAGGATCTAGTTTGAAAGTATTAAAAAAATATACATGGCTGTGGCAAATGGACCGGCCAGCAAAGCAACGTGCAAAAATATGCATTGTCAACTTGCAATGGACACCGAAGGACAGTATTGCAACAATAAAAATAAATGGTAAATGTGATCGTGTTATGGAGATTTTAATGCGTGCACTCAACATAACTGTGCCCGTCTACACAAAAGAGAAAGATCCGATATTTGCCCACGCATCCCTACTTATGCCAGAGGAGCTGCATACGTTAACACAACCGTTGTTAAAAAGTGGCGGTGAAGATAGAGACAAGGATACTGAGACCGCCGAAGATGATGCTGAAACATGCACCAGTGCAACCGAAGAAACTTTGGACTCAATAATGTCGGGAGACAGTTGTGCGGATATACCGATAGGCAAAGGGCCGCGCATACGGACACCCCTTAAGAGTAGTACCCGTATAAAAACGAATTTGAAGCTGAAATACAAGATGCCACGTTTAGAAATGGGGAGTGGTATCCAGAGTTGTGATGATGATGGGAAAAGTGAAAGGAGCGATAAGAGTTATATAGAAGCAGTAAGAAATAGTGATAAAAATATATCTAAAGATTTGATGAATGAAGACCAAACTACTGTAAAAGAAGCCGACGAAGGTGGACATTCAGCTAATTCATCTAATCAACCGAGTGTACTCGTACAGTTAGATGAAAAAAATCAGATTGAAAATATTAAGCAAGAGTTAATAGACGAGAATTCTGCTATAAAAGAGGAGGATGACAACCCAACTATAAAGACAGTGGCTTGTAATGTACTGGAATTCAATACATCCGTAGATGTGGATATGAAACATGAGCAGGAAATTAAAGTGGAACTTGTATCGGACTCTTTTGTAACTAAACTAACAACCGAGACTGTTCTCAATTCAGGGATAAAGAAAGATGATGACACGAATCTAATGAACACTAATATCACATCACCAACACACACCAACAACAACAAAGTTGCCTTAAAAAATATTTGCTCCTTAAAAACGGAAGTTGATGGTGTAAAAGAAGATCCCAAAATAGAGGTGAAAACAGAAATTCCTGTTGAAATGCCTGCTTTAGTACCCATTAGGCAAATTAAGCCATTTAATGTCGTTAAATCTGAAGTAAATCAGGTTCTAAATACCATGGTCAATGTAATTAACTCTGATGATGATGATCCCGGTTGTGAGAACGTTGTTGCTCAAATGGACATACTAAAATTGGCAAAACAAGAGGCTCTGGATGGCATTGGTACACAACGTTACTGGCTTTTACGCAAATTACCCTGTTGGTACGATGTAAAGTATGCTTATTCAGGTCTACATAGTATTGTTTACCCACCGCCAGCCGATATGAATATTTGGAACTATCAAGTAATACCAATATTTGCCATGAATCGAGCAGCGGCCGCCTGTGAATTTTGCTTTGATAATTATGCCGAATTTGAGTGTCAGTTTTATCGTAAATGGCATCTCAACGAACGTAAACATAAGAAACGCGCACGCAATGGCCGTTTTGTGGTGTGTGAGTGCTGTTCCTACTCAGATGAAGACGATGATGACTACGATGAAAATATTTCGTTAGCGCATATAGCAGCAGCTGAGGCAGCGAAGCGGCAGTTACAGCTAAGCAACACTTTCCCCCGCAAATTGGCGCGCACACAAGCAGGCTGGTATGGCAAGGGGTATCGTAAGGCACGTCGACGCAAATAAAGTTAACAACTGCGCCAGTCCACAAAACATTTATGAGTATTCTCTATTATTTATACAGTCCTAAGAAGTTATATTTAAGGTTTGCAGCTACTGTGCATTTTTTAAGTGTAATTTGAATAAAGTGTACGAATTTAAGCGCAAGTAATTTTGTTACGTCTTCCGTAACTGTTTGTTGATTAGATTATAATCTAAGGCATGTTTTATAACTAAATGAATAAGTTGCAATGTACTGAAATTTTTACCGAACGAGATTCCTAATATTTAGCATAGTCTCAAATGACCGATCATACAAAAATATAAGTATTAATTGTACACACTTTCATACATATATAATTTTGTTTTGTTACATTAAAAACAATATTGACATCTTTCGTGGCAGCACGCTATAGTTTAAGGTTTATAAATGTACTAAGTAAAAAGTGGTAAAAAATAAAATTTAGCAAGAGAAAACAATAAAAATATAATTCTTTAAAAAGTTACAATATTTTTGAATTTATTTGAAATTTTGTTTATGATCAGTACACCTCTCTATTTTTATCTAGAGAATTATTGTTGCAACCACGCCAGTTATGTCGTTTAATTCAATTACTCCAAATTGGGATAAACAGCTCTATACATATTTGAGTGTGCTATGAATATCCTCAGTATAACAAGTGAATAACACGCATATTTTTCAGATGTTTTCATGGTTCGAATTTTTTATTTGCATAAGCTTTCTAAATGATGCTGTTAAACGGTTTTTATTTTATATTTATGTATTATTTATAATAACTTAGTGTATACTGATATATTTATATATATGTATTTAAATTTTAAAATAAGTTATTTTCATTATAATGTCGTTATTCTCTTCACACGTATGTATATATAACAAAGTGTGTACGCATTTATGAGATTTAGTACAATTATTGCTGATGAAAAGTTGCTTCTTTCAAACATATTCACAA
The DNA here is from genome assembly GCA_031772095.1 of Zeugodacus tau. Lineage (NCBI taxonomy): Eukaryota > Metazoa > Arthropoda > Insecta > Diptera > Tephritidae > Zeugodacus > Zeugodacus tau. The sequence continues at coordinate 4,665,073 of CM062649.1, read as the reverse complement.
ATATACAATATGCACTTGGGTTTGCTGAAGTTTGTTTCTTTCCAACACTCAATTCACATTGCAATTAATGATATAAAAACAAATAAAAGTTGCCTGGTTAAAACCTAAATTTATAAAAAGGTAATGAGAGGATATTTAATAACAATGGACTTAAAATACAATAGACAAATATAAAATATACAATTAAAAATTCATATAAAAACAATAAAATAAAATAATATAATAATAACTTAACTGCGATATACATATTTAGAAAAAGGGGTAAATGAAGCAGTCGCCGATTGATAACCGAAAAGTCGAGTTATCTATAACTAATACACAAGGGTGACTTGGAGTCAATGAATGTAATGCGTTCTAACTAGTACCGAATGTTAAACATAATTTAAGAACCCGCGTGTACAAACATTTTTAAAGTAATTGCAAATGTTTGGCATTTTAAATATTCCTAAGCATGTATTATCTTAAACTAATGAATTATTATATGATATTTGGGTATGTGTTATAAATAGCATTCCACATTTGGACCACTTCAATTAACTTATAATGTAAAATTTAAATTATTAAAATATAGTAAAAACGGAGAGGCAATAGTAATACAACATATCTCACTCTCTTTTGCATGCTGCCGAGCCTAATTATCTGTATATCCTGGAACTTATTAAGCCACATAAATGAATGTATTGATGTCATCGTCGTCACGCCGCATATACTTGTGCTCGATCAACCACTCCAGTTGCTCTTTAATCATTTTTTTCGATGGCAAGAACATATTCTTGAGTATGTCAATCAACTCCGCCTGTAATGTTGCATTGTTCAAGCGTTTGCGCATCTTCATAATTTTAATTATGGCTTCCTGGGTGCGTAATATACGCAACTGCACTATTGATTGATTGTCTTCCTGTTGCGAGCGCTCTGTACTCAATTGCAAACGACCAATCATGTTCATCTGCATAAGCGATAAATAATTTGTGTAAAACAATAACAATAATAAGAAAAGACAAAAGCTAACAACTGTACACACCCTTCCTCTTCGCTGTGGTTTGCCATTTTTCACAACAGCAAATTCCTGATTAACGCTAAATAAAGTATTTTCTGAAAATTCTTTCGGCGTTGTTATTGTTGAGGGTTCCATGAGCAAAATTTGTTTTTTCAGTTTTGGAAACGCCACAAGCGACCAGAGTGTTCGTCTGAGTTCCGGATCTGTAGAAGGTGGGAATTAGAGAATAAGGAAATTTTTTAAGAGAGTTTATGCAAAACAAACTAGCCTGGTAATTCCGTTGCTAAACGTAAATTCTCGTACGAGATTTTATCATGTGGCCGTTGATTCCATGCAAAAAGCACAGCCATTTGAAATGTGGTCACGTCCAGGTCGTATCGACCAAAATTGTTTACAAATGTAATTGTGCCATTACTCATGTGATGATACCATTGCAATTTACGACCACAAAAGTTTTTCTTATAAAACTCTTCCACGTCAGGAATGTAATCCTCCAATTCAAGGGGCAAACTCACAGAAACCCGTTCAGAGCAACGTGCCCAAGCACCGGCATTGAGAATCTTGATATTAATTGCGTCATGGCGACCGGTGCAGTTGCGGAATTGAGTATTTAAATCTTCACTAAGCTGAAAAATAAATATAATTTATTTAGTTAATATTTTAATTATTTCAGGTGGTCTCAACTCACTTTAATGTCTTGGAACATACGCCCTAATCGATTTACGTAATCCGCTGGCATACCGGCTTCGCGTAACCATTCAACAATGTCCTCTTCTTTTTCGCTGTCTGCGCTCGTACTAAGAATGAGTCTGTAAATGAAATATAATTAGTATATTACTCTATTTTATCGAGTTGAGTTGTCTTTGGCCGGATGAAATACCGGGTGAGTTCCTATTGTGTGAACGCTAAAAAATGTGGCTTTACCTTCTAGTCAAATGAACTTTGTGATATCGCATAAACACGTCCTTATTGTTCACATATTTTAGCACTAATAGCACGTCGCGTAATCGAGCATCGATTTGTTCGCTAGTAAGCTTTTTACTTAATGGGGTGCGACGCAGTAACATGTCACAATAATTTGCTAAAAGTTCTGGACATTTACTCTCAGGAGTGATAGACTTAACACCACGGTTTGTTAAGCCGGTTGGTAGTTCGAGCTATCAATAGAAAATAACAATTAAAATATTTTAATTATTGTGCATATGATAGGGGAAATTCACCTTAAACACACTTGTATCATTGACAACCGTCTTGAATGCTTTGTCGCGTGCCGTCAGGAATCGCGGATCATCGTTGAAGGCATACTTTACTAAGAGACTGAATTTATTGAAGAGTTCAAGCAGTCGTTCCACATATTTTTCTGAGTCTTGTGTGATTACATCGGAGGCTGAGAGCATGTCTGCTAAACCGGCAGTAACAATGTGGCTCTCTAAGTCGCGCAACATTGGTTCAACACCATCGTGCACACGATCCAAAAGGCGGAACATAAGATTTAGTTTTTCTGTTTCGTATTCTTTTATTAGTGCTGCACACTCGGCAATGATTGTGTTCATATGATCACCGATCAGTACTTTGACACAAGTTTTAGTCAGAACACAATAACTACTTGGTTCAAGGTATCGTTTCGCACGTGCCTCTTCTTCTCGTAATTTTGCGTCTGCATATCTCATAAATGCCAATACTCCATTTGCCTGCTGTTGTTCTGTGGTTTTAAGACGATAAAATGCAGCCGTTGCCTTTAAGTAAGCTGCTTCGAAATTTTCTCGATAGATCTGAAGTTTATCGTCTGGATTAGAACATAAATTTACGTAGCTTTCACGCACACCAATTACAAGTTGCGCATCATAAGCATCGCCGTTGCGCTCAGCATGAACAATTTTCATGGCCGATTCTTGTAAACGATCTTTTATATCACAAAATATATTTTCATTCCAAGAGTCAAGCATTAGTTTGCGTACAATAGAATCATCAGTTGTATTTTTTTTACTACTGTTACCTCCAGACGGTGAGGTTGTGGAGTTTGCAGCAGCAGCAGCTGATGTGGAGGGGCCGGCAGCTGTTGAAGTTGATGTAGTATTGGCACTTGTACTGGCGACAGAGGAACTAGATGCCGATGTTGAGGAGGACGTAGGCACCTTGAACTGTAGAGACTGCTCCAACTGGCGAAAAGGGAGCGGCAGGTAATTGGATTGAGTGAAGAATTTACGCCATTCGACAATGTACGTGGTAAGTAGTGCCTGTTCGCCGCGTTGCGATTGTACCTTGCGTTGAGCATGTACTATAAATTCGACAATATCTGCTCGCAAGCAGTCATAAATTTTCGTGGCACCTTTCTCATCCCATAAGCAAACCAAATGTACACCATAAAACAATTCCTGCCATTCTAATTGCGAAACCGTTTCTTGGTTTAATAGTTTCAGCACTATAATACGTTTTTCGGGCCACACTTCTTCAAAGGTCCTCAATCCTTTACCCTGTCCAATGGAGACCTAATGCACGTAAAACCATTTAATATATATGGGCATTGCGGTACTTAATTATATTTTATATTGCAAGAGGAAACTTACTTTTAACATTGTATGGCTTTACAAATGCGCTTTATTTTGAAGAAATCATTTATTAAACGCTCTTTTGTTCTGCAAATTTTGACAAATTCGTGTAGAAAATGAGAGATATAAAAAAACCAATCGTCTCAGCAAATACAATTGTCAATTTGCAAATTAGCACCATCTAGTGTTCACTAGTCACATGAACACCAGCTGACCACCGACTATGAAATAAGGAGTCAGCTATAATAAATGAAATGTGCTATGCATAAATATAATTAATTGATTAAGTGATTCCGAATAAAAAAACACCAGGCAAAGAAATCCTTTATGTCATAATGTCGAATTGATCCTCATTTGCAAATTCAGTTTATTGGTGCCATTAAACACACCGAATTTTACACCCTTCATCTACTCTGTTTCGCCTGTTAAACACATCTACTATTGTTGTTGGCTAAATGTCAAATTTTTCTGCATTTTGTATGCGTTTCATCTATTCATTTGCTAACTTTATTGGTATTTCTCATGACTACTCTTATTTTTTACTGAATTTTTTGTTCTTTCGTATTCAAATTCTATTTTTTATAAATAAATTAATAGAAGATCAGTGAAAATTTTTGTACAATTGAGGAACAGAAGGAATAAGTGAATAAAGTGCAGAAAATAGCTGAAAATGACAATGGGTGGTGAAACACCAACATCTTCCCTAATATTTCCAGTATTGTTGAGGCCGATCTTTGCAAAGGTTTGTGTGCTCATTGGAGTAAAGTGCAAGTAGGCCATTTCATGCAGATAATTAGAATAACAGTGGGAGTGGGGCATATATGGCCTATTAAATTTTAATGTTTTTGATTGTAGTTGGAACGTCGAGATGTTGGGGCAGCACAGTCACTGCGTTCAGCCATAATGAAATGTGAGCAAAATAATCCAGGTTTATGCTATGACCTCGTGGCGGCCATTATTCGTCGTGCAGAGCTTAATGTTAATCTAAATGAAGCAGTACTTCGCTTGCAGGGCAATATAGCCGAGTCGGATTGTAAGCCAAATTACCAACATGAAAACATTTAAATAATATCTATAGCAAATCATACTTACAGTACATGAATATCGTCTTACTCGGACTGAAGAACCATTCCAAGAGCTAAACCGCAAATCGGTTGCTCTCAAAGTCATACTAAGTCGTATACCTGATGAGATAACAGATCGTAAGGCTTTCTTGGAGACTATTAAGTGCGTACTAATAATAACTGTCCAGTTATAAAAATTAAAATGTTTCAATTTACTTAGAGAAATTGCCAGCGCCATAAAAAAACTATTAGATGTGGTGAACGAAATCGGATCCTTTATACCAGGAGTGACCGGCAAACAAGCGGTTGAGCAGCGTAAAAAGGAATTTGTAAAATATTCTAAAAAATTTAGCACAACGCTTAAAGAATATTTCAAAGAGGGACAGTGAGTATAAACACGCCTTATTGTAGTATTCAGAGCTTTAGAGGTCAATCACAGATGTCACAAATATTATTATGACAACACACACATAATTAATTAGACTGATATTTTGATATTAATTTATAAAATCAGTTAAAGTAATGGAATTTTAATTCCGCAATGCTTATCAAACTTTATACGTATCGAACTCTTATCATATATGTATGTATGTAGTTAATGCATGATGTCACTGCTATTTACAATGAGTAATTCGAACAAAGTGGATAAAATGTGTTGAATTTTCATTTAAATTTTCATGCCTACTGTTATCTTATTGTCAATTGCAAACATATTGTAATTGAAAGTAATTGCAACTTCTTTTCTTTGTTCCAGATCGAATGCAGTATTCATAAGTGCACTTTATCTGATACGACAAACGAATCAAATAATGTTGACAGTAAAAAGCAAATGCGAATAAAAAACTAAAATATACAAATTAGTGGAATTTCGTCTTTATTTCAACAACAAAAGTTATTTAAAGTAATCCATTATAATGAATCTAAAATACATTAAATTATTGATATAATATTGAATATGAATAAAATGAGAAAACAACAACAACATGAAGAAATACATGTACATATAATATAAAATATTAGTGTAACTGTATTTAAACATATAATAGAAAGACTTGCAAAAGTAAAACTAATTAATTTTCAGATATCATGTATGCACTCGTGTTTAAATATCTTCCAATTTATAGACATTTATATTAACATATTTAACTTTGTAGTGCATAAACAGAAGGAAACGAAAACGGAGTAATGATTTTTTTTTTTTCCTTTTCCGCTTTGTATCAGTTTCGTTTCAACTGATTCAGCGAACCACCGTTGCATTAACTGACATTTCGTCCAGTTTTGTTTGTTCGACAAAGCGCATGCTTCCAAAATAAATTTGAATTTTTAAATATAAGCAATGCCGCGTCAAGGGGCTAGTTTTACATTTTAGATCATTTCATGACTACCTCTGGCAAAATTCAACGAATAGTGGGAACCATTCATTCATATGTGCAGTGTTGTAGAACTTTTTCTTTTAGTGGGGTTTAAACTGCAGATCATGCAAATAAATTCAGATTGATAGAAATTCTAGTTTAAAGTATTTTTAGAAGAATAAAAAAAAACTACTCGCAGAATAACAGTTTGTATTCTAAACGAGGAAACCATTTCCGGTGGCGATTGAATATGAATGACAGTTTACTTATAATTATTCCGGACATTTTATGATCAGTTTAATGGAAATTTTCGAACATATATAGTGTTTTATATACATTAAAAAAAATGTATCGAAATTCAGCGAATAGCAATCCATGAATTGTTAAGAGACATCCCTGTTTTTGGTTTTGCGACATTCGCATTATAGTCAGAGAGTCGGTGTTAACTGCAAGTAGGCTGAGCGAAATGAACGCCTCTATGTTATTGTCTAATGGGGGTGGCAGCAACTGCCAAGATTAGGCGTCGAAAGCATTTAAGAGTAGCAAATGCAGAGATGAGAGCATGTTGCTCTGTTATTGTATTGCTACCGTTAACAAAAATCGATTCTTCGGACATTGTTGAAACGAGTCGAGTGCCACAAAATCACTACAGAGTTACGCCAGCATGCAGAAAAGCTGTGACAGTAGATTTTAGCTACTCGTTGCTGAAAGCCAAAGCCAAAATCAACTCGACCGTTCCGTACGAAGCACGAAAATCGAACACCACCACGACTGAGCGACCGAGGATGATGACCCACTTTTCGGAATTTTCGCATTAAGAAATAGCAATCATTGTGTTGGGTTCAAAAAGAATTTAGTGTTAAAATAAATGTGTAAATATTAATGTGTGTAAATAGAAAAGCTTAGCGCGACCATATGCTTAACAATTAATAACAGTTAAATAAACTAACATAAAAGTATAAAGGCAAATGAAGTGTAAAAAACCACTTTAAAGACAGTAGAGGCATACACAGGCAACCGCAGGCCCAAAAATTCGCTCTATACTATAAAACCACCCCTTAACTCCGCATTCCGCATTCCAGCGCACAGCAGAAGGCGTAACAGCAAAAGATGTGGAGCGCCAATGGAGCACCAGCGGAGCGCTAGCAGAGGCTATACAGAAAACTGCTGGCACGAAGTTGTATAAATATCGGTCACAAAGCTGGTTTTCATGGTTGCGCGAGTGAAAATGTGCTAAAAATGTGCTTTCTGCAAAATATTAAATGAAATGGGCTAGAAGTGTAAAAAATATGTAGATAGAAAAAGAAAAGTTTTACAATTGCGTTAATCTATAAATCTATAAATTAGTCGTGTGGCAGAGTTTCATTTTTTTTCGACAAAACAAATATCTGACGATGTTGGCGATAAAAGTAGAGCAAAAGCTAGCGAAAAATAGATACACCAGTTTTTAGTTGTGGAAGGAAGAAATAAGTATTGCCAGTGAAGGTGTGAGAAATTGTAAAACATACATATAATACATACATACATATTTACCCTTTGAAATGCATTTATGATAAATAACTAAATTCCTCCGAAATGCAAATGTAAATGATTAATCAGCACCTTACAAATAATACAATTTACGTATATTAAAATAGCGAAAAAATTTAGTCTCTACTAATTTTCGCCTCCACTCATTCGTGTATAATAAAAAAGGGATAAATAAAGCAATACATATGAACTAAAAATATACATACATATATTCGTAAAATAATGGAAAATATATAAATACGATATTGAATTTACAAAATAGTTAAATGTCGGCAATAAAAAAAAACAACTCCTAAGCAAACGTGCAACTATGTAGGGAGTAAAGATAGCGAATAAAAATCGAAAAGTTATTATATACGGAGGAGAGTTCAACTTTCCAACGCGAAAAAAGCATATCGACACGCAAACGTGCAGGAAGTGGAAGTGAAGGGTCAGCAGGTGGTACTTTTGGGCAGCGAATACGAAAAAATTGCACACACACGCATACACACTTACGCAGCGTACAAATAGTACACATACACAGCCGTACAGACACACACACACACACATCAATGCAGACGTGATAAGCACGTAAGCGTAAGCGTAAGCGACGGCAAAGGCAAAGGCGTTCTACTTGATTGCGTTGACGTTCGCACGCTCACACAATCACACGCCAACACGCTCGCAGGCACATTTTATCATTACAAACGCTCGTACACCATCGGCTTCACCGTTACTCGCCTGCTTCACTGCCTTTCGGTTGACTGGCGAAATTTATGGTTGCTTGTTAAAGCAATTCGCCTAAATGATTTCATACGTCCAACAACGGATGGGGCAACAGCAACAACACAAACATCAACAGAATCTACAGCAACAGCGTATAGAGAATAAAATCACGGATAACGTTAAAACTACGAACAGCAATAGTAACAACAATAACTACAACATTAATAACTAAAATAAAACTAAATTTAACAACCGCAAAATCGTAAAAATGTAAGTACCTCCACACATCACCACATCAATACGAGTACATACAATGTATTATATTATAAATTTTATTATTTATTGAATATGACAATCCGCTCTCTCCCCTCTACACTGAACTTCGCAACTCGCAACTCGCAACAAATTGCTAAATATTTTTGTTTTGCTTTATTACTGTGACGTGAAATGTCGCGTGTTGGCTTTTAAAATGTAGCGAGTGCTGCAAGCAAATTGTCCTCATCCCCTTGAATTGCCGAGGTAAAAAGCAAATAAAAAAGAGAAAATGAAAAATTATAGCTTTGTGCTCATTCGGGGCAATAGCTGTATGTGCGCGTATATCTACCCTTGCGCTCATTCCTGTGCACAATTGAAAGCACATATGCGCACATACATATGTATGTACATAAGTGCACACACTCTCTTATATATATGCGTGGATGTTGTTATCTCTGACATCCCCATAAGAACAAATGATTCTAAGAGGTGGTAAATGTAAATATACAATTACAACAATGCGTTTAGTTTTCCTAACTGATACCAAAGTGATGGCGGATTGCGACTGTTTCACTGCTCTTGTGATACTCATACGCCAAGTGCCCTCACTCCCACATCCTCACTGTTAAGTTATCAGCAAAAGAGCGTGAGCGTAAACAAGAGTATGATAGTGCGTGAGAGTAGAATCACTGAGAGGGTGTGCGATGGCGGGCAAGTGAGGTGGGTTCAAGAACTACCCCCAGATAAAAGTGTGACGGCAAGTTAAGCAGTTTACGTTGAACTAAGCGTAAGTAGTGGCTTGTTTTTGTGGTTTGTCTCTGGTTATATTTTTCGATGTCAAGACAGTGCTTCCAAATGATTTAATATGAGTTTTTAACAACTTTCTTCATTATTACTGTTGTTTTTATATTTAGTTCGCAACATCTTGCTGAAAATACTATTAAACTGATGTAGCGTGTAAAACCGTGCTATTATGAATGAAATTAGCCATATGATGCAACTCCGGTTCTTTTGTAATTCGGTAATACAGATTGCATGTATGTATGTATGTAAGATAGTGAAGTGATTTAAAAGACAATATGTGCGTAATGAATTAAAAAATAATACTTGTTAATAGACGCAAATGGTAAAACAGACAAAAATACTTAGTTAAACGATATTAAAAATATGGATGTTTTTCCACAGCAACATTATTATTTAAGTTCGATCAAATGTCCAGCGAAGGTTTAATATACTAATCTAGTTCAAAAAATCAAAACATAAAAAAATAAATAAATAACAACTATGTTAATTCCAAAAATATTGAGCAATATTACGTTATATTAGTCAGTTTTTTTAAATTCAAATTCATATACAGGGTGTGTTCAAAAAATAACGGAAATTTAAAATTTTTCAATTGTGCAATCGTCAATTTTTATACTCTCGCAACAAAGTTGCTAAGACAGTATTATAATTTTGTTCACATAACAGTTGTTTGTAAGTCATAAAACTAAACGAGTTAGATATAGGGTTATATATATCAAAATGATCAGGATGCCGTATGTCTGTCTGTGCAAGCTGTAACTTGAGTAAAAATTGAGATATCTTAACGAAACTTGGAACATGTATTCCTTGGCACCCTGCGGAGGTTGCAAAATCGGACATTGTCACGCCCACAAAATGGCGAAAACCAAAAACCTATAAAGTGTCATAACTAAGCCATAAATAGAGTTATAAAAGTAAAATTTGGAATAAAGGATCGCATTAGGAAGGGGCATATTTGGATGTAATTTTTTTGGGTAAGTGGGCGTGGCCCCGCCCCCAAATCGGTTATTTGTATATATCTCGCAAACCAATAAAGCTATATAAACCAAACTTTCTGCAGTCGGTTCTCTTACGTACCCCACCACACACCATGAAAATAGTTGAAATCGGATAATAACCACGTCCACCTCCCATACAAAGGTTAGGTTGAAAATTACTAAAAGTGGGTTAACTCACTAACGAAAAACGTCAGAAACACTAAATTTCACAGAAATAATAGCAGAAGGAAGCTGCACTGAGATTTTTTTTTATAAAATGGAAAATGGGCGTGGCATCGCCCACTTATGGGTCAATAACCATATCTCAGGATGTATTCGACAGATTTCAATAGCAAAATTAAGTGAGCGTATAGTCTTGGATATAGTGTACCTTGCTGGTGAAAATGAATGAAATCGGTTCAGGAATTACCTCAGTCCTCATATCTATATATGACGATTTTTCAATGGACTTCTATTAAATATATATGACGAATATGGGTAAATTCGTGTGTTATAGTATTAATGAAATGTCTTCAATAAATTGCGAGAGTATAAAATGTTCGGTTGCACCCGAACTTAGCCTTTCCTTACTTGTTTATTTATTTATTATGTTGAAATACATATGTGTCCCAGAAGTACGATACAATTTTTAGCAGTATTCTTTGTTTACTCTGCCTGTATCAGCCGCTAAGGTTAAATGTGTTTTTATTTCGTTTGTTAAAAGCACACACTTCGTTGCTTGTTCGATAATTCTTGGTCAAAAACAATACTGTAACGATGCTCAGGGCTACATATTTGCCAGCAGTGGCCCCATGTCTTGACTTTTTCCTATTTCCAAAAGTAAACAGAGCCTTAAAGGGCAGTCGTTTTACAAGCATGCGAGAAATCGTTGAAGGAACCAAAGGCTATTCTTAAAATCGAGTTTGAGCAGTGTTTTGACAATTAGAAGAAACGCTGTTATAAGTGCATAATATTGAATGGCGACTATTTTCAAGGCGACAACATTAATATAGTGGAACTAATAAATCATTTCTAAAACCAAAAACTAAAAATTTCCGTTATTTTTGAACACACCTTGTATATACTACGATTTCATTAAAATGAATTTTTCATAATTCACTGCCCATTCAATGTTATATTAATAAAGTATCTCATTGTTAAATTGTCCGTCTCAAGCTCATCGCTGTCATTTTGCGTAAATATAAAACTTAAGCTCCTTTACCAAAGGATTACACAAATTATGTGGGTTTTCCATATAAACATGTGTATGTGTATGTGTGTGTGTGTGTGTTATTGTATTAATAGAAAATATTGTTAAATTGAAGCTTTGTGCGTGCATCACCATGGGCTTTATGGTTAATTAGCCATTAACCCATGCAACACGCAGTGCAGAGCGGGAACGTTTTACAATTGAGTAGCTTAAAGAAAATTATCTGTTTTCCTAGAAGTACATACAATTATATAATATATTTTTGCTTGTGTATATAAAGGCACATAATGTTTAAAATATCCCTCGACCTACATACATATTTTAGTTGAGAACAGTGGGAAGTTTTACACAATGCCAATGAGTGGAACGAATAAACAACGTTGGTGTATCATTATTGTGCCTTTTAAATAGGAATAACACAAGGAAGCTCTGCTAATAATAAAGCAAACTTAATTTACGCAGATGTGGCATAAATTGAATAAAATCTTCACATCAATAGGAAATCAAGTACATTCGATTCAGCAAAATATAGTGACACTTGATATAAAGAATCGAAGTAAGTTTTCTCAGTACATAAATTATTTGGAGTTTCACAATTTGAGCAATTTTTTATAGTTCGGGTGAAATATTAACACATTAACGGTACTTTTTTTTAGTCCTATCTCAAAATTTGCTGAAAATCGGACAATCTGTAGAATGGTAATCGAACTCTTCTCTCTTTGTAATTTGAAACAAAACTTCCTCTTTCAGTCATGACGTCACGAACGCAATTACTTTCCTATCCGCATTACAAAAAACGTAATGGTTCGAAACTGTCGTATACGCTATTTCTATAATTTTTGCGAAATCAGGTAATATTTGGTCCTACCCGTCTTAAAAATCTCTCTCTCTGCTTTTGTATAGATTATATGTATTTTCTATATATTTTTCTCGATAACCACATCTGTCATGAAATTAGGTTAATAGTTTTGTCTCTTATACTACTACTTTATACCCTAGAGCTCAGAAATCCTCTGCCCTTTAAAAGCCCGCCAGTCAGCCAACTAGTGAGGTCATCCATTTGCTACGGTTGCATTGAAGTGTGAACGGTGTTGGTGGTTACACTTGCGGCAAAAACAACAAATTCGCTATGTATAAAATATGTGAGGTGTAATAATAAAAAAAGACAGCGAGAGCAATGCCAACAATAGCAACAAACAAATATATATTTAGACCATATTAACTATCCCAGCAAATCATTCAATCCATTTCGCATTGTGCATTTTCACTCTGCCCTTTCTCTTCATTCCTCTTGATGTGAATGGGCTTTGGTTTCCCTAGTTAGTATGCCTCCTGCACCACCCTTTACCCCTTGACAATTGGAACTGTCAGTTAGTTGAACGGATGACAATGAGAGGCTCACAGCATGCACGCCAACTACTCCATATAATCGAACGAATCAGTGTATAGTAGAATGGTGGCAGTGCCAAGGCAAAACCAGCAGTGGACAGCGACGGCAGCAACGTCAACTGAAGAGCGATCAGATGGTCGGAAGCATATGCTTAATGGGTCACATTGTTGTTGAGTCTTGTTTTGTGCTTTTTTCAGTAACTGAAGTGTGGATAAGATAAAGCTTTTGAAGGAATGGTATAGGTAAATAGAACAAGTACAGGGGAAGAAAATCGAACTAATACCCACCTAAGGAATTCATTAAATTAAACTTTAATGATTATGATTATGATTATGGAGGATGGAGTCATATGTAGAAGTTCACGTAAGTGAGGGGAGGATGGAGTCATATGTAGAAGTTCACGTAAGTGAGGAAAGTTTCTGATTGTCATTCACTTGGGAGTGGCCAGGAACGATTCTTTTACATGTGGCTCAAGCAGCTCACGACTTCCGGTCTTAGACCAAGTATCCTCTGGGTAGCCAACAGACATCCGTTTGGAGGCGAGCTAAAGTGAGAAGGCGAAACCCGCCTATGCGGTTGTGCGTAGGGTTTGGGACCCACCACATAAAAACACCCCCCAATGAAAAAGAAAAAACAGCCTCGGATGAGAGACCCCAATTTTGATGACGACCACTGCAAACGTTTAAAGGACTACGAAATAAGGGCATGCACCTGGAATGTCCGGACCCTTAATTGGGAAGGTGCCTCTGCCCAGCTGGTTGATGTCCTCATACGACTCAAGGCTGACATCACCGCCATCCAAGAAGTGCGATGGACGGGACAAGGACGGAAGAAGGTGGGTCCTTGTGACATCTACTACAGCGGCCATATAAAGGAGCGCAAATTCGGTGTGGGATTCGTGGTGGGAGAGAGACTCCGTCGTCGAGTCCTGGCATTCACTCCGGTGGATGAACGTCTAGCCACAATCCGCATCAAAGCGAGGTTCTTCAACATATCGCTGATTTGCGCCCACGCCCCGACGGAAGAGAAGGACGAAGTGATCAAAGATACCTTCTATGAGCGCCTAGAACGTACCTATGAGCGCTGCCCCCGCCACGATGTCAAAATCGTGCTTGGCGATTTCAACGCTAGGGTGGGTAAAGAAGGTGTCTTTGGCACAACAGTCGGAAAATTCAGCCTCCATGACGAAACATCACCAAACGGTCTGAGGCTGATCGACTTCGTCGGGGCCCGAAATATGGTCGTCTGTAGTACTAGATTCCAGCATAAGAAAATCCATCAAGCTACTTGGCTGTCCCCGGATCGAATCACTCGCAACCAGATCGATCATGTTGTGATAGATGGACGACATGTCTCCAGTGTTTCTGATGTGCGTACGCTTCATGGTCCCAACATCGACTCGGACCACTATCTTGTAGCAGCTAAGATACGCACCCGCCTCTGTGTAGAAAAGCGCACACGTCAACAAACACAAGGAAGGTTCGACATCGAGAAGCTGCAATCACAACCGACAGCCGAACGATTTTCTACTCGACTTGCACTCCTGCTCTCTGAGAGCACTCATCAGCATCTCGGTATAAGGGAGCTGTGGGACGGCATATGAAACTCGTTACGTACAGCTGCAACCGAAACCATTGGTTTTCGGAAAAGCCAAAAAAACAGCTGGTATGACGAGGATTGTCGTCTCGCAGTGGAGAGAAAACAGATTGCCTACCTCGCAATGTTGCGATCGACCGCAACACGAGCGGGATGGGAAAGATACCGAGAGCTGAAGAGGGAAGCGAGACGCATTTGCAGACAAAAAAAGAAAGAGGCCGAAATGCGTGAGTATGAAGAGCTTGACAAGCTGGCCGACAGGGGTAATGCTCGAAAATTTTACGAAAAGATCCGGCGACTAACTGAAGGTTTCAAGACCGGAGCGCACTCCTGTAGGACCCCCAGAGGTGATCTAGTTATTGATGACCAGAATATACTGAGTTTGTGGAGGGAACACTTCTCCAGCCTGCTGAATGGCAGTGAAAGTACAACACCAGGAGATGGCGAACCCGATTCCCCAATCGACGACGATGGAGCAGATGTTCCATTGCCCGACCGTGAAGAAATTCGAATAGCAATTACCCGCTTGAAGAACAATAAGGCGGCGGGTGCCGATGGATTACCGGCCGAGCTATTCAAATACGGCGGCGAAGAGCTGATAAGGTGCTTGCATCAGCTTCTTTGCAGAATATGGTCGGAAGAAAGCATGCCTGACGATTGGAATCTCAGTGTACTCTGCCCAATACACAAAAAGGGAGACCCCACAATTTGCGCCAATTACCGTGGGATAAGCCTCCTCAACATCGCGTATAAGGTTCTGTCGAGCGTATTGTGTGAAAGACTAATGCCCACCGTCAACAAACTGATTGGACCTTATCAGTGTGGCTTTAGACCTGGAAAATCAACAACAGACCAGATATTCACCATGCGCCAAATTTTGGAGAAGACCCGTGAAAATAGGATCGACACACACCATCTCTTTGTCGACTTTAAAGCTGCTTTCGACAGCACGAAAAGGAGCTGCCTTTATGCCGCGATGTCTGAATTTGGTATCCCCGCAAAACTAATACGGCTGTGTAAGCTGACGTTGAGCAACACCAAAAGCTCCGTCAGGATCGGGAAGGACCTCTCCGAGCCGTTCGATACCAGACGAGGTTTCAGACAAGGTGACTCACTCTCGTGTGATTTCTTTAACCTGATGCTGGAGAAAATAATACGAGTTGCAGAGCTAAATAGAGAAGGTACAATCTTCTATAAGAGTGTACAGCTACTGGCGTACGCCGATGATATCGATATCATTGGAAACAACACCCGCGCCGTTAGTTCTGCTTTTTCCAGACTGGATAAGGAAGCGAAGCGTATGGGTCTGGTGGTGAACGAGGACAAGACGAAGTATCTCCTGTCGTCAAACAAACAGTCAGCGCATTCGCGTCTTGGCTCCCACGTCACTGTTGACAGTCATAACTTTGAAGTTGTAGATAATTTCGTCTACCTGGGAACCAGCATTAACACCAATAACAATGTCAGCCTGGAAATCCAACGCAGAATCACTCTTGCCAACAGGTGCTACTATGGACTAAGTAGGCAATTGAATAGTAAAGTCCTCTCGACGAACAAAAAACCAAACTCTACAAGTCTCTCATCATTCCCGTCCTACTTTACGGTGCAGAAGCGTGGACGATGTCAACATCCGATGAGACGGCACTAGGAGTTTTCGAGAGAAAGGTTTTGCGGAAGATTTATGGTCCCTTAAGAATTGGCAACGGCGAATACCGCAGACGATGGAACGATGAGCTGTATGTGTTATTCGACGACATAGACATAGTCCAGCGAATAAAAAAACAGCGGCTACGCTGGCTAGGTCATGTTGTCCGAATGGATGAAAGTGCTCCAGCTCTGAAAGTATTCGATGCAGTACCCGCTGGTGGAAGCAGACGAAGAGGGAGACCTCCACTCCGATGGAAGGACCAGGTGGAGAGGGACCTGGCTTCGCTTGGAATAACCAATTGGCGCCAAACTGCCAGAAGGAGGGATGCGTGGCGCGCTGTTTTGGACTCGGCTATAACCGCGTAAGCGGTGTCTACGCCAGTCAAGAAGAAGAAGATTATACTATTTGCATTTGGGTGACACGATCACATATATTTGAAAAATGGGTCAACAACCGAGGTAGATTAAACCGAGAAGAAACTATCCCTTTGGGAATAATAATTTCGGAAACAATAAAAGTTTAATTGCATTGCCTGCTTATTTAAGTTAAGTCGGTGGTCGGAGATTTCTAATCAAATCACGAGATATGAATTCTTCCATGTTTATGATGGTCGATTTCTGAAATTCTAAAATATATAATTTCGTCGTCAATAATCTTATTTGTCTTTCAAAATTTATTTTGATT
Organism: Zeugodacus tau; assembly: GCA_031772095.1. Classification (NCBI taxonomy): domain Eukaryota; kingdom Metazoa; phylum Arthropoda; class Insecta; order Diptera; family Tephritidae; genus Zeugodacus; species Zeugodacus tau. Next base: position 4,648,312 of record CM062649.1, on the reverse strand, counting down.
GGAAATAGGAGTAAAAGTAAATAAACTAAAGGAACTGAATCAGTTTAGAACTGCTTTTTCATGCAGTTCATGTGTTTCATGAGCAAAATAAACATGTGTTCTTTGGCATACCCAAACGTCCTGTTATACATATGTTCTTCGGGCTTTTTGCATAACGCCGACAAACGAAGCGTTGAGTGGATTCAGTTGAACCGCCACGTTTACACAAGGCATTTAAATGGGAAAGAAGACTAATTACAAGACGGCTTGAGTGCTGACTACTGTTGTGTCATGAAAGGTAAAAGCACAAAGGCAATGACATAGACTAGGAGAGAAAACAGTGCAACCAGCGAGATATAAGTGTCAAATATGAAGAAAATGTGGAAAACATACACGGCCCTTAGTGAAGCCAAGCTGACAGCAAAAAATAATTAATATAAGCACGTGACGTCGGTTGCTTTGCCACTACTGTATTCATGCCATTTCAAAAATTGTGTCAATGAGCAGATAGGTCAGCCAATCTGCCAAGCAGACGGATTCTCAACACTTTGAATAGTTTGTAGTATTATTGCGAGTTCGTGAGACACGGTTTTAAAGTTGGCTCATACAACTAACTTACTTACGAATAATTTGCCCCTATTCAGAGAGTCGGTGTAGATCAGAAAATGGCGACCATTATCTCTCTGATACTCTTTCGTATTGTGAATGCTATACTGCACGCTAGTTTTTGATACGCCTACTGTCTCAGCTATCTCGGGCACCATCATTCGGAGCTATGTCAAGATAGGCCCGTGAACGTTTGAAATGTTATTCCCCATTGTGACCGTTTTCGGGCCAGCTGGAGGCAGCTCAACACAAACTGATATAATACGAGAATCAAATACAGTGGAACTTCCCTAACTCGAATCACCATAATCCATAAAAAAACATCGAGTTAGAGAGACTTCGAGTTATGGAATTTTCATTAAAATATACAAATTTTCAAAAAGCTGTAAAATATAAATTTTTACACTGTAATATTATATTTTTTGTTCGCCTCCATACGATATAGAGAGACTCTTTTAAGATTCTGCTTAGATCGTACATTTTTTAATTTTGTATTATGCCTTGGTTGAAAAGTTCGTTTTATGGAAGAAAATTTGTATGGAATTTGACTTCTATTGCCAATTCAAGAGTTGGAGTTATGGAGATCTTCGAGTTATAGAGGTTCAAGTTATGGAAGGAAATTTGTATGTAATTTGATTTCTAAACGCTATTGCCAAGTCAAAAGTTCGTGTTATAGAGATCTTCGAGTTATAGAAGTTCGAGTTGTGGATGTTCCAATGTACATGATAGATAAATGCCACCTTCTTGGAAGGTATGGTTAAGAAATTAAAAATTGTCCTTTATTGTATCCTCTCCTTTTGGCGCTTTTCTGAATGTAATAATTATTAAACGTTTAACATTTCCACCGGAAATCGGTTCCTACGTACACAAATACGAATAAAAAAGCAAGCAAGTATTCAAGCTGTTGAAATGGGAAAATATATGAGGTGAACGTGTGCGCTTACACAAAGTATAAATGATGTAGTGAACACCTCCATAATGCAGTTTATAAACTCAAACGGCGCCGCCAATTTATTCATGATACTTCACGTACCCCACAGCGCAACGCCGTCATTTCAAACATTGCTTTGCCTCTTATGCACATCTAAGTATAGCTGACGTTGGCTTCGGTAGAGGCACGCGGTGGGCATATTGATGCTTGGCAGATGCAAATGTGGCCAATACACAACAGATGCGGCTGCTGCAGTGGCAGTTCGTGGTTTGCACGGCTAATAGCAATTTCCCTGCTCGTTTTGCTTGTACAATGTTGTTGTTGCTTGCGGTGCATCATACTGTAGTTGTTGAAGTTAATTTCGCTTGAACGCCCTCAGTGCGCTCAAGTGCAAGCAAAGCCAACATCACATCGGCGAGGGAGAGGAAAGCAGGTGGTGATTGGCGCGGGGCTTGACAGCAGTTAACATCGACAATATTATTACACATTAATATGAGCTAGTGCATCGGGCACCCCAGCTAGCGGGCATTGGAGTGTTAAATGTGTTTGGGTTAATAATAAAAACCTTTGCTAGCGTGCAATTAAATGAGAAATATGTTGTATGAGACGCGCGGAACTATCTACTTCCTTCATATACATAGGTCAAACATGGAAATTATTACAACTTCTATCCACTGTATTTTCGCCATGCGACGATTCTAAAATAGTTTTTTCTACTATATATATACACATATACATATATATATATTGCTACTCCACTTTAGCATATTCCCTCATGGCACATGCAAGTGTTTGTGTCTTATCTACTTGAACTTCGTATTACTTTTGCACCTGCCTGTCTTCAATCTCAAGTTGGTTAATTTACAGGTTAGGCTATTTACGTTAATGGAAATAAGTAAATGTGTTACTTTTATGCAAATTTGTTACCAGCAGCTAACGGTACTTGACATGCTTACACTTTGCCTGTAAACACATGGACACAAATTTATTTAACACAACTGCAACTATGTATGCGCGCATATACAAATGTACATAGATGTATGTAAATGTATACAAGTTTCCGTAAAGTCTATGCGGGTATTCCGGTAGTTCAGAATCGCATAAAATCGTATATTTACACGTAAATACATGTATTGTTCTTTCTTGTATATATGCTCTGTCTCTATCAAACGTTTTATTTTTTTCTGCTTCATATGCACTCCCATTCATGGGTTTTTGTGTGTTCCGCATATATAAACGTATAAGAATGCATGCGGACATAGTATTATTAGAATTAGAACCTAGAATTTTTGGAATTAGAAGCAACTTTGATGTTTTGAAAATACATACGCAAGCAGACCGTGTTCTTAAAGAACGTTGAAAATGTGATCAAGATGTTTTTTTTTTAATTTTTTTGCTACGAATACCTTGGTTAAAACGTTATTTTTAATATAAATGAAGATAAGGGCTCCGAAAGAAGAATATTTTACCTCAAATATATACATATACTAATTCGATGCATATTCCACCGTAGATAGTTGCTGCAGTACTGACACTACTAACACTGAGAACCCAAATCTATCTTCTATTAGAAGAATGTATGCATGCTTTGTCTGGTGAATAGATATTGGGAAGCGTTTTCTGTTCTGTAAATCTTCCGCATTTTTACAGAACCAAAATATCTCCTTTTTCAAAAATGGAAACCTCGCATTGCAAGGTTTTATTCACCTGCAGCTTATAATTTCCTTCTTTGCTACTAGAGATTATGAACAACTCAGGAAGTTGGCTAAGCCATATTTAAACAAGTAAGGAAGGGCTAAGTTCGGGTGTAACCGAACATTTTATACTCTCGCAATTTATTTATTTAATTCATTAATATAACACACAATTTGACCCACATATTCGTCATATATATGGTATAAATTCCATTGAAGGTTTGAAAACCCTAATATTAAGTATATGGCAGTTAGGTGAAGTTATGACCCGATTTCACGTATTTTAGGCACGGAAACATATTATTAAAAGAAAGATATTCCTCCGAATTTCTTTAAAATATCTGAGAGACTTACCAATATTTTCGGTAAAAAAATATTAGAAACACTGACGTCTTATGTTCGATATATGGGGCCCTGAAAATTTATGGTTCGATTTCGACGATTTTTAGAAGGGCGATGCCACACTATAAATGTAGTATTTGTGCAAAGTTCTGTTCCGATATCTTCTCTAGTGCTTACTTTACATATTATAAAATAAACTATTCAGGTCGACTTCAAAGTTCTAGTATATGTATATGAAATAGGCGTGGTTGTGAACCGATTTGGCCTATTTTCACAACATATCATTGGGATGCTAGGAAAATATTACAAACCGAATTTCATTGAAATTGGTCGAGTAGTTTCGGTGATAAGGTTTTTGAACCATAAGTGGGCGGAACCACGCCCATTTAAAATTTTGTATACACATTTTGAGTGCAGCTCTTCTGTACCTTCTTTATAATGAAATTTAAGGTTTCTGTTGGTTTACCTTAATGAATTAAAGCATTTGTAGTAGTTTTCAACTTAAGCTTTGTATGGGAGGTGGGCGTGGTTATAATCCGAATTCCTCCATTTTTGGACTATATAAGGAAATGCCTGAAAAAAACGACTCCTGAGAGTTTCGTTGATATAGCTTTAGTAGTTTACAAGATATATACAAAAAACTTATGCTCGGACGGACAGACGGACGGACGGACGGACGGACGGATAGACAGACATCCGGATTTGAACTTTACTCATCACCCTAATAACTTTGGTATATATAACCCTATATCTAACTCGTTTAGTTTTAGGACTTACGAACAACCGTTATGTGGACAAAACTATAATACTCTCTTAGCAACTTTTGTTGCGAGAGTATAAAAACTCGATGTGCCTGTGCGAAAGAAGGCTGCGAAAGCATCGCCTAATTACTTATTGCAATTGAAATTGCTTTAAAGATAGAGAAAATTATCATCGTAATAATAACAATAACCGCAAAGGTGTCGGTGAAAACAGGAAATGGTCGAGTAATTAAGGTACGTATGCTGGCTTAAATGCCAACCAATTAAGCAATTACACAAAAATAAATCTATTAGGTCAAGATTAGACGGTTTGACAGCTGTGCTTCTTCAACATGCATTTGAATGCGTATGTGTGTTTCGTTTGCCATTTCTCGAGTATTTGTGTGTGCGTATATGTATGTGCGAGTACATAACCGAGTAGCGTTTTCACCGCAACTCCTCCACATCACATATATATGTATATGTATACCTGCGCAATGCATGAACTCACGCCTCCTGCAAAATACTCGCTTATATTTCTCTTACGTCACACGTACACCCATATCATCCCACTAAACACCATCATGGCTACGCTCAGTGACAGCTGTCACTTTTGATTAAGTATCTCACCCACATTTCATTTGATGCTTGTACATTTTTTTGTTGCTTTTGTCCGTTTTTTCAGATACTACTGTTACGGTTTTTTCACCTCTTATTTTCATGTTGTTTGTTGGCATGCGCAATTCTTACTCGTTGTGCACGTATCAAATGAATGTAAGGGATTGAGAGTAAGAGTTAAAGAAATTGTTAAGAGAGTTATTTGGTATTTGGCTATTGGCTATTTAGGGTGTTAAGATAATATTATTTGGCACTTACAATATACAATTCTTCAGAGGCGACCATAGATGCGAACCACTTTAAAAGAATCCACTGTCAATTAAAAAGAGTTCTGTGCTGTCTATAGATTACTGTCAAACTGAGAAATTGGTTAGAATGTCAAATTCGCAGTACGGTTTGATAAAACATCGGCTCTTGTGACTCATATCGAAGACAATGTAGTTGAGTTTTTGGCTTAAGCAGTGTCATTTTATGAAAAGATGAGCAAAATCTATACTAATTCTACTTAAGCTTGACATAATTAAGCCGTTCGAAGTGAGGTTAAGACTGCGTAAAGCTAAACTAGCTAATTTAGAATAAGCGCCTTCTCAAGTATCGGAATTAAAAAAACTCTCCGGCTTGATGTAAAGTTGTCATCCAAACATTGTTTTATCGCAAAGAATAAAAGTTTCTCTTAATGTAGTTTGAAGACTTGTTCTTACTACTCTTAGTCTCAACTCTTTCTCTTTTCATTCCCAAGGAACTTCCTGTTTTTTTGGCTATTGCTATTAATACATTGCCTCAGGCTATTGACAAAAACTCGTTGCAGAAGTGAAATCTCTTCGTGTGACACGTTAATGCTTTTTGCTCTACACACTCTCACATAACCTATCTACATTCGCTCGTATTACCCTGTTTTATGAAACTCTCGTTTTATTTATTCGTTACTTTTACTCTTGTGTTTTACTCGCTCATTTTTACGTGTATGCATACTCGCTAGGTTTTTGCTTTTCGTCAGTTATTCGTTCACAATTGTCACATTGCAGCCAAAAGCAGCAACTAGTGGCCAGAGGCGTCTCTTTAACTCGTGTGCTGCTCGGGTGCACACGTTAAAACGTACAACTGTATGCCTTACACACACACATATACACAAGCATGTTTGCATACGAATTTCTTTGCGTGCATACACTTAAACACACATGAATTTACGCAGAAATTCCTTTCGTATTCGTATAAACATAACGATGGCTAACTTCGTTGCTCAGACATTGATGTTCGCTGTATATTTGTGCATGTACACAAGTGCGTGCGAATTTTAGTCATCATCTCGCGAGTGTTTGGCTAAGCAAGAGGACGTCGAAATTTGTTTATCGCAAGACATTCTCGTATTTTTTTCCTTTAGTGAAAAAAAATGAAAACCGTGAAATCTTCATAAGAGCACTTAGTTCAATAAAGAAGCGCAAACCATTTGGTAAAAATTGACAAGGGAAGTGAATTTTCGTGCATAAATTGTGCCAGCAAACGCAGAAGGTAAATTGGCAAAGTTTAATGAAAATTAATAAGAAATCCAGAAGTTTTAAGTTCTTCCATTATGAAAACGTTAAACTTTTTAGTTGACAACTTATTAAATATGAAAATTTTAGTATCAGTTTATCAATGCAAATTTTTCGTGTGTGTATCTTGTGAATTGGTGACTGCTGCCTGTGCAGTATGCTCCTCTTTCGTTGCAGCTGGACCTTGTGTGTGTTTGAATTGTGTTTTTTTGTTTGTTTGCTTGTTATGTTATTGGTGTTGTGGGAATGTAGGTGGCTGATTGCATGATTTAGTCAAACATGTTTGCACCTACTACTTACATACTGGTTCATATACATATATGCAATCTGTATAAGTATTGGAGCCTGTATGTAACCATCGTGCAGATAATAGTGTAATCTTTGTACGTGTGTGTACACACGAAAAATTTTGTATGAACGTATGCATGTATGTGTATGCTTTGATGAATTGCCTGCGATTGTGTCTGTGAAGCGGCTGCATGAATGAGTGCCGCTGCCTGCCGTAGCTGGTGTGTGATCGTAGTGTAGAATAGTGGTAGCACTAAGTGAAAAGTAGAAATGTCAAGCTCTGCTCACTGATTTATCTTTCTTAACCTCTATCTTTACTCCATTTGCCATCTTCAAAGTTCGACATATCTACCTAACGACACCCACTTATATCTATTATATATGCGCGTGTATGTGTGCAGTCGTGTGCATTCTTAACAGGCAAGCACATAACGTAATGGTCTTTAAGTGCTGCATCCTGTAATATGTATGCATGTATGTATAAGTAGTAGGTGTAAATGCTTTAATAGCTGCATTGTCAGCGCGAGTACTTTAGCAGCAATCTATTAGTTGTATGCAAGATGTAGAAACTAAGGTCTTGAGCATGTGTGAGTTGGAAGTGGTATGACTTATATTATATTATATTTCATAATAAATAAATATATTCAAAACGATCTTATTAAGGGGCACACCTGGTGTAATGGCCTAAAAAAAGGTGATTTTTGGGAATTTTTATTTAAAAAAAATACTTTATCAATTATTTCAAAATTTTAAGAATATACATATTTATACATGTTTCAATAATATGCAGTGAAATTTTTGAAGAAAAAAATTAAATATTTTTTAAGTTATAGTCGATCTCCAACGGCGTGATATAAAGGTCCTTCACTGCTGCAGTGATTCCGGCCTTCTCCGTGGATTAAATCGAAAAAAAAAAATTCTCGTTAAACTAGATAATATTGTCTGTACAATGACCTGCGATAAAAAAAAAATCAAAAATTGACAATATTGCGGCGTTTAAAAAAAATAGTCGAATTTTACCCAAAATTTTGGTCGTTTTTGGCCTGCCAAAATTCGGTTTTTTGATCAGATCAAAAACCGATAGGCATTGTACGGAGAACTATATATAGAACATGTAAAAAAAATTCGATAGTGATCGGATCGTTTGTTTTTTAGTAATCACTGCACCAAATTCGGAAATTGCTGTTTCGAGAAAAACGCGTTTAAAGATAAAATTATCGTTTTTATAAGTGGTTTAAAATCATACTTACAGCTAATCTGCTATTCCAGGGCCATATAATTCACCTTCCTCTTTTTCGAAAAGGGCTTGTTTAGCTGAAGAAGCTTTTCTCAGTACAGTAGACTCTGTGTTCAGAGCACACGTACCTCAGGTACGTCTCGTAGCTAATGAGACTCTCTAGTTGCCTAGCAACTGCTCTTTAAATTGCTATAACTCAAAAACTATTTGAAATTTTTTTTTTTAAATTTCACACTAGGTGTTCTCCTTAATCAACCAACTTGGAATAAAATTGGTGTGGATTCATTAAAGACAGTACCCAGAAGTTATTCTCTATAGCGTACAAGGGTTATTTTATTACTGTCAACAAATGTCACTGCATTGACAATTTTGTTAATTTTATTGTTGTTGCGCTGTTTATCATATTATACTTTAGAAGATTTTACAACGGAGAAACTTGGACACTGGAAACGATGCTATTGCAGTTCATGTTGATTTAAGAGATGCAGTATCACTTTGTAATTGACCACAGACCATATTTTCTTTTTCAATTTCTTTTCAAAGCGATTTACTAGCAAAGCACGTAGATTTATTGCATACCTTTGCACTTAAAATTAAAAAAAGTCATCATGCATCGTTACATTTTCCTTATAGGTATATTGCCGGATAGTTAAACTAAAAAGCACTCCAATTGTCACAGAACTCATCGCTGCCATTTTCACATTATAATATTATTCGAATCGCACTCACAATTATCGGAATCGCACACTCATGGGAAAAAGCACATGCATAATTTTCTGCTCATAAATTTGCTTTGTACTCCACATTCTAATTGACTATTCATTAAACCAATGCAGTGTGAATGTAAATTGAAGATAGCGCCAACCCGGAATTAGTACAATCAGGCAATCATAAAGTTCATAATTTCCATTTTATTACACTTCGCGGTGTTGGTCAATGCGAAGTCAAACAACAGCCATTCTATGCACACGCTCGCTTCTATAGGAACGTACATTGAATCTCATTTAATTGCGCTACTGTCTAGACAAGCTAGCGTCATAGCGCTAGTCGTGCGAATGTGTGTGTTAATATGATATGTATGTATATGTATAGAGTTGTTGTGCAGGGCGTATGAGTTACCAATAGATTGAGTGTGTAATTTTGCATGCTGTGCGTATAAGTGACTAAGTGACTAAACGGAGCGATGAAGTGTTGCCAACTGGCCGCTGCGTATAAGTAACCATCACAAATATGCACATGCATATGTACATACGTTTACATACGCTTGTGTGTGACATGTAAGTGTACGACTGGGCGTATGAGTGTTTGCTACCAAAACAAAGTACTGCTTTGCGGGGTGCATGAACTATATATATAATATTATTGATGCTTACAAACAACAAATAATGAGTACATACTAACAAATAAAAAAAACATTCATTCACAAATTTTGTTGGTTGTTAGTATAGGCATGTGCTATGTACTTGTGCCTATGGCGAATATTTGCTTCCATGAAAAATGTAGAAAATGTTTTGAACACTAAGAGGACAACAAAATTGGTCTGGTAGCACTTCAATGAGTCAACATGGCAACTAGCAACTGGAAATCAGAAAAAATAATCACAAAATACAATCCTTATTTTCTTAGAGAAAGCATCATATATTTTAGCAAATTCTTTTGGATTCTTTTTTATATTCTGTATACGCACTAAAATCATAATTTGTTCGATTTTATGTTCCAGTACATTTACAAGTCATCGTCCCCTTAATTCCCTTTCGGTTTCCGCTTTTCCCTCCCATTATATCCTCTGTTCAAATCCGATTCACATACATGTGTACATATGTACATAGTGCCACTAGTTGTTGTTCCTTGCCTTGTTGTTCTATCTTTACATTTGCGCTTATTGCGTATTGCCGCCTTTCAGTCGCGAGCGGTATCGTTTGGTCGTTGGCCTTAGCTTTCAACTAATGTGTAAACGAAAAGAATTGTCATATCTCAATGCTTTAAACTATCGCTAACTTTTTGTTTGTCTTTTGGATGGATTCTCACTTTGCTGGCACTTGAGTAGGGTCATTGAATTTTGTACGTTTGTGATTGTAGTACCGTTTGTATAATATGTCCTTGTTGCCCACGTCCTTTGCTATTCATTTGTGAGAGTTTTAGTTTGGAGAAAAATGGTGATAGAGAGGTGTATATTTAAAATTGTGAAACTATTTGTGAGAGCTAGTTACATTAAAAAATAATTCTTCGATGTACCAGAATGAATGATGATGTTTTTAATTATATGAGTCAGATATAGGGTTATATATGTATATCAGAATGATCAGGATGACGAGACGATTTGATCCGGGTGTCTGTCTGTCAGTCTGTCCATCCGTCCGTCTGTCCGTCCAACGGATAACTTGAATAAAAATTGAGATATCTTAACTTACTTGCAACACGTATTCCTTGGCTCCCTGAGGAGGTTGCTTTCGAAAATGGGCAAAATCGGACCATCGCCAAGCCCACAAAAGGACGAAAACCAAAAACCTATAAAGTGTCATAACTAAGCCATAAATAAAGTTATCAAAGTAAAATTTGGGATAAAGGATCGCACTAGGAAGGGGTATATTTTGATGTAATTTTTTCGGGGAAGTGGGCGTGGCCCCGCCCCCAATTCGGTTATTTGTATATATATCGCAAACCAATGAAGCTAAAAGCCAAACTTTCTGCAGTCGGTTCCCTTACGTACCCCACCACACACCATGAAAATAGTTGAAATCGGACCATGCCCACACAAAGGTTAGGTTGAAAATTACTAAAAGTGGGTTAACTCACTAACGAAAAACATCAGAAGCAGTACACACTAGAAGAAATAGCAGAAGGAAGCTTCACTCAGATTTTTTTACAAAATGATAAATGGACGTGGCATCGCCCACTTATGGGTCAAAAACCAAAAACCATAAAAAACTCAGGAACTACTCGACAGATTTGAATAAAATTCAGTATATAATATTTTCTTGACACCCTGATAACACGGATAAAAAATGGGCGAAATCTGTTCACAACTACGACCACTTTCCTTATAACTCAATTTTGAATTCCATCTGATTCCTTCACTTTATAATATATACATAAGGAACCAATGAAGATAGCGATACTTTACACAGATCATAGTGACATCACTTGTGAAAAAATTATCGAAATCGGACTATAATTTTTCAATGCCCAGGATATCGAATATGAAGAACTTAGTGCCTTATAATAATTTTTCACCGAAAATATCGGTAAATCTTTCAGATATCTCAATTTAATTCAGAGGATATCTTTATCTTCTAATAGTGTGTCTCTGTACCAGAATTGGTTAAAATTGGGTCATAACTTCCCGTAGCTCTCATATAGCTAATTATAGGATTTTCAAAAATACGATGGGCTTAATAGCTTATAAATCGGTTAACCCCTTGCCGGATTTCCAGAAGTATGATTTGTAGAAGTGTACGTTTGATGAAAAGAGAATTGAAAATTTCCCGTTTTTTTTCGTGCACAACATTTAATCTAAAATAAATAGTTTTATTACATGCCTTCACATTTCGTTTCGTTTTGCGAATGTTCGTTAGCATCAAAATTGGTTTGTTTAGTGCAAGTTGTGTGCGAATAGTTGGAAGCGAATTTCGTTGCGCTAATTGATACGTCAAGGGGTTAATATGTGAAATATCTTAGCCAAATTAAGTGAGCATATAATATTAGATATAATGTATGTTGGTGATGAAAATGAGTGAAGTCGGTTTAGGTATTATCTCAGCTTATATACTATATATGATGATTTTCGTTTTTCTTTTGGACTTTATGCCGAATATATGGGTCAAATTGTGTGTTATCTTAATAAAAATATAGCAATAAATTGCGAGAGTATAAAATGTTCGGTTGCACCCGAACATAGCATTTCCTTACTTGTTTTTAAATAAAAATTTCACAAAAATATTTGTATATATGTATGCATCTTTGATATACAGAATTTAATAAATTGAAATATATGATTGTATATAATAAAAATGCACTTTTCACCCACCTAACCCCTTCAATTAACACTATATTATATATGCTGATGTTTGTTATATGCTCGAAAAAATTACAGCGAAGTTACAAATTCTCGAGTTTAAATTAAATTATTTACGATGAGAGTGTGTTATGGCTCAAAAGTGCCAGTCAGCTTCAAATTGCAGCATAGCAAATGCACATACATATGTATATATGTATGCACATTGTGTGTACGCACGCGCGCATGTAAACCACCTGAAAGTTACTCATACGCCACCGCAATCCAGCTGCTTTCAAACTCGCTTAATCAGATTTTGCTGTCAATGTGCAGTCAGCCAGTATCCCATAAACAGCGTACACAACTTTATAAATGATATCAAAATTCAATAAACCAAAGAGAATGAAGGTAAATTTAATTTCGTGAAGGTGAAACCGAGTAAAGTTGAAACAGTTGTGCATAAAACGATTATTTTGTGGTGCACAGATATGTTGCATGTAAATTGATAAAGATATATAATTGAATTTAAAATAAAATAAAAACTATGCTTGTGAAATGTGTTGTAAGTTAAAGTAATGAATCTGACGCGAACTTAATACAAATTTAATTTTTATACTCTCGCAACAAAAGTTGCTAAAGAGAGTATTATAGTTTTGTTCACATAACGGTTGTTTGTAAGTCATAAAACTAAACGAGTTAGATATAGGGTTATATATATCAAAATGATGGGTGACGAGACGAGTCAAAATCCGAATGTCTGTCTGTCCGTCCGTCCGTCCGTCCGTCCGTGCAACGGATAACTTGAGTAAAGATTGAGATATCTTGATGAAACTTGGAACACACGTTCCTTGAGACCGTGAGAGGGTTGCTTTCGAAAATGGACAAAATCGGACCACTGCCACGCCCACAAAATGGCGAAAACCGAAAACACATAAAGTGTCATAACTAAGCCATAAATAAAGTTATACAAGTAAAATTTGGAATAGAGGATCGCACTAGGAAGGGGCATATTTGGATGTAATTTTTTTGGGAAAGTGGGCGTGGCCCCGCCTCCAAATCGGTTATTTGTATATAACTCGCAAACCAATAAAGCTATATAAACCAAACATTCTGCAGTCAGTTCTCTTGCGTACCCCACCACACACCATGAAAATAGTTGAAATCGGATGATAACCACGCCCACCTCCCACACAAAGGTTAGGTTGAAAATTACTAAAAGTGGGTTAACTCAGTAACGAAAAACGCCAGAAACACTAAATTTCACATAAGAAATGGCAGATAGAAGATGCACTCAGATTTTTTTACAAAATGGAAAATGGGCGTGGCATCGCCCACTTATGGGTCAAAAACCATATCTCAGGAACTACTCGACCGATTTCAATGAAACTTGGTTTGACATAGTTTTCTTACATCCCAATTATATGTTGTGAAAATAGGCCAAATCGCTTCACAACCACGCTTACTTCCTATATACCAGAACTTTGAAGACGATCTGAATCGTTAACTTTACAATATATAAAGGTAGCACTAGTGAAGATATCGATGCAGAACCTTGCACAAATACTACCTTTATAGTGTGGAAGCCCCATTCTAAAAATCGCCGAAATCGGATCATAGGTTTTCAAGGCCCCATGTATCGAACATGAGGACCTCGGTGCTTCAAACCTAATATTAGGGTTTCCAACTTTCAATGGACTTTATACAATATATATGATGAATATGTGGGTCAAATTGTGTATTATATAATATAAATAAAGTTAAATAAATAAATTGCGAGAGTATAAAATGTTCGGTTACACCCGAACTTAGCCTTTCCTTACTTGTTAGTTATAGTACCAACTGCGTACACATAGCAAATGAAGGCAGTGGAGAATTTAGAGCATTAAAAATGTATGTATGTACATGTCAGCGTAAAATCGCTAATTTCGAAACTTGTCGAAGAAATTACTTTGATTAATAGTCGCATATCTTAATAGTCGAAAAATTGTTTTCAGCACCTTATATGATTGTGAATCACTGCCGTGTAACGGAAATACTATAATATGGAGTTGTTGAGTCGTTAAATTGATGAACGACCACTGATGCTTATTTGGCTACTTGCCTGTCCTTAGTAGGTTATGTACATTCGATGATGGTACGAACGCATACCGGCTGTGCTCGCCTGCCACACACTTTAACGCATCCGCTTCGCCTTGCCGTTGGCTGCTTAAAAACACGGTCAGCAAAGCAATTAACCCAAAGTTCAAAGTTCAAAAGCATCTGAAGATAGCGGAAAGTGCGCGTGAAAATCTACTAATGTGTGTGTGTATTTATGTAACTGTGTTTGTATAAATGCTGCTACATACATATGTATGTATGTACAACTGCATGATGTGCAAATATTTACATACTCACACACATGTATCTATGTATTCGTCTGTATGGAACGCGTGGAATTATGTATGCACATATTTGTAGAGGTTTGTATGCAAGCAATGAAAGACTGCAGCTCCTCCATTCACCAGCCGACGCAGCAACTGTTTACTCTATGTTCCTCGTGCAAAAACTTCTTTACAAACAGACATACTCGTTTTCATACATAGTTCATCTTGCATCGAGTGGATTATTGTTGTTGTGTATTTGCAACTGAGGCTTGGCGCGTGCCAGAGCTCCAGTACGTGTCGTTGTCAAAAAATGTTTGACCTCATTTCGTCTGCTTACAAACACAGGCGCAGAAATGCGCACCAACACTACGTCACAAACCCTCTCACTCGCATTTAAATTGTCGTAGTGTGGACCAGCGGGCAGCGACATCCATAGTGAGTTTGGATTTAAATCCGCGCATTGGCTGCCTTCCTTTCTATTTCCTGTGCTCACTCCTTTTTTGGCTGCATCGCATACCGCATTCCATCCAGTTTGGTAGCGTTGTACACCCCGCTGCGGAGAGTTTTTCGCCATTCCTCTTCATATAAAAGCCGTTGCTGTTCATTATTTTAAAATTTGGTTCCTCTGTTGGAGGTTATTAAAGCGTAAACAAAGTGGAGGAAACGTAAGTAGAGTTGTTTGCTATGAACACATTTCTAAATGCATAAGTAAGCAGCGGTTCGCAGCGGTTGTGGCTCACTGCATTGGCTAGATTCCACTGTAGTTGGAAATATTGGTGGTCCGCTTAATTCCTATAAAAGAAGTGTGATTGGTTAACCACACTGACCGCTGCTGGGCTCAAATATTGGTCGAATGCAAGCCGTACTTCCGAGGATAATTCTGAAGTATAAAAGTTTCTCAAAAGAATCCGTGTGATTATTGGATACGTTGCTGAATAATATGTAAGAATACTATAAAAATTAGTTCAATGTCGATGAAGTCCAAGATCAGACGTTAATTTGGCCAACTTTAGCGCGTGACTTAATTACATTCTCGGAATTAAAAAAAGCTATTTACGCCTACTAATTTCCTAATGACTATTTCTCCATCAAAATATTGTTACAAAATTAAACCGAAAGCGGCTGTTCCTAAATTGCGGATTTCTTATATTTATCAACTAAACACATATTAATTTCTTAATTTTTTTTTGCATTGCATTGCAGTCGCTAAAATGCCGTACGAGTCCATGCACCACCACCAGTCATCAGCGCCCAACGGCATGTTGGACTCATTGAGTTTGCAGCTCCGTGATGCGGAGATGCGCCGCACTGAAATAGAGCGCGCACACCAGGTAAATAAACCAGCTACAAAATCAAAATCAATTACAACTTTAACAAAATTTATGTTTTAATAAACGTTTACCGCTTGCTTTTGCTTCGTTTTCATTTCGCCATGGTCACCAGGAAACGTTGGCACAAATACGCAATTTGTCGAGCAGCAGTCGCCCGGATACGGAAGCTGTCGAGAATCTGCAGTCGCGTGCGCGTGAACTTGAGAAAAAAGTGAGTTGGTCGTGTGTTTAATTAAAATTGTGATGCGGCACAGGTGCCAAGCTCGTGTATCACTGGAAACTATTTCGTAAAGTTGTGCTTCGCAGCGCCGCTGGCGCTTGTAGCGCATTTCATTGATTTAATATTTTTCGCTGTTTAAATAAAAAATATATATTTTAACGCCACTAATTTTTAGGTCGCTTTGGAAAATGTACGCTGTGAGGAATTGCAAATTGAATTGACGTCCGCGCTGAAGGCGAAGTCTGCGCGTTCTGGTGGTAGCGATCGAGGCAACTATGGCGGCATGTCGGCATCAAGCGCAAGTGCTTCTTCAGCGGCCGCCACTTCGGGCACAAGCTCCACTGTCACATGGGCACCGACAATCAGTCATCAGGACCAAGGCTCTGAAATCGATATCATTATGGCGAAAATCGAACAAGTGAGAATATACATGCGAGTGAAGAGCGCAAAATTATATTTTATAGGAGCGAAATCAAAAGATAGATATCTGACTAATGGGAATATTGCTCAATAAGGACTATAATTATTTTTTTTGCTTTTCAGGATAATCGCGTATTGGCCGAGCTGGAGCAGCCCCGTACATCGGCCATGGGCATGTCTTCGATGCCAACCAGTTCCATATTGAATACCACAAATAGTGAATTTAAAACCATATCAAAAAATGGTAAGCAATGCTAAAAACTTCATAAATACCGCTTTATAATGAAAACTTTGTAAATTTGCAGAATTAGAAGAAGAACTGAACCGTTATAAGCGAGCAGGTGAGTAAGGATTTCAGCGAACTAACGCTGTGATTTTTGCAATCATCAATTCTAACAAACATAAAATTCTTTGCAGTGTTGGGCGGCACAAGCGGCACCGCCGTCGGTAGTTCGGCGCTCACCAGCAGCTATGGTACCGCAGCCACCACCGGCGCTGGTGGGTTACCATCATCGCTTACCTCCACATTGCCGAATGGCGCTGGCGCCATGTCAGCCGCACTAGTTGGTGGTGGAGGCAGCAGCGGTGTTGGAGTTGGTGTTGGTGTTGGCGTTAGTGGAGGTGGTGGCAGCAGTGTCGGCAGTGGTGGTGGTAGTGGCGGCAGTGGTCCAGGTGGTGGTGGCGGCGGCGGCGGTGGTGTTATGGGCCTCTCATCCATATCAGCGCTGGTGCCCAACTCCATTGGCGGCATATCGTCGAGTTTGAGCAGTCATGCCATACAATCGATGAACGCGGCAGCGTCCGCTTATGGCGCTGGTCCCACGTCCGTTGAGAAACTGCTAAGCGGAACAAGTGGAATCGCTGGCGGCATTCCACCATTGCCGGTAAATATTCATACGATGAAGTCTATGCCATCAGCATTAAGTCAGGTAAACTATTTTTAATAATGAACCAAAAGCAATCACAAATTACATTGACCAAAACAATAAAAACAAATCAGAAAATCACTTAGTAACGTATTCGAAAACTATAGATTTACATATGTAACAATGATAAATCGTTATCGACTACAAATTAATTTCAATCAGAATAACATACAATCGTACTAACAAATTCGAATTGGCTTCACTAAGAATTTTGCAATTTCATTGTAATTGTTCGCATTTTGTATTGAATACTAACTCATCCGCTTGTTATGCGAAAGAGAGCAATAAACAAATGCAAAAATTATTATTATAAAACGTCGAATACCCAGCGATTTGCAGCGAAAGCAAAATGGTTGATTGAGCGAATTAAGATAACGGAATATTTTATAAAACTTTTAAGGGGTTTCGAATGATTAAATCTGCCTGTCGGTTAACGATGAACATTTAAAATTAATAAAAAAATGTGAACTATTGCTTTTGTTAAAACAGAAATAATGTCTTCGAAATTCTCAATCTTCATAAATGTTAATAAATTTAAAAAACTTATTTAATTCTACAAAAATAAAAATCTCAATACACTTTTCGTAAAGCAATTTCTGTAATCAAAATTATAAAAATCGCTGAAATCACCAACTGCTTTCCTAGTAAATGTATGGTGTTATTGTTGTGCAGTAGTTTCATTATTGAAAATAATTTTATATATAATTTTTGGCTTACTCATTTCTTTAAATCACAAACAAGTGAGTAAAAACCGTACTCATAGCGTTATTTATGCTAGCTTTCAAAATGCGTGCTCTTTTTTTACTATTATTTAAATAAGTCTTAAATCCTATTTGCATATTTTAATTAAATCCTCTTCAATATGTTTTTAAGAATGTCTCTTTAATATACAAATGACTGTAATCCATTTTATGCAGAAGTTTTCTTAAATTACCTTGTAAACGTAATACTCAGTGAACGAGTTAGCTAATTCTTTAAAAGAAGATAACTATATTATTATTTTTTATAAAAAATCTGTAGGATTATGTTTGATAAATATTACATTGAAATACGCACAAATCGTTAATCGATTCGTCATTACCAATGATTGGTAGAGCCTCTCAAGGTGTGATTTAGTATTTGCTTTATTTTCTAATGACAAATATGATCTTGTGATTGGATTAAATATTATTTTTTTATACTCTCGCAACATATTGCACAGAGTATTATAGTTTTGTGTCACCAAGAAATAAAAGAGTTAGATATGGGATTATATATATATAAATGATCAGGATGACGAGTGGAGTTGAAATCCGGATGACTGTTCGTCCGTCTGTCCGTGCAAGCGATAACTTGAGTAAAAATTAAGATATCTTAGTGAAACTTGGAACACATATGCCTTGGAACCCTGAGGAGGTTGCTTTCGAAGATGGGCAAAATCAGTCCATTGCCACGCCCACAAAATGGCGAAAACCGAAACCCTATACAGTGTCATAACTAAGCCATAGGGAGGGGCACATTTGGATGTAATTTTTATTGAAAAGTGGACGTGAGCCCGCCCCCAAATAGGTTTTTTGTATATAACTCGCAAACCAATAAAGCTATATAAATTTCAAACTTTCTGCAGTCGTTTCTTTTAGCCATTTCCTTATACAGTCCAAAAATGAAAGAAATCGGATAATAACCACACCCACCTCCCATATTACTAAAATGTGCGAAACACTAACGAAAAATGTCAGAAACACTAAATTTTGCAGAAGAAATATCAGAAAGAAGCTACAGTGAGATTTTTTTACAACATGGAAAATGGGCGTGGCGTCGTCCACTTATGGGTCAAAAACAATATCTCAAGAACTACTCGACCGATTTCAATAAAATTCGGTATATAACACTTTCTTGACTTGACCTGACCTTTCTTGACCTGATGACACGGGTGGAATATGGGCGAAATCGGTTCGCAATCATGCCTACTTTCCATATAACTCAATCTTGAATTCTTCTGATTCGTTCACTTTATAATATAGCCTTAGCCACCAATAAAGATAGCGGAATAAAACTTTACACAAATACTGTATTTGAGCTGTAACATCACTTGTGGAGAAATTGTAAATTGTCAAAATCGGACTATGACTTTTCAAGGCCCCTGATATCGAATATGACGAACTCAGTGCCTAAGGGTATTTTTCACCGAAAATATAGTTAAATCTCTCAGATATTTTAATGTAATTCATTTTCTCTGAATTTTTTTCTTATAACAGTTTGTCTCTGTACCAAAAATGGTCAAAATTGGGTCATAACTTCTCCCAGATCCCATATACCTAATTATAGGTAATATAAAATTAAGTGAGCGCATAGTCTTCGATATATTGTATCTTGGTGGTGAAAACGAATGAAATCGGTTCAAGAATTACATAAACTATTTATGATGACTTTCGTTATTCTATTGAACTTTATGCCGAATATATGGGTCGAATTGTGTTATCTTTCTAAAATTACATCAATAAATTTGCGAGAGTATAAAATGTTCGGTTGCACCCGAACTTAACCTTTCCTTACTTGTTAGATTACATATTTATTTGTTCCGTTAGTTAAAGCTTAAAGCTAAAAGCAAAACATTACAATATGATGAGTAATTTCTGCCATGAAAAAGTACTGCAGCCATGCAGTCGTTCGGAGATGGCTTATAGCTTTATTGGCTCCCTTTTTTACGTCAAGACACACTGGTTAAATAGAAGCAGCCAATCATTTTAGAAACTATTCAAGTTATTTTGTATTTATTAAACTTCTTTACTCCTTCAAACAATTTGCATGTCTACTTTCATATTTTGTTAATTATCTTGTTATCTATTCTGTCGTAAGGTTGGGTATTTAGGAGCCGCCTTAGATATTCGATTCTTGTGACGTTTGCTTTACTTTATGCTAAATTGAGTTTACATTCTAACGTTCTTGTTACAATGTTTTTATTTACTGAAAAATAATTTCGATGGTAATAGTTAAACAATTATTTACTTTACTTTACTTATTCAGTATGACGATATTAGCTTTCAATGAGTAGATATTTGATGATATTGTTAAGTACTGAAATACTTAATAGTATATGTTTTTAAACAGAGTCTTCAATATCAATTCTCGACAATAATTTGATATATGACCCCACCAATCCCGCGCAGTTGACAAATTACAAAACACGTTTGATATTAAAAACATTTTGAAATTTAGACGAATATATTAAATCTATACATTTTTATAAAAAAGCTGAAAATAATTGCATGGCAACTTTCTAATCTTTAAATTAAATTGTTATCTTGTGTTTGTATGTATGCTTGTGTGTGTTAAATATTGAAATTAAATTAAAAAAAAAATTATATACGCTTATATTGATGCCCAATGCATATGATTACGTTGAGAATAACGCTTTTTCTTTGATTTCAAGTCGATATTGAAAGAGTGTATACTCGTATATGTATGTTTCTGTATTCAAGTGACTTATTTTTCTTCTCCCAGTTTGCTCTGTTCATTAGTTGCTGAAAAACATTTGATAGCCGAAAACGCTTAAATACTCTGTTGTTCAAATTACATATGTATTTACATACTAGTTACTCGAGTTGAGCATTACATTCGCTTGCGCTCGTATTAAGACATTCTAACTTCATGCTTCACCTGTCTCTAGTATGTACATTAGCATTCGTCTGAGACGACATTCATACTACAGAAAATATAATGGATCTTCATCTAGAAGGACATAAGTAGATATTATAAGTATATAAACACATTTTTCGTACATTAATTCGTACATAAACGTATTTAGCAGCATCGTATCTAATATTACTTATTTACATATAACCATCTATAGTTCTTACGTATGTGTAATATATTGTTTCGCACATACTACATATTCATACATACTCGTCTCGTATATAAATATTTTCTCATAGAATTTCTTTCGTACTGAAAGTGAAGCAACGGTAACTGAAAGCAAGTAATTTTTCATTTCTCTTTCCTTCTTTCATATGTGCTGTTGTCTCTTTCATTCTTTCTTTTTTAACACGAATGTTTAAAACAAAACTTGTTAATGAAAATATGTAAAATGTGATACATCAACCTAACCGTTCAACTGTGTTGTGTCGAAATAATCAAAAACTATCTTTTTCAAATCTTATATTTATATAAATTATTTAAATATGTTGTCCTTATCTAAATATCTCGCTGTCTCTTATCAATCAAAACGAATATACGGTATATCTGTCACTTCTTTTTGTGTCTCTATATATTTGCGCTCTCTTTCTCTCTCTCTCTTGGCTCCCAATTTGTGTGTGTGTCTGTTTTTGTGTACTGTGTAAACAAAATATACTAACCTTTACCAAACAAAATATAAATATATATATTTTGAATTTTAATAAATCACAAATTTGTATGTAAATTAAACAAAACACAATATCTGATAAATAATAATCAATAAATAAAAACGCAAAAACTTTGCAAAATTTTCGAAATAAACGAAAAAAAAAAATCAAAATAAATTAATAAAATAGCGTGGCACAATACAACTGTATAATTTACAGAGCACAACCATGCCCATCTTGTCGTTGAACGCGCATAATATACCGACCGGCACGAGCAGCTACTCGGCACTGGGGCTAAGTGGTGCCGGTACCATCGGAGTGCCACCGCTAGGCTCGTCGCTGACACACCCCACATTGGGCAATATGCTCGATACGAGCACCCTTCTGGGCACTACCGGTTTGTCGGGTTTGAGCGGAGTGACGGGCCCCTCTTCGTTGTATGGATTAGGCGCCGGCACCGGTATCGGTGGTTTAAGTGGACTTACTAGTGGTCTACCCAATTCATATCCCCCACCGTTCATTGATGTTGGTTCGAGCGCCTCATATCCGTATTCATCGGCTGCATTACGTACTGCTACGAAAATGAAAATGCTCGATGAGATTGATATACCGTTGACTCGTTATGGCAATCGAAGCTCGCCGTGTTCACCAATACCGCCCAGCACGTGGGGACTCGATGAGTTCACCGATAGTTTGAGCGCGTCAATGCTACATAATCGTGGCAATTTGGCGTTGGGCGCACTGGATTTGGAAAGTGAGTGAGCCAATATGTGGTAAGGTGTGTATGGAATATTATCTAATGGTAATTCGATGTATTTGCAGCGCGCAATCATAATTTAAACGGTGTTAGTGAACCACAAGTAGACATGTTGGACATACCGGGCAAGGGACGATGCTGCGTCTTCATAGCGCGCTTTCCATACGATCCACCAGAGTAAGTACGATATGGCAGTGAAGTGTTTGGTTAGACGAGCGTCTTTTTGATATGACGACTATGCAGAATGTCTAGACTCCAGTACTCCAGTTGTCTTGCTTTAGTTCGGATCTCCACAAACTGCTTTTAGATAATTCTTTTATTAAACACTTCTGTATTTACTTCATTAGGGAAGCTGAAGGCGAATTATCGCTTTGTGCTGGCGATTATTTACTTGTTTGGACCAGCGGTGAACCACAAGGCGGGTATTTGGATGCCGAATTGCTGGATGGTAGGCGAGGTCTCGTGCCCGCCTCATTTGTACAACGTTTGATTGGTAACTATTAAGCTCGATTATTGACATTTGATCATATTCAAATTCGTAATTCTATATTGCCTTACAGGTGATGATCTGCTGGAATTCCATCAGGCAGTACTGTCGACATTACGCGACGCCGAGGATGGTTCAATGCAATGTGATACTACTTCGTTGCCCTCTCTGCCGCCACACAATCCATTGCTCACACACACCCAGGAGGATTTAGCACGATTGAGTGAGACGCACACAGATCTGGAACACGATCAAGATGACATAAGTGATAATGGTGAGTGTCTTATATATCTAAAAATGCGTATTTATGTTTATTGATCTATAATTTGTTAATAAAAAGTTAATTTTTTTCAATTAATTAATTTAATTTGGTGTATTCTCCTCTGTTACTGTTCTATGCTTTTAATGTTTCTTCAATTGATTTGTTGTTGTAATCTGAATGTGGTTGAAACGTGAGCAAGTATACTCCGACATGCGTACTAGCTATATAGGTTCATCGAGGCCATTGAATCAATTGTTCTTAGGTTCAGCGCCTGCATTTGAAGGCTAGTTGAAATTTTACAAAAAAAATTATAAAAAATTATTTAAATAAATATTCACATAAAGTAATAAAGCTAGTGCCATATATCTGTAATGCGAGGTTTTACTGTTATTGCTAAAAATGTTGTAGATAATTTGTTGACCGTCAAAACTTCACTCCACCTTCACTTTAGTAATATTCCATACTGTTTGTTTCAACATCACAACCATATTTTTAATTTTATTTCCTGAGTCCTCTCTGTGCTAAATGTGCCTTACATGGATATTATCGCGTTTACTTATGGTGACTAGAAGCTTATTTTGTGTACACTACCAACTTCATAATTTAAAAATCTTGAGAGTCTGTTGCTCTGATAACACATGATGACACCAAAAGAAAAGACAACTTTCAGGAGTCGGACTTATATGAAAATGGAACACCAATAGCAACAGCCACAGGGCGATTTTTAGAAAAAATATATTTTTATTGATGGTTTATTGATTTCAGTTGGTAGTTTGGATTGCTTTCATATTTTCTGTCTCTTTGTATAAATTGTTTGTAAATATTTTCGAAAGAAGCAAAAACAAATGTTAGAGATGTACAGTTATAAACCTAACGTGGATATTTTATAATGTCTGAGTGCTAATAAATTTATTTTCGTTATTATCTTGGTTCACAGTTCCAGCACCGAAACACTTAACGCTCGAGCGCCAGCTAAATAAAAGTGTGCTCATTGGTTGGTCACCACCTGAACCTGTAGGCTATAATCTCATTGACAGCTATCATGTCTATGTCGATGGTGTACTGAAAGTAACAGTAAAGGCTAATGAGCGAACACGAGCGCTTATAGAGGGCGTAGACTCGAATAGGGTAAGCAGTCAACATACAATTTGTGTTATTTGCTTGGTTTCACTATACGAATATATTTGTTTATACACACACACAGCCGCATCGTATCAGCGTGCGTAGTGTTACACAGAATCGTCAGACATCACGTGATGCGGCTTGCACAATGATTATTGGACGTGACACCTCGCATTTAGGCCCCTCAGCGGTGCGTGCTTCACATATTACGTGTTCATCGGCGGTCATATCATGGTTACCGGCCAACTCCAATCATCAGCACGTGGTGTGCGTAAATAACGTGGAAGTGCGTACAGTCAAACCGGGTGTCTATCGCCACACCATTACCGGGCTGGCCCCGAGCACACAATATCGAGTCACTGTGCGGGCCAAACATTTGCGAGCGGCAGGTGGACAACCGACACCGGGACGCCCGCAGGAGGAAGCACCGGGTGCGTATGCTGATTTCCGCACGTTGACTAAGGGTTTGCCCGATCCGCCACAGGTGAGTTCGCATTAAAATACAACTCTTTGCGAAACTTAAATCACACACTTCAATATCTTTTTAGGATATCCAACTTGAGGCTGGTCCTCAAGATGGTACCATTTTGGTGACATGGCAGCCGGTTAACCGGCCAACATCTTCTGGCCCCGTAACCGGCTATTCTGTGTACGCCGATGGTAAAAAAGTTACAGACATTAATTCACCAACTGGGGATCATGCGCTCATCGATATCGGCAAACTGGGCGTATTCAATCCACGTGCGGTCACCATACGCACCAAATCGCGAGACGCACAATCGGCCGATAGTGCACCGATACTAATACCAAGTGAGTTGCTACACATTTTGGACAAACGAAACGTTGGGGGACTAAGGAAAGGATGTGTTACACGAATTTTAATTACAGATACAGTGCGCAGTGCAGTCGGTCGTCGAGGCCCACAGCAAATGGGCATGGGTCCACAACAAATGCAGCCCGGTCCCCATGGTATGCCTGGCCAAATGGGTATGCCCGGTCAACCGCATCAGCAACAACAGCCGCACATGATGGGTCAGGATCCACATCAATATGATCCAAATCAACAAATGCAACCCGGACAACAACAACAAACGAGTCAACAACAGCCCGGACAGCCGGGACAACAGGTGAGCTATACAATGCGTAAAAGGCAGTCTAAACAATATAAACAGAAACAACAGAACACGAAGAAAATAAGTACACTTACTTCGATATCGATAAAACATTCGATTTTTACTTTCGATAACAATCGATATCACTACAACTATACGCAAATAAATATACTCACAAACACAAACAGTTGCACATTGTACATAAATATGAAATCTCTGTCTGAGTTGTTAAAACTAAATTCGAACTATTTTTCAATTTTCAAGTTCTCAAATTAATTGGTACACATTTTAAACGTTTTTCGATTGTTTATGGTCCTCTGTGTGTGTTACAATTTCAATGTATTATTTGGAAAATCAGTTCATGCGCGCTGTACATAATCAATAATCGAACATGTGTACATACATACATACATACATACATACATACATAGAACATACATACAGCCAAAGGATGAAACTATTTCCAGATTTCGTTTTTGTTTTCCGTGAAATTATTGCTTTGGTATAAAGAGTAAACACCCTAAAAAGAACACTCAAAACACAAGCACAAATATCACAAGCACTCAATACTAACCCACTAACCCAACAGGAAATGTTTGAAATATTCTTGAAGATTATGTTTGAAATAATGTGTGCTTTTGTTTGCGTTTGCATCAAATTTTGTTTTGCCATTAAATTTTAAATATACATATGTATTATATTAAACATAATAACAATCGACACACTACCCCCTGTAATTCATAAAAAATAGAATGCAGTTTCAATTTTCTATGAAATGATTCTTTTGACAAAGGTCTTATTATTTACCATTTCAAAGCATTTTATTTTTTATGAACGCGGGCTAAAATATTTATAAAATGTAAATAAACTGTAAATGTGTGGATTCAAAATGTGAATGGAAGTGTGAGAAAGATGCTGATGTGGTGAGAGAGTCAAAAATTATGTTCCAAGCTCATACTGGTATTTAGACAAATATTGCAGAACTTCAAGGAGTTATTTTATATCTAATAGTTTGAGTTTCTAATCGAAAAAATACAGAGCTTTAGCGAGCCTTTATAAACATATAGTATATAAAATTGATTAACAAAAATAATATAGAAATAAACAAATAATATAATCTCGGATTTGCTAGTTCTTTTTACTATTTATTGCTATTTAAATTGTGAAAAAAAATCTCTCTAACATTTTTCACTCTTCCATTTGCAATATTTCCTTTCGTCCTTCAATTTTATCTTCTCTTACTTTCGTACACCTAATTGAAGTCTATGTACCCTACTTTTGCACTATTTTCTGAAACAAAGTGTTTTCTACAACACTATACATTTTTTCTGCTCTAAATTCTTTTGCATTAAATAAGACTACTTAAATATATATATTTGATACTGTTGTAAGTGTTGTCTGAGCTTTAGGAAATATAAATTAAGTATTACTAACAAGCAAAATTTAATTGCACTGTCCTCACTAAAACAATTTTTTATGCGAAACTTAGTTGTTACTCCCTAAGGTCCCACATTTTGAGCCCCATTTTATATGACAATTTGAGAACAATAATAGAGTTCTGACGAATGTATGTATGTAAAGTTTGACATAAATTATTCGTGGTTTAAAACCAATTAATAGAAAAAACAGTAAGATTTAAGTATTTTGAGCATGTCTACTGAGTTTCGAAGAATCAGCGTAATTTTTTCAATTAAAAATTTTTTTTATTAATTTTTGTGACTTGTGCATTTTTTCTGAAATTTCATTCAACGAAGTTAATTGAAATTTTGAAATGAATTGAATATTTTATTGAACAATTAATGTAATGTTTTATAGTTAAACGTCCCTAATTGTAATTAGGAAATTCAGAACTCAAGAATATCTCACTTATGTACTTATTTTCTAAAATGCAAAACATATATACATTACAAAAAACGTATAAATCAAACTACTCGTATCAAACAATCAATCAATCAAGTAAACAATTTTTAACATTCAATCAAACAACTCCAAAAAAAAAAAAACAAAATCAAACCAACCAACATTTTACAACAATTTTCATAAAACCCAAACGCATCCATCTATAATACTCGCACTGCAGCCTGACGGAAGCCATGGCTTATTAGGTGGGCTGCTCGGTGGCCTCTTCTCAAAACCTACTACTCAGAGTCAAGTGAATCAGAATGTCAATGTAAGTTACTCACCCAACAACACATAAACTTAACACATACTTACTACTTACTTGTCTACTTAAATGAATTAATTACTTAATTACTTATGTTATAAAATATTAATTATTTAAAATAATATTACATAACTAAAGATACATTGCTACATAATATACGAAACATTAGTTTTAATTGTTTTTACTATTTAACACTTACAATTAGCGGCTAGTCTTGCTGGCATTAACCAACATTACCGATTACAATTTCATTTTACAACACAGTTTCTCTATACTACGTAAATACTGAATAACTGAATGCATTTGAATGCTTAACACTTAGTTACACTGTATTTTTTTTTCTTAATAAAAATATATTAAACACTTTGTTTTTAGTTTAACACCGTTAAATACATTAGAAGCGTTGATATTTTACAATCATGTACTTATCATATTTACGTACTCAACTCACCTCCTTTGAAGTACTCATCCATATCACATCCTACATTTTGCTTGCGAAAACTGAAAACCATATTACTTTCTCACATCAAAATTACCCACATAAATATGTATGTATGACGCTTTTAGATTTAGTACTTTTGTGATTCTAGCGGATGTGTAGATTTGAGAACCGAATTACCTGTCACTCACCCAAAATAAGTACTTCAACTGTCGATTAGTTTTAGCGGTTTCGAATACAAATTTGAATTTGAACATGACTTCTAAGAGTTAATACAAAACCGTTTTAAAAATAACTTTTGTATAAAGCAATTGATTTAGAATAAATGATGCACAATGCAATTGGGTAGAATATAACAACAATAAATATATTGAAAATATATCAAATGTCGCCTATATATCTGATCCGAAATGATGTCAGGACTAGTTTTCACTTGAGAATACGTCAAAAGTTGGGTCTTAGAGTAGAAAAACCAAATCAAATTGTCTAACTTTGCGTGAATAACACACTCAGAGGGAATGGATGCCGTACATTATTCTATTGTATGTCGTGTTTTGCTCAAAAGTTTATTTTTGTTTTTGGGTTCCTCAATTATCCAACTTCGGAACAAAAACATATTCATAATTATAACAGTATAACTCTCTTAAAAAATACTTAACCACCTTTTCATGTTTGGACACAAGTGTGAGACTAAATCTGTATAAGTTAGTACACAATTTTTAGTGGTTCCAACCAGTGCCGAATTCGTTCTAAAATTGAGAATAATACTCTTTAACACAAGTTTGTCTTTTGTAGATCACACAACATTAACTTGAACAAAACTATACAATCACAGATTTGTTAATTTGCGATAATGCTTTTTTCCAAGTATTTTAACAATTATATCTGACCAGGCGTCACTTGATGGCGCGGACAATTATAACGAAATTTGGCAAAATTGTCTCTAATTATTCAAATTGTGTGGTAATCTCCGTAAAATATCCCTGCTGCGTTTAAATACAATTTTTGTAAGGAGCATGACAGTTTCAATAATTACTAAATAAAACTTAAACTTTACTAGGCTTAGGACGATAGCTGACAGCATAGGAGTTGCAATAAAAGTTCTACATGTAAGTTCATTCAAGTGTCTGTCTTTAGTGTATTACGTATTATATAAGGGAGAAATGCCATGATTTCATATCATGACACTTTCATTAAAAAAATAAATTGAATAAATGTAAGCTCTCTACTTTATTGCCGATTTCTCGTTAAGCCGAATTTATTGTATAAATGTAGGTAAATTCATATTTTATTCAGCTTACTGCGTGTTTATGTTTACTGCGTGAATAATTTATTGGTAGGCATTCTATTTCGAATTTAATTTCGTTCTGTATTTGTAGCTTTGTACTTTCCTTTACCTTCAGCTCTATATCTTTTCCTAAATACTCGTAAAATATATGTATAAGTAATACCTACAACAAATCATTGTAATGTGATGCGCCTCTAAGATTATTCATGTATTTTAGTTTCGCTTACGTTTTTAAGTTTGATAACGTTATACCATATACAGACATCTATTAATTTGTGGAAAAAGCTAAATACGAATCGTTGCCACAGTGAATAATTTTATGTAAAAACAGCAAATATTAAACCGTAGCATTAAATCAATTAAACTAAATTCCAAAATTTCTTTATAAACAAAATTCATGCCTGATTTATCATTACTTAACAATATTCGTTCGATTCAATTCAAAATTACAACAATAATTACTACGAAACCACATCAAACCGATGATTTGGACGATCCAACAAAAATCCAAAAATTAAAAATTAAATAAAACATAAAAACAAACAAATGCATGCACCATTTGCTATAAATGAAGGGCTATCAGCCGGGAACCGGGCAGCGGCCTATGATGCAGGGCCGACCTCCTGGTTCACAGATGATGGGCGGACAACAACCTGGACAGCAACCGTATGGACCGCAGGGTCAAATGGGCGCACAACAACGTTTCCCCGGCCAACGTGGACCTACACCGGGACAGATGCAGGGCCAAATGCCCGGCCAGATGCAGGGACAAATGCAAGCCCAAGGACAAATGCAAGGACAGATGCAAGGGCAGATGCAAGGGCAGATGCAGGGGCAGATGCAAGGTCAAATGCCCGGACAAATGCAGGGTCAAATGCAAGGTGCTATGGGTCCGCGCGGTCCACTAAATCCACAACAAATGCAACAGCAACAACAGCAGCAGCAACAACAGCAGCAGCAACAACAACAGGGACAAATGGGTATGGGCCCTGGGCAACAACCATTAACCCAACAACAACAGTTGGCGGCACAAAAGAAGCCACGATATTTCGTCGCTATGTTCGACTACGATCCAAGCACAATGAGTCCCAATCCAGATGGCTGCGATGAAGAACTGCCATTCCAAGAAGGTGACACAATCAAGGTATGTGGTAGTGTTGTGGGGTAGCATATAGTAGAATATTGGTATGTAGTAAATGTATAGAATTAGTATACAGGGTGGTGTGAAAACAATACTCTTTACAATATACAATATTTAAAAGAACGGACCAAAAATCACCAGCAAAGGTGAATTGAGGTGAGCTAGCATATGAAAAAATGTGTGGAGAACGCGATAGCTGAAGCAAATATTGCTTTTTTCTAAACCTCTAAGGTATGAGGCATACGCATATAACCAACCACCAAACAGTTTGTTTTTAAAATATTGATTTTGCCAATCGGAGCGAGAATGAATCGGTTACAGAATCGGCTACTTACTCACTTACATATACATATACATTTTAATTAAACAGATCAGATTTGCAGTAATTTCTTATACACTAAACCCAAGTTGCATGCCTTAACCGTTAGTCTATTGCTATATGATATTTAATCATCCGCTGTAGTCTTGTGTTCCGAATAAAAAAGAAAACCATTTTCAAGACATTCATTTAAGTGTTATTGATGTATTTTTTATGACATATGTTTTAAAAAGACAATAATATTCCATATATCCACTTGTAATATTTGATGAATTGTAAGCTCTCACATTGATCACGTCTAATCCATACAGGTTTTCGGCGATAAAGACGCCGATGGCTTCTATTGGGGTGAATTGCGCGGACGTCGTGGTTATGTGCCGCACAATATGGTAACTGAAGTGGATGATGGTACCGGCGGTATGGGCCCAATGCCGGGCGTACAGCAGCAGCCTGGTGGTCCGGGTCAAGTGATGCCTGGTCAGGGTGGCCCGCAACAAAGTATGCGCAATGTAAGTCGCGATCGTTGGGGAGATATCTATGCAAACATGCCGGTGAAACGTATGATTGCACTGTATGATTACGATCCGCAAGAGCTGAGTCCAAATGTGGACGCCGAAGTAAGTATACACAAAGGCATTTATGGTTTAATTACTAGACATTATTTGTATTAGTTAATCTATCGGGCCTTTAACTATTTGAATGTTCTACTGTTGTTGTTGTTGCTTAGCGTAAGGAAAAAAGTAGCGGTTTCTTAGGTGGTTTCATAGATGAACTATTTGGAACTCCCCAAGCAAATCAAAAAGTTCCACGCAATGTGAGTGGTCGTATTCTGTTGCTTTGACTTCGCTAATTTTTCTATATTATGAGAGCTTTGTAAAATGCAAATTTCTATGAACCAGCTTACTTTATTAAATTAATGACGAATTACGAAATAATTAATGGGGAAATATTATTATAAGCTCGTAATATAGCATAGCCCTAAAACGTACAATTATGACTTATTTAATATTAGGATCCCATTTAGATCATGGACCCACCTATAGCACCCGAAGTATGTAATTTTATCCACGTAAGATTGTTTGGTCCCTATTTTCTTAGTGCTCTCGACCTATTTACATGACTTTATTGTCAATCTCGATTCGGTATTGGGATATAGCTTGGTATACAAATTTAAGACTGTTCCTCTAGGAGATAGCGTGTAAAACGTGTAAGCTCGAATGTGCCTACATATTTATCACAGACCTATATTTCTTGCATTCATCGCTTTAGAAGTGTCTTCTGATAACAACATTCCGGTTTATGAAGCAAACTAACGAATTAATATTATTTTCAAAACCACAGCAGGTGGAATTGAGCTTCAAAACGGGTGAAGTAATACTCGTTTATGGTGATATGGACGAAGATGGTTTCTATATGGGTGAATTAGACGGTATACGCGGTCTCGTGCCGTCGAATTTCCTCGCCGAAGCACCCGATCAGTACAACAATCAAATGGGACCGGCAGGACGTGGTGGCCTAAGTCAACGGGGCAGAGGACAAGGTCCCGGCGCCAGAGGGCCACCGCCACCGCCCAGAGATAACATGATGCCCGGCATGACTGGGCAACGTGGTTCCATAGGCAAAAGTAAGTCAATTTTGTGTCAATATTTACGTACTCTACATATGCTTATTGTATGTATGTCTGTCGTATACATACATACATGCACAAATATTTAACTGTACTCGTACAACTTACCTATTAATATTACTAACAGACATTAAACAAAGCAAAATGATATATACGATATAAAAAATGAGAAATGGTATACATACAACAAAAAATACGTGTACTTGTACTTATAACTATCTTTTTATGCAAATTTTCTGTGATTATAAGTTTGTAATTTTTATTCTATTTTCATTTCTTCATTTCGTTTTTATTTGCCTTCGAACGAAACAATAAAATGTACAGTTGAAGGTCAGTTTCTACATATACTTAGATTATTGCCATATTCATATCTACTTATTATATATTATACAATATACATATATACTACTTAACTATATATACTTGAGATTACATGATTTTTTGTTCTTATTTTATTTAAAGAGTTCAATTTACAATTTGATTAGGCACAACAAAAATTTAGGCACAAAAACAAAAACAAAAACATAATTTATTTACAACGATAGACATGTGTATTATAATATTCACGAACGCATTATGTGATCAAAGACAATTAATTAACCCTTTTTGGCACAACAAACTCAGGCGATTTAAATTACAAATTCGGAGCTTTCACTTTTTTCAGTTTAAATTGTTCTATAGAAACCAGGGCGCAAACAAACGTTAGGATGCGTATGAAAATATATATGACACATTTACAAAGTTATAATACTAAAACCGAAAAACTGAAATAAATAATAAATATATATATCGTTGGCTTAATATAGAAAAGGCGTATCTACATTTTTTTCGAAATCGCGTTTTTAATGTATTCTGTTAGACCACTGTCAAATACTCCTCCCCTTAAAAAATTAGTGGGCTATGATCGTAAATAACGGATTTATAGTCATATAAAAAAAAGCCCTAACTCATTCGAAGTTACAATAACAACATAAAGCTCTATCTCAAATAACTTCAAAGAAATTAAAAATAATAACAAAATTATACCACAATTGAATTTGTTACCTGTTATGAATAAAAATTGCAATAGAAATGTTTTTTGCATCTTAAGTTTTTAAGGTTTTATTCAGTTTTTTCCTTCTCCTGAAAAGTAACGAAAAGTGTAGATACGCCTTTTCTATATTAAGCCATCGATATATTTGTCCGCAGTTTACTATACTATAAAAAAAAAAACAAGAAAAAGTTCAAATGAAAAACTACAAGCAACAAATTAATATTATTTTAATGAATTTTCCTTCTAACTAAACTAAGCTGAAATATGCGCACTATATACATATTTTCTTTGAATTATATTAAAAAAAAAACGAAACAATAACAATTTACAAATTTACTTTTTCCTAAGCTTTAACTCTTTCTTGATTCCAAATTTTTTTCTTTCAGTTGTAATTCTCATTTTTATTAATTTTAGTGAATGCAAAGCGTTCAATGCTTTTAATATTTCCAGTTATAGTCCTTAATATGTACATATATATATTTATATTTAAAGATTTTCACAATTTCCCTTTCGGCACAGTATCATTATTGTTTTTTTTTCAAGATCCTTGGTTTATTGCATTGAATGAAAATGCAAAAAGTATGCGAAATGAAAGCTGTTCAATATAAATAGTTGTTGTTCTTGTTGTCGATGTTGTACTTTCTACGGTATATTTTGTATTTATTAAAAATCCTTCAGTTTTGTTTTGGGTTGCCACTCAATGGGACTACATACGGTCTATGGTTGGAAGAATACCATATGTCACCTAAGGCGAAATTAATGAATATCGTCCTTTTGAATTCTACATTTTTGAACTGTACTTTTTTGTAATTTGCGTGAATTTTAAATTTACATATTGGACACATGATACTCTTACATACATATAAACGTAGTTGAACAATTTCCTTAACTCCGCACTTGTTTCAAAATGTTTTGATTTTTTACTTTAAATTGTTCCTGGTTAAACACAATGTCATTGTTGACGATTTCACCTTTCAGAGTTCCTCACATTTTCTATCAAAGTCAATTACGCATAATTCTGTTAAATGTCATTAAATTTTCTTTGAATTTTCCACTGATTTTTCTTTCTTTATCCCTTATTGCTCTTCCTGAAAACTAATGGTAAAATTGCAACAGCCTGTGAAACCATAGGTATTTAATATCTGGTCTATTCTCACTAATATTGGATGCCATTTTTGGATCAAATGAAAAGTCCCTAAATAAGTGCTCTCTAAAATTACTTGAATTTCGACACTAGAAAGCTTTACGATGTACATACATCCCCCGCTTGCTTTCACCAAAATAATCAGACGATTTTTTCAGCAGAATTCACTTAAATTCTTCGCAAGTGGAAAATTACCTAATTTCTGCCTTAGAATTTCATTGAAGAATATTTTTTTACGCTTTTTGCGTTGAAACTTATCGAAGTGCTACATATTTGGAAATTCTATAATGTCGAAATTTGGCATTCGATAAAAAATGCATGATGGTCTCAACTTTCGTTGGTTTTAGAGTTTAACTAGAGTACATTTATCTATTGAACATTTCATTTATACATACATATATTTCATAAATTTTTTGTATGTTAAACTTTTTTTGACCAATTATTATTATCGTTCATAGTTTTGTATAATTGATATATGCATGTAAAATCTAGAAGTTAAAAGTAAACATAAATTATACATATGCCATAATGCTTTCATACCTTTTAAGTTTCTAAGGCGGATTAAGGACCTTTCATTTAACTACTACTCGTTGATACTATATTTATTATTACCAATGAGTTTTTAAGAAAACTGTTGGCAGTCTTCAAAGTATTTGTATGAACATTTTTTATGCCACCAATGTTTTTCCTGTGAAGTATTACATGGATGCCTAGAAATATATTATCTATTTATTAGTATTACAGTGCATAGTGATAGCAAAGAGGAGTCCTTTCATCAGCTTTTAACTTTTCGAAATCACAACCGTACTTTATAAATATATAAGTTTATGGCGTGAGTTAGTTATTGGTGGTTAACAAATGAAATTTCAATAGTTGAACAAAGGTTTCCTTTCAAAAAAATATATAAGGAGAATAAAACATCACTCAACTCGAAAGAAATTTGTATCGTACTTTACGGGAATTTATTAATTTAGAGTATTCTTTTGTCACTCGTTTAGAAGAAAAAGTCACTTATACCAGTTTTGAATAACTTTGTTAGCCAATACTCGGTTTCACTAAGTAATTGGTAAACAAAATTGACATCTTCAAATACCTTTTATTTTACTTTTGCAACAGTTGATGTAAGCTTTTAATGACACTAAACATTTCCTTCTAATTGCCTAGTTTTATTAAGTTCACATAAATTTCTCTATTATTTAAGGAGTCAGTTATTGTTACTATATATGTATTTGTGATTACTCTGTGCCCTTATATGTACGCTATTTTCAAGACAACTTTTCCAACTTACTCGTTTTTTATACTCTCGCAACAAATGTTGCTAAAGAGAGTATTATAGTTTTGTTCACATAACGGTTGTTTGTAACACCCAAAACTAAACGAGTTAGATATAGGGTTATATATACCAAAGTGATCAGGGTGAAGAGTGGAGTTCAAATCCGAATGTCTGTCTGTCCGTCCGTCCGTCCGTCCGTCTGTGCAAGCTGTAACTTGAGTAAAAATTAAGATATCTTGATGAAACTTGGAACACTTATTTCTTGGCACCATAGGAAGGTTGCTTTCAAAAATGAGCAAAATCGGACCACTGCCACGCCCACAAAATGGCGAAAACCGAAAACACATAAAGTGTCATAACTAAGCCATAAATAAAGCTATGGAAATAAAATTTGGTATGAAGGATCGCACTATGAAGGGGCATACTTGGATGTAATTTTTTTGGGGAAGTGGGCGTGGCCCCGCCCCCAAATAGGTTTTTTGTATATATCTCGCAAACCAATAAAGCTATATAAACCAAACTTTCTGCAGCCCACCTCCCATACAAAAGTTAGGTTGAAAATTACTAAAAGTGGGTTAACTCATTAACGAAAAACGTCAGAAACACTGAATTTCACATAAGAAATGGCAGATGAAAGCTGCACTCAGATTTTTTTACAAAATGGAAAATGGGCGTGGCGTCGCCCACTTATGGGTCAAAAACCATATCTCAGGAACTACTCGACCGATTTCAATGAAACTTGGTTTGTAATAGTTTCCTTACATCCCAATGATATGTTGTGAAAATAGGCCAAATCGGTTCACAACCACGCCTACTTCCTATATACCAGAACTTTGAAGACGATCTGAATCGTTTACTTTACAAAATATAAAGTAAGTACTAGTGAAGATATCGGTGCAGAACTTTGCACAAATACTATGTTAATAGTGTGTCAGCCCCATTCTAAAAATCGCCGAAATCGGACCATAGGTTTTTAAGGCCCCATATATCGAACACGAGGACCTCGGTGCTTCTAACCTAATATTATGGTTTCCAACTTTCAATGGACTTTATACAATATATATGACGAATATGTGGGTCAAATTGCGTAGTATATAATATAAATAAAGTTAAATAAATAAATTGCGAGAGTATAAAATGTTCGGTTGCACCCGAACTTAGCCCTTCCTTACTTGTTTTTGTTGAATTTTATTACACATTTTTATATTGTATTTTATGCAGTTGCTTAAAATTAAATAATTATATTATTTATAGACATTTATTAGAAGATAAGCAATATTTATAGCGATTTTCGATCGAAAGCTAATAGTTTCTGCAAAAAAAAAAAACTACTGAAAGCTGATCTAAGACTTCTAAATGAAATGTTTTCCAAATAAATTTGAAAATAAGAAATGTTGCCAAATTAAACATTTCAGAAATAAAAAATTGAAACAGATATATTTTTGTTTACTAATTAAGAGTTCCAGTGACATTCCTTCCAATCTCATACTCTATGAACCGAACAGTTCTAATGTCAAAGATCTTATCTTATCTTTATATCACGGAATCGGTTTATCGTTAATTAAAATATATTAATCATTTATTATTGCGGCCCTATGCTCCTCAATGAGTCATAAAAACTAAAAAGAAGATGAAGCTTTTACTATAGTATTTATCTGAAATCTAACTCCGATATGAACAAGTATCACGGGCGCATTGTACTCAAACCTCATTTAAAACTTGTCCAACATTTGCTACATTTCCATTGGTAGTTTGTAATTTATATTTATACATATATTATTATATGTATACATTCATATAAATGATAGGTTAGATTGGGTTGTCTGATTTCAGTTTTTACTTCAGGCAAAATTTTATGTTTTATAGTATTTGTAGTGTAACATAAACAACAAAAACAACAACATATGCTTGCGTGCACAAAATAAAACTATTCTCTTATTTATATTCACCTATTTACATAAATATCCCAAAAATCGGTATCCAGCACATATAAAAATCGTTTCTTTTGAAAATAAGTTTAAATATAAAAGCAACTAATGTATGACTATTGTGAAAACTACACTTAGATAATTACCATTTAAAACTATTAATTAAAAGAATGCTGACGAAAACTGTAAAACTGTAAATTGTAAATATTTGCTACTTTTGAAATGTGTATAAGTGATTTGTCCGGGAAGTCTACATACGGGCGCGCAATAAAGGTAATACAGAGTGTTTGATTTGCTGCAGTTATATATGCATTTATATGAATATTCATTATATAGCGATATGTCGCATAATACATATTTAACATACAACAACAAAATTATACAAAAACATTGCCAGGTTAAAAATGAAAAAAATTAAAAAGACATACATAATAAACAATATTTAGTTAAGTACACAATAATGAGCAGAAACATCGACATCGCGTACTTTTTAATGATATGCAATGAGAAGACTTGTATTTGTACACAATTATAACAAATATAATTAATATTAAATGAGGTAATATGCAAATTATCATATTTGCGTCTAGTGAAATTAATTTTTTGTTGCTATTTCCACATTTTTTACCTTTTGATCATTTCCTTTTACTATTGATGACCCAAAAACTTTACTTTAATTAATTTGAGGTGAATTTGTTAGAGGAATACATATTATAAACATATATGTATATATATATGTGTGTGTGTTTTTTTCTAAATAATTACATATATATATATAATATTTATTATGCATAAATGCATTTATAAAATTTTTTTTATTTTAGCTGCAAACTATTTATACAGTACAAATATATTTGAAATGCAGCTCTGCGTAAATGTACTTGCATTACAACTTGCCTGTACACAAAAAATAAACATATTGGTGCGATCATTTTGTAATTATGTGTAATAACAAGAAAACAAAAAAAGCTTAAACTAAAGTGACTAAATTGTAAAAATACTAAACAAAACTGCACTAACAGCTCATAAACGTGAATATAATCGTTTGTTTGGTCACTCTAGCCGGTGTCTGTCCAGTTGAACGTGTGTTTTTGTTAACAACAAAAAAGAACAAAACAAAACTTAATGCAACTTACTTACGTGTCTATCCTACTACTATTTAAGCATTTATTTGTTATGATTTCAGTTTCATTTTGTTTTTGTTTATGTACGCTGTAAAAAATTTTCAATTTTCTATTTATACATATATATCTATGAATGTGCATTTTTCACAAGAATTGGGTTTTACAAATTAAAGCAATTAGAAGAGAACAATAGTTATATAGGGCAAAGGAAACAAATTATAGCGAGTCAAATATTGGCTAATTAAAAAAAAAGAGAAAATATATATAATTTGTTTTTTTCTAATCATTTCGAGATTGTATTATATTGAATATTAGTTTGTAATTTATTTTTCAAAATTGAAACACTTTCATTAATTTATTATTCGAAACTCGAAAGTTAAGTTTATTTTAGTTTCTTTTTCTGTAATGGTCTGCTGTGGTAAATGTGAAGTCTTTATGTTATATTTGTTGCTATAGATGCTCGCCCTGCTTCCCCTACACTGTTAGACAACACGGGCCTCCCTGCCCCCGATCACCAAACGCAGGTAAATACTCTTTTCTCTTTTTTAACGAAAAAAAAAACGCATTTCTTCTCTACGTTCGTTCATTCTGTTTCGTTTTCTTGTCTTATTTATTAAGCAAAAACAATATCTATATAAATACATGTATAAATATAACCAGAAAAACATTACTCTATCACCATCCCGCTCTCTCTTTTCTCCAACAAGTCCATTTCTGCTGATATTTTACTTCAAATAAATTATTCCTCTGTATATAAAATATGTTTCATATATTTTTATTAAGTTTATTTTTTATAATTTTAGAATTCTACGTTTTTTTTTTAGTTTTGTAAAACATTTGTAGCCTTAATATTATTCTCGTTATTCAGATCGGTTGCTGTGTGTTTTTTGGGAATCCTTTTTCCAAAAGTTCATAAGAATTGTACATATAAATATTTTGACACTTCAAAGGCACTAGAGTAAATACATTCAAATTTATTTATATTTTTCGTCAATGAAATATTCATCAAGAAATCGAAAATTATAAACGAGCGCTAAATATTCAGAGGCATATTTATTATTTTTGAGGTTATAGCTAAAGTCGAATAACTTTGATATTAGTAGATATCGTGGTATCAACTACTAAACAGAGATTAATTTTTCTTACTAACAAATATTTAAAATTTTCTCTATTCAGCAACTGATCTGAAAACAATACTTCAAATATCATTTCAACTAGTTTCAGGAAGATAAGATGATAAAAATATACTTGTGTTATTTAATTTCATTTACTATTCTTTTAAAAATATTACATTTTTATTTTGTCTCTGTTTTATTGAACCATTAAGAAACAGTTGCATAATTTTCGAACTCAATTTACAGCACAAAAATACCAAAACGTAAAAATAGTTAAATTAAAATAAAATTCATTAAATGCGAAAATTGGACAAAAACTTTAGCGAAACAAAAATCAATATTTGAGAAAAACCAAGTAACAGTCAAGCATTTTTTACAGTACTATATTATA
Source organism: Zeugodacus tau (assembly GCA_031772095.1). Classification (NCBI taxonomy): domain Eukaryota; kingdom Metazoa; phylum Arthropoda; class Insecta; order Diptera; family Tephritidae; genus Zeugodacus; species Zeugodacus tau. The sequence goes on along the minus strand of CM062649.1, from coordinate 4,608,043 downwards.
TATATAAATATGAATACTTATCAACCAATACCGTCATATTGTCAGTATACCAATATATACTCGTATATATATATATATAAATTCAACAAACGAAAAACTAAATTATCAAATAAAACTTTATGTATAACTAGCAACATTTTGAACAAAACTCTTGTAGTTACCATTACCAAATACTATATTCGTACTATATATTTTTCCATAGTACTCCTATTTGTTGATATTATGATATACAGTTACCCTGCAAACGTACATTTTGTGCATTTCGAAAACATTTTCTGTTTATTCTTCACATTTCACCACCATTATCATTTTATCTGCGTACAACTTTTGGTTTATTATTTTCATCACTTCAAACATATGTATATATTTTGAACAATCAGCTCACTCTTCATGCCAATAAAAATGACTATTCAGATTACTTCATAAATTCGAGACGAGCAATATTTCTAATCTTTTGCTGTTTTATTATACTGATAATACAATTAAGTATCCAATTAAGTATTTAAGTTTACCTCAAACATAAATGATGTTATATGCATTTAATACTGACTGAAGAAATTCAAAATCTATAGTCTTGAAAAGCAAAATTTGTTGTCCGTGTTTCTTCAGCCTAAACACAACAGTATTATTATTTGTTATGGTAACGAAAATAGTTGAGAATCAATTCTGGTTTAGACGTACTCTTGAAACATACAAACTTATTTAAATTCTTAAGGATACTTATAAACATTATACTAATGGACAAATAATTAAATTGTATAATAAAACGGCAATAGATTGAAATACATAAATTTCTAACATAAACTATAAGCACTCGAAACATAGTCAATGGCAACAAAGGAGTTCCACAATACCACAGTATCCTCCATACATTTCATATATTCATCCATTCTGCTTTATTTCTTATAAATACAATAACTTTATTTTTAAATATGTTAGGGACATTAGCATTATAATTATAATAAATAAAATTAACTAGAGTGATAACGGGGCTTAAAGAAAATATAATACTACTATGATATAGACTACAATAAACTTTATTGCTTTTTTATACTCTCGCAACAAAGTTGCTAAGAGAGTATTATAGTTTTGTTCACATAACGGTTGTTTGTAACACCCAAAACTAAACGAGTTAGATATAGGGTTATATATACCAAAGTGATCAGGGTGAAGAGTGGAGTTCAAATCCGAATGTCTGTCTGTCCGTCCGTCCGTCCGTCCGTCTGTGCAAGCTGTAACTTGAGTAAAAATTAAGATATCTTGATGAAACTTGTCACACTTATTTCTTGGCACCATAGGAAGGTTGCTTTCGAAAATGAGCAAAATCGGACCACTGCCACGCCCACAAAATGGCGAAAACCGAAAACACATAAAGTGCCATAACTAAGCCATAAATAAAGCTATAGAAATAAAATTTGGTACGAAGGATCGCACTATGAGGGGGCATATGTGGATGTAATTTTTTTGGGGAAGTGGGCGTGGCCCCGCCCCCTACCAAGTTTTTTGTACATATCTCGCAAACCAATAGAGCTATATAAACCAAACTTTCTGCAGTCGTTTTTTTTAGCCATTTCCTTATAAAGGGTGATTTTTTAAGAGCTTGATAACTTTTTTAAAAAAAAAAACGCATAAAATTTGCTCATCGGTTCTTTATTTGAAACGTTAGATTGGTTCATGACATTTACTTTTTGAAGATAATTTCATTTAAATGTTGACCGCGGCTGCGTCTTAGGTGGTCCATTCGGAAAGTCCAATTTTGGGCAACTTTTTCGAGCATTTCGGCCGGAATAGCCCGAATTTCTTCGGAAATGTTGTCTTCCAAAGCTGGAATAGTTGCTGGCTTATTTCTGTAGACTTTAGACTTGACGTAGCCCCACAAAAAATAGTCTAAAGGCGTTAAATCGCATGATCTTGGTGGCCAACTTACGGGTCCATTTCTTGAGATGAATTGTTCTCCGAAGTTTTCCCTCAAAATGGCCATAGAATCGCGAGCTGTGTGGCATGTAGCGCCATCTTGTTGAAACCACATGTCAACCAAGTTCAGTTCTTCCATTTTTGGCAACAAAAAGTTTGTTAGCATCGAACGATAGCGATCGCCATTCACCGTAACGTTGCGTCCAACAGCATCTTTGAAAAAATACGGTCCAATGATTCCACCAGCGTACAAACCACACCAAACAGTGCATTTTTCGGGATGCATGGGCAGTTCTTGAACGGCTTCTGGTTGCTCTTCACCCCAAATGCGGCAATTTTGCTTATTTACGTAGCCATTCAACCAGAAATGAGCCTCATCGCTGAACAAAATTTGTCGATAATAAAGCGCAAAACACATTTCGAACCGAACACTGATTTTGGTAATAAAATTCAATGATTTGCAAGCGTTGCTCGTTAGTAAGTCTATTCATGATGAAATGTCAAAGCATACTGAGCATCTTTCTCTTTGACACCATGTCTGAAATCCCACGTGATCTGTCAAATACTAATGCATGAAAATCCTAACCTCAAAAAAATCACCCGTTACATTCCAAAAATGACAGAAATCGGATAATAACCACGCCCCCTCCCATATAAAAGTTAGGTTGAAAATTACTAAAAGTGGGTTAACTCACTAACGAAAAACGTCAGAAACACTAAATTTCACATATGGAATGGCAGATAGAAGCTGCACTCAGATTTTTTTACAAAATGGAAAATGGGCGTGGCGTCGCCCACTTATGGGTCAAAAACCATATCTCAGGAACTACTAGACCGATTTCAATGAAACTTGGTTTGTAACAGTTTCCTTACATCCCAATGATATGTTGTGAAAATAGGCCAAATCGCATCACAACCACGCCCACTTCCTATATACCAGAACTTTGAAGACGATCTGAATCGTTTACATTACAATATATAAAGTAAGCACTAGTGAAGATATCGGTGCAGAACTTCTCACAAATACTATGTTTATAGTGGGGCAGCCCCCTTCTAAAAATCGCCGAAATCGGACCATAGGTTTTTAAGGCCCCATATATCGAACACGAGGACCTTGGTGCTTCTAACCTAATATTATGGTTTCCAACTTTCAATGGACTTTATACAATATATATGACGAATATGTGGGTCAAATTGTGTATTATATAATATAAATAAAGTTAAATATATAAATTGCGAGAGTATAAAATGTTCGGTTACACCCGAACTTAGCCCTTCCTTACTTGTTATTTTCATATTTTCAAAAACATGTTTACCTTCATTATATTGGGATATATTGAAATCATTACACGGTTTCTAGAAATATAAACATGTAACTCTTTGGACCTAATACTGGTCCCTATGCAGAGCCTAAATTTAAAACTACTTTCTATAACAATCAAATATTTTAACAGTGTGAGGAACATAAACTTTATATGCTAACAAAGAGGGCAGGCAATGAACAAGTTGTTTTAAAATTTTTCATACAAAAAGTCAATTAAATTATTATACATTCATGGTATACGATAATATAATTACTATTTCACTGTTGGAAATTGTTCCAGATAGTGCTTTATTGGGGTCAATGAATTTGAGAACATAATTTGAATTGAACATATTGTCATGCCCCAGTATTTAATAAGATCCATCAACTATAGAGAGGTTTCCATGATTATATTATTATTCAAGGCCTTAATGTGACAATATTTGCTATCTTGTTTCATACAAAGGGTAAATAGTAAGAGGGTTTTTTCAATATTGGAAATATTGTATTTAGAATTTTTTGCGACTTTTTATACTTCTCAAAATTGATATTATACATAGATATTTATTATTAATTTATCAGTACACTGCCGTCACAGCATCTCACTCAATCACTAACAATCAAACCATTCTTCCAATCACCGCTAACAGACAGTTTACAAGATTAAGCCTACCAAATTATGCACCAACTTAGGTAAATACGAATACATTTAACAAACTGTAAATACGAAAAGCATTTACATACCATATTGATTAGTTCTAGTTTGAAACACAAAACGAGCACAAAGAAATTAGCGAATTTGCTTTCAGAAACCAAGAACATGTAATGTATCTATTATAAATATTTCATTAGAAGACAGTAAATAACAAAAGCAATAATGTGTATTTTGTAAAAATAGTTTTTATTTTACATTTGGTGAACGTAAAATTGTATTGTCTTATGATTTGTTTAATTACTATTGGATGTAATGAGTGTAATTATTGTATTACGTAAAGTACCTCTATGTGATTCACTGTGTAATGCGACCAATATAATCTATGAAAACTGTGTATTTTCATTTGTGAGTGTAAAAAGCTTATTCGTTCTTTTTGAGTTTTAGTTTTGATGTATTGATTGTGTACCTATTCTACCTGTTCTATCTCCTCTATTCCCATTGTAAAATATTCTTCTGAAATTTCGGCATTTAGTTTAGATTATTTTTGTGCTAATAACAATTCTAGATTTGTGTGTACGTTGACACTCAATATTATTTATTGTAAAACAGTTGCTTTTGCTTTTTACTAGGACAACTCTAAAATACATATTTTCTTATGCCTCTCCATGTGCGCCCCCCACTTTTTCTCCTTATGTAGTGCAGTAATGTGTGATCATCGCAACCTCCACTCATAATTTAATTCAATACTTTTCGTTATCGTTATTTTAGTTTTACTATTTTTTATGTCAAATATTGTATTTTTTAAATTTAGTTAACCATTTTATTTCTTTAGTAAAATTAAAAAAAAATTCCATAAAAATCTTTTCTCCTATCGCTTCGAATCTTTAATTTTTTCGGTTTTTTGCAAGGAACACTGACTAGTTCGAATTTAAGTGAATTAAACTAGCGTATACATGATTCAAATATTATATAATACAACATTTTTGCTCAACATAATCCAGTATACATGCATACATATGTGCCGGCTGTACTTAGTGCCAAATTATTATACACGTGTAGATTGCCAAATAAAACGGCGCTTATGATTCAACATTTGTACCATAAATACAACAAAAATCAGTCACATAAATTAGGCGTAAGCCCTCAGGATAGTAATCGAGCGTACATATCTATAAATACTTATATATGTATATGTATATGTGCGTACATACATATATATGGAGTAGTAACTGCTTCTTTTGATATTAATTTGAAATAGATATTTTCTTGCGTTTGTTGTTATTAATTTTGAAAAGTAAAACCAGAAAGTAAAACACTTAACCCGCCAACTGCCACCAAAGTACCACGCGTCCACCAACCTCACCACCGCTGCCACAACTCTACATCACCATCAACAAAGCGCCTCGATTTTAGCGTCGTACTTTGAATTATCGCTCATACATACATACATACATACCAACCAACATCTATATTTACATACACATTTCTCCACTTGCCACATACTCATACATACATACATACTTCTATCAATATTTAAATAAAACTAACTTATAAATACATAAAAATTGACGAAATTGCTTATAAGCTTTTGCTATAATTTATATACATAAATATCAATACACATTTTAACAATTGAATTTAAATATTATAATTAACACCTATCAATATGAAGTGAAATCTGAAGGCTATATATGTATATTTTTGCCTACGATTTAGTAAATTTAGTTGTTTGTTTTCTTTGAGTTCTAAAGATTTCCATTTTTCGTTCGTAAACAAACTATTTACATATAATTCAATATCTTCACCTTGAGTTATGTTCCTCTTACAACAAAGCCTACTTGTTTTTCTTAGTATTTATAAGAGTTATGAAACTAGTTCCTTTAGAGTGTTCAAAGTTCGAAAATGTTATGAAAACGTTGCTAGTTCTACATAAAACCCATCTTCCCATTGATCTTCTACTAACTTTTAATGAAGATTTTTCGACTTTTCAAAGCAGTAAACGTGTAAAAGAAGTCAACTGAAATAATATTAAACAAATGATAATTGAGTAAAAGAAATAAAAAAACGGTATTTTAATGTATTTGTACGTTTTGTTATGGTAAAAAAGACATGTTGTATCATTGTATATAGTTAATATATGTGGTTAACAAGATTTTAGTAGGGCTGACTTTTCGTATCACAATTTGAGACTTTTTGGTATTGTAAGATTCACATTATATTCACTTGATTATACTTTATCCTATCGCTATTACTTCTCTGTTAATTGATTTAAATTTTACTCAGTTGATACTGTCATCTTGTTCGCATTGCTTCATTATTATAACTGTAACAAGAATTTAAGAGAAGCAATCGAGCGTTAATTTGAGTGGTGCCTCTTGAGTATTGCGGTAAACAAATAAATGGTTGGAAATTATTGTGTTTCAAAAATTTTAAGATCTTAAAGTAATTGTCAAAACACTCACATATTTCAAACGTTTTCGCCAGCATTTTCTACTGACGAACCTTCGTCTCTGAAACATAAAACATTAAGAAGTGTTCAAGAAAACTTCGTTTCCACGTTTTGAGAAATTTCTCCTTTGGCGCTGTCCATCGCACGTAATACAATTTCCGAATGTTCAATCTTAATTATGTTAGCATTTTATAAAATCGTATGCTTTCGTTTAGCTTAATCGGAAGCGAATTGAGCTGGAATAGCATACAAATAATGTAACCCAGACACTAGCAATTAGTTGCTCTTGACCTTCCACGTCGTTCCCACGATTATATCTAGAAAATTATAAATCACGTTCTCTATGCGATAAATGATGTTTCGTAGAATCAGTCTAATCTTGTAACCTTAACCATAGTAATAGTAAAATAAGAATTTTAGAAATTTGTTTCCTTCGAAAATTAAGAGTCACAAATTTTGTTAACCACATTAGTAATAATTGCTTAAGGTTTTAATACTTGGACAATTAACAATTGCAAAGCTAGTCAAGTTAAATGGACAATATCAAAGCGATATCTATGGTAAAGTTCCTGTACTTATCCGTTAATCAACATGATTTTAGTTAGTTTCGTTTTAGAAAAAAAGATGAAAAATTAAAAATAAAAATTCCCGCGTTCCAAGTTAATCACTGACTTATTTTACCTGTAATTCCTTCAACTGTTTCACTGTCTCTTATGCTCTCCAATTTTCTAACCTTTATCAATATCTATCTCTTTGCCCACCACTCCCTCCTCGTCTCACCCTTGAGATAATGAGTAACGAAAACCTGTGTCGTAGTTCCAATTCGAAAATATGGGCATTACTAAATGGACTAATCTGATGAATTGTGTGCACATTTGCAGGGGATGATCGGTCGCGGTGGTAATGTTGGTATGCAACAACAACTACAACAACAACAACCTTATGGTCAGCAACAGACGCAACAGCAGCAGCAACAGCAACAACAACAACAACAACAAATGGGAATGGGTCAAATGGGGCAACAGCAGCAGGGTATGATGGGACAGCAACAACAACAGCCGATGGGAGGACAAATGGGGCAAATGGGCGCTATGGGTCAGATGGGCCAAATGGGCCAGATGGGGCAGATGACGCCACAGCAGCAACAGCAACAGCAACAACAACAACAGCAGCAGCAACAACAAATGGGCATGGGCGGTCAGATGGGACAAATGGGCCAAATGGGTGCGATGGGGCAACAGCAACAGCCCGGTATGATGGGCGGTCAACAACAAATGGGTATGGGCGGTATGATGGGGCAACAACAACAACAGCCGCCTGTAACAACACAGTCATCTGGCGGTTTATTCTCCGGTGCGACAAGCCTACTCTCAGGTGCTACTTCGGCTGCCACCGGTGGTCTATTTGGTTCGAAACAACCACCGAAACAAGATCCAATGCAACCACCAGTCGGTGCGCAGCCAACGCAGCCAGGCCAACAGCAGCCACCGCCGCAAGGGCAACAGCCACCGCCACAGGGTCAGGGACCTGGGGCGGGGCTGTTGGGCGGACTGAAAGGGATTGCAGCGGCGGCGCCCGGTGGGGATGTACTGTCAAAAGGCAAAGATCTCTTCGGCAAATTCGGATTCGGCTTCGGCAAATAACCCCGGTCATTTTGTAGGACATTTCTATTTATATTGTATTTCAATTTGTATTTATTATCATTAACTAAGAGACGAAAACAACAAAAACCCCAACTATTATTAACGCTTAAAAATATGAATAATAACAACAACAATAATAATAAATATTATAAATATGATTATTGTAAATCATACAAAGCAATTGTTTGCAGTGGTGATTATAAAAAACTAACGGTACTAGCATTTTTTATTACATAATATGAGATGACAAAAATTTGCGCAAAGCGATGATTAACTGAGAATTGTAAAAGCGACAAACCGCAAACTGATAGTAATATTTAATAAAGTTATTGTTTGTGTTTTTCCCCTTTTTTGTGGGCGAAAATACAATGCGACACACTTGCATACATATATGTATATGTGAATTGACCGAACGGTTGAAAGAATGAAAGAAGGGCGTGCCATGGGGTCTTTTGACACAGCGGCGCATATTTAGTGGGAGGAAATGGCGATGGAGGAGGACCCGCACGCGTGTAAACTATGCGGAAATCAACCAAAATACTGTGAGAAAAAGCTATATGATTGTTGTAAAAAGAAAAATAAGATTTAAGTACACGAAATCACACGAAAACACGAAGACACATGTGGAAGTCCAAATTGAAAACTAATTACATACAAACATACTTACACCGTACACAATAATACAAGCTAAAGTGAAATGTTGAGGGGATTTCACTTAGAAGTTAAAAATGCAATAATATTCGACAACAAAAAGAAAAATGAGAAAAATCATATTGAAAATGAAATTTACTAAAATTTATATGAAACTCACTCTTAACTATGTACTTTATTTGAATTCTTCGTGTATTTACATACGAACATACATACATATAAACATGCATACGATATATTACTTATACCTAGCTACACATTTGCACACATACATACATACATCTATATATATATAATAACATACATGCATATTTCCAGGCAATGCAAAATAAAATTAAAATTATACATACAGCATTCAAACACAAAATACATACATGCATACATGAATATATGAATAAATATTAATAATTAATATAATTAAACATTAAAACAAATTATATATTATTATATACATATATAAATAAATATATGAATATATTTACAAGAAAAATAATTATTTGTTACGCACATTGTTAAATTTGCTACTGTTGCTGACCAGTTTATAAATAAAACAAAATGAATATATATATATATAATAATTAAAAGTCAAAAATATATAAAAATATAATATAATACATGACAAAAAACAAAAATAAAACATGCTACACACTATGTATTATATGAGTGTACGTGACAAAAATATGAAAAACAAAACCAGAACTTACAAAAAAAAAAACACAAGAAAACATTACAACTAACCTATACTAAATATATTATATTATATTAAAAAAAAAACTAATGAAACCAAAGAACACAAGTTTAAATGTAAAGAATAAAAAATGAAATTGGTAAAATTCAAAATAAAGTACACTACTTGTGAGAAAAGAACAAAGAACACCTGTAAACTGTTTCGTAAAAAACAAAGAAGTGAATGGCTTCATTAACTGCGACAGCATACTATATATGTACAAGCATATACATACAGACATATACTTATATATATATATATATATACAAAAATAAAGATAAAAGTGAGTTTGAATGATATAAGAAATCTGCTTTAAAAGTAACACTTAAACTTAAATGCTAATACTTTAATTGATACGTACTACATACATACATACAAAAATTTAGTTAAAGCTATTTCCAATTGATTAATACTAAAATGAGTGAATTTAAAACAAACAAATCTAATCTAAATACCAAAATTTAACAAAACATTTCTAATGCTAAGGCAAATTTATTAAAAAAAAAATAATAATAAATAACGCTTTTTGTTAGTAAACTCTAAAAGAACTCTATCGGTGGTGTTAGTAACAAGTATTTCCGCATTTTTATCAATTTAAGTTTTACTTTATACCGTCTGGTGAGTTAAGAATTATTTTGATTCTGCAATTATTAAGATTTCCATTGTGGATTTTGTTTTAATGTTTACTGCTATAGATAACTTTCATTTTCACTTGATATTCGTAGCATTGAAATTGCATACCGCTACTGTCGAGACTGTAATGTCGTTTATAAGAGTTCGTTGTTTTAACTCGTGCTATTTCGTGCGATTTCAATTTTGAATTAATTTGAAAAACTGTTGCTATTCTCTAATTTTTTTTTCGTATATTGTAAACTTGTCGAAACATTCAAACAAAATATGTATAGGCTAATTCCCTAATACATATGTATATACACATATACACGGATTTATGTGTATATTGTAAGCAAAAAAAAAAGTAATGATAGACAAGTATATGTGCATGTAAGTCAAATAAATTGAATACCGCGTCCTAACCTCGCATTTTTTACTTTGCCCCTAGTTGAATTTCTATTATATTAAAACTCAAACTAGTAGTCAAATCTTGCGGCATCTCAAATAATCTCTACAGTTCTTACGCAAGTTCATACAATGCATATTTTATTTACTTACATACTTTTTATTTTAGATAAAAGGTAACATCTAGGTTAAAGGAAATACATGTGAAAAAGTGAAAGAAATTAACCTTAAATCTACTAAAATATATAAAATGTAATTTGCTTCCTATAATGTTTAGCCTACAGCTTCTAATTTTGAAATATAATTTAGTTTGAAGAAAATGTTTGAAGATTATAAAAGGATTAAAAAGCTTTCGAAAACATATTTTTATTTTTATTTTTATTTTTGTTATAAATAAGTATACAATGATTAAATTAGAAAAAATTCAGATTTTAACATTTACTGTAATAATTTAACAAAGAATTATTTTCAAAGTTTTGCTGAAAGTTTCCGAGTTAATAATTTTTTTTATGTTTTTTTTTTCGAAAATTGAATTGTGAATTTTAAAATTCTGCAGTCTTTATTTTTTGCGTTTGTATGATATAAAATGATTTTGAAATACTTTACCGAATGTCTTTGAGATGAGTTAAGTTGGCCATTAAACTTTTGTAGTAACAAAAAAGCACAAAATTTCGTGGAACTGTAGAGAATATCATAGTAAGCTAATCAAACATAAATACATACATGCATACATATTAATATAATAACAATATTAAAAATAAACTTAAACTCTTCTAATTAATCTTGCTTTTCACTCTGAGTTGCTTCCTTAACATATACATATAATATATTTAGAAAATAAATGACAAAATTATCTGCCAATAATTCCGATCAAACAATCTTCTTCATAACTTTGCATTAGGCATTGCCATTCTTCGAGTAACCACAAAACTTTTCAAACAAAACTACTTTTACTCTACATACATACATACATAAGAGAAGAAGAAGTTTAAAATCAAATCACTAATAATAATGAAAGCGATTGTATTATAACAGTTTAAAGAAGTAAGCAAGTGAAATTGTGCAGTTCAAAATGCGGCTAGCATTAAATAATCAATAAATAAATAAATATAGTAACCTGCAAATATGTATTAAAATGCTTTCTCTCACCTTTTCGAAGCAAAAAAAAAAATAGAAAAAAATGATTTAAAATAATAAATAAGTGAACATGCCACTACGAAAGTAACTGTAAACGGCCAAAGCCAGTAACTTCATAGAGTTTCCGAAACTTCTTCACTTATTTCTGGACAAAATCTTCATGCATTCAAATGAAATCGCTAAAATTAAAAAAGAGCATAAACTGGTGTTGCGAATCTTATGCATATACATACATACATTTAGATAACGCATATAACAAATTGCAGAATCACAAAAACATGATCGAATATACCAAATATTTTATGTACCTATTGTATCACTAGACAAACAAATAAACAAAGCAATGAAGTAGGGAAGTTGAAATAGAATAGTGGCTAATTTAGTAAACATATATAGAAGTCGAAAATGCATACATATATACACACGTACTTAATTGACAGTGAACAGGATTTATGCAATGGATACAAGCTCACATTTACATACAAACAAATTGAATAACAAAATTCGCGCACACACACACACATATGCATCTATAACATGACAAACCAAAGGTTAAAATATATACAACTCTATTAAAATATGAAATTTAGGAAAAGTGAACAAAATAATTAGTTAGTGCGATTCTTTTTTCATAAACTACACACACATACAACAAATTAAAAATTACAACAAACACAATAAGTGAAGAAAAAACACAATTTTAGGAACAAACAAATTAGTTCCCAACAATAAAGCAAAACAATACAAATAATATTCAATCGTTGACTATCCAATGTTGCCCACAAAATGAGAAAAACATGTTTACACCTAAATTTTGTATATACTAAAAGAATCATTTAATATTTATATTTACTTAGTCGAAAGAAAAAGCGATTTGTTGTTAATAGGTAAAAGTGAAATGAAACCGTAATAATGCCTAAATAGTATTTACTTATTAAATGGTGCTTTTGCTATAAGTCGAAAAGCGAAACTCCCACTCAACACAACTCTCAACCGTTATTGCCAACTCAATTTCTACAATTTTATTCACCTACTATTCACCAGAGCTCGCAGTTAGCGGCCAAGTCAAGCTTTAAAATGTAAAGATTTTTTATTGATTATGAAAACAAAAAGCGGCAAGCATTTAAACAAATAACAGTACACATAGTAAACTATCAAACACACACACACATACATATATACACTTGTTAATGCCACGCCCACTATTCACTAAATGTACTTACTTATACATATATACCCATTCGAAGGAATAAAACGCAACATTTACAAACTCATACCAAACTGCAGATGTATGTAAATTCTTACTTACAAACATACATACATGCATAATATTGCAATTGTTCACATACATATTTACTAATGCATAGATACAATACAGAAATATTTACTTACATACATACATAAAATACAATACTTAGCAAAAATCTCCCTAGCAAAATTTTGTTTTAATAACTATTTACTAAGAAATTATAAAAACAAAAACCAGAAAATGCGAATGCGAATGCGAACAGTCAAATACTTTCACAGATTACAAACTTATCTGACATCATAAAAATAGTAAAAGAAATTAAGCAATTTAATGGTGAATGCATAAAAGACGAAAAATCACATAATATATATATATTAAAGTATAAATAATAAATAATAACTACAATAATAATGATGATGATGATAATGATGAAACAGACAATTGTTATACGGTATTATTATACTTTTTCTATAACTTATAATTTATTTAATAAAAGTAAATGAGAAAAAATCGTAAATACATAATTGCAAAAAAAGAAAATATAATGCAGAAAAATAGCTATCCAATGTGTTCTTCATTAAATTGAAACAAGTAGTTAATTATTAATTATAGTACATGCAAATATTAACGAACTTTTCAAGTTTCGGTTAAAGTTTCATTAATGGCTTGATCTCTTGCGATCACTTGTTCATTACTCATCCAACCATTGAGCTCGACAAAGGTCGACCATTTTCCACAACAACCGGAGGCAGCGAATCGAATCGGGAAGAATGTGTTCGAAAGTAAACAGCTACCTCCTCGACCTTTCTCGCTTCTTCACTGCTAGGAGCCTAACACTCTACCCTACCAAATTCACAGCGACCGTATTCACTAATTGGACGAAGGAGTACAGTCTAGACCTGAATATCCCAAAATTTTGGGTGTCACATTGGATAGTATGTACTCCTTCACTCCCCATACGACCGCGATTGTAATTAAGATACAGAGTCGCAACAAAATCCTCAAGTCGCTAGCCGGCAGCACCTGAAGTAAAGACAAAGAAACGCAACTTACCAGGCAATCGGCCGGCCGGTCCTTAATTACGCAGCCTCGATTTGGTCGCCTAGATGCAGTAGGACGCAGATGGGGAAGCTTCAGATTTGTCAAAATACCGAGCTATTAACACCTTCCTTGACTTTCTACCCGTGAATAGCGTACTTGGAGAAACAACACCCACCGTTGCAGACACCGATCTCGAGTTACCTCGCGAAACTAGAGTGACCCTTGCGCACCTTCGTTCTGGATATTGTAGCCATCCTACATAGCCTATCCAGACTAGACCCTGACATACTCAACATATGTCCTGCACGCAAAGAGTCCCCGCATGACACTAACCACCTCTTTGCATGCCCCCTTAACTCTACTCATCTAACACCACTTTCCCTTTGGTCCGTCCCCATCGAAACAGCCCGTTTCCTGGGCCTCCCGTTAGATGACTTCGATGACAATTAAGCTAGGCTTGTCGTTTCAGGGAGGCCTGGGTAACCGCTACAACAACAACAATCGAACCAGTAACCTTTTCTAAACTAATCTTGTCAGACTATCAAGAAACCCGTATACCAAGTACTGTCAATGATGTCGAAATATTTACACAGACATCCGGAGTTCAAGACGACACGTCGAACAGATATTTGGTAATATATTATATAAGTATACATCTATTTCTATTATTTTTCGGTATTAAAACAATTCTTAAGGAAACCAAGTTATAATTTATAACTTGCGGCATGTTGAAAGAGGATAAACCATAAAAACATTAAACGTGATTATTCAAAGCTACCACCTTGTGTGCTGGCCGTTCTTCTATTTTGAGTCTCTAATTATATTTCCTGCGCTGAAATTGAGCATGAATCTATGTATAAAACTTAACTAATATATAGTAATCTTCATAGCACGTTTTAAAACATGGTATACGTTGTGCAATATTATTCGGTTGAATTTGTAGACGATTGTATTATAAAGTCATCATATAAACACTAACAAACAGTTAAGCTTTACAAAGTATTTATAATACACGCTACAGCTTTTACAGCCAGATTCTAATTAAATCTATTAGCCAACAATGATAAAAACATAGCTACTGTTTACCAAGCACAAATGACAAATGCGAAGAATTACGTCGAATTTAAGGGAAATGATTCGAGACAAATTCAGTGAAATTGTTTTCATTCAAAGTTTTTTATTCAACAACTAACGTCAGCAGTTGCAAAAAAAAATATATTTATATATCATTTTTCACTTCATATTTGTTTACATATATTATCTAAGAAAGCTACAGAGTGCAGAATCAACAATGCTAAATGAATAAAGCCATACCGTCGTAAATCATCAAAGTAAAGTCCCCGAGACGCCGTTCACTTTACCACAGAACGGCAAAATACGTTCTGTAGTAAAGCGAACGGCGTCGCGGGGACTTTACTTTGATGATGTTTCCTATTAGTTTAAAATGCGATATTGAAAACACCAAATAGTATATTTTGTAACTATATTTAGTTGCACTCATTGGCAATAGTCATTGTTTAAAAAAAGTATTATACCAACTGACACGCTTCATAGTGTAATTCTTCATCGTTCAAAGGTTTCTCAAACTTGGGATTAGTTGTCGAAATCCCCTAATTCCACGAGAAACATGATCCGTGATAATCACAGACTGATATATAGTAAAATCCATCGAATTATATTTATCCATCGAATTGATTTATGGCTTGGCTTTTATCGGAAATACACTTAAGAGTCCGGCTATAACCGGCTAAACGGTTGCAACGCCAATCACATACATACACTTAAGAGTCTTAAGAAATGGAGTCCAAATTCGAGCATATCATTATTGGCCATAAAAAAATGTCTGCACTGAAACCAATTTTTTCATCAGTGACCGAGCCTAAGTACAATACTGAAGGAAAGTTTATTGCTCATACTATACCATATAGGTCTCTCCTTAAAAGTCTCCTTTGTGCCGCGGAATTTTTATGTGCCAGGCAGAAATATTATACGTCAGGTGCATGAACATTTAGGCATTCAGAATAACTGACTATTTGAAAGTTGAAATTAGCTCACATTCATAGTTGAGGACAAAATTCCGGGACTATGTATGCCCTGGTGACATAAATTTATAACGATGAAGGAAAACCACATAAATACTACATATGTTTAATTAAATAGATTTAATACTTTATTCAAGATAACGATTAAAAGTAAAATAATATCAATTAATTAACTTAAAATGACAATAATGTGGTCTATGAGTAGATAATGAGGAACTTTATCGTTTCCAGTGCTCTCCAGCGCTTATATAAAATATATGCGGTTTTAATGAACAATAATACTACTGCATTCTTCTACGTTTTCGATTGAAGTTTCTATTTACAAATGTGATCTCAGTTGCTCTTTGCCTCAATTATTCTTCGTATTCCTTCAAACTTATTGTTTCTTTGGTGACAAATCATCCGAGCAGATATGACCAGCTTCACAGTAGTTGATGTTCGGCGATTTATGCATTAACTCCTGGGATTCGTCACTAATACCGTACAATACCAATAATACATCACGTTCGTGCAATTCCTTAGCAACAGCACTGATCACATCCACGAATGTAGCATCAAACTGCATGAAGCGGCGACAATCCAACACAATCGGAAAATCGTCTCGATACAGCAAACAAGCGTCGTTGATTTTATCGCGTATATATTCGATACCGGAATAGTAGACATCGGAAGTAGGGCTGACGAAGATGTAATTACGATTTTCCACCTGGAATAGTAGAGGAGAATAAAGAGTAATAACAAAGATTTATTAAGTTTGGGTTGGTAAATCACTATCTCACGCTTACCTCTTTCAGCGTCACCTCCACCTTGGGATTTCCTAATCGCAAAAGTACGAATATCATGTTCAGCACAATACCAAAGAGCAGTCCCACTTCAACGCCAGTGGCGAGGCATACGATAAAGCAGCCAACCCAACTGAAGAAGTCTTTTTTATTCGTACGCCAAAGTTCTTTAATGGGCGAAAAGTCGACCTGAAAGAATTAATCATTAATAAACTAATTATTCCTATGTTTATTGCCATGAGTTATTGAAATCTAGAATGATATTTATAGATAAAGCCCATAAATGTATAACATTTCATATTCGTTCTAGAAAATGGGTGTCCCGATCGCCATTTTGGTGAGGGCTATTTTAGAATTGCTTTGTGTTCTTTTTTTGTCTTTATGTACTCACCATAAACACCACAGCCACAATAAGTAATGCCGAAATTGATGATCTTGGTATATAACCAAAGTAGGGAGTAAGTACACTGAGCGCCAAGTACACCAAGAGAGCTTAAGCAGAAAGAAAGCAAAAAACGTTTTTACACTTGCTTTAAAATGCTTTACTTGCGGGTAGATATTTACCTGTATATATACCGCATAAGGGGGTGCGTACACCACTCGCCTGACTGACGGCGGAGCGCGTGAAGGCACCACAGGTGGGCATGCAATGGAAGAACGAACCAGCCAAGTTACAAATACCCAACGTCAGCATTTCCTGGGAGGCATCCAAGCGATTGTCCTTAACTACAAGCAATCAAATTATTGTACTATTTTTCTCGAACACACAATTAGGGTATTTTCCAACTCACCAAAGGCCTTAGCAATGGCCACGTTCGCTAGAATTGCCACAATGGGCACCACAGCAATGCCACTGCCCAGTTCATGTATGATATCGGTGAATACGAGTGTTGTGTTCTTGTAGTCAAAGGCGAATGGTGGCAAACTGAATGACAATTGAGCTGAGGTAACCTTGGCGGTGAGCGTGTACGGTATGGACTCCAACGAACGATTTTTCACCCAAAAGTATGTAATTGTACTGCAGACGAATACAACCAGAGCATTGCGTGAGATGCTTACGTACCATAAAAATTTCTTGAATCTGCGTGTATGTGGTGTATCCCTCTTGAAATTAATGTGAGCTAATTGCTGTTGAGGGGCGAAAAATAAACGTGAAGAATGCATTATATTTCTACATAAGTTATAACTGTGTTTGTTTGATTCGTAACTCTCTAAGGTTTAACGAATCGATGACAGCTATTACAGTATACTTACTCTCAAGAGCAGCAAAACCACCAGACAAATGAAACCTAGTAGGGCATCCGAGTACTTTATTCTCTTGAAGAGTTCGCCAAATGGCGGTACACCTTTTCCTTTCAGGCCCAATAAATTTTTAAATTGCACTGCAGCCACAATGACAGCGGTGGCGCTGGTGAATGCTTTCGTTACTGGCGTTGGTATGAAGTTGACGACGAAACCTGGTGACGCAATGTGAAATAGAAGATTTTTTGTAATTGAAATGTGAATATGTTTATTGAGCTTTTTATTTGATTATATTATATATTAGTACTAAATTCTTCATGAGACATGTCCTCAAATAGTGTGATTTGTTATTAACTGCGTTTTTTATACTCTCGCAACAAAAGCTGCTAAGAGAGTATTATAGTTTTGTTCACATAACGGTTGTTTGTAAGTCATAAAACTAAACGAGTTAGATATAGGGTTATATATATAAAATGATCAGGGTGACGATACGAGTCAAAATCCGAATGTCTGTCGGTCCGTCCGTCCGTCCGTGCAACGGAAAACTTGAGTAAAATATCTTGATGAAACTTGTTCCTTGGGACCGTGAGAGGGTTGCTTTCAAAAATGGGCAAAATCGGACCACTGCCACGCCCACATAAAGTGTCATAACTAAGCCATAAATAAAGTTATAAAAACAAAATTTGGAACAAAGGATCGCACTAGGAAGAGGACTATTTGGATGTAATTTTTTTGGAAAATGGGCGTGACATCGCCCACTTATGGGTGAAAAACCTCATCTCAGGAACTACTCGACCGATTCGAATGAAATTCGGTATATAATATTTTCTTAACATCCTGATGACACGTGAAAATGGATTAAATCGGTTCACAACCACGACAACTTCCCATGTAACCCAATTTGGAACTCCATCTTATGTTTCCTTCACTTTATTATATATATATTTATAAGGAACCGATAAAAATATCGAAATAAAACTTTACACAAATACTGTATATGATCTGTGGCATCACTTGTGAAAAAATTGTCGAAATCGGACTATAACTTTTCAAAGCCCCGAATATCGAATATGAAGAATTCAGTGCCCCACGGTAATTTTTCACCGACAATTTCAGTAAATCTCTCAGGTATCTTAATTTAATTTAGAGGAAATATTTTTCTTCTAATAGTGTAACTTCCCCTTGCTCTCATATACCTAATTATAGGATTTTCAAATTGGGTCAAATTGTGTGTTATATTAATAAATTTAAATAAATAAATTGCGAGAGTATAAAATGTTCGGTTACACCCGAACTTAGCCCTTCCTTACTTGTTTTTATTTCGATTAGAATTTCCAATTCTAATTAAGAGGTGTTCTTAGTAACTACTTATTATATATTGGTTTTACCAATTAAACCTAAATTGCTGCTTAGCTACTCACTAAATGTATATTTATTTCATCTATTAGATCTCAATTAATTAACATACGTACATTGTATCCGTTCCGTTTAAAGCTAATATTGATGCACATGTAAAAATAAGCTGTCTTTACATTTCACACATTTTACAGTGGAAAGTACAGAATTTAACCATATTTATTTTTAGCAGGAATTCACATAGATATGTGGGCAAATATGTGTGAAAATTTGTCAAAGTTAATTTCAGAACAATGACAAATGTAATGATTTGCTTATTAAACTAATTAGTGACATTAATTTGTTTATTTCATGAGTAACATGAATTTGCTGCTGTCGGAATTTTTTTCTAATCAACGTAATTTAATGAATTTTAAGTGCATAATAACGTGTAAAAATGCGGTACGTTCACTGAAACAGATTTTAGTAATTTTTATGGAAAAACTTGGAAATTTCCACGAACAGGAGCTCTATGAGGGTATATAAATGATTAAAAAATTAGACACTTACCCAACTGAAAGACGCCCATAAGAAGCTCCACAAGACCCGCTAGAAACGCGAGTACAAAAACAAATTGCACTGGCCGATCAGCAACAAATTGCAGCACCATCAAAGACATTAAACTAGTCGGTCCAATTGATACTTGTGGAATTGTTCCAAATAAGGAATAGAAAAGTGTGCCTAGAGGAAATAAAGATATATAAATACAATACGCCAATTAAGAAATATATGAATATGTATGTTAATGTTTATGTTCACAATTTGTCAACAAAATCAATTTCCTCCACCTGCCTCCTCCTGTCAACTTACCAATAATAGCCGAGTACAAGCCATATTCCGATGAGAGTCCAGCCAGTGATGCATATGCGATACTTTGTGGTATTATCGTTAGGCCCAATGTGATGCCTGCAATTAAATCCGCTATGGCAGTTTCGCGATCGTAGTTTTGCAGCCAATTCAAAAAGTATAAACGTCTTAAAATCCAATGTTTCTCTGGTGGCTGCTCATATTTCACGGCGTCTATCGTCACCTTGGTGTCCAGGAATTCACCATTTTTCATTGGTTTTAGCTCTTCCAGAGCTGTAAGTAAATAACACAAGCAATTATTATAAAAAATATATTTTAGGTTGGATATAAAAAAAATTATATATTCAACTGTACTAGTAATTGGTATGACATTGAATTGCTTGAAGCACGTTTAATATTTGGAAAATTTGTCGAGTTTTAAACTGTAAATATTTAAAGGCAATCACAACTATAATCATATTTTTTGTTTTTGTTGCTAACGTTTTAAAAATATTAATTATTTAGTACGAGTATGATGGCCGTTAAGTGTTTGAAGTGCGTGACCATTGTACACCAGCACATCGTTCATATTACTGTTATCAATTATTAATATTTATTATTACACGGGCAGTTATTTACATTTATTTTCCACTAAGTTATCCGCATTTTGTATAGCATCGTCATTTTTTCCATTCACAAGACTATTCTCCACTGTTTTCTCGTTATTTGCTGGAGTTTGCTTATTTGCGCCAACATTACAATTTTGGGAGCTGTAATTTGTCAACTGTGGCAACCGAAATGTACGTTTTATGAAGAATCTCATTTTGAAACTAATTGCGAAATTTGAATACTAATAACAATAAGCGATCATTCATTGAACGATCAGGTAGTACAACCATACATAGAATGCGAATTGAGCGTATGAATGTAGTGCGAAAGAGCTTTCAGTACTGAATAAACCGTGGCTTAACTTCGAAGCTAGGGAGTATAATGCCAAAGCCAATGTTTTTATGAGAAAGCTTTCGGAAATACATATGTATCTATGTATATAAATCTAGATATAAAACTAACGTTAATTGTTGGACAAACATTTTTTGCGCCTGCTTTTGTTTTGTTAACATTTTAGGGGATTTTTTCAAAAGCACTTCCATACATATATATGTACACTATTTCATATATGGAATCACACGTTAAATGTTAGGTGTCATTAATTATATGTGATTACTTTGATTTATCAATAAAAAAAATTAATTATCATCGCTTCTACCGCAGTTCAACACATTTGAGAAAAACGCTCAAAAGTTTTAATATATATTTGATTTTTCTCGAGTATTTGTATGTGTGTATGTGGGAATCGAGTTTTAACTACAATTTTTATACTCTCGCAACAAATGTTGCTAAAGAGAGTATTATAGTTTTGTTCACATAACGGTTGTTTGTAACACCTAAAACTAAACGAGTTAGATATAGGGTTATATATACCAAAGTGATCAGGGTGAAGAGTGGAGTTCAAATCCGAATGTCTGTCTGTCCGTCCGTCCGTCCGTCCGTCTGTGCAAGCTGTAACTTGAGTAAAAATTAAGATATCTTGATGAAATTTGGCACACTTATTTCTTGGCACCATAGGAAGGTTGCTTTCGAAAATGAGCAAAATCGGACCACTGCCACGCCCACAAAATGGCGAAAACCGAAAACACATAAAGTGCCATAACTAAGCCATAAATAAAGCTATGGAAATAAAATTTGGAATGAAGGATCGCACTATGAAGGGGCATATTTTTTTTTTTTTTTTTTTTTTGTTTTCAATATTTCTTTATTTATTGAATCTGCTTTTACTTTAAGCCTAACAATAAGTTATAAAATCTTAAATCTATTTAAAAACTAGACAAGCTCAAACAAGTGATTGAGCTGTATTGGTGAAACGTTGCTCTTTAGTACGCAGGCATATCCCTTCTTTTTAGGCGTGTTTGATCGCAGGAATGTACTAAGGCATTAGCCAATGGGTTTGGGTGATCACGGAGTTTAGATATATATTTCAATCTGCTGTCCTCTACTACTTTCTTCACCATAGGGATACCAAGATCTTTATGGATATTTTCATTGCGAATGTACCATGGTGAGCACGTGATCGATCTAAGCATTTTCGATTGGAACCTTTGTATTATATCAATATTAGTTGCACAGGTCGTACCCCACAGTTGAATGCCATACATCCAAATCGGCTTTATGACCGCATTGTATAAAAGCACTTTGTTGTCTAAGCTAAGTTTAGAGTTTTTATTTAAAAGCCAATTTAAATTTGCAGCTCTTATCTTCATGCACGTTATTTTACTAGATATATGTTTTCTCCACGTAAGCCTTCTATCTAGATGAATACCAAGATAGGTAACTTCATTCGCTTGAGGCACTGGAATATTGTTCATTTTTACTGCTGGGCACATTTTTGGTCTTAGCGAAAATGTAACGTGCTTACACTTTTGTTCATTCACATTTATACGCCAGTTGGCTAGCCATTCTTCGACAGATCTTAAGTGCTCCGATAATATTCTTGATGCTATAATGTGGCATTTGTTACGGCTCACTAAAGCTGTGTCATCCGCAAAAGTTGATGTCAAAACATTATTAGCTGTTGGAAGATCAGCTGTATATATGATGTACAGAGTTGGGCCTAAAACACTGCCTTGTGGTACACCAGCCCTTATTTGTCGTTCATCAGATATGAAGTCTCCCACTTTAACCGTAAATTGTCTATTTTTTAAATAAGACTCCAATATTTTATACAATTCTAAAGGTAGAATGTTTTTAATCTTATATAAAAGCCCTTCATGCCACACCTTATCAAATGCCTGAGCTACGTCTAGAAATATAGCTGAACAGTACTCTCTGTGCTCGAATGCTTTTCTTATTTCGTTAGTTATTCTATTTACTT
Organism: Zeugodacus tau; assembly: GCA_031772095.1. Classification (NCBI taxonomy): domain Eukaryota; kingdom Metazoa; phylum Arthropoda; class Insecta; order Diptera; family Tephritidae; genus Zeugodacus; species Zeugodacus tau. The sequence goes on along the minus strand of CM062649.1, from coordinate 4,585,081 downwards.
GTTCTATTGTACTATGTTTTGCACGAAACCCGAATTGGTGCGTTGGTATTACATTATTTTCGTGGAGGAAAGGAGACATCTTTGATAGTAGCACCTTTTCAAATATTTTCGAAAGGCAGGGTAGAAGACTGATTGGTCTGTATGAAGACGGCTGTGTCAAGTCTTTCCCAGGTTTATCTATCAGGATAATCTGCGACTTTTTCCACGAAATTGGATAGTATCCGAAACTTAGAATTGCATTGAAGAGCAAAGAGAGCACCTCTACAGCAATATTTGGCAACTCAATTAGCAATTTTGGGGTGATATTATCATGTCCTGGCGACTTTTTTGGATTAAGTTCTTTTATGATGCCAATAATTTCAGAAGGTTAAAACTTAAAGGACTCGGGCGACTCATTTGCTGTATTAGGTAAGATTGACAATTTAAAGTTATTCTTTGGGCAATTTGGTTGAAATACCTTTTCTAGGTGATTTGCAAAACAAGTAGCCTTTTCCTCGTCACTTCGAGCCCAATTTCCACACAAGTCTCGTATAGGCATGTTGGAGTCGACTGGTGGCTTCATGGACTTTTGGGCTTTCCAAAGTGAATTTTGCTTGCTTGAGTTTGGACACAGCTTCTTTATATATATTTCATTGTTGAGTTCTTCCTCGCGTTTAAGCGCTTTTTTTAATTTGCGTACAGCAGATTTCAATTGAAGCTGAGTGGAAGGGGAGCGATTTATCTGCCATTCTCGTCTAGCACGTCGTTTTTCATTTACAAGCTGTTCTATTTCTCTATTACTGATTTTCCTGAGACCAAGTGGCTTATAGCTTTTCTTTGGTGTTGCTAAGACCGCTGCGTTAATAATTATATCATTGAGTTCCCTTATAGTTTCGTCAATGTCTCCTTCTGTATTTATTTTGTATTCAATATTAATGTGGCTACTCACGTATTTTTTGTATTTTAGCCAGTTCGTTTTGTGAGATGTTAGGCCCACTTTCTTTTCAACAAATATGGGTTGTTCACATAATTTTATTAGTATAGGAGAGTGATCAGAGGATAGGTCAGTACATGTATCTACTGTTATGTGCGATTTATCTATATTTTTGATTACTGCAAAATCAATTAAATCTGGTATTTTTACGATCAGTAGGCCAATATGTCGGCTTACCCGGGGATATTATATCAAGGTTATTGCGCCTATTTATAATAGTATGATACAACTGTCGTCCTTTCGGATTAATAAGTCGTGAGCCCCAATACATATGTTTTGCATTGTAATCTCCACCTGCTAGAAATCTATGACCTAGCGTTTCAAAAAAGTCTTTAAATTCACTCTCTGTAATTTTAAAACGAGGTGGACAGTATATAGCCGTCAGGTTTAAGTTTCCGCAACGATTTTTTATAGATATTGTTGTTGCTTGTAACTGCGCTGTAGCATGAGATTCTAATGCGTGGTGGCTTAGTCGTTTTCTAACTAACACTGCTGTACCACCATGTGCCTTTCCATCTGGGTGATTTGTAACATAGAGTCTATACTCCGGTATAAAGAAATTGTTTTTATTCGTAAGATGGGTTTCTGACAACAGCATTACATCTACATTATTTTCATTCAGAAATCTAATAAGCTCCAATTTATGTTGGTTAACACCATTAGCATTCCATATACAAATGTTAAGTACGCTCATTTTTTACTTAAAAAAGTTTGCAACATTTGGTTTTGGGCTTTGATTACCTCTTGAATCATATTTTGCATTGTTGACATAAATTGTGTCATACATTGGGTAAGGTTTAAAATCATTGTTTCAATGCTTCCATTTGGTTGGTTTTGGGGCAATTGCATTTGTGTTGTGTTGCCTTTTACCACGTTTGCATAGCTCCCTTGTGCAGCATTATTTTTAAGAATACATTGTTTTGAAATTTGGACAGGATTTTCAATAATTTCGTTGGAAGGAATATTTTTCATTTGATTACGGCGTGTTTGAATTCCAACAGTCAATTTAGTTTTTAAGTCTTTGTATACCGGGCAACCCCTATAGTTTGCAGTATGATTTCCACCACAATTACTACATTTTTTATTTAAATCCTCTTTTTTAAGAGTACATTTTGATGTAGGATGCAGATCACCACACACCACACAGACACTGCGTAGAGTGCAATATGCTTTCGTGTGCCCATACTCTTGGCAGTTGGTGCATTGGACCGGACCATTTCTTTTATGTGGTTCCTCGACAGTGATTCTGCGATGGAGCAAATATTTTAACTTGTAAATTGGATGTGTTTCATTTTTCTTTAGTTGTTCATTATTTGGCATCAATTCAATTTTGAACATTGGCTGAGGTACTTTATTTCTGTTAAATATATTTACTATTGATTTAACACTAAAACCACCTTCTTCAAGAGCTTCTTTAACGTCGTTAGAGTCTACCGACGACTCTATACCTTTTATGACTACCACTAGGCCTTTAGAGCTCTTCAATTGGTACGAGTAGTAATTCTTGTTATTATTTTGGCATATTTGGATGTAATTTTTTTGGGGAAGTGGGCGTGGCCCCGCCCCCTACTAAGTTTTTTGTACATATCTCGCAAACCAATAGAGCTATATAAACCAAACTTTCTGCAGTCGTTTTTTTTAGCCACTTCCTAATACAGTCCAAAAATGAAAGAAATCGGATCATAACCACGCCCACCTCCCAGACAAAAGTTAGGTTGAAAATTACTAAAAGTGGGTTAACTCACTAACGAAAAACGTCACAAACACTAAATTTCACATAAGAAATGGCAGATGAAGGCTGCACTCAGATTTTTTTACAAAATGGAAAATGGGCGTGACGTCGCCCACTTATGAGTCAAAAACCATATCTCAGGAACTACTCGACCGATTTCAATGAAACTTGGCTTGTAATAGTTTACTTACATCCCAATGATATGTTGTGAAAATAGGCCAAATCGCTTCACATCCACGCCTACTTCCTATATACCAGAACTTTGAAGACGATCTGAATCGTTTACTTTACAATATATAAAGTAAGCACTAGTGAAGATATCGGTGCAGAACTTTGCACAAATACTATGTTAATAGTGTGGCAGCCCCATTCTAAAAATCGCCGAAATCGGATCAAAAGTTGTCAAGGCCCCATATATCGAACATGAGGACCTCGGTGCTTCTAACCTAATATTAGGGTTTCCAACTTTCAATGGACTTTATACAATATATATGAAGAATATGTGGGTCAAATTGTGTATTATATAATATAAATTAAGTTAAATAAATAAATTGCGAGAGTATAAAATGTTCGGTTACACCCGAACTTAGCCCTTCCTTACTTGTTTTGTATGCTATCAGCAAATTAACGATCAACTGGAATCTCCATACGTTACTGTTGTTATTACACAAAAAAATCGATCGCCACATCTCGACGTACTTTTTTCATTTTAAGTAGGCGCTTCAGCATTCTTTACTTTCAGCTCCAATTGATCAGAGTTTGCTTAGAAGTCTTAACATCAATTTAACGCAATTTGATCATCCAAAATTATTCCTCACACGCACATATAAACTCGTATAAGAACTTACGAGTTGGCTAGAACGACTTGTGTACACACCGAACCGAACTCCATGCTGTTTGCTTTATGTATATCCCACACTTGTCATTAAATCTGTTTGCGATCGTGACATTGAGGCTTATTTATGCGCAAATAAGAGATGATTTTTGCTCAGACACGCGCTATAAAGCAATGTATGTTTTTGACATACAAAAAAATATTGTATAGCCTCTGGACATATAGGGTTTTTGGTAATTTCTAGTACTTCCTTCAGGTAAAGGGCACCACCGAGGTAACTGTTTAAAACTGTAGGTGTTTATTGTCCGTAAGTGGTAGACAGATTTGTAAATCTTCCGTGCTACACCTGCTCTCATATTTATGTTTATATCTTTAAGAATGACTAGCATCACTGCTTTGAAATCGCAAACAAACAATTTTTTTTATAATACCCCCTAAATCTGCTTGAATGCTCGTTATGTGACGTAAAAACACAAGACCACAAGTCACACGGCGACTAAATTTTAAACCTAAATAAAGAGATAATATCATATTAGCGAAGAAAATTAACAAGCTTATCTAAATTTCAGGTTTCACCTAATTTTAGTAAGTCGCATATTATTCCCACGTGCATTTCAGTAAACCCCCGCAAATGTATACATTTTAGTTTCTTAGAATATTTTCACATTTTAATGTAAAATTGTTTATTTTTGCAATTTTTCTCACATAGATAAGTGATAAGCAAGAGCTTGAAGTTGTCACTTGGAGTGACGGCTGCCGGTGACACCTGATGGCAATAAATCTTGCCAAAAGAGTCAACAACTCGGTGATACTGTCACTTTGTTCAAATTAATTTACCGTTAAAAGCTGTCGGGGTGTTATAAATAGCGAAAAACACTTGATGTCTAACAGTCAGTTAGCTAATTTTTTGCTGCGACTGTAAATACGGGTTGGAGTGCTTTAATCGCAGCAGTACTTGTATCTGACGGGAATCTAACTTTGCAGTTCTGTAATTGTATATTTAGATTACAAGCTTTGAAGTTTGATAAAAATGAAAGCAAGGTTAGCATATTTGTTGTAGTTAGTTAGTCTGTAATGCGCATCCGGTATTTAGTAGTTGATGAGTAGATTATGCCGCAAAGGTTAAGGTCAAGTTGGAAATGGAAAATATTTATTTTAATTATTCCAAAAACAGCTAAGGACAAACTGAATGACAATTAGGTGAGCTGAATATAGTATTTGTCCGGCATAAAACTACGAAAACCCAACCAAGATCGTGAGCGACATATTTCAACGCAAGATAGTTAATGGGCAATATGAAACTGAAATTTCAGAAGTTCCGAACATAAGGAATGTGATTAGTATTGAGACTTGTACATGCCATTATAGATCCATTTAGCAATACGATTGACGATCGGACAATTGTTTTTTCACACAAATAAAAATTGATAGTGGATAGAAGTTTATTATAAAAAACGTTTGGAAGTCTGCAGAGCAATTTCACTTATGTTTTACCTTATTTGTGAGAGCCCGGCAGTTCATCTAAAAGGAAATGGCACAAATTTTATAATTAAACTTAACTTTTTGTGTATTTTAAATTTCGATTCGGTTTTATCTTTTTTTATGTGAAAAAAAATTGTAGAATTTTACAGTTGAAAACACAGAGTACAGGAACGACAATTTCTATTCTTATAATCTGATTTATTCGAAGCAACTATTCCACCATTCTGTGACGGTCGCACGCATTTTGTATATTCGTTCCCCAAATTGCCCACAATATTCCCTAAGCAACATGACTAGCTTAATTAATTAATTAATTTTACTTATTTAAACTTCAACTGCCTTACATCGCTGAGATATACAGTTGAACATCCCTAATTCGAATTAACATAATCCGCTTCGAGTTAGAGAGACTTCCGGGTTACGGAAGGGAATTTGTATGCAATTTGATTTCTAATGCAATTCAAGAGCTCGAGTTATGGAGAACTTCGAGCTTTAGAAGTTCAAGTTATGGAAATTCAACTGTATATAGTACATACCTTCAATTGTGAGATTTTTAGTTTTCGTCATCTTAGCCCCCACTAACGACTGACAGCACACACTTTAATAGTTGCGTTGAACTTGAATTATCTTGAATTAAGTTCTATTTAAGTCCAACATTTGACAAGCGAACGATATAAATGGAATTCGTTCTCCTTGAAATACACACTGTACACGTATTTTTTTGTTGAACTAGAGCACTTTTAATTGCAATTTAATTCGTATAGTCGCGTTTTATCCTAGTTATTTTCTTGTGGTTACTTCGTAGACAACAGTTCTTTGTAGATACGGATTCGTTTATCCTTGTGGGTGTCCTTGCGCTTATACGTCCGTTGGCCCAACCGATACGTATTGCAATCAGTTGCGAAAAGATAGTGCCCTTCAACGGCGTGGGCGCTTATCTAGGCTCGCGGAAGCTGGAACGCGCAACCATCCGATGGTTGTGTAATCGACGTCGTCGCGATAACATGAAGAGTGCAACTGAGGTGTTGTCTTACTCAGCCAAATGTTTTAAATACGTACATTATGCTAATATCAAATACTGATAATAAAATTTATCTACAAACTTTTATGAGAAATTGCATCTAAAAAAATACTATAATTCGCAGATCACTCTTTGTCGCTGTGACTTGCTGATATTTGTTGATAGTTAGATGAGAGTATGAAGAGCATGTGCGGCTCCCCGCACTTGTCACCGTGTGCGCCGATTCAATTCTTGATCTCAAATTGTCTCCGTAATTTTCCGTTTCGATCAAAATTATAATGAATAATAATGACATAAATCAAATGGACAAATAGCAGAGCAACAAGCTGCGGTCGAAGTGGCACTCACTTATCAATTTGCGGCGCGAGAGAATTTGTCAAAGCAATTAGCATCCTATTTGCGTCCACCGTGAGGTATGTACGACAAAGGGCAGTCTGTGCCATCTCTGTAAGGTGTCCGAACGAGCGCGTTTTTTGTAGCTAACTACGCATGCACAAATACAACAATTCACTTGAAATACGAAAATAATAATGGCTTTATTAGCTGAGCTGTTAAATTTATCGTTAAAAGATAGAGAGATCACCGAAATACAAATACTAAATATGTTTATAGATTTTACTGTGTGGTCTAGCACAGGATCGCGGAATATTTTAATGATAAACATATTTATTTATATTAGTTATTAATTTTAACGTTGTTGATTGTAAATTTTACATTTAGAGTCATTATATTTATTTAAATAGTATAAAAACTGCAATGGGTTTTCTAGGGTGATAAATCGACATCCATTCCATTATCTGAGCTCCCCGAGGTAGAAGCTTTCGTATTTGGTCATTAAAGGCTAGACGGTTAAGCCAGAACAAGCTGATCTGTTGTGAAGCCTACATACAACCATAAAAACAACCATGGATGCTATGGGGAGCACATACCAAATTCTTTCAACACTCATTATTGTAGCTGTGTACTTGATTAGGCTTAGGAACATTATAACATTTATGTGTGTGACTAAATTATATAGCCGCAAAATCAAAACAGTTTTGCGAATAAAAAACAAAAAAAATCAATAAAAAGTTCATTGTAGATACATATGTATTTATTATGCATAAACAAATTCGAAAAGTACAAATATTTTCGCAAAAATTATGTTAAATTCTTAAAGCTAATTAAATTAGTATACTCAAATTTATTTGGGAACTTTTTTAATGATTTTATACCAAAGCTTAAAGTGAGATATAAAATTAGAATACCCACACTTATAATCATGTGTTCACAGCCTTCGCGTGACATACAGCGCCGGTAGTATGGAAAAGTAGCATAAGTCGAGTTAAATGGAATATTGATTGGGAGCATTTTAAAAATATAATTATTATAAACCCAAACGATTACCATTCTCCTGCCCAACCGACGCGTGTGGCGCAGTCCGCAAACGATCGGAATTTACCGAGTCTAGAAAGGCAAGAGATTTTTAAGCGTCGAGTTCTCAAACTTCCCAGCTCCAGATTTAAAATTAAAAAAAATTTAAATTTCTGAATGATACTTATTAAGAGAGGACAAAATAGTTTTTTTGATGCTAAAGAGTGAGTCTGATGGATCAAATGTGTTGGAATGAGAATTAAAATCATGACATATTCGGCGGAATGCTTCGTTTAACTCAAAATTTGTTCTAGAAGATTTTAGAAGTAATGGTCTAAACTGCCTGGATGAACGCAATGGGACATTAAACTTAATATCAGACGAAAGGAATGAGCAACAAACTAAACCTACCTTCAAAAAAAGGTTTGAATTTACGCTATAATTGAAAATTACTGTACGGCTTTAACTTATCAATTCCTTATTCTTATCCATGAAAGCAAAGATACGTGCAAATTTAAGTTATGTTCTCGCAACATTTGGATCGTTATATGTAACTGGACCAGACCCTGATTTTAATTTGGATATAGAAATATTATATTTAAAACCTCTACAGAAATATAAATATTTCAGTGTTGCACTGCTATAAATCCAACTTAAGGAATAAAGAAAAAATTAAGATGGAGCTGTACGCGGAACAGATATAAGTTCTTTGAAATATTTGTTCTAATTTCGTTAGAGCTTTTATGTGAGTTTCTTCGAGTGTGTTCATTATATTATATTTTATACATTCTTATATATAGTTCATATATTAGAACCAGATATTAAAATGTCATATGTGTAATTTTCAAAATAATATGTTAATGATTAGTCAAGAGGAACTAATTGTTTCACTCAATCTGAACTTAGGAGAACCTTATTAATCGATCTTTATACATAATACTCTTATACTTTGTATATTAGATCTTTATACATTAGATCGAAACAACTTATCAAACTTCATGAATAAGTTCGAATTGTGATAAAACTATTTTAAGAAGATAATGTTGAGTATAGAGGAAATAATTTGTGTACTCATTTATATTCATGAAAATAGTTTCTATTAACATTTAGAAAACACGAATTTGCTTATACAGTATACTCTCGAAAAGTAAATTCTCAGAAGGTAAATAATCGCGGAAAAGTTAATCACCTTTAAGATTACACATGCACCTCGAAAAAGTAAATTTTTTAATTTACTTTTCAGAGAGTGTGATAAAAAATTCGAAACGAAGCAAGCAGCGTTTTTTACGATGTTGCAAAAACACTTACTCTCTTGTTTATCGCGTCTTTTTAGTAAATAAACTCTCCTACTTGATCCACTGGTTTAAAAATGAAAACGATGCAAATCAGGTGTCAGACTTTTTGAATTGTCGTACAAAAATGGTCAGAAAATATATTGCAAAAGAAAAAAAAACAAACGAATATTCAAGATTTTTTCTCTTCATAGTAAATACATATGTATGTAAATGTAAATATGTTTTTCATGTAAATCCATATGTTTTATTGAAGCAAATAAATGAATGAATTTTTTAAGTTTAAAAATGCATTTAATATTATAAAAACAGATAATTTATGTATATATTTGGAAAAGTAAATTATTCGAAAAAGTAAATTACCCAATCGATTTACACGAGAGTATACTGTACATGAATGATATCTCTCGTACATACGAGTACATAATATTAGAAGCTTTTTAAGGAGATTTGAATTTTTTTTATATTCTTTCGGTTAATTTTTCAATTACGTCCAATGTTTTATTACTTATTTAAGTACTCCAAACAAACTAATTATAGTCATTATCATAAAGTCTGTGGTTTAAATGCCGAACATCCAGCTGAATTTTGCTTCTTCTGACTTCGTTCGGTTGGTGATTTGAAGCACAGCTGTTTTTAGACTTTGAAAAGAAAATATTATTAACAAACGTATTTTGTTTGCTTAATTTGCTTAAAGCTGAAATTTCTCGTGCGTATTTTATGTTTATTAACACACGATTTAACCAGATAAGATACAATTACTAGGGTAAATAGATTAAGCAGTACTGGTTTGCTCGCAGGCGCACTTTTCAACATACATACAAACACATGCACGAATATATTGTATCAGGTGGCATACGAAGGATTTTAGAAATAGTATTTGATTACATACATATATTTGAATATAAGTATGTAATTATAATATATACTTTTTTATATTGATGTGATTCATGCCCATTGCAGTTTACATGGAGGGAATTTCTTGGTCAAAATCAGCCTAGCCAAGAAAGACTCAGAGTTATATAATGTAACAAATTCATCACAATAAAGTGAAATATATTTCTGACGATAAATTATTAAATTTGGAAAAGAAAAAGCAAAAAATAAATGAAAATATTATATTATTTATTATTTCTATTCAGTTCTCTATACATTGCGCTTAGCAGTTGCGAATATCAACTCTTCTGAATATCTAAATAATGGGTTTGTAAATATTAAGTAGTTTTTATGTAATAAAAACAAAATTATTCCTCAAAATTACCTTAAAATTTAACCTCTAAAAACAGTGTAACCTTGCATAAATTATTGCTTTCTTGGAACCTTTTAACCTTTACTACGTGTGGAGTAAACTTGTTCAACATTTTTCTTTGTTATCCACAAAAGATTTGAAAAATAAAAAATTCCCGTAATCGTTTTCATTGTCTGTTCGGTTTATCCTTTAGACGACCACTCAAAAACAGTAAACACTCGAAATTAGGTATATGTATAGATATGTACATATGTATTAGAAGATTAAAACTATATATGTATTTACATAAATGTACACAAAAGCAAAATATTGTTTTTACTTGATTATTTGCTAGAGCATACTTATATACAAACTCAAATTTATAGTAACTGATATACTAACTGATTTATTATTCCTTGAAACGTAAAATAAAGTCTATATTTGTTTAGAAATCAACTGTTTGAAAACTTTGATAAGCAATTCCATGTCATAAAAACATTCAAAGTTACTTATTCTATCAACATAAACTCTTATCAACAATTAATTAATATTCAATAGTTAAAAATATTATTTGTTTTCGAATAAAAAATGTTATTTTTTGCGTGCATGCATGCGTATAGTTAAGACAATCAAGAATCAACTATTTTAAGTAAATAACCTTATTTACCAGTATATAACCTTGAATAATGAAAAAATTGTTTATTTTCCCAAATTTAGTTTTATGTAAATAATAATTTCAACGCCGTCAAGAACTATTGAGTGCGGCAGTCGTTAATAGCAGGTAGCGCCATTCAACTTGGTAGCACTGCCTGCATATCGCGGTACAACCCTGCAAGCGCAGCAGTGACAGCGAAAAATTTCGGAACAGTAATAATTGATAGGAGCAGTTTACCTGAAAACTATCGTGTTTAGTGAATTTTTAGCGAATTTCAAGGAATTAATACAAAAACAACTCCTGTGCTTCACTTGAGTTGCATGCATCGGATCGACTATAAAAGATACTGCATCATCTTTGAGCTATTCAGTCTGCATTTGTGGCAAGTCAATCTGGATGGTAGGAAAGTAGAAAGAGTAACAAAAATATAAATTAGTGAAGGTGATGTTCGCATTTGCTTCCTAGTAGTAGAATTGTGACACTGTGAGAAGGTGGCAACGGTGCTCTTATCGAAGGAAGAGTGTGTAGTAAAAATGAAATTGACCAAACGTCGCATCGAAGCGTAATAGTGACAAGAAAAACGCATCAACGACCAATATTAAAAGGAAAGGAAAAAACCTGCATGAGCGAAGTGGTTTGAAGAGGAATGTCCAATGAAAAAGCAGAAACGCATGAGGAAGCAACATCAGCATAAATTTGCCAACCATAATTTAAAATCAAACTTAATAAAGAAGTAAAAGTGTTAACTGTGAAAAAAGTAATTCAAGTATATTGTGTACAATACAAAATATAATTTTTTACAACACGAGAAAGCAACTTCGATTACAGCGACTTTGTGTGTGTGTGTCGAGTGCGATAATTGCATAAAAATTATAACAAAAAGAACTGACAAAGTGTGAAACGTTCCTTTCATTTTGTGTTTTTGGTATACGGAACTTTTTTGAAGTTTGAAGTATAACATTAAATTGTCAAAACAAAGCAATTATTGTAGAAGTTGTTAAATACGTACGTAAAAAGATCGAAAACGTGCTCAATAAAAAGAAGCAGATTTTTTCCCGTTTACAAAGTGCTTGTAGTGCATCTTATCGTTGGGGCAGGGAGAAATAGAAGTGGAGCAAGAATCGACAACGCGGTACATCTAAAAGCGGCACAAGCGAAAGTGCCACTTGGTAATTTATCGTTGTGAATTAAGCACAACATCAGTATGAATAACAATAGCAATAAACGCAAAAATCGCCCTGGAGGCGTAGGACGGTAAGTTGTTGAATAAAGGAATAAACTATATGAAGGATATAATATCATCTTAACTCGTTCTTATATAACAGTATGATAGCTAGACATGTGCTTTTAATTGATTTAAATGGCTATTATACGGCTTTTCTGTATCCTCAAAATATAAAGCATTTAGAAACTTTGATATGAGAATATTATTAGTAAAAATTTTGTCGTAATGATCTAAGTACATTATCTAAGCCAAACAGCTTTCTGTTTTTGTATAGCCATATTGACGATTGCTGCATGAAGTAAGAGATCATATTAATGTTATCAATTATTTTTAATATATGCGCGTTCGGTACTACATGGCTAAAGGCAAGGTCAATGGCTTTGACTAAATATCGCGGACGCTTTGTTAGTAATAAACAAAATTGAATAAAAACCGAAGCCAAATGAGTAATTTCTTGATTTCCTTCTTTTGTTTACGAAATTCTTTCTGTTTTATGTTTTTACCTGAATATCTTAGTGTTAAATACGTACATCTTCACACCAGTTCCAACGCAAGGCGGTAGACCGCAAAGAAGTCACGTCGATGAATTAGAAAGTGCGTTGACTTTGATGATATTTGTACCATGTTATGCGCGATGATTCGCTATATTGTTTTGATTACGTATTTTGATATTTTAGGTTAGGTGTGTTTAATAATTGAATACAATATATTTAAGACAACAATATCATTATACTGTTGATAGTTCTCAATTTCATTGGAACTGTTTTTAAAATAAAATAACGTATTTTCTTACCTTCAAGATATGTCAGCGATAATCGCCAATCTCAACATCAACAGCATTCAAATAAAGGACGTACGCAGGCGCAGGGTGTGTATAAGAATACTCATTTTATCCACGCTGCCACATCGTTAGTTGGCAGTATCGTCCAAGTTCGTTTGCGTTCGGGTAATATTTATGAGGGTGTTTTCCACACTTTCTCGCCAAGTTTTGATGTAGCCCTGGAGCTACCTTTATGCATTAAATCAAACAAAATTGAAGATGAAGGAAAGCATGTCCCTAATCACATGATTTTTCCTTGCGATACAGTTGTAAATATATCGGCAAGGGACTTCGATTCCCGTTATGCCACTACGAGGACTTTCGCAACAGACGGTGCAATCTCAGAAAAATTTAATGGTAGGTTATTGGAAAAATATAGTTTAATGAATTGGTAAAAATGTTCTCTTTTTTTCTGCAGGCATTCGATTCGAGGAGAAGGAACTAGAACCATGGGATGCGTCTGGCATGAATGGAGACGTGGACATAGAACTAGACGGTGCCTCCAATGGTTGGGACCCAAATGATATGTTTCGCCAAAATGAGCATGTTTTTGGAGTTCAATCGACTTTTGATGATTCGCTTTCGTCGTACACTGTTCAACTTGATAAAGTTGATTCTGATGAGTTTAAAGAAGCGGAAGCCAAGGCAGAAAAGTTGGCTGCCGAAATCGAAAGTAATCCTATTTACAGAGAACGCGTTGATTTAGAGAACGGAGATGAGGAGACTCTATTCGCAGCAGTGGAACGTCCAAGTAGCGCCATGGAGCGCGAACGTGAACGTGAAAGAGATCGTGAACGTGAATTAGAACGTGAACGGGAACGTGAGCGGGAACGCGAACGGGAGAGAGAAAAAGAAAGAGAGCGTGATCGGGAGCGGGAACGCGATCGTGAACGTGAACAACGTGATAGAGAACGCGATCGAGAACGTGATGATCGAGAACGTAGCAAACGTCCAGGTGCAAGTGCTTACGATCATCGGGAAATGGTTGCCGAACGTTATATAACAAAACAAACACGCAGTATAACCGGTCCACCACCACCTGTTGCTATGGCGTCTACCAATTCTTCTTCTTCGACCGTATCATCACAAACCAGCGGCAATGGTCCCACACAACGTGGTCAAATGGACCGTGGTTGTAGTGTTAATAGCGGTGGTAATAGTGATATAATGGGTGGCGAGCGCGTGGTAAATGTACCGGTTGCATCAAACATGGGTCAGGCGCAGCAACAGCCGCAACAGCCGCAACAACAAGCTGGCTCTATGCAATCGTCATCCGGAGGCATCGGAGGTGGCATAAAGAATCCATCGTCGTTACCTCTGTCATCAAACGCTGGAATAGTCAGCGGCACAGATGGTGGCAACAAATATGGCGGCGGTTCCATGATGAAGCGCAAACCAGGCCCACAGGGTAAACAAGTCATGCGTAACGCACCGATATCCAATAATTCGAACACACAATCGGGGGTTGGTGGCAACGGAGGTAACATGGCTCAAGGAAGTAGCGGAAGTCAGTCGGGTGTTGGTGGCGGCAAAAGTGGGAATTATCAACCGATGCCTATTCCAAACCAATCATTACAAAATTATCCTCAAATAATCCATGGGTGCGTTATTTACATACACTAATTGCATTGATTTCGCTCATGTTTAATGTTTAATGCTTAATGTTTTTGTCCATTTAGCTCGTCGCAATATAGGAACCAACAGCATATGGGAGGACCGACAAAGGTAAATGGAGACTCTAACCCGAACTCGGGCAAGCCAATGCAGCATCGTAATATGCGTCAGTATCAAAATTCTCAAACAAATTCTCCGTTGAACTACAACGACTCGCAGAATCAGGTAAATTATATTAAAAAAGCATTTTCAATTTGTGATTTGTAATCGGCTTTTAAATTGATTTCAGATTTCAATGGGAAAACCACATGGTCCTCCGCACGGACAACAACAGTTAGGTGCTCCCATGGGCGTAAACAATAGTACTTCACCGCCCTTACAAACCGGCGGTGGTCCACATAATCACACGCAGTCTCAAAGTGGTGGATTAGTCATGGCAGGACCACCTAATCAACCGCCCCCACAGCCGCAGCGACAAATGCGCAACCAAATGCAAGACTTAAGACAGTTTGCGCAAGATTTCCAGTTGGCGAATAGTACATCAACGTCGCCACCTCAACAATCACAGCAAACACAATCAGTACTACAGCAGCAACAACAACAGCAACATATTAATTTAGGTAAGGGAGCGGGTCACCAACCACAACCATCGGTTTCGCCGCCACAACAGCCACAACAAGTAATTGTACAGCAACAGCAAACGCAAGCGCATATAAATATGCAACATGTACAACAACAACAGCAACATCACGGTCAACATCATACGTCGCCGCCACAGCAAACGCAACAGGCACATATAACGCAGCAACAGCAGCATTACGTGCCGTCACATTTGGCGCAACAACAGCAGCAGCAGCCCCAACAAGTGCAGCAACAACAGCATGGACCACCCCAACATGTGCAGCAGCAGCCGAAAGGGCATTTGCATCAACCGCAACAACAACAGCAGCAACAGCCGCCTCCCTCTATCCAGCAACATCACCATCAGCAACAGCCTCCGGCTCAACCAGCTACGCCTCTGCCGCAGGATCCACCACAGCACCAAGCTCCACAACAGGGCATGTATCATGTGTCGCAGCCACAGCAGCAACCTGCGCAACAGTCACAAATACAACAGAATTCACCGCCGGTGGCAGACACACCACCACAGCAGCATCAGCAACAGCAATCGGCACAACAAGCGAATAAGATGGATACGTCGCCAGTAACAACAGTTACACCGGTGAGCAACACGTCACCAAACAGTTCAACCGAAAAAGTTACTACGCCTCCTGGGCCGGCTGTATCGTCCACAGCGAGCAGCAGTGTTACTGCGCCCGGAACCACGACCGTGAAAAAGACACACGTATTAAATCCATCGGCCAAACCGTTCACACCACGAAGCCCTAGCACCCCGAATCCATCACGTCCGCACACCCCGCAAACACCAGTGCCGATGCAAAATATATACACGACTGCAACGCATGTGCAGGCTGGTAGCCAAACGCCCATGTATGTGATGCAACAGCAGCCAGCATTCCAAGCGCCAACGCATCCACAGACAGGTCAACAACCACGCATGCGTAGGGGCAACTATGGTGAGTGCAACCAAATTAACTTTTTTACAAGCATTGCTTGCTATTGCGTATTTAATATAATATTTGTTATAATATATTTATCGATTTCATCAAAACAGGTCCAATGGCGGCGTCGCAAACACACGTTTCAGCCACAACAGCTACCGGACAGCCTTTGCTGGCAGCGGCACCCATACAACAGTTTATACATTACCAACAACCACCACATGCGCCACATTTCCAATCGCAGCCATATGTTAATGTAAGTATTTGAGCAATTTTGTATTTCCAATATTTTATATTTAAGCAGAATGCAAGAAGTTTATTAATAATTTCGAAATTCTCGTATCGCAGGTGCGCATGTATGAGCCGCCACCACAGCAGTTGCAGTTCATTACGCAAACACCACCATCAACCACACCGTCCCCCGGACAGCCGCATCAGGCGTTCCATCCACCACCACAGCCTTCCCCTGCTGGCGGTGGCCCACAACCGACATTCGCGCCACAAACACAGCCCATGTACCCTGTCGTATATCCCGTATTACATTCACAGATCATGCCGAATCACTACTATTCGACGACGCCACAGCATCCACAACAAACACAGCCGTTTCAAATACTGATGCAACAGCATCCAGCGCAGTAAAAAAAGTTTACAGAAAATAACAACAACAACAACAAAAATACATAATATTTATCATCAAAACAGCGAGGTCATGCGGTGGATGAAATGAAGAAGCACTGAAAGAAAATGGAAAACGGGAGGGAGGGAGTTAGATGAAGAAGAAATTATGCCGATTATGAGCAATCATATTAAATACTATACAAAAGTATATCAAGAATATAGACGCGAATTATTTATGTTGTAAGTGCCGCACAGCAACATCAGCCAACAATAATAACAATATAACCACAAGAATAAAAGATATACAAATAAATAAATGAGAATAATAATAATATTAGAGATGTGTCAATGGGTAAAATATGTGTGTGTGTGTCTACAAGTTACAAGCAGTTTTGCGAAATTTGATGAAAACTTGAGTCTTAGCGAGGTGTCAAAAATCTTAATTTGGCTTTAATGCAAATTAGAATATTTTATGTAATTGAATTAAATGCCCTTCCTTGCCTACTTGAAACTGAAATATTGGAGAAAAATGAAATAGAACGAGAATAATTATTCACAATACTTAGCCAGCAAATATTTGTGACAATTTTGCTGTAATTAACAATTGAAACTGCGGCAATAGTGTTGAAATGTAAAATACATGTGTTCTTAATATTGTTATTGTTGCTGACATTGATGTTGTTGCATTGTATAAGCGGACGTTAAAAAAAGCGAAAAGAAGAAAACATTAAAATTAAACACCTAACAAAGAAATTTCTATAATTTGAACGTATAAAAATAAAACAAATGAAATGCAAAAACCATTACGCGATTAGAAATGTTGAAAAGTTGAGAGTTATCCGAAATCGCTTCAAACGCCGAGTTTGTGAGTTGTGTACCAGCGAATTATTTGCATCTAACACAATCCAAATCCGCAGATCCATTGCACGTTCATACATCTTATATATATAAACTAATGTACGTATGATGCATGTTTTCAACTCGCCACGAGACTTATCGTTTGCCTTTTGATTTTTTAGAATCCGGTTCCATGTAAACGATTGTATATGTAGAATTTTTGTTTAGGCATCTGTTGAAATCGTCATAATCGTCTTTGGCCCACTTTTTGATTGCCGCGTTTTCACATTAAATTGAAAAGGAAATGGGTAAATGTTCAAAGAACAATAATGCGTTTTTTCTACTGAAATACAATCCATTTGAATCATACAATGATTTCAATCATTCCATTTGAATATAAAGAAAAACACCATATGAACGCGGCGCAAACTTTTGAGCGCGTATAGTTTTTGTAGTGTTCGAAAGGAAGTATTTTATAATGAAAAACATAAAGATGATTTGCTTTAAACGGTGCGCATTCGTAGTAATAATATAAACGCTGCCTTAACGGACTCGAAGTCAACTTGACTATGTATTTAAAAATAATTCTGTTACGAGTAAGTTAAAGCAGGTAAATATTTTGTTGTTTTCATTTAAGCCACAACTGAATATGCAACATTTAAAATAAACTCTTCAAACAATATTAGCTGCTTAGTGCCTAGCTGAGGTCGACTGCAAAGCATACGCTTCTGGCATGTTTTTACTCGTAGTGAAGACAAGTCCTATAGAAGCCCTCACTTTATTTTCTAAGCCCCTCGTTAAGCATTTTCATGTGGTGAATTTCTATTATTGCGCATATTTCAATAAAGTAATCGACGTGAAGCATGTGCTTAATAAAACTTAGATGAGACTTTTTTAAATAATATAAAAAGTAAACAAAAGCGAAAACATAAATAAAAGTATAACTGACTGATCTGTGTTGTACTCACGTTATGTCATTAAATTCGCGTTTATTGTATGCATTTATTTTGCTCAGTTGAATGTTAGCGCATACTCAGCCTTTCTTTCTTTTTTTGGAAGTTCACATTTTTCATTTGCACTCCTTGTCTTTTTGTTTTGTTTTGTTTATTATCTACGCTTCTTTTTCTATTATTTAGAATGTAGTAAACAATTTTGATGATAGAAGAATGCAATGAGTAATATGTTCTGGTCCCTTATGAAGTTGTTTGTTTAAAGGAAACAAAAAAACAATTGCAAATTGAAAAAGAAAAGTATGAAAGTAAAAAATATGCGTTTTTGTTAAGTTTTCTCCCTATTTTTTTGTACTCTTATCAAGCTATTTCCCCCGTACACTGAACGTACGAGCAAATAAATAAATGAATGATATACTTAAATAAAAAAACATAAGAAAACTTAAATATGCGTGCGATTAAAATAAAATAATAAAAAAAACTAAAAAAAAAATGTGTAAATAAAAATGAGCAAAGAAAAAAAAACACACAAAAACTTAAAAGAAAATGCAGTTTGTTTTAATCAAGGATTTTGCATGGGTTAGTAAGGGGTGATGAGGCTACTGGCCTAAGATGATGGAACAATTAATTCGAAAGAAAAGCGATAAGCAATATTTCGCTCATTTACTTGAATAGTGTCACAACTCAAAAAAGTCGTTTTTCCAGGAGAGCGATTTAAAGTTTTCAATTGTCTCTTATTTAGCAAATATAGAAAAATTCCATAAGTTTATTAACAAATCTAGTTGCGTGTAATATATTAAATACAATGTTGAGCATAAATGGACCAAATAGAGTGTACTAATGTTTTTTCTTGGGCATAAACGTGACCCATTTTGAATTGTGTCGTTATTTGTGAAAAAATAGTTCAAGTTCACCGTCATAAGTCAAATGTGTTGTTTTTGTTGAAAAAAATCAATACGAAAAATTTAATTACTTTTCACCAATATCATTGTAATACAAAATGTGTCGTTCTTTCTGAAAAGAAAACCAAATTCACTCTATGACAATATGTGTTGTAACACAAAATATGTCTCTCTTTCAGAAAAGAATCCATGCCTAATTCTGGCACAACTGAGATGTGTCGTTATTGTGGTTAAAAAATAATGCAACATAACAAGTTTAATAACGGCACATTCTTATTTCACGGTTTATTTTTCTACGCATCGGAATGGAATTTTTATACAATATGGACTCTGAAATTGCGCACATTTCTGCATACTCATCATACAAAAATCGTGTTTTTTGAGTTGTGACACTATTCAAGTAAATGAGCGATTTATACTCATAATTCAATGCAATATCAATTGGATTAATAACTATTGGAGTGCCGGTTCATGAACCATACCGCGGTAAATATTTTCTGTGCTTTGAAGACCACATAAAAAGCATGAAGAAAAAATTACATTTTACTATAAATATGTCGAGATAACACCAACGGATTGATTTCGATGCAAATTTTCGATATTGCGGTATCAATAATTCCGAAATTAGTGACATCTCGTCGGTAACTAAGTTCAATTCGATCGAAAATGTGATTATCGATACGGTTTCAATGATTCCGACGTACAATTTTTCGATCGAATCGAACCATTTTTCGATCGAAACGGATTCAATGATTAGGCCCATTATGTTAGTATTTTTAGTACAGGGTTCCACCGTCTAACTTGCTGCAGCAAGCAGGGGTATATGCAGGTCTCATGAAATAACTCGAGTTTTCAGTCTAATGTTACTGGATCATGACAACTAATAAGAATTTATCGCTTGAGAAAATTCAGGGTTTATTTTCAATACCAGTGCCTCTTACAAACTCTGCAGTGCTGACGTCATATCGAAATTGTTTTCTCTCCAACCATCATAGAAGGTTACCTGTTAGAAAAATAATTAGAATCTGAATACTGATCGAAAAAAAAGCATTTTTACATTTTTACAATTAATTTTTTGAATTTTTATTTTTTATAAACATAAGTACACGTTTCTCTGCTTAGTCGCAAATTTGCTCCAATTTTTTTACAGCTATGACTTTTTTATTATTACATTTTTTCTTAATTTAATGGCTTGCATTTGCTGTTGTTGCATGCGAAATTCGTTTGTTGTTGCGCCTTTGAAAATTGCTCAAAATGCTAAGGGCCCTGAAAATGGCTAAATTGACAGAAAGTTGTATATACATATTTATATTGTTGTTGTCACTGTTATATGCGCTGAAAAGAAAAAATGAATAGTGGAATTTATTTATAAATAATATATGTATGTATATGTGATCATTATTCATTTTAATTGAGCTGCATTTTCTTCACCCAAACTCGTCAAAATGGCTGTGATATGAATTGGCAAATGACGACATAAACACAAACATTTTAACGAAATGGCGTGGCGACAAAGCTCAACAACCGCAGCACTTGTTTTCACTGTTAGCCATCAAATAGTGTTCAGATGACATTAAAACTAATTTATCTGTTTGAGCAAAGCTTTTTGTATTTTAGTATTATAAATAGTTTGACTTTATTTCTATACTAGTTACCGCATATTAGGTTCATAGAATCCTCCGTGAAATTATTAAGTTTTATAAAAATTTTAAGTTTCAGTTTGTTTTCGGCAAAACTAACAGTTTTATTTTCACCGTTTTTGTATTCTCCTTCTTATGTTTTTTTACGATTTAATAATGCTATTATTTTTTCAAATATTATTCGATTTTAACTCGTGTACTCATAATTGCTTGCTTGCTTTATTGTTGTCGCTATAATTCAAACGAAACTCATCAAAATGGCTGTGATATGAATAGAATTACTTGGAAAACATTTCACAACATCTTGAAGAGTTGCGCAAGAATCTGTTACAGTGCAGCAAGTTTCCTTTGCAGCAATTATGTGAGGATAAAGAATTAATTTATAAGCCTCTTATTTGTAGTGTTTTGATTTTATTAGCATTATCTTCTTCTTGGTAAAATATTTTTTATGATTTATTGTATTTTTAATAAGTAATGCTATGATAACTGTTTTCATATATCTTGTGTTGCATTTGAATGAAAAAAGCTATCATAGAACTAGAAAGTGGCATGCAACAACTGCACATGTACATACTCGTATGTATGCATCTATTCGCGTTGGCAGCTCAGGTGTGTATTTGCATATCGGCTCAAATATACTTTCTGAATGAAACTCAGTTATTTCCTTAGAAACGCACTCACACAAATATATATGTATATATGTTGTTATGTGTATGCAAGTATGAGCCCCGCACAGTCCATTCATATGCATACTCAGATGGGCTTGAGCACGCATACACACACAAATGTGGCTGTATTGATTTTGTGGCGCTGCAATTCTACATGCATTTGTTGTTGTTGTTTGTTTGTGCGCGTGTGTGTTGCAAACAACTTGTTTGAATCTGTTGCAGTAATGAAATGAATGCAACGCATAAAAACAACAGCGATTGCAAATGCGATACCGGATGCCGTGCGCAAAAAACAACAACAACAGTACGGAAAAAAGCAGAAAAAAAGTAAAAATATAGTAAGAGTTGGGGCTGCGTATGCATGTATGCGTGTGTGTGTGTGCGGTATGCAAAGTAGTGGCCGGGCAGTTGCTTGCTTGCGGTTGTGTGCAAATATGCAAATGTATGCACATAGTGCTCCTGTTTTTGCATCCTCCTGTTTAGCATACTTCCAGGCGTTGATTGGCGTTTTTTCGCGTTTGCTTCATGCTCTCACAATTCTCTTATATTTTCAAACATTTTTTTTTTGTCATTTCTTTCATTACTTTGCACTTTACTTTTGCTGAAACTGTTTATTTATTTGTGCGCGCTTTATCAATGTTTTTGTGTTTCTTATGCGGTTTAATTGCAATGCTCATCAAAGCTGGCTGTGATACTTCTCGTTTACTGAATATCTACAACAGCCCTTTTTGATGACATTGAAAGTGCCAGCACACACATACAAATTACTTTCAAAATACATTTAAAATGTATCGAACACTTTTCGCGGTTGTATGATATTTATATATATATAATTTTAAAGATTTTCAAAAATTTTCGCGTTATACATTGTACATTTTTATAAGCTAAAACTTGCGCTGGGGCATACTTTTTGGCGTTTAAGTCAATTTTTAATGCTGCGCATATTAGTTATTTGGCGTTGCATACTTTTCGGGTAAACGTAAAATGGTCTCTAATGTTCTTATTTGCCCACGAAATTGTTGTGCTAAAAAGACAAATTTTCACAGTTTCAACGAAGCGAAATCAGTTTCTTTATACTTTAGTTACAATACTTTAAAGTATATAATAAATCAAGTGTTCTTTGTATAAAGCACCCATAAAGCACTTCGTTGATTCTTTCGACACTCCAGACGAGGCCATGGCAAAGGCGTGTCGTTTAACTGCATACATACATATAAAAATATACAGAGATTTAACTTCAAAATAAATAAAATACAAAAATTACAACAAAAACAAAAACACTTACTGTGTGCTTTTCGGGGCTCACAAAGCGTTAAACGGTTTCTTAAATTTGCGTTTAATGATTTTTTCGAATTTAATGAAGTCACAAACAAAACTGTATCTCAAATAACACCAGTGCGTTCTTGTTTCTACTATGGTTGGAGCTTTTTAGGCGTTTGCTTGCATTCTGTTGCAGCTCTTTTGCTTTGCTGTGTACAATTATTGATGCTTCCTCTTGTTCTGAAACGACCACCGCCCTCGACCGGCGGCATCAAGTGAAATAAAAGCAAAAAAAAACAAGTAAGGAAGGGCTAAGTTCGGGTGTAACCGAACATTTTATACTCTCGCAATTTATTTATTTAACTTTATATATATTATATAATAGACAATTTGACCCACATATTCGTCATACATATTGTATAAAGTCCATTGAAAGTTGGAAACCATAGTATTAGGTTAGAAGCACCGAGGTCCTCGTGTTCGATATAGGGGCCTTAAAAACCTATGGTCCGATTTCGGCGATTTTTAGAATGGGGCTGCCACACTATAAACATAGTATTTGTGCAAAGTTCTGCACCGATATCTTCACTAGTGCTTACTTTATATATTGTAAAGTAACCGATTCAGAGCGTCTTCAAAGTTCTGGTAAATGGGAAGTAGGCGTGGTTGTGAAACGATTTGGCCTATTTTCACAACATATCATTGGGATGTAAGGAAACTATTACAATCCAAATTTCATTGAAATCGGTCGAGTAGTTCCTGAGATATGGTTTTTGACCCATAAGTGGGCGACGCCACGCCCATTTTCCATTTTGTAAAATCTGAGTGCAGCTTCCATCTGCCAATTCTTATGTGAAATTTAGTGTTTCTGACGTTATTCGTTGGTGAGTTAACCCACTTTTTGTAATTTTCAACCTAACTTTTGTATGGGAGGTGGGCGTGGTTATGATCCGATTTATTTCATTTTTGGACTGTATTAGGAAGTGGATAAAAAAACGACTGCAGAAAGTTTGGTTTATATAGCTCTATTGGTTTGCGAGATATGTACAAAAAACTTAGTAGGGGCGGGGCCACGCCCACTTCCACAAAAAAATTACATCCAAATATGCCCCTTCATAGTGCGATCCTTCATACCAAATTTTATTTCTATAGCATTATTTATGGCTTAGTTATGGCACTTTATGTGTTTTCGGTTTTCGCCATTTTGTGGGCGTGGCAGTGGTCCGATTTTGCTCATTTTCGAAAGCAACCTTCCTATGGTGCCAAGAAATAAGTGTTCCAAGTTTCATTAAGATATCTTAATTTTTACTCAAGTTACAGCTTGCACAGACGGACGGACGGACGGACGGACGGACGGACGGACGGACGGACGGACGGACGGACGGACGGACAGACAGACATTCGGATTTGAATTCCACTCTTCACCCTGATCACTTTGGTATATATAACCCTATATCTAACTCGTTTAGTTTTGGGTGTTACAAACAACCGTTATGTGAACAAAACTATAATACTCTCTTAGCAACTTTGTTGCTAGCAACTTTGTTGCGAGAGTATAAAAATATTACAAAGTGCAACAACAACAACGGCTGGTGTTGGCTGGAGCAACAATAAAAGCCACAGTGGGTTCAAAAAGTCTAAAGCGTACAATGTGCATGTGTGTGTGCCTACTGGGGAGACTGACAAAGTAATTGGGCGAAAGGCGCGAGAGCGCAAATACAAAAAAAAATTCTCTCAATTGCACTAAAAATGTGGGAGCATGGGGACAGGGCGCTTACATACATATACGTACATTGAAATATGTATGTACACTTGCATAACTGCAGATCAAGAGAGAGAGGGAGAGATTTGCTGCGATGTATGATATTTGTATACACGAAATGTAGCATACGCTTTGGCGCAAAAGCTGGTAAATGAAGTGCATACATTTTTAGTAACACATACATACATACGTACATGGATGTGCGAATAATTACAAACATACATACATATTTATAATAGATTTTATGGAAGCAACTAAAGAACTAACTGTAATTCGTTAGTATTATTTAACTTACTTACAATACAATGTTTGAATACAGTTTTATTGAAAATGAACATTACAAGTACTGCTGAAGAAAGATATTCAACATTATTGCCCGGTACATCTGTACTTTCAGAACCAACAATGAAATTCCTGCTTCCATTAAAATTATACATCGAGTGCCTTTCCATTGCAGATCGTCCGATTGAGATCACTCGACAGGCAAGAGAAATTCAAAATTAATATAATTTTATTAACAATTTATTTAAATCAAATTATCAAATTATTTTAACCAATGACTAAAATATGGAAACATTAATTTTGTTTTCTTGTTCTTTCTGAGAAATATGGGAGCATAACGGGAACCTACTAAAGGAAGCACTGAAATATTACTCTAAACAACTATTGTAGGCCAAAGGTTCATTCATAAATAGTTTTCTTAAGGGGTTAGGGGTAGTCAGAGACACGAAAAAATGAGAATTTTCAGTAATTTTTTTTGCTATTAAATCATGTTATTTTACAAAAGTAAAGTCATGAAAATTTGAAATTTCCAAATTTACAAAGTTATAGCTGTCTGTGTTGACCCAGTTTTAAAAAAGGTCCTTGCGGTGACAATCATAAGGCCTTGGAGATTCATTTAAAATCAATCGGATAAAATAGTTTTATAAATAGATAATCCTGGGCCTGATCGAAGCTTGCTTTTTTCAAAAATTAACAAAATGGCGGTCTCAGGAAAATTTTTCTAGATTTTCCGAAAAAAAGCAACAATTAATTGGTCTTCAAAATCGAAATTTTTGAAAAAAAAAAATGCTTCGATCAGGCCTGAGTTTATTATGTATTTTAGAAGCTGTATGAATTTCATTAAAATCTACTGAGCGGTTATCCAGTTACAGTTGTCACTAGTTCAAAAAACATAGTTTTGAGATAAACGCATTTAAAGTTTCACACTAGCGTTTTGTGGTACCCGAGCACTCTTTGTTATTTCTCGTATACTTCGAAAAGTAATTATCGGATCAACTTAAAATTTTCGGAGAATATTTTTTTTAGATATTACACTTAACGAAAATGCAAAAAAATTGATTTTTTGAAAATCCTGACTACCCCTTAAGGAGGTTAGGTGTTACTTGTATACAAAAAGTATACATTTACAAAAGTGATAAATATATTAACTTCTTGCATATAAAACTTTTTTTTAATAATAAATCGTGAACCATTACGCTTTTATGTAAAGCGTAAATTATACAAAAATATTTTTCGTTTTTTAGCTTCACACTACAAAAATAAACAACTTCAGTTACATATGTATATACATTTCTATGTATGTATGCCTTTACCTTCCTGCACTCAACCAATACGATGTGCTAACTAACGGCACAATCGCGCTAGCTGTACAAGTGTTTGTATGTATGTATGTAGAAAGGTGTGTGTGTAAGTAATTTTCCGTTCAGTTGTACTTTCGCGATTTATGTTTGACCTCCACCCAACCGAAACCATCGACCCATTGCTGATTTATTAGTTCAGTTTGTTCTTTCGACACGTATGTACGTATGTGGGTGTGTGTTTGCTTTTCTTATTGTTTTTTCGTCTTTCCTTTTCCTTTCTTACATTCGCGCGGTTCTATCCTTCGGCGCTTCTCTAACACACTTTTAGTTTGTTTTGGCGGCAGTGGTGACCACCCCTCATACTTCATTCATACGCTTGCGCTCGCAAACTGTTACACTGTCCCCACTACGATTGCTTGCCTTTTCAGAAATGTGTATAATACTAAACTGCAAGAGCGCTCAAAAAACAAAAAATACATAAAGAATTATAGCAAAAATAAAAAACAAACAAACGTCAAATGGGGGATGAATGACTCGTCTACCCTTCAAGAGCTGCGCGTATTGCGCGTAAAAAGACCACAGCCGTGGCAGCGCTGCAAGCAGCAAACAGTAGGTAATAAGCAGCAAACAGTTGACGTTTAACTTTAGCTCTTTCAATAACCTGCTTCCTTACAACCCACACCAATTATGCCGCCACTCAACAATCCCTACTCGGTGCTCATTGCTCTCTCTCTCTCTCGGTTGTAGTTTAGTTTTCTTATTTTCTTACTACTTGTTTTGTTTTCATATAATTCACATTTTAATTTCTGCGAGGGTAGTAAATTCGAAGACACTTTCTAACAAATTTTATTTTATCTACACTGTCGTTCTTCTACGATACGTCGACACCCTTAAGGAAATCTACTCTTGTATGGTAGAGTTGTAATTACGGGAGAGCACGTATGCCACCTGTCAGTAGAAATGGCTTATGAGAGCGCAGTTATATATAGAGTTGCCAAGGTGATAAGCAATTTGAATAGCATTAAAGTCGAAATGATTAATAAGATAATTGTTTAATTAATTAAAATAAATAAATTAATTAATTAATTAACAAAAAATTTGTAAATAATAAAAAAAAATATTAACTTGTTAGAAACCGTAATTTTCTAGAAGGTAAAACCTTTTTTAAAAACTTAAAAATAAATTTATCGAAAAATTAAAAAAAATTTTAAATCGGCGGTTGAATTGAATATATGTATTAGTAAATTTTTGTGAGACTGTGTATACATTATTCTTAACTTAAAAATCTTCATATTTTGCGCGGAAGCCGTTCGACGTCTAATTGGTCGAGCTAAGTTTTTACTTTAATAATACATTTTTATATAATATATTTTCTTTCAGTTTAATATTAAATATTTGTACTTATTTCATTTATAACACCTTTAAGTGGCAACACTCATGCCTGCGCTCTCTCTCTCACACATGCTCTCGTACTCATTGCACCCAATATACATACTTTCCGTTACTGTTTGCCTTATTACTTTGCCTTTTTGTTGTTTTAACTTATTATTGTTGTATAAATGTTGTTTACGGCCATGTTGGTCGGGGTTGTTTTGCTCAGCTGCAGCAGGAAATGAAAGAAAGAAGTAAGACCCAGCAGCTCCAGCGATTGCCCCCCGGTTCGAACCCATTGTGATGTCTTTGGTATATTTAGGCTACAGGAGAAGTAGCGCCTTTCTACATACAACGCCATGGCATACTAAGCACTACGCACTAGGGAACATAAATACTCATTCACTCTGCTGCAGTTCAATTTATTCGATTTTTAAAACGTCACTCTGTCACTTTTCGAATGCATTTACCATTTCGTTTTTCACAATAACAATTTTATATTTTCATAATATCTATTCCGTTTGTCAATTTCAGTTTGACTGCACACAAATAATATCCTGTTACTGAATTTGGCAGCAGTATTGTTTGAACTGCCGCTCCCTAAATGCTTCCCTCAAACTCACGCGCGCGCAAATAGCGCCTTCTTTCTGTATCCCTGGCGCGATATACTTACAAGACATTTTCTGTAAATGCATACATACAGACATACATACGCATTCACTGACTTACACATACTGTTTAATTTTTGTGTATCTATGTATGTTTGTAGTTTGGCATCCGGGATAGTAGGGCCACCAAGCCGTTGTGCAGTGTTGTGCGCCTTCGTTTATGCCACATATACATACATACATATATAAATATATATTTAAATGTATGTGCGTGTGTATGTTCGTACGCCTGTTTTATGTGTGTAGGCACTTTGAGGAGCAGCTGCCAAGTATTCCCGTTCGTAATTACAGCACTCTGTGTGTAAGAGTGTCGAATGTAGTTGTTGTTCCTTTGAATTCCTGTTTGGATACACAATCGCCCTTCAACGGCAATTTGCGCAATTGCACTTTGTTACTTTTTTACAGTAACCTAGTTGACTTTAAAAAACGCTAGTTTTTATAAACTTCTAATTTTTGTAGCTTGTTCATGCACATTTTATATTTTTGTGTTTTTCTTTGTACAATTTAGCTCCTGCCATGTAGCATTTCACAATTTATGTACACACATAAATAGGTACATAAAAGAAAATTACAAAAAATACGCCTTTAGTCCGGGTGTTGATTTTTAATGTACACATTTTTTCAGCAGGATCACACTGTACCACAATCTTATGCATTTCACACTTTTACTGGCATCTTTACGCAAAGGTTTATAATATATTTTTTTTAATTTTATTTGTTAAATTCTCTGTTGTAAACACAAAATTTTATTTTTCTTAAATGCGAGTCTTATTTATTAACCGGTTTTTTCACGACTGCTGCGAGTTCTTCGCCTTTTCTCATTGCTCTCCGCTCTCAAAATGCATGTGTGTGTTTCGATTTTTCACTATGACGGCTCGTTTAATTTGCTTTCTGTTTTATTTATTTTTTTTTGCGTTTTTTGGGCTGGGATTTCAACGTCGTTTTCACCTTCGTGCTGCTTGCGCCTTTCGTTCATTATTATAGTTTTTCGGTTTGTATACGAAATGTGTGTTGGACACATTGAAACGAAATGCGAAACACAACGAAAAGCCAAGCAACTAATCGGCTGCCAGGCAGCGAACTTGGCATTTGAGTGATTCAAACATATGCCAAGCAGTCGTCCAATAGGTCGGCGTATGCGCATGTCCTGCTCGAGTGTATTTGTTGTGGTGAATACTGAATACTCTAGCTGTTATCCTGCTGCTGTTGACCCGTCAAATGTTCGCTTGTTAGCCTCTATAAAGGCACCAACACCAACAAGTTCATGTCCGTATTCACACACACAGGTATAAAGTATGCAAACACACCCTGTTCTTCTATACCATTGTAGCAAGAACGGTGTTGTTGCCGCGTTGCTGTACGTGTCTTCAGTTATGCTGAAGTGTTTACACCTCGGCTGTCTATTGTAAATTGTTGGTGTAAAGGTCGTGGTGTAATATTGTAAAATTGTCGACAAATTTTTTTTCGCCGTTGGTAGTGGTCTTCGGTTAAGTAACCAAGGCAGGACTCCACAATAGATGACGCTAATTTTTTGAACCTCAATACAGCACTTTTCTAAAGCCATCAACAGCTGATTGTTGAGATAAATTGCTGAAGAATAAATAAAACTTCATTTACAGGCAAAATTCCTATGTGAAACTGTCATTCAGTGGGTGTGATTTTTTAAATAATTTTTTCCAACTCGTTGAAATAAAACAAGATTTCTACTTTATTTGTTTATAAATTTTAATTTTTATAAAAATCAACTTATACATTATATTTATTTAACAATTGTAGACTTATTGTATGTATTTTATTGCATTAAACTTGTTCGTAATTTATTTAATACGATTACAACAAAATAATGCAAATGTTGTACAATGTTTATTAAACTTATTAAGAAAACATATAAATGTGTATATGTATGAATGAATTGTTTTTTTCATATTATTTGTTAATATGTATGCATGCTTGAATATAGTAAATAATAAATAAATATGAAGAATTGTGTAACCGTTAAAATGACAAGGAAATTAAATAAATACGTAACTACAAAGACACAAGAATTAAGAACCGTTGGCTGTATTTTCCAACACTAAATTGGCATGCTATACTAGAGGCTTGAGCGTCACTGTAGTTTCAGAGGCACTGTGTTGCACACAATACACTAACGGAAGTTTACATTTACTTTACAGCTGCTTATTGAGTGTGGTGAATTTGCACGAATCAAGAAACCCCAACGGATGTACTTATGTTTGAATTGTGCTCTCATAGAAATACATAAATATGGAAGGTTATACATGAATACTTAATTGCATATTTGCTTGCATTAAATCATGAAATTTTGTTTTTAATGTGCGAAAATTCGAATGTAAATATGTAGTACATGCGCATGAATATTAAAAATTATGAAATCAATTTTTTTAATATTTACCGAAAAAATGAAATTAAATCTTTAAAATGAGTATCTACCAAATAACCATGTTTTTCATTGTAATCAATATGAAAAAGAAAAAATATGTATATAAAATTTAAAAAGTTAGTTTTCTGCGTAATAAGCAAAGAGTTTCTTTCTTTAACCTTTCTCTAACCAGTTTTATTGGTTTTAGTGTACTTAAGTGATAAAATAAGTTATTAGTGTTTTATTTAAATAAAATAAATGATAAAATGTTTATATATTGAGGATTTTGTAGGTTAGTTGTGCTTTAATATTTCTACAATTTTTAAATAATTTATTTTTTCCCTGGTATTAACATTAAAAAGTTTTTCTAAAGGAAGAAAAATAGAGCTGGCAAGTTAAGCTACAGCAAATTAATATATAAAATATTTAATTTAATATTTTTTTTTTACATTATTTACGAGTAGATCAGGTAAAGTAAAATATTAATATTTTAATTTTTTAAATTTTTAATTTTTTGTTTAATTTTTACTCACTATAAATTTTGCTTTTAGACATCATATTCAAGAAAAATTTGTAACAATCTCACGAAGTCAATATTCGATATAACCAAAAATATTTGTAGAATAGTGAGTTTTCTCCAAAGTTAAAGGTGATTGTCGATATTTTTTTTTTTTAATTTTTAGTGCCAAAAGAAAATTGTTACTTCTTGTGTTTTTTTTCTAGTAAGATTGTTATTTTTTTTTTCTATATATTTTTTTCTTTTGTCAATTCTGCGCTTTCTCTTATCTCTAACTTTCAAAATTTTTTTTTTACCAACATATCTCTTGCTTAAATCTAAGTTCAATCTATTCCACATATTAAACGTAAACTTATTTAGTTAATTATTTCTTAGTCTATCTATATTCTATTGATGGAGCAAATAAAATAATGTATGTATGTTTACATAAATATGTACGAATATGTAAAAAATAAATAACTATCAATTAACAAAATTAATAAAAAGAATAAACAAATGCACTTCAACATATCAACTAAACGAAGGTTCTCTAAAACTGCTTACCCCATAAATATATGATGTATATCTTCTATATGTCTGCTTAACTGCCGGTTTGCGATTCTTCATTATACTCTTGTGCTTTCACACGGCAGTCATACCCCACCCCTTAATGCGCTTTGTGTATTAACGCATTCAATTGTCAATCACCCGCATTTTTTATCTCACTCAAGCTGCGACAATTCTCACGTTCACGCTCACGTTCCTCATCTAGTTTCTCCATTTTGAAGACTTTACTCTTCAGGCCGCACAAAATCTCAGCTGTCGCTATGTTCTTGACTGTCTCATTGTCGGTAATACCGGCGACTAATCCTAGACTGCCTAAATGCGTATTGCTTAAATCTAGTTCCGTGTGATTGTTGTTGTTGTCGCTCTTAGGATGTTCCAAATTACGTGTGATGGCGTGTATGAGCGCAACATTCTTATTCAAGTTTGCGGTGTCCTTACTGTTGTTATTATTGGAATCCGTTTCCATTTCATCTTTATTATAATCTCGTTCACGTTCAAGTGTGCGCTCTCTTTCGCGTTCTCGCTCATTTTCATGTTCCCGCTCGCGTCCTAATGCCCGTTCCAGTTCTCGTTCACGTTCACGCTCGCGTTCCAGTTCATCCTCATCGGAAGTGCTCGTACTGCTGCGTCCGCCAATGCTGTAGCCGCTGCTACTAGCTCCACTGCTGAGACCACTGCTAATGTTGTTGCCCATATTGTAGCTCAAGTCGGGTTGCTCCACTTTGATGCTAATTAACGGCACAAGTGGGTTAATGGCGGCGGTAGATGTCGTTGTTTCCTTGTTGCTTGTTTTCTCGCTCGCGTCGTTTGTGATCTTTGAGTTGCTGGTGGTGCTGCTGGTTTGTACGAGATTCAATGCTTCTGTGACTTCCTCTTCCAACGGTGTGGTTTCCTTAGTAGCATTTGATTCCTTATTATTGATTGCGTCTTCATTGTTGTTATGTTTTGTTGTGGTTGAGGCGACGACAGCGGAGGCGGCGGCTGCTGCTTGGGCCGCCGTATCATTCTGGTGCTTCTCCATGAGGCGTATCTTGTAGTTATTGCTGCTGCTGTTGCTTATAGCGCTGACCGATACTGCCGATGTTAGACCTAGGTTTTCCGATGTTGTGTTGTTTGCTTCCACGAGAGTGACATCCAAGTTACTATTCACATCTGGCTCATTGCTGTAGCAATCCATCTCTTTTCTACGTTTCTCATTTAGCTCCTCATGGTAATGCATCAGTATTTTCCGTTTAGCGAGATATTTATGTGGCTTCCTTGATGTGTCTAAGATCTTTTTGCTGTTCGCTTGTAAAATCGCGAAATTATCCGACTTGCGTGTAATCGCGGTCGACTCTGGTAACGAGTTGCCCAAATTATTGTAGTTGTTAATGCTGCTGTTGTTGTTGTTATTGCGACTGAGATTCTTCATGAAAGTTTCCGCGAAACTGGCCTTGGATTTGATGTGATCACGGAAGCTGGCAAAACCGGGCGAAGGCGAAAGTGGACCGCCGGTGCCGTTCATGCTATGCTCAAGCGCCGCCTGAGCGGCTGACTGTGGTGGGGGTGGTGCCGATGGTTGTTGGGGTGGTTGCTGCGGTTGAATTGGTGGTTGTCCATATGGGTGGCCGGTTATGTTAACGCTGTGTGTGGCACGGTCAAAGTGACATTGTGTGCCAGAACCGGTTGGTGTTGCCAGAGAGTCGCCATCTTGTGAAGAGCCATTTTCCTTGTCATCGTTCATGTTTTTCTAAATGAAAATAGTTGAAAGGGGACGTGAAGTTAAGTGATTGAAAGGATATTGTTTTAGAAAATTGCTGTCAATTTATTCAAATTGTACTAAAATACATTTCATCTAAGGAAGCTATAAAATTTGAACCATATGTTGAAATATATGTTGGACTGAACTTACCTCGGTGTGTAGGCCTTTGATCTTCATTGCTTCAGCTACTTTCAGGAAAACCGGTAAGTCCTCGTATTTTACATTAACCTACAAGTAAACCGTGAAAAATATTTGAAAATAAAAACACATAAATAATTGGAATCTTTTACGAATAAGTTTTACTTTTCCAAAATCTAAGACTAATTTCGAAAGTACTACGAAAACATGTTTTATGAAAACTTACCTGTCCACTGTACATAAAGTCCAATAAACCAGCCATATGAGGCGCTTCTACGTCAGCCATTAAAAGTATGGGGTGACTGGAGGGATTCTCGAGGAATATTTGTTGAAAGTATGGACTGCAAACGGATAGTACCTGAGAAGACACAGAAAATGGCGATAAGAGGAAAAAAACATGATGATTTGAAATGAAAATTGTGGATAGAGAGGTTTGTGGGGTTTCAAAGTGAGACGGTAGCATGATACTAAAGTAATAGAAGCACTGAATATGTCTAAAAAGTGTACTTGACCTTCGTGTTGCCACCAAGGATCGAGTGTCAGTTCATGAGCATGCTTACGAGTTTGTGTGCTTTGAATATTTTTCCGCCGGCGGCGATCGTCACGTCCACCATCTTCTCGTCCTTCTGCAGCGTGTGGAAGCCGCGACACATATTGCCATGGAAGTTATTCCACGACAGCAGATACTGGTCGATCGTGTTGGGATCTGTGTAACCTGGCTGTTGCTGTTGTGGATGTTGCGGATTATGTTGCTGTTGCTGTTGTTGCTGTTGCAAGTGCAACTGCTGTTGAGTGGCCTGATGTTGGGCCGTCTGTATGTGTATCTGTTGTGCTGTGGTGGGCGGTGTGGGCGGCGGTGGTAGTACAATCGATGGCGACAGTTGCTGTGGCTGCTGCTGCTGTTGTTGTTGTTGTTGATGTTGTTGCTGTTGCTGCTGCAATTGCTGTTGACGTTGCTGCTGTTGTTGTTGGAGAAGATGATGCTGTTGTTGTTGTTGCTGTTGGTGTTGATGCAACAAATGTTGATGTTGCTGTTGCAGGGCATGTTGCAGGCCCGGTGGTGGTGTCGGTTGTTGTGGCAGGCGATGCACTGCATGCGGTGACGGTGGTGGCGGCAATTGTGGTTGTCCGGCTGCAGCATGTAGGTAACGCTGTTGTTGTTGCGCAGCTTGTTGCTCACGCTCGCGTTCACGTTCACGCTCACGCTGTGCCTGTTGTTGGGCCTGCTGCTGCTGTTGACGTGCATGCTGCTTGATCTTGAGTATATTCTCCTGCTGCTCCTGTTCGTGCTGGCGCATGAGTTCGTCTTTGATTTTGTACTGTTGCATGCTCAGGTCGTCGACGCTCTTCGATAGCTTCAACGTATCGTTACTGTTGAATTTGCTATTCTGCAACATCGGTTTGATGTCGTATTTGTAATCGGCAATGCTGCCGCCTCCCAATGCATATTTCTTCTCTGCGCGTTCTTTTTGACGGCGTATCAACTCATCAATGTCCATGTATGCGCCCGAAGTGGCTGCCTCTATGGCGGATACAATAATGGGGTCCTCTTCGAAGACGCTGTCATCGATGGTTTCGCGTAGCGTTTTGGTCGAGGAAAACAGACGCAACGACGGATCGTTGACCTGGTCGCTGAAGTAGACATCCATCAGTGTGAAGAAAGGCCATTCGCGGCGCTTTGGCTCTTCGGACATTTTAATGGCCTGAGTTGTGGTGAATGCGGAAAGGGAATAGGAAAAATATGGTGTATAAGTTCATGTGTTTGTGAGAAATTCTCTGCCAATTGGAGCTGATACTCACTTTGTATTCCTGCAGTAGATTGTTCCATTTTTTGATGATCTTCGAAAGTGGCAGTGGGACATTGAGTTTGCGCTCGACGACACTACAAATGGATGGATGGGGTTTGGAGTAAAGGTGGGTGTCAATGAGAGCACAACATGTGGAGTAGAATAGGTGGAGGAAGAGCGTGTTAGGAAGTTGAATAGGTTATGAGAAGAAGAGAGAAAGTGTAGAAAGTATAGCATGAGTAAGGGATTATATAAATTCTTTTAAGTAATGAAAAAATACTTTAAAAATGCTTGTACTGCAATTATAATTATGTATTGTAATTAAAAGTAGTATTGAAAATCAAGTAAATAATTGAAAATGTAATTTAAGTAACGAAGCATAAACGGCCAAAAAGCTTATATTCTAACACTTAAGTATTGAAATTTTACTATGTTTGTAAAGAAAATATTTGTAAATCTTATGTCAAAATGTTTGTTAATACGTTAATTTCTTATATATAATAATATAATAATATTTTTGAATATTATATTGTGGATATATTTGTTTTTACTTACGCCCAAGCATATTTGGAGGCATTGCGTTTGCCTGTGAATAGCGGTGAGAGCTCCGCACGTAATCTGATTAATGTTTTGACCTTTTCTGCTTCCCCTGCAACAGATAATTATTAAATATAATTAGAAATGGCTAATATATAAAAATATTTTTAAAATCATTCAAATTTTAATTTTAACATAAGCAATTTGGGGGAACGTCAAAAAATTTTGCCTACAATTAGGCTCACACTCCATATTATTCGAGTTACAGTCCTGATTTAACAACTTTATTTTAATTATTCAGTGATGATATTCTGCCAATAATTTTACTTGAATCCGGAATAGCAATACGATCATTATGCTATTAAGGGGTATTTGGAAGTTTTCTCATTAAAATCGGAATTACAATTGAGATGATATAGATATATAAATAGTTTTATAGCAAAATAGATAATATCATATGTGAAATCTGTAAACAAGTAGAACATAAGAACCAACTCCTTAATGCCGAAATCTACTATTTAAGGGTTACGCTGGTACAGCTTTGTAATTGTAAGTTACAGCTAGATAAGTTGTAAGTAAGATATATATGTATAAGTATACTCATACCTATTTGAGTATATGGAAACTTTCATTCCACACTCAACAAGTAATCTAAAGAAAGTGATAGTTGCTCGGCGGAACTTTAGCATTGCGTACCATACATACACACACGCATTTAATATGCTTTTTACTTTTTGTCGTAACGAAACTTCTTTTTTTTGAGCTGACTACTTGTTTTATGAAATTTCATTTGTAACTACAACAACAATAATTTTAAATTTCTATATAAGCCTGGCTTACTCGTATTATTTATTAAAAATCGCTATACCGTTGGCTTGTTTATGTAGGTATATAAGCGTATGGTTTGTATTCACATTCAATTTGACTTGAACTTAACGACGACTTGTGTTGTTGATTGGACTGGTCCGTGGTAATTACCGAAAACTATTCAACGCTGAAGAATTCATTAGCAGATTTCACTTTCGCTCATGACGTTGGAAATTTTTCTGTGCACACATACATACGCACCATATCTTTCTTTGTTAGTGTATACGTGTGTTTCTCACTTGCTTGCTTGCTCGCAGCTTTCTTACCCGTTTAGCACTGCGTATGCTACCTGCCTTCCTACGGGGCGTGTACATATGTATATACATTTCTTCCTCATACACATGTTAAGTAAGCTCCCACAAATGGCGTGCGCATGTGAAAAGAAATGCGTTTGTTTGTGTGAATATATGCGACACACATATGTACATATACAAAACGGTATATAGTACATGTTTGTAAGTAAGAGTCAAATTGCTGTCGCTGGGTTTGTGTGTGGAATTTCTGAATTCTTTGTATGTTTCACTCTCATGTATGTGTGTAGGCATTTTGTATATAGAAAACAGCATGCCACCTTTGTATTGGTTGCTTAAGACACACATATATTTCGTAAAGACAAGCTTATTTATGAATATATATATGAGTATATATGTAAATAGATGCAAGCTCGTTTATTTACTATAATATGAATATAGAAATACATACACATATGCATGCAACTTTCGGCAGAAGCTTGTTTTTGTACGCTTTGCACTGCCAAGACCGCCAAGGAATTTAAAATAACCAATTGAATTCGTTTCGCAATACCGGATCTATACAAAAGCTTGTAGCTACAACAGTGTTTTTTCCGTTTCTTTTGAAAATCAGTTAAAAACAAAAAATTAATTGCAGCAAATTACAAGCTGGTTGAATTCGAAAATTAAGAAAGCATAAAATAAATACGAAAAGAGTAGCAAACAATCAAAAATCAGGTGAGTATAATGGCGCTTCAGAAATAACAGTAGAAGTAAGTTTGCGGTAAATAAGTGATAGACATATGTTTTTGGTGTTTCTGTAAGTTGGTTGCTGCATGCTGTTGGTTAGACGCGCAAATCTACCTAAACGGTAGAAAGCGTAAAATGGACGAGCGAACCGAATTGCGAGCGAAGTGAAGTGAACTTAACGGAATTGTGGTGAGTGTAACTCAATTGAAAACTATGCGATGATGCACCGAATTGTTGCTATGTAACGTTTGGTGTGTTATCGGTGCATCATTGCAATATGCTAGTCATGCTTTGTATGCAGATGTGAATATGTGAGTCTGTGTTAGTTATTGACTTAGCGTATCATCTAACTGCTGGAGGTCATTACACTACTTAATGCATTTCGTGGTCTCAAGGGTATCGAGTTTGCGCTGAATGCACTAAAGTAATATATTTGAGAGAAATCGGTGTGCTGAAAGAAGACAATAACAAAATTGTCTAATATGAGAGACTGTTTTCAGAGGTAAAGAAATCGCTAAAGGGATAGATGTCAAAGCAGTTGTTATAACAAATATTATATGCTTATTTTAAAAGCTGTGGAACGTGTTCAGAGAGGTATTATTTTAACCATATTTTTTAACTTACTTAAAATTATTCATATAAAAATATATACCGTCTATAATTAAAGGAATTATTCAAAGAAAAGCTTTAAAAAATATCAATTAAGTCTGGACGAACTTTAAAATAATAAATTCTGTGTAAGTGTAAATTAGTAGTGCGATTGGAGTATGAATGTGGACATTTAGTTGGCTAATTATTAGATCATTAATAAAATGGTCTGTTTTTTTATGATATTTTACATATATTTTCGACATTTCGTCATATCAGTAAGATTCTCAAGTGAATTTAAATTGGAACAGTAGGAATATTCAAACTATTTTCGATTTTACTTCAAACTAAATACGAATATTATTATATATTTCCTTACACTATCAACGCCTTTTCATCTAAATTTTATACCTTTCTCTTAAACGCATCAACATTCATTCTGGTTTTCTCCATCATCAGCAAAATTCAACATTTTCTCAGCCTAACACACACTCACACACATCAGTAAATGTCAACGGCAGTCTTGTCTAAAAGCAATAACAAAAGTCAACACTTTCAAGCGGCTAACAAGTCTGCCTGCGCACCCGTGCCTCTAAGTCAGTTAGCTAGCAGCACAATCGCCGGCATTCATGCGTGCAGTCAGCGCCGTTAGTTTCTCTTTTGACCTACATTTGCCAGCTACATTCTACAACGTCACTGTCGCCGATCTCGCCGCAAACGCTATCTCCACGCTGCTGTGCATTCACAAACCCGTATGCTGTTGTTGTGGTAGATGCTTTTACTTGCTCGTTTGTGTTTTGTTGTTGTTGTTATTGTGCGCTCACTTACTGCATTGCAAGCACTGAAAGTAGCACTCTTCTTGGGCGCAATTTTTTTTTCTTCCAATGTTCTCACTGCTCAGCTCAGCGTTGTGTTGGCGAAGTTCGTGGCTTAAGTCTTTTGTTTTGAATGGCGCTCACTCTTCATTTCATGACGGTTGGTTAGCGTAGAGCTGTGATAGTCGCACCTCGTGAGATTCGCTTTTGTTCTTTGCGGCATGTAGTTGTTGTTGTACAAGTTTTTGTATTCTCGTGCGGCTTTGTTTACATTTCTGCTGCATCATTGTTTTTGTAATTACTTTCTTTGCTTGCTATTGTTGTTTGTGTAACGTGCTGCAACTGGTTTTTGTATATTTTTAATTCTTCATTCACACACACCCATAAGCTTGGTGCACGTTCAGCTTGGCTTTTATATTATGCTACAGTAAAAACGTGCTTTCGGAATTCGCCTGACTTGCTTTTTAGCATTCTTTGGCGCCTTTCTATTTTTGAAGTAATTAAAATGCTGTTTGAGTTATGGTGCTTTGTAATAGAAATGGTCAGAATTATTGAGAATTTATATTTGTACGATTGGCTTGATGTATCTTATCTAAAATATAATAAATAATTAAACTGCAGGCTATTGTTTTATATACTTTAATTCTTCCAGAGCAGCAGCAGTTAATTTTTCTAAGATAATTAGGTCGCTGAGGATTACATAGCTCTTTTTAGGAGACTAGGAGAAAGAGGAAGTAGTACATGAAAACTAAACAAGTAAAGCTGAAGAGATTTAAATAATAGTTGAATTTTTTAAGTGAAATTGAATAAGAAATTCTTAAAGCTGCATCCATATGAGCTTGAAAAGAACCATCTCGCATTCTTTATTCGGTTTCACTAGCTTATACTATCGCCTTTATCATGTTTCGCCTTTTCGCTTCACTGATCACTCAGTTTTTCCATTTCTCCCTACAAACGTACATACATACTAAATACCAAAAGCGGTATTTCTATTGTCTTTGGACTCTGTTGCTTTGGTTCTTTTCGGTTACCTGCTCGAATAACTGCATCTATTGTAATGCGCAACACAAAAAGCGTCTCAAGAATCACATCAAATGCTGCATGCTGCCACTGACTTTTACTTTGGCTATCTTTTCTACAGTAGATTATAAAAGTAGGTTAATAACTCATTAATCTGTTGGGCGTAGCGGACTGGTGTTTAAGCGCTTGCAGTTGCATATGTGTATGTACATGTATCTGCAAATCCATAAAACTGTACTGAAATGTTAATTGAGCATGGTGGAAATGTTGACATGTTGGTGAAATGTTTCATACGATTGCAGCAATAGTATTCTACATTTAACCAAATTTTGCATACATATATTTATCTAATTTTTGATTTTTCCTTTCTTTTGAACATCTTAAAAAAAATACAAAAATCGACGCTCTTATTAATTTCTATCTATCATTGCCGCCAGATCAACATGATCGGTTAGTATTTGCTTATGGTGCAAATTCCGACACTTTTCGGTTTGTATAAGCACAAAATATCTCCATCTTTCTTGCCACCGAAGTCATTGTACGCTGAATTATTTGCCGCAATAGCAAATTGTCTTTTTACTATCGACAGTAAATGAAATTTTTATGTGTTTTGTATGAGACATTTCAATTACCGAAATACTCTTCAAATTGTTTTTGGAATTCTGTTGAGTTTGGCGTGTAAATAGTTGTAGAGTTGATTTAAAACTCTAATAAACAAACTATTTACGAATACCGTTGTGAGGTCGACAAACATTTGCAATGGACAATTGGAAAATTTAAAATTCCCGTTATTTTTTGAACGCATTTTTTTGGTTGAAAAATAAAAATATTTATCTACCAGTAGTTTTCTTGGCTGAGTGAACAAAATTGCCAAAACCATTGATTGAAGTCTCTGTATAGGAGCTAAATTTTTAAAACCTGCTAGCTGGAATATTTGGAGTAACTTATTTGAGGAAGGAATTTGATAATATATGCGAGATTGATGTGAAAGAAATTTTAGAAGACAAACAATTTTTAAAAGTCAGCCTTAATATAATATAAAGTGAGGTTATGCTGGTGAAAATAGGTGTATTATATTCAACAGCATAAAAAAGTAATTTCCATTTATTTATACCATTTAATTACTTGGTCGAAAAAAGCTCCAAATTTTTTTATTTTTACTTCGAGTGGTTATCCTTACTTATAATACTATAATTTCAGCCTTTTGTGACTCAATGG
This sequence comes from Zeugodacus tau, assembly GCA_031772095.1. NCBI lineage: Eukaryota > Metazoa > Arthropoda > Insecta > Diptera > Tephritidae > Zeugodacus > Zeugodacus tau. The sequence goes on along the minus strand of CM062649.1, from coordinate 4,543,893 downwards.
TGTTAAAAAGTCATATTGGCGCTAGTAAGTACGCTTAACAGTTCAAGTCCCACCAACGTGCGCAAGCACATTCTTGTTTTTACTTTCTCCCAATGCTATGCGGCTATGCATTAGAGCTAGTATTAGATTGCTTGACTGCTTGGCTGCTTTTCACAGACTTAGTTGTTGTAGTAAAAGTAGTAAAAGCTGATTTTTTCTTGTTTTTGTTATTTATATATATTTAATCTCCACTCATAATACTGCTACAGAAGTGGTAATACAAATGGCTAATGCAAGACTATATATAAGCATTATGAACGGCAATGCTCGCAGCAGCAGCAGCACAAACAACAACAACAACAATAGTTGACAGCGACAGAAGTAATAATAACCGCAGCAAAAGAAGTTATGAACGTACGAGTGTATTGACAGCGAGCGCCTCGAATTTCTACTTGCCGATCAAGCCGACATCCTCGTTTAGAAACTTGTAGCGCCAAGCACCGGGGAAAAGATATTATCGACTGCAACAACAACAAAGTAGCCAGTTTCGAGCAACGCGCATAGCGTAGAAAAGAAATTCCGTAAGAAACTTGATATTGCAACGAAAGTAAATAAATGCCAGCAACGCCAGAGAGAAAAGCCCATTGGCTGCGCAAAGTGAAATGGCCGGCGAAAAGTCTACTATTTCACTAGTAGGCATAGAGGCAGCAGTTAAATAAAAGTAAATAGTATCGGTTGAAGTGGATGCACGCAGTTGTATTATAGCGTAGTCAGCATGAGTCTAGCAAGCAATGGCGGCAGCGCAGGCTTTCCTTTGGGGTTGCTCAGCTGTTAGTGAGTATACTAGTGGATGCTCAAGACTTTGTGCACATGCGTTTCTAAAATCATTTCTGCCATTTCACCACTTTATAACATGCATATGTATTTGTTGTTTTTGTATTGGAATGTTTTTTATAATTTCTGGCCTTTTTAGCTGTAGCTCAGGCAGTTGAATGTACTACTTGAAGTGGAAATTCCCCCGGCAACACAAACATTTGGATAATAATTTCAAGAAGAAACAAGCAGCAACAACAACAACTACTTGTACAAACAACCGCAGCTTCGTAAAGTGCATTCAACGTCATGGAAAAGCATTGAGCTTTTACAATGCAGCATACCTGTTTTTCTATTTATTTTATATGTTGGTTTTTCTAATTTTGTGTTTTTGTTTTTGTTGTTGTTTTTTTCACAGCATATAAGCATTTTACATATATTTTTATTCATGGCAGTCGCCGTCGCAGTCATTGCATCTGTGAGTGCATTTACCGCTTGACTATGATTGTTTGCTAGATTATAGACTTCGCTTGTTGTCAGTGTTGCTATTGTTGTTGTTGTTGCAGCTGCTCTGCACTTTGTCTTGCATTGTCATTGGTGAACTTGTCTGAAACTGAAAAAAGTACGAAAAGCGCTGGTTGTGTGTCTGTTAGTGCCATTTCGGGCGAACTGTCATTGGGTGTAAGCGTTCGCCTCTGCGCCTGTCAGTCTAATAGCCGCTTAGTTTATTTACACTGATTTTTGTTTGTGTTTTTATTATGATTTCTGTGTTGCCTCTGCAATTACTCATACTCAAGCGGGTTTTACGCCAACTTGTTGTTGTCGAGAAGTGTTTTCGATTAGTTTTTCACTGGAATTTATAATTTTTTGTGGTTTATTGCTGTGTTTGAGTGCATTTGTGTAGTTGTTTGGTGTCATTTTTTTCACTTGAGGTTCATGAACTCTTAGCAATTCGTTTACTGCTTCGTTGCACTAGGCTTGCTCTCGTCGACTCAAGTTTATTTTGTGTGTTTTTTTCTTTAATTTATTTGTCTTGATTTCTTTTCTCGGCAAGAGTGTTTCAAATTTCAAGGTATTAATTTTTTTTAGTTTTTATTGCAATAATAATTTAATTTGTACTATTTATTTTAATTCGTTTCAAAGTATTTTTTCAAAACCAATTTTATGGAGCATTCTGGATAAATGTACCTTGTAAAACGAATGCATCTCCTCGTATAGTAACCTTGAAGGCCTTTCTTGTATTTCCACCAAAGCTTTGTCTTTGGTTAAATAATAATATATAATAAAAACAGTTTAATTTCCCTGAAGAAAGATATTCATTTAAGGAGAATGTCCTCTGCTACAGCTTACATTTAATAATATTATTGCACAGTCTATCATTATTGTTTAGTTTGTTTTATAAACCGCAACTACAAAATATTAAACAATTGAAGTTGGACATGGCGTATGAGTAACTCACTGAGTTTCAGTAAAATCAAAGCTTTATTGAAAAGTATCAGAAAAGCAAACAGCACAATAATGCTATTAAAAGGCATGAAAACACCTTTTTAATATTTAATTTCAGCTTAGACAGATTGCTATAGAAGCAAAGTGGTTTTGTATTGAAGCACCTGGGCGTATGAGTAATTTCAATTAACTTAATATTGAACAACCAAACAAATCGCTAGTAGAAATCAACGTGTAATTCAAAAATGAATACATATTGTTTATCAGTGCATAAAAACCAATCCTCAATCAAGTTAAACATAAATTTATATTGGCTTCAGTAAGAAAAGCATCAAATCGCTGATTGCCCGCAAATTGTAAAACAAAAAAGGAAAAAGTTTCTACAAACCTCACAACGAATCGAAAATTAAAAGTTAAAGTGAGTTTATAATTTATGATGTGCAATTAAAAAGGTTTCGTCGTAGTTCAGCTAACTTCGCAACCGCAGCTTCAAAGAGCAACGCACTTTTACATAACCAACGAAAGTCGTTCACTTCAACACACATGTATGCACTAATACTAACACTAGCATACGCATAAGAAGCACATGCCACAACACATTTCTGTATATATATATATAGATGCATAAGAGTACATATGTAGTTATTAGTGGTTGCTTTGTTTGAATGGTAAATGTCTAACTGACCATTTGAGTTGATTGACTAAAGAGCTAGAAATGAATAATGGTTTTGTTTTAGGGGAAACTATAATGTGGTAAAAATAACTGTAAAAAGCACTAGGCTGCAAGATTAAAATTAAAAAGAAAAATAAAATGAAAAAAAAATAGAATAAAATAAAAAAATAAAATAAAATAAAATAAAAAATAAAATAAAAAAATTAAATAAAATAAAAAGAAGTAAGGAAGGGCTAAGTTCGGGTGTAACCGAACATTTTATACTCTCGCAATTTATTTATTTAACTTCATTTATATTATATAATACCCACGTATTCGTCATATATATTGTATAAAGTCCATTGAAAGTTGGAAACCATAATATTAGGTTAGAAGCACCGAGGTCCTCGTGTTCGATATATGGGGCCTTAAAAACCGATGGTCCGATTTCGGCAATTTTTAGAATGGGGCTGCCACACTATTAACATAGTATTTGTGCAAAGTTCTGCATCGATATCTTCACTAGTACTTACTTTATATATTGTAAAGTAAGCGATTCAGATTGTCTTCAAAGTTCTGGTATATAGGAAGTAGTCGTGGTTGTGAAGCGATTTGGCCTATTTTCACAACATATCATTGGGATGTAAGGAAACTATTACAAACCAAGTTTCATTGAAATCGGTCGAGTAGTTCCTGAGATATGGTTTTTGACCCATAAGTGGGCGACGCCACGCCCATTTTCCATTTTGTAAAAAAATCTGAGTGCAGCTTCCTTCTGCCATTTCTTATGTGAAATTTAGTGTTTCTGACGTTTTTCGTTAGTGAGTTAACCCACTTTTAGTAATTTTCAACCTAACTTTTGTATGGGAGGTGGGCGTGGTTATGATCCAATTTCTTTCACTTTTGGACTGTATAAGGAAGTGGCTTAAAAAAACGACTGCAGAAAGTTTGGTTTATAGAGCTCTATTGGTTTGCGAGTTATGTGCAAAAAACTTAGTAGGGGGCGGGGCCACGCCCACTTCCCCAAAAAAATTACATTCAGATATGCCCCTTCATAGTGCGATCCTTCATACCAAATTTTATTTCCATAGCTTTATTTATGGCTTAGTTATGGCACTTTATGTGTTTTCGGTTTTCGCCATTTTGTGGGCGTGGCAGTGGTCCGATTTTGCTCATTTTCGAAAGCAACCTTCCTATGGTGCCAAGAAATAAGTGTGCCAAGTTTCATCAAGATATCTTAATTTTTACTCAAGTTACAGCTTGCACAGACGGACGGACGGACGGACGGACGGACGGACAGACAGACATTCGGATTTGAACTCCACTCTTCACCCTGATCACTTTGGTATATATAACCCTATATCTAACTCGTTTAGTTTTGGGTGTTAAAACAACCGTTATGTGAACAAAACTATAATACTCTCTTTAGCAACATTTGTTGCGAGAGTATAAAAATGTTTGATAGACACGTATACTTTACGTCTCTAAAATTTGTTTAAAAAATGAATTTAGTTAAAATAAATTAAATATTAATAAATAAGTCTTAGGATCTCTACACATTTAAGGGGTTACGGGTAGTTAGAGACGCGAAAAAATGAGAGTTTTCAGTAATTTTTGCTGTTAAATCATGTTAATTTACAAAAGTAATACTAAGGCATTATTACACAATGTTTTGACTTGAAGTCACGAAAATTTGAAAAAAAAATATAATTTCCAAAGTTATAGCTGTCTGTGTTGACCCAGTTTCAAAAAAAGGTCCTTGCGGTGACAACCATAAGTTCTTGGAGATTCATCTAAAATCAATCGGATAAAAAAAATTAGTTTTATAAATAGATAATCCTGGGGCTGATCAAAGATATTTTTTTCAAAAATTAACAAAATGGTGGCCTCAGGAAATATTTTTCTAGATTTTCGGGAAAAAATAAACAGTTAATTGGTCTTAAAAATTCGAAATTTTGAAAAAAAATCCTTCGAACAGGCCTGAGTTTTTTATGTATTCTAAATGAATACAGTATTCTAAATGAATGAAATGCTGTATGAATTTCATTAAAATCTACTGAGCGGTTATCGAGTTGCAGTTGTCACTAGTTCAAAAAACATAGTATTGAGATAAACGGATTTAAAGTTGCTCCCGAGCGTTTTGGAGCGCCCGAGCGATCTTTGTTATTTGTCGAATAACTCGAAAAGTTATTATCGGATCAACTTTCAAATTTTCAGAGTATATTTTTAAGATATTACACTTAACAAAAATGCAAAAAAAAATTGATTTTTTGGAAATCCTGACTACCCCTAACCCCTTAAGAAGGCTTAATGGCTGGAAATTTTATATTTTTTCCTTCAATAAATAAATTATCAATATATTTAAACGTTCATTGAAGTTGAGTAACAAATAATTTTCAACATTTTAAAATGTTTAAATATTAATTATATAATTATTTCAACTGAAGAATGTAAGCAATTCTGACTTCAAGAAAACTGTATTCAAATCATGTAAATATTTTTTTAATGCAAGAGCGTAGCGAATTAGTTTAATTATATTTGATTTTGCTTTGTAAACATTATTAGCATCAGCATTAGCTGTTAAGTGATATGAGCAACCTGTTGACAAGCATGACATTCTTAAAATTAATGAAATCGTTAACGACAACCGCGACATTCTTATGGCCACTCAAAAGAACGAAACATTGGATGCATGCTTATAATTTTGAATGAATTTACAATACTTAAAGAAATACAAATTATTAAAAAAATACAAAATAATTAAGCTTAAAGGTCACATATCTAGTTGTCCAAATACAATATATTGTTTGTGTGTGGATTCACTGCTGAAATCTGAATACTACATAAAAAGTACGAGGTTGTTGTATAAGTGGTTAGGGTGTGGTGTAATAAAATATTTAAATAAAAGTTATTTTAATTAAAAGTCAGAGAGAATATCGCACCAATGGCAAACAATAAATTTAATTGCATATTGAAACTAAGTGAACAGCAAAGAAATTACGAGTGTAATAAGTCAAGTTGTTAATTAATGCTGCTGTCATTCTTGTTGTTGCTGTTGTTGTTAGTCAAAAAGAAAAAGTAGCCAAGTAAGCCAACGGGAATGAGCCAGCAAATCACGCTCACTTTTATTTGCGAACAATGAAAACACATACCAACACACACTCATACAAACAGAATAAGACTCATTAAAGCCAACGCAATAAAAACGACTACCAAAAAATTTGAACAGCAGCGACGACAGCAGCACATGCAGAAATATGAGGAAGACCAGTCGCCAACGAAACCACCAGCCAACAACACGCACTTGCATTTTTTCACCAACAATCATGCCACTCGGCCGTTTACACACATACACATGAAGATACATACATACATACAGAGCTAGTTATGGCTGCAAACGAAAGACTTAAGCCACGAACCTGTGCACACACCGTTAAAACGGAATTAAAATTCTTATCAACGCATGCGAACGCAACCAAAAACAGACGAGCTGAGCAAACTGAAAAAGCGAATAAAAAAAACAAAAACAAAAAAATATTTAAGCTCGTTTTCTTGAATGTTTGTTGTTGTTGTTTGTTGCTATTTGTGTGCGACGTGTAGCCAGCATAACTTTCACTTTAATAATACACAGCGCAGAGTCATAAACAGACCTGCATATATACATATATAAAATTTACCGTTTATGTATGTATGTAAGTAAGTGTAAGTGTATATAGAAATGTAGACTCGCAAGTGAGTGCGCTTAATTGCGGCTTTTTCTGTGCTTGAAGACAAATACACTTACACACACGAGCGTTTACAATAATTTCTGATTGCTGCATATCTTCATATAATACATACATACATACGACTACCATTTCTCATGTATATTTTTATGCTTGTATATACATACTGACGAGTACATATGTGGAGATTTATATGGGAATTTTCTTGTGGCTGTTTCTTCGCATCGCCCACATTTCGTTGTAGCTATGCTTTCAAGTGCGCAGAGTTTTTACATATATTTTCTATGTACTTGTGGGTTTGGATTTACCTCACACAGCGCATGGCTGCAGTAAAATCTTTTCTAGTCAGAGCTAGAGTCTTTTGTGTTAAAATACGAGTGCATGGTTTCGAAAATAATAAATTTTCAAAAGTTTTGCGAAAAAATAAACCAGATAATCGATAATAAAGATAATCGTATACAGCATGAAAGCCGATTGAAATGAAGATGCTAGTTATAAAGTGAAAATGGCTTTCTGAGTGCTTCCAAAATTATTTTCAAATATCTCATTTTACATTTTATTCATTATAATATTAATATATTGTTGTTGTATAGTAAGAGACAAAAAATAATACATACGAGGGCTGCTATGTATATTTCTGGCTTAGGAAACACTAAGTGTTGCCAGGTGCAATCTGACATTTCCATTGGAAAGTTTGACATTTTTTAGCATAACATCACTCAGAACGTTTTGTCATTTAATCGTGAATTGTTTTATTTACAGGGAATTAAAAAATTCATCTCTGCCAAAAAATGGAATTAACTCGTGAACATTTTCGCGCGATCATTTTTCACAACTTTCGACGTGGATTATCGCGACAAGAGTGCATCGATGAACTAAAATCTTTGTATGGCTATGAAGCACCATCCTATAGCACTGTGAAAAACTGGTACAACGAATTCAATGGTGGCCGACGCTCGCTCAAAGACGAATTCCGTGAAGGTCGTCCAAAAACAGCCGTTGTGCCAGAAAACTTCGATGCCGTACGTGAACTGATAATGCAAGACCGTCATGTAACATACCTTCAGATAGAGGCATGCCTATGCATTTCTCCCACCAGCATACATTTGATATTGCAAGAACACCTGGCCGTAAAAAAAGTTTGTTCTCGTTGGATCCCGCACAATTTGACAATCGCTCAAAAAAAGGCTCAAAAAAAGTGATTTGAGCGCATGCAAAAGTGTATAAATCTTGATGGAGAATATTTTGAAAAATACCATTTTCGTTGATAAATAATCCTATTTTCATTAGTAGGCCAGAAATATATATAGCGGCCCTCGTATAAGAATGGTTACCAAACTATGAAGAAGGATATCCTATATTACTTTGATTAAATTTTTTTAGTCTACAGTAAGTATCTACGAACTATGAGATGAATCTTACAGGGAATAAGTGAAAATATTAAAGAACGCGAGTAAGCATGTACAAATACGTCAAGACAATTCAAGTCAAAAACGCACGAAATGGTATCCCGTGGCGGAGAACAGTTTAAATTATTTATGACCAAGTGCCGAGGTGTTGCTTTAAAGGTACATAGAAGAGTCTCTCTTTGGCAACAGATCCTTAAGACGAGTTCACATGAACACCTGAAGCAGGAATGATTGGTGTATCATCTCCTCTTATCATAAATTACAAAGCAATCCCTGGATAAACTAAAGGCAGTACACCGCACTCAGGTGATTAATTTCAATCGATGATATAACACGCACACCTACATTCTGAATTGATTGTATTGACCCAGTTTCTAGCAGGGCTTTTATGTCAAAAAAAAAATATGCCAAAAATGTAAACAAATAAGCTTCGTCTGTATGTATTATGCAATAGCAGTGAATGCTTGCGTATATTTCATTTATGTTTTTGTTTTTGCTTTATTACATAGACACAGAATACTATTTACGTATGTATGTCGCTCTGTATGCATTTAGATCAGGTTAGTCAGCGTTGTGTTGTTCCAGCATATTCGTGTTTGCGCGTCTCTTTTCATTCATCATTTGTTTACAATTATTTCACCTTGTACCGTTACATAAGCGAGTGTAATTGCATCACTTGTTTTTGACAACTTTTGGTATGCCGAAATTTGTTGTTGTTGTTATGGTTATAGTGAATAAGTAAAATGAAAACGCAGTTACTTTCAAACGCAGTAACTTTCAAACGCAGAGAGAATCCAAGCGTATTTGGTGAATGCGAAAACAAATGTACGCACGAATTCTCAGCTAATCAAATGCTTTGCAAATCACTTTGATGTACATATGTATATGAGCTATACTCGTTAGACCCTCTTCAGTTGGCATTACCTATAAAATTTGGCTGCGGCGGCGCACTTTCCGCACAGCGTTACGCAACGACGTTCAGCGAAACCGAAAGCGAAATATAACCGAATTCAGTACACTCGACGTTGCGTAATCGCACAAGAAACTCGCGAATGAGTTAAGGAATAAGAGGAAAACAAAAATGCAGAAACATCTATTGGCCCTGTGCGCAAACAAATAATTTATAATCAGCATTTTATTGTCACTTTTGCATTTTTTTTTTGTTTTTTTTCTTATGCTGCTTCTTGATCTCTCCAAAAAAATTTACGCATCCATTGCAGGCATTCTCTTTCTATTTTATTTTGCTGGTGTACTTGATATATACATCCAAACACATATATAATCAACATTTGCCTTTATGATTTTTGTTTTTGGGTATTTCCCTTAAATAAAACCGAAGGAGGGCGCAGCGATGCGGCAGCAGGCACAAACAGACGCTGAACTATTCATATATCGCTACAAGAGTGATTGCATAACCACCATACGCGTTGTTGTTGCTATTGTATCAGATTTTTGTAAGCGTTTTTAATACCGTTGTGCTGTGCTCAATTATTGTTGCTGTTGTTGTCGATGCGGTTGCTGTAATAGTTAGTTGTTGTTCATCTCATTTCGGCGTCCGTGCGCCAGGCCTTGAAAGTTCAATGCCTTTTTCGCCAGCGTTTTTCGCTACAAACCGACAAACATACACACATCTATGCTCACATACATGGCTTTGCTAATACCAATGCATTGAACTGCACACACATATAGACCTGTGTATGCGGCTTAACATGCAAGCAAGTTAATCGCACAAAGAAAGCTGCGCATAAAAGCTTCAAAGCATTGACTGCTGTAGCTTTTAACAACTCAACGGCGGTAAAAAATAAATTAATAATTAAGAAATATTTGTTAACTATATAGATAATTGCAGTTTTTGCGGACATTGATTGCTTAGCGCCTTGAAGCTATAACGGTAAAATCCGGATCCTTCTGGTGCGCTCAAGTTGTCCACCAAACAGTTCATTCACAAATTATGCAGCCGAACGTTATTTGAAATACAATATTTTACCCACACATATGTATGTACACTTGAAACCTCGTGATATTAATTGTGCTCACTTATCGCAGCTTCATCGCCAACATTGTCTGTTTGTCTGCATGTACATATGTATGTAAGTGCGAATATGCGCAGAAAATAATGCGAAAATTCACTGTAACTATCACTGTGCAATCTTTAGAGCGCAAGCGAATAAAATTGCAATTTCAATAGTACACATTTTAATTAACAGCGATGACTCATCACAAATGAGTTATACAAATGTATGTTTATATGTATGTGCAGAAGTACATTCGAGATTTTGTAATAGCAATAAAAATATAAAAAATATTTTCGTGCTTCAATCAACCAATGAATGGACAAATAACTTGTAAGTTTGTGTATAGCTTATGCACGCATTTTGCCATTAATTTGAAATACCCAGTAGGAAATCTTATTGGCTCAGTATTTAATAGTAATATAAATTATTGGACTTCCTTTAGTATGCATGAAAGTGCTCGATCATAGATAATTTTTTTCAACCATTAAATAACTAATTTGAAATAGTGATTACTTTTAAGAGAGTGGCGTTTATACCTATGGTTGCTTTTGGTAACGCATATGTTCCAGAGATATACCTACATCCCGGTAAATATAAATAAATATGGTTCTTGGAGAAATAAATAAGCAATTTTCAAATAAAGTGTTAGAAAATCTTACGCAAAATGGCTACTATGTTAAGAGGAGAGCTGGGTTTGAAAATTATCCAAAATTGTATTATCGAAATATTTTTGGTTTTTTGATTTTGGATGAACCAATAAAGTGCATTTGTTTAGACGCCAAGAGAGATGAGATACCAATGGCAGAGTTTTCGGAATTTTTAAATAAAATTACTGTTGTTTAAATATGTATCTTCGATATACCGATTTTTTAAATAAAATATGAGATTGTACATATTCAAAATAAAAATAATAAAAATACCCTTTTTTGAGCCACAGAAACCCACCTAACCCCTTAATATTTTTAATAGAGTTGACATGTTGTGAAAACAAAAAAGTCTAAGAAAGATCTTTGCATAATGGAGTAAATAAAAAAGGCATAGTAAATTAATATTTTATTTCTAAAAAGTGTAATCCACTAGAAATTTCACTAATTATTAGTAGTGTTTTCACCTAGAGAGACTAAAGATCAATTTGGAACCTTTAGTTTGTAATCTATATTTTAATTGATCCCCCGATTGCGAGTGTCGACTGTCAGTATAATAGACACCAGTCGATTGAGTCGATTATACTTTAATTTGCTATTGTGTAACTTGATCGACAAAATTTTCTAACGATTGAAAATTTTTTGTCGACAAATGAGCGATTGAAAAGCATTCACGGTCGACGGTTGAGCTACTGATCGACGCTCACAATAGCAACGGTAGTCGATAATCTCTCAGTAGTCAATTATCTACAGCTACTCGACACTTGCAATAGGGGTGTGAATCTTTATATTACCACCAATTTCACCAATATTACTTTTAAAAATATTAATCATTATACAAAGAAATTGCTCTTGGTAGAAAGTGAGCATTTTTCATTCTTTAAATGCAAATTCACTACAAAAATATAATTTCTTTTGAATTCCAAAAAATATATATAATTTTGGGAGATAGTAAATTAAGTTACTAGATATTTGGTTAGATTTTTTTGAAAAACCTGAAGTCCGCTAATTGACTGTCTATTCGATATTAAAAGATATAAAAATATAAAACATATACCCACACATACATATATACATATGCAAACATTTCTTTTGGTAAAAGCATGGACTGCAACGCTAGCACCCTTTTAGAGACGTTAAAACATGTGTATTGGAGCAGAAAGCGCACCAGCAAACAGTTTGTTGCTTACATAAAGCATACAAAGAACATGGAACAACAACAACAATAAGCACACTTACAGCAGCAGCGCTGCCATAGTTGGCAACAACTTTCACCTATTAATATTCGTGTCGTTCATTGCTTATGCAGAAGCATAGAAAGAAACTGAAAGAGTTGAAGAAAACGTAGAAGTGAAATGAATAAAATTAAAAAAAGCGAGTATAAGTACACTGATACATACATACATGTGTGTGTGTGTATACAAGTAATAGCGAAACCTAAAGCGATTTAGCTTAAGGCTTCTCAGTGGGAGAGATTATCTACGAGATCTTCATGTAATTGTAAAGGAGAGTATATGTTTCTAATAATTAAGGGAAATGTGTAGAAAGCATAATTTTTTGCCTTTAGATAAGTTGCCACATGTTCTGTTTTTTTCACTCTCTTTTATGCTATATTTATTTTTGTCTTGAAATGAAAACCAATTTTGACAAATCTTGTATTTAGGTACATGTTGAGTTTTTTCGTAAATTTACTGGCATTCGGTGGTCACAATGAGGTAACTATTGCTTTTAGACGCATCTGAACCGCACGCTCCCTCGTAGACGCACATACTATCATCTATGAGTTAAATCACACACTCAGTGTGTGTGTATGCGAGAAGTAAAAGTACAACAAATACATACATATATAAAAGGGTATATACATAATGAAGTTGTGGAGGCTGCTGAGAAGCTTTGTTTTTACTGCTGCGCATGCGCGTTGGACTAACAACATCACTTAGATGGAGAAGAAGTAGTCAATGAAAGACGAAATTACAAGTTGCCAGCTTGGTAAGAGCTTTTCTTACTTTCTTCGCTTCAGTTTCGCCTCATAAGCATCAACATATTTTTTCAGTAAAGGGTTCAATTTTATAATTGTCAAAATATAAATCCGAATTAATAAATGAAGAAATCACATTTTTTGGCAGAGTATTATTGTCATGATTCAAAATTACAAATTTTGTTTGAAAAGAAAAAATACATATAATAACAGCATTAAACATAAAAGGCAAGGTCAACTGGAAAAATATTGCCAACGATTCGACTGCCGCCGAATTTTCTAACATCTGTCAAGGCAGCCGTTGAGTAGGAAAACCACTTGTCACTTACAAGCCACTTCATTTGAGCAAGCGCTTACGCTCAAACTATGAACAGTGAAATTTTCCAAAACTAAAAACAAGTTTCAAAATAAATAGAAAAATATAACGAAAATAAAAAATAGCAAATAAATGAAAAACTTGCAACGGAGGTTAGTTTCCACCGAATTTAGTCAATGCTAATGTTGCTCTTATGCTTTTTTCTGTTTCTACGCTTGTGTGTCTGAGCTTTTAGTAGCCTACCAGCTGCTTTCGCTACATTAACTTCTTGGTTTGTTGGCTTCTTGGCTGCTGCGAAGTGAAAACGCCTGCTAACTCGACTTGTGGCAGCTTAAACATAAGCACTTATACATATGCATACACAGATATACAGTTAGTACCTGCAATTGTATGTACACTAATTGTTGTTGTCGTTATTGCACCTATAAGATAAATGACAACGCTCAAACTTTTCTGGAAAGTCATGGCAAGTGCAGGGTGGCTATACGAGTACAACTTAGCTGGGTGGACGCTGCGGCAGACTGTCTGCTGGATGCAAGCGGTTGCTGGGCTAGACTCGTTGGTTGGCTTTCATTTCTCGTTGCATATACTGGAGTGTGTTTCAAGAGTCTTCTGCGAAAATTATGTATGTATATATAATTTGGTATAATCGTGTGATGCACGAGGGATAACGGTCGTATTTTATGTGATTTTACTGTAGTTTCACTATAACTGCTAGATCACATAGCGAAATTAAGAGCGAAACATTTTGAAACTTCTGAAAATCTTCTGCGAAAATACTTTAAATATACTTAGTGGTGGATCCTTAAGAGTTTTTACTTGTAATTATCTTTTCTTAAAAAACTGTGTGTTGTTAAAGAAAAGCATAATTGCTTGAGTTAAATAGTAGTATTATCCACTTTAATTATATGCATCATTTAAATAACCATCAAAAATGTACTTGGCCTTAGAACATACAAGGACAATTTAGTTTTATAAAATTAGTATTGTTTTGTATAGTAATTAAACTGTCAAATTAATAAAATGCATTTTAATTTTGGAAATACATTTTTCTATTTTTTAGTCAAATATTTTTTTAATAAATCTGGACTATTAAAAATTTTATATTTTCAACGAAATTTTTTTGTCACTAAATTTTTTATTTTTTTTTAAATAATTATTGAGATAAGCGCTAAGAAATTCTCGTACTTTCGCGTGGAAAATATAAATTATAACACTTATATAAATATATAAATACATATAATAGCCTGAATTGTCCTTAAACATTTTTTTAAGTTACATTTACATTTCTTTAATATTTATATTTAATTTTATATTTTTATTATTTTTTATTTTATGATCATTAATTTATTTAATAATTATTTATATTTCGAATATAAAAAAAATAATTTTCAACTTTTCGTCCTTTTATTTCCTTTACCACAAATATATGCATGCATGTGTCTACTTACAGCAGTATCGTGTCGAATATTGGCAATTGGCATTGACATTGGGCGCCATAATCTCATTGGCGGCCATGATTTCATTGGCGGCCATATCCATGGATGCTGTTTGCTTTGAATTTTGGTGCAATGATTGCTGGCGAAAAGAAAACAGCGAGTAAGTCAATGAGTTTCTTTGTTTTTATGTACGTAAGTATTTGTTGCGCAGTTAATCCACAAGTAGTTGGGAGGCTGTTGAGCTGCTGATTGTTTTTTTTAATGAAAAATCCTTGAATTAATATTTTCCAATTTTTTTATTTAGTTTTTTTTTTTTGTTGTTGCAGCGTTAGAGTTTTTATTAACGAAGTAACCAAATTTAATAGCACACAGTTCTTATTTTTTATTTTTTGTCTGAATATATTCATATATACCCATATATATGTATTAATATATACTCTTTAGCGTTTTGAAAGTTGGAAATTTTCAGCACACAACAGAATTCACACTTTCACTTTTCGTTTACTTGCTTATGTTGTTGCTGCTGTTGTTGTCATTATATTGGTTTTGGCTTGGTGCTGGTATGGGTTTGAAGGTGGCAATGTTTGTTGCTGTAAGCGCTCATACAACATTTACTAGTATTTGTAAGACGAATACACACACGCACGTATGTAAAAGTATTGAGTACGATTTCTATAAGCTCTTCAGTATTTTTACTTTACTTTAAAGCACACTAGTGGCGGCGCGTAACGCCAGCGAAACTCAAGTCAGCGACATTTTTTTATTTTTTCTCAGGAAAGTGTACAATTTTTGTTTAAATTTATTTTCAGCACAATTTTTTATTTATTTATTCACACTCTTAGAGATTGTAAAAGTTTTAAATATGTTTTTTTTTAATTTTTCAATTTTAACACGTCCTGTTCACAACATGTAGATTCACAGTTTCTAATTATCGTTTCACACCTGTTCAATATCAAATTGTTTACAGTTTTAGCATTTTGAGTTAAACACTCCACCAATCTAAGCACTGAACTGTTATCCAACCGCAGTTGCTTCCTGCCAGGTTCTATAGTACTTTCTGCTTTATTGTTTTTTTTTTTAATTCTTAATTCATGCTCACTTCCAATTGTACTCCACTGTTGATCCGGCCAATGTAATAAGGGACGTATTTATGCACAAAACTGTAGCAGGCAACACCAATCTGCGAAACTCTTAAGAATCGAACGTTCTCCGCGTCTTTCGAAAAAACGTAACGTCTACGTCGAGCAACTGGGAACGTCTGTGCGGCGTGCTGAAGTGAAACCAACGCTTATCCCCCAAACCGCTAAGCCGCAAAACTTTTTCCCATTTCGCTGTTTCTATTTCTGTTGTCGTTGCTGGCTGCTTGCCGTTGCTGTTGTTGGTGCTCTTGCTGTTACCATTGCTGCTTCTTATTTTCGACTTGCTGCTGTTGCTGCTTCTACCGAACTTGCTGTCAGCAGCAAGCTTCTACCCGCCGCATTGTTGTTGTTTTTCCCACTGCGTATGCTTGTGTTGTTGGCTTTCGCTTGCTCGTCGCTTAGGTCGGAGTGAGTACTCGTCTTGGACGTGGAAATGCTTTCACGCGTGTTCGCACACACATACGCTCAGCTGGCTTTCGCGATCGCGCTTGTATGCAGCCAGTCTTCTTAACTGCTGTCTAAACAACTTCTTGGTCTCTTGCCTTCCTCACACGGTGTCGCTCTCAGTGTTGCGCTCAGCGTTTACCATTGTTCCATTTCCATGCCATTTCATTTCGTTATTGCTTCTATTTCTTTGTAGTGTAACTGAGTTGTCGTTAATTTTTGGGGTTTTGTTTATTTTTTTGTTGTTGCTGTTCGGCGGATCACTTTTGCTTGGAAATCTGTGCACAGATTTATGAAATCTGAAGGGTTAGCATTATTGGGAATATCATTCCTATTTGAAAATCGATATAATTCATATTTTAGTAAAGTCGAATAGAATCTAAACACTTTTTATAAATAATTCATTAACAATTCCTGGTTTTATATTTAAACATTTATTTGTGAAATATAGTTTTAGCCGTTGATGTTCAGTTGAGCATTGGGTGGTTTCTTCAAGTATCATTGACGTTAATAGAGATAGTTAAGGTGTGTTCTTTTGATAATTTATTTAAAAAAACTTTCATAATGAGGTCTGGAATTAATATATGTTATTATTTCCCAACTCATCCAGAACTGGTTATCTTCATTTTGATGAAGCGATTTCCTACAAACTTTTTTGTACATATCTTGTAAACTACTAAAGCTATATCAACCAAACTCTCTAGGGTCATTTTCTTCAGCCACTTCCTTATGCAATCTAAAAATAGAGGAAATGGAGTTGTGTTGAAAACTACTAAAAATGTTCAATTTCAGTAAGGAAAAACACTAGATACCTTAAATTTCATGGTAAAGATGGTATAGAATGGGCTATAAAAAATGTGAAATGGGCGTGTCCCTGCTCATTTAGGGTATCCGTAACCGTAAAAAATTCTCGACCAACATCAAGGAAATTCGGTTCGTAACATTTCTTTGGCATCCCAATGCTGATGTGACATAGCCCTCCATCAAAGCCCCAGATATCGAACATGAGGACTTCAAAGCTTGCGGCTGATTTTTTATTGAAAATAACGGTAAATCTCTCAAATATTTAACAGAAATTCAAAGGAGATATGTTACTTATATTAGTGTGTCTCTGTGCCAAAAATTAACAAAATCAGGTCAATATTTATTCTAGCCCCAAAATACATCATATACGGCTTTCAACTTCCGCTGGATGTTATACTGTATATATCGGTTAATAAGTGAGATATCGTAGCAAAATAAAGTGAACGTAAAATCTTTCATATAATGTAGCTTGGTTTCAAAAATAATTGAAATCGGTCTAAGAATTACCACAGCTTCCATATACATATAAATTCGCTATTATAGAGGACTTTATCATAAATATGTGGGCCGAATTGTGTATTATATTAATACAATTACATCAATAAATTGCGAGGATATATAATGTTCGGTTATACCCAAACTTAGCCCTTCTTTACTTGTTCTTATAAATATGTTATCAATTGAGTTAAGTGTAAATGAAACGCTAATTACTTTCATAAATATGTCATAAGGATAAGAAGTTTAGTTCTCTAAATTGATGATTGTTTCATAATTTATCCCTCCATCGTTAATCTTCATAGTCTTACTTAAAACTCGAAGGAAAAGTGGAGTTTTATGATGTTAATGTTTTTGTGCCGAATACATGAAGCAGTGTCTTTGGTAAATCCACAAGGTAATCGAGATGAAGGTAACTTGAACTAATCTGGATAACTTAATAATAAAAATTATTATCGAATAGTAGCGTTTATCTTTACAGATTAAATTGAGTTATCATAATCTGAGATAAGAGATTAAATATCTACATATGAATCCTTTAATCTGTCTACAGTTTTCCTTTACTCTTTTACTGAATTAGTTTTTACGACAACTAATAGAAGTTGTTGTTGTTTAATTGTATTGCTTCTTGGTCTGTTGCTTGCTCTGCAGTCTAAGAAGAAAGTTTCTTGCTGCTTTGTGCGATGAGTTAACATTCAAATCGTAGTCATATCAGCCCTACATGTAAGCGTGTGTGTGAGAAAGCACAATATTTAAGTGTCTGTGTTTGTATTTGTCAGCATAAAATTGGCTTTGTCTCGCCTCTATCACAATTCTTGTAAATGTACTATGCTTGTATATGTGTTTGTAAGCTGTGCTCTGTGTGCGCTTGTGTAGAATTGTGTGCGGAACAATATTGAATTGAAATTTTAACATTTGTATGGAAAGAGCTGGAGATGAAGACTTTCCGTAGAAAGCTTCTGCCATTCAAAATACTATCCTGTGGTAAGCAGTTTTGTAGTTAATGTCTTAAGGGATTTTAGACATTTTTAGCTTCTCAATTACTAGATATATTTCATTTTGAATGCGTTATAACTTTTATGAAACTGCGCATTACTTTATAAATATTTTGTTACTTTGACATTTTGTTATATTTTTATATATTATATAATTTTATGAGATTTTAGTAAAAAATATAAATATTAACTGCCTAAGTTCACCTTTCTTAAAATATCACTTGTGTGCGTTCATATAATGTTTTATGTGATATATCTATTATTTAGTAAAAGATCCTAAAAAATTAATTTTACTTATTTATATTCTGCTTAAATTATTAAAAAATATCAACTTAAACTTCTCTCCATATTATTATAATTTTTGAATGCTTGTACATATATTGTATTTCTCAGCAGGTTGTTGCATAGTGAATTAGTTAAACAAGTTTCTATTTTAGTAACAATTTTGTTGTAATTTCAAAATTTCATCTTCTATTGTTCATTCTCATACATTTATTTTTCTCACTCTCGCTTTTGCATCATTTTACTGCCTTTTCTTATATGTTCCGCACTTTCTGCTGCCGAGCAAGAGCAAAATCTACACATAAATTATATTTTTGTAATGTTTGTTGTTCATGCATCTATTGTCGTGTTTGTTGTAAGCTTGATGACGAGCGAATTACAGTTATTTTTGTCACCACCACTTCTTGAGCACTTGCGTGTCTTTTGCAAGTTGCTTTGAGATATCTTCAATTATATAATTGAAAGTGTTTGGTCTCTTAGTGATTAGCTTTCTATCGAATGAGCCCTCAAAATGTATCTTTCATTCTGCTCTGTCGATTTCGTTAAACAATTATGGAGGAAGTTTTACTTTTCATGTATCTAACGGTTAGCGCGCCACATTTCTTTCTTTTCATATTTTTTATAAACATGTTTCCGTTATTTTCTCTTCTTACACTTCCAACGTACTTTACTCAAGCTTGCTGTTTTTTTTATATCTCCTCTTTCTGTTCAAGGAAATTGTGGATGTGAATTGTCGCTTGCTGAACTCATGTGCAAGTGTCTTAAATCAGCGAAAATAAGCTATTATGATCTTAACACTTACTTTCCGTTTAATTTATTTATATTGATTGTAGGTTAATTTCAAAAATTAGATAGAATTAAAAAAACACTACCAAATTAAAATTAATTTTTTTTGTTGCAATTATTCATATTTTATTTCTTATTTTATTGTTGTATTCTTGCTGAAGCTTTTACTTTTATTCCTCATTATTCAATAATTGCAAGTTTCTTGCTGAAATATCAAAGCGTAACATATTGTTGTTGCTGTTGTTCTAGTCTAGTTGCGGCAGTCTCGTCTTTACAGTTAATTTTTATGTCCGTCTAATTGTTTGTTACTCATTTCTCCCTTTTGTTGGTTTTGATGAAATATTTTTGTCGAAAACTTTCTAATTGCGCGTAGATTTGTAGCTATATAAAAAAACAACAACAATAAATAAATGTAGAACATAAAATTTAATTTCTGTTGCTGGGTGCTAAGTTGGTTGTTGGGCTCTTTCGCTTTTCTTTGGTCCATTGTCTGTATGAGTACTGCTATAAAGTAATTTTCTCATGTTTACATTGTTGTTGTTTCATAATGCCACACAAGTTCGTTTTTTTACAGCTATTCTTATTTTCATTAAATAAATATGCCTTCTTTCTAGTATATCAGGCTACATCTACAAGAGAATCTTCACAGAAAACTGTAGTGAAGTAGAAAATTTTACTGATTAAAGATTTTTCTTCACCGTGAATTGATTGTTTTGTCCCAGAGCAGGTAGGAAAAGCTCAACCAGCAGGCGGATCTTTAACTTCTAGAAATATGAAAATACTTATAAAGGACCATAAAATTTGCTCTTCAAAGGTACTTCAGCATACCCATTTATTACGCTGAATTATGCAAAAGGTTTAAGTTTAGTATAATAAGAACAAGCATATCCTAATATTTTTTATATACACTCCTATTGGGGTTCCTTCATATAGCAACCAATTTTAGTATTAATTATGCGTCTTCATAACCATTTCAGCATATATAAATCGTCTCTCTCACACAATGATGTACATATCTACCTCTATGTAAGCTAAATATATAATAGTAAAAATGCGTGTATATGTAAGCCAACGCTTACATTTTAATGAGTCTCAAAAATTACGGTTTTTTTCTATTTTTCAATTACAGCAACATACATTTCACCATAATTTACCGCTTGAAATTAATGATTGTGCTGAAACGAAAGACTTAAGAAACAAACTTGACGCATACAAAATGCCAGTTAATGCAAACGGTGTTTCGGTTACCAAGACGGAACTGAAATCAAATCAAACTACAACGAAGCCCACAAACGCACACACGTGTGTAGAAACATGTGTACGTAAGCGTTTTCACTTTTTAAATAATTTTTAAAGCAACCGAAATAGAGAAAAAGAAATGCTGACAATGGAAGAAAGGTAAGAAACTGAGAAATGCTACAACACGCGTGATCTTTGTCGTAGAATGCAAGAAAAAGGGTGAAAAGTTAAAGATTAAAAAAAGACTATTACTGCGAAGAAAGGTGGATGGGCAAAGCGTAAATGACGACGATGGTTGAAAGATAAAGAATAAGAAGCTTACGCATACATTTAACGTATAACGAATACCCAGCTGAGCAGCCGAAAAGTTGTTGCTGCTCCATGATTTCACAGTATCTTGAAATTACCTGAAATAGTTCCAAAGAAAGGTGATTCAAAAGGTGTTCTGCAGAAGAAGAATCTCTGTAGAGCCAAGAAGTAGCACAAGAAAAGTGTACACGAAAAGAAAGCATGGCCAAGACAAGCCATGCTCCAAAGTCACAGCCAAATTAGGTCGTACTCCAAAAAAAAAATCAGAATAAGACAAGCGAGCAGAGGAACGCCACGGTGAGAGGAACCGCGATTGACGAATTAAATGTAAATAAAGAATTAAGTTTGGTAGGTGTGTTCGCAGCTGGCAGCACATTTAGCTGTGTCAGTGTGTGAGTGCAGCACGAATTTTTGGAGAAAGAATTTCCCGCGTTGACCCAATTACATATTTACCGAAAAAAAGTCGAAAGAATGAAGAACAGCGGGCGCACACGCACACACACTCGCACAAATAAAAATAAAACACAAAGCGAAGCGAAGATGTGTCTAAAGCCAGCAACGGCGAACGCCAATGAAAGCGAAGCTGGCAGCAACAGCAGCAAGCAGCGGGTGTTTCATTTACATACATTCATACATACAGACAAAGATGCAAAGAAATACAAAGGCCAGCGCTTAAAGCAAATAAATAACCGAATAAGTTGGACAAGTTTGACACAAACGCCGAAGCTAAAAATCACGCACGCAAAGCTGCAGAATGAAAATAAAATAAATTCGTTGGACAAAAAGCAGGCAAAACAAATCAAATAAGGGCAAATTGTGTGTGCATACACAATCGAAATAAAATAAAATTAAAATGTATAGAAAGAAACAGTTATGTGCAGACAATCGAAAGTTTTTACGCTTCTTTTTTAATTTTATTGTCTTTATTGCGAGTTTTTGGTACTTTGGATCTTCGTGTTGTTGGGTGAGGGCCAAACGCTGCGTCGGTTCTCTCTTTAACTGTTAACTGCAGCGTTTGCGGCGTCTTTTGTGTTTTGTGTGATTTGCTTGCGGATTGTGGTGTATATCAGGACTCGTCATCTGATTACAAATCAGTGCGCAATCAACCAGCAGATCAGATAACCCTCATTGCGCCAAGGCTAAAAAGTCGAAGCTTGATTTTGAAAAATTGTATGTTTTTTATGTATTTTATTTGTAGTCAAAGTAGAAAACGATTTTGAAAATTTGCATTTATTTATCCAACCCTATGTTCAAACTAAAATCGTAAATAAGTCTGAGCTTTATTTCTCATGGCTACCGTGTAGCTTTGGGGTGAGAAATTGTGGCCCATGTTTACATATTTCATAAGAGACTTTCTTAACGAGTTTACTACAAAAAAGGTGAAATTCAAAAATTAATCTGTACCTAATCTCATATTAAAAATTGTCAGATTTCTGAGTCTAATTATTATTTTATATTTAACAAAAAAACAAAAACAAAAAATGGCATTTCGTTATTCAAAGAACATGATGATTATGAGTTAGTGCGTATAAAATGGATCTAACGAGGAATAGTACATTTATGGTATTTAAAAGCATGCATACGTTGAGCTCTTAGTTTCTTGACGGGAATAAAAAGAAGTCACTCGGTGCCAAGTCAGGACTATACGCTGGATGACTTATCAAATCGATGTTTTGAGTGCTCAAAAATGCAGTTGCTTCAGTCGATGTATGAGAGCTCGCATTGACGTGGTGAAGAGTGATCCGTCGGTTTTCCAGATTTCTTGAAAGACAACTGGCATTTAGAATTTACTGTTTTGCGTTGTTCTAGTGGTATCGCTGCGTAAAGTCCAGTTTTTCCAAAAAAAAAAGCAACCATTTGCTTTGAAGTGATTTGGTCTTGAACTACTTTTGGTGGATTCGGTTCTCCAGATTTCTTAAAAGACAACTGGCATTTAGAATTTACTGTTTTGCGTTGTTCTAGTGGTATCGCTGCGTAAAGTCCAGTTTTTCCAAAAAAAAAAAACTTTTGTTGGATTCGGTTCATCTTGAAACACCCATACAGTCGACTGCAGTTTACTTTCGGACTCATACGCGTAAATCCACGTAAATTCGGCACCTGTCACGATGTCATCAATGTGTTTTGAAGCACCGCTTTCGCCTTTTTGTACTCGACCAATCGACAAGAGCCTGTCTTGAGCGATTTTCAAATTGTGTGGTGGGACCCATATGAATTTTTCTTTTACAATGAAATGTTTATGAAACATTGGTTGTATGCTGGTCCACTAATGCATATAGTTGTCTCAATCCCACGATAGTTTACATGACGATCTTACACTATCAGGTTGCGCACAGTGTCAATAGTTTCTGGAACAATAAATATTTTGGGCGACCTTCACGAAACTCATTTTGGAACCATCTACGACAACAATTGAATTCACCATATCATCGATAAACACTGGTCCTTGTTGGAGCTTCATCGTCAAAAATTGAAATAAGTTCATGTATGCACTGTTGCTCAGTCATCCACGTCGAAGGTTGTAGGAAGGTTGTTCAGGATTTAATTCCTTTTTATGGCCGAGTTTAATATTTTAAGTTACTGTAAACAATACATATAGCGCTCGTATGTCAAAACGTTCTGAGTATCAATAAGTAAAAAATATCAAAAATGTCAAACTCTACGATAAAGTTGTGAGTTGTCAGTGTTGCTACACCAGGGTTGCCAAATATAAAACCAACCCTCGTACTGGAACTAGCTAAACATCTCTGATTTATTTATTTATTTAAGTTGTTGCTACTATAAACTATAAAGTTAAAGAAGTGAAAATAGGTAAGTCTAGAGACCAAAAAAAAGATAAATAAATTGAAATTTTCTATGTATTTGTGTATTAATTTTTATACTCTCGCAACAAAGTTGCTAAGAGAGTATTATTGTTTTGTTCACATAACGGTTGTTTGTAACACCCAAAACTAAACGAGTTAGATATAGGGTTATTTATACCAAAGTGATCGGGTTGAAGAGTGGACTTAAAATTCGGATGTCTGTCCGTCCGTCTGTGCAAGCTGTAACTTGAGTAAAAATTAAGATATCTTTATGAAACTTGGCACCATAGGAAGGTTGCTTTCGAAGAAAACCGAAAACAAATAAAGTGCCATAACTAAGCCATAAATAAAGCAATGGAAATTTGGTACAAAGGATCGCACTATGAAGGAGCATATTTGGAAGTAATTTTTTTGGAGAAGTGGGCGTGGCCCTGCCCACTGCAAAGTTTTTTGTACATATCTCGTAAACTACTTAATCTATATCAACCATACTTTCTTGACTCGTTTCTTTTAGGTACTACCTTATACAGTCCAAAAATGGAGGATATCGGATTATAACCACGCCCACCTCCCATACAAAGGTTATGTTGAAAACTACTAAAAAAGCTTTAATTCAATAAGGGAAAACACCAGAAACCTTAAATTTCATTATAGGGCTCCACCCAAATTGGTATACAAAATTTTAAGTGGGTGTGGCTCCGCCCACTTATGGGTTAAAAACCATATCTCCGAAACTACTCGACCAATATCAATGAAACTTGGTTTGTAATATGTTCCTAGCATCCCAATGATATGTTGTGAAAATAGGCCAAATCGGTTCACAACCACGCCTACTTCCTATATACCAGAACTTTGAAGTCGATCTGAATAGTTTACTTTACAATATGTACAGTAAGCACTAGTGAAGATATCGGAACAGAACTTTGCATAAATACTGCATTTATAGTGTGGCAGCCCCTTTTTAAATATCGCCGAAAACGGACCATAAGTTTTCAAGGCCCCATATATCGAACATGAGGACGTCCGTGCTTCTAACCTAATACTAGGGTTTTAAACTTTCAATGGACTTTATACCATATATATGACGAATATGTGGGTCAAATTGTGTAATTAATATTAATAAAATTTAGTAAATAAATTGCGAGTGTATAAAATGTTCGGTCACAACCGAACTTAGCCCTTCCTTACTTGTTTTATATTTAAATTCGTATGCCATACGTAAAATGCCATTTTCTGAAACAATTTTCAAATCACCTTTTTTCAGAAAGTCTTTACTGCCGATGGTGGCTCGAGAAGCTCGCGCTATTTGTAAAAAATCAAAAAAAATAAATTAATCTACCGATTGTATTGTGTTTTTGAGCCCTAAATAAAAATTACAAAAAATATTTTTTTTTTTTAAATTAAGAATATCGTACTTAAAACTAGAAAGAAATATTACATATAACGCACAATTTTACTTGGAAAATGTGATTTCTGTTTCTAACCAAAATTTATTTAAATTTCAGCTTTCAAAATTTAAAAGAAAGACAACCAAAGAATTTCGAAAGTTTATGGATTTATTGGTGTGAGAATCGGCTCAAATGTTCGTACAAATAAAACTATTTATTTACATACGCCTATATGTACTGTTCAGTGTTAATGATGAAGTACTTGAAAAGTAGTTACGCTCACAGACATAACTTACTTGTGAACTAAATAAAAAAATAAATACACATATAAGAAGAAATGCCACACAAAACAAAAAAAAAAATACAAATAAATACAAAAACAATTCGAAAGTCATGATTGAAATTTGTGTTGCTGTTCTTTTAGGCCTAACAAATAAATGTACAAAGTAACAACAAACAAACAATAACAACACGAACGTGTAAGTAACAATATAAAAAATAAAAAAAAAACAACAAACAGAAATAAGAAGCAGACATGAAAGCGATCAGTCGAAAGTAACAGATGAAGCAAATGCAAACTACAGGCCTTTGCAAATAAAAGTTTCGGTGCGTCTGCGTGTGTATGTGTGTGTGTGTACTTTCTTAACAAACCCAAGCACGTCTTCGCATTTAGTACGTTCACCAAAAAGCCGAGCGCACAGCCAGCAATCGGCAATCACGTAAGTCGTTGCGACGGTGACGAAGGAGCCAAAAGAAGAACAAGAAGATAGTAAAATCACAACAACAACAATACAAATATAAATCAATGCAAGAAAGCTGAGCAAATTGAAGGCATTTGGAAAAAGAATAAATTAAAACACACGTGAAAAATAATGAAATAAAAAAAATAAAAGAGAAACAGAAACGGCGACAGCAACGGCAATAGCGAAAACTAAAAGCCCAAAAAGATCGAATCATGAAACATTCTGATTGTATGACTTGCCTCCAAGTCAGCTTATAAAAGCGCGTTTACTAAACATTCATACTCACACACATACAGCTTTATAAACGAATACACACACAGTTGTGTATGTGTGAATATCGCTTGTGGTTGTGTGTGTGTGAGTATGCGTGGTTGTGCGCTCGCGCGCCTGAAACTAGGTCAACGGTTGTGGTCTCAAGCTCGTTTCTAAAAAGTCGACCACAGTGGAATACTTAAGCATCCGTCCACTTGCACTTTCTTTTTCCAAAACATAGAAGTGTACGTCGCGATGGAGTGGAGCGAGGCGTGTGTATGTGTGTGAGAATGAAGCGTTCGCTGTTCGTTCGTGTCATGACGAAGACGAAGGCAGTGGTGCAGACGTAGTCGTGTTGTGACTCGCTTTGGCTTATGCGTACGCCAACTCGTTTAACACACTTGTTATTGCTGTTGCTTTGTTGACGTAGTTGATCACGTCGTTGTTGGGGCCCGTCGTCGTCATCGTCATCGTTAGTAATATTAATTCTCAGCGTTGTGTTGTTGTTGTGCTTCTTTCACTCTTTCTTTCTTTCTTACTGTATGGCTGGCTGGTAGGCTTTCTTGCTTTCTTTGCTGAGATTCTCCGCTTTTTTACAGCTTGATTTTATTCGTATAGCATTGTTATGATTTTTACAGTCCCGAGACCGTTGTAGGCCTAAGCCGCCGTTTGTGGTTTGTGGCGTTGTGCAGGTATACAAGACAACTGTAGGAAGAAGTCAATTACAAACACACATATAAGTTACATATCTGGCTATTCATATATGTTCATATATTGTATGTTCTGCTGTTAACTTTCAGTT
This sequence comes from Zeugodacus tau, assembly GCA_031772095.1. Lineage (NCBI taxonomy): Eukaryota > Metazoa > Arthropoda > Insecta > Diptera > Tephritidae > Zeugodacus > Zeugodacus tau. Next base: position 4,516,998 of record CM062649.1, on the reverse strand, counting down.
TGGCTGCCTCTTTGTTAGACCTCGACTAAGCTGCTGCCGTTTTTTGGTGCTTTAAGACCTTTGCGTTGGCGTTGCTATTACCGCTGATCTTTAACAAAGAAGCGGCCACTTTCTTCGCTCGCTCAGAAATACACATATAAGTAAAAATAAATAAGCGAAAAAGAATAAAAGAAGTTAGGTGCCTGACTATTTTTTCTTCTTAATTTTTGTATATTTGTGTGCGTTGCATTTTCTCTATTATGTATACTATTCTAATTGCCTGGCCTATTTCGGGTCCAAATATATATGTATAAATATATTTGTATGCATAAAATCACTATTTATTTTATGTGTTATAGTTTTGATCTACTTGAAAATTATACTTTTTTTTCGTATAAAACTGAAATATTTTGGATTATTTTCCACATAAATTGATTTTTACTATTTTGTCTGGAACCAGCTTCGTTCAAAAATATACTTTAACTTTTTATTTTAGAAATTTTATTTTTTTGATTTTTGAAATTCTTACTTAAGGGGTTACATGGGTTTCGTAGATTCAAAAAAATCGATTTTTTGTTTTTTGGCTTATTAATTTATACAACATCTCAAGAATATATCCTACATTTTCAAGTCGATCCGAATAATAGTTTCGTAGATACAAAGATACAGGAGATACCTTTGGAAGGTGTGCACTCCAAGTTAAGTACTATTGTTACTCAAAACTTTAAATGCGTATTTCTCGGAAAAGTGTTTTCAAAAACGGTTGTCAAATTTTCTCGAAAACTACTCAAACGATCTTGAACATGTGTTCGAGATACATTTACTAGTGCTTGAACGAAGGATTTTATTTTTTTAATTACAACTATTTAAAACAAGTAAGGAAGGGCTAAGTTCGGGTGTAACCGAACATTTTATACTCTCGCAATTTATTTATTTATCTTTATTTATATTATACATATAATACACAATTTGACCCACATATTCGTCATATATATTGTATAAAGTCCATTGAAAGTGGGAACCATAATATTAGGTTAGAAGCACCGAGGTCCTCGTGTTCGATATATGGGCCTTAAAAACCTATGGTCCGATTTCGGCGATTTTTAGAATGGGGCTGCCACACCATAAACATAGTATTTGTGCAAAGTTCTGCACCGATATCTTCACTAGTGCTTACTTTATATATTGTAAAGTAAACGATTCAGATCGTCTTCAAAGTTCTGGTATATGGGAAGTAGGCGTGGTTGTGAAGCGATTTGGCCTATTTTCACAACATATTATTGGGATGTAAGGAAACTATTACAAACCAAGTTTCATTGAAATCGGTCGAGTAGTTCCTGAGATATGGTTTTTGACCCATAAGTGGGCGACGCCACGCCCATTTTCCATTTTGTAAAAAAATCTGAGTGCAGCTTCCATCTGCCAATTCTTATGTGAAATTTAGTGTTTCTGACGTTATTCGTTGGTGAGTTAACCCACTTTTAGTACTTTTCAACCGAACCTTTGTATGGGAGGTGGGCGTGGTTATTATCCGATTTCTTTCATTTTTGGACTGTATTAAGACTGCAGAAAGTTTGCTTTATATAGCTCTATTGGTTTCCGAGATATGTACAAAAAACCTATTTGGGGGCAGGGCCACGCCCACTTCCCTAAAAAAATTACATCCAAATATGCCCCTTCACAGTGTGATCCTTCATACCAAATTTTATTTCCATAGCTTTATTTATGGCTTAGTTATGGCACTTTATGTGTTTTCGGTTTTCGCCATTTTGTGGGCGTGGCAGTGGTCCGATTTTGCTCATTTTCGAAAGCAACCTTCCTATGATGCCAAGAAATAAGTGTTCCAAGTTTCATTAAGATATCTTAATTTTTACTCAAGTTACAGCTTGCACAGACGGACGGATTTGAACTCCACTTTTCACCCTGATCACTTTGGTATATATAACCCTATATCTAACTCGTTTAGTTTTGGGTGTTACAAACAACCGTTATGTGAACAAAACTATAATACTCTCTTAGCAACTTTGTTGCGAGAGTATAAAAAAACAAAATGTCAAGCAAATTTGACCGAAATTTTTATTTTTTTGGAAAAATGTCTGCCAAAATTCCAATTTTCACTTTTTTGTCTTTCCTTCGTTCAAGCACGAGATTATGGTCTTACCTAAAACACCTATTTTTGTTTTTTCATTTTGGATGAACCTGTCAGGAGTTATGCTGACAACGCGGACGCACTTTTTTTCCGAGGGGACACCGGAAATGACGTCACAATGGAGGAGTTTTACTTTTTTTTTTGTAAATTTCAGAAATTATTCTTTAAATATATATCTATAAGACAGAAAAAAGTTTGAATTAAATAAATAATATTTTACATGAAAAAAAAAAAAATTGAAAATAGGCAATTTTTTACGCGGCAAAACCCATGTAACCCCTTAAAGTAGTTGTTTATTTTCAAAATAATGTTTAAATAATGCTAATGTTTCAAGCAGAAACACATAACATAACAGAATTTTTCATTTAAGACAATATCATTCACATTCACCAAAATCAATAAAACTCCTTATGAATTCACTGACAACACTACGTGGTCCATTTTGATTTTCAGAGTGTTTTTTTTATGGAAAATGTTTACATTTATAAAAATATATTTCACGATCACAGAAATAACAGTGTGCGAAATATTAAAAACTAAAAAAAAATTCGAATACATTTTTATTTTGAATCAATGTTGACATTAGAAAGCAGAGTACATCGAAGCATTTATTTTGTTCACTTTTTTAGAAAATAGCTTTTCTTGGACCACCCTGTACTTTAAATTACTAAATTGCTTAAAATGTACCTGCTGGATACCAGAAATAAGAACGTTATGTATCATACATCTATATATGTATATAAATTATGAATAAACAAAAAAGCTGATCTACCATCATGCCCAAATGGTAGTGAAAGCCTTTCTCATGAGGCCCATTAAGATTTGAAGCTTAAATTTGGTACATATAGGGGTCGCATGGTAAGGGCACACAGCGGTAGACAGAGGTTCATTGTTAAGCTTTGAGTGTACCAATACAGCAGCACATAGATGCTTAACTTAACAGTGAATTTTCATGCATTCCTATTTGTTGTTGTTGTTATTATTATTATAAATGCTTTTTAGTTTAGGTGCTGATGCAGAGGGATGCCATCACTACCGTTACTTTTTATGTAGGTCACATACATACAAACAATTCTTACTTCTTCTCACTTTCGGGTAACTAAGTTTACACCAAAACCTGCGCGGATTAGACAGTTTTGTGTTGTTGTTCCTGCTCTTACTGCGTCTATGTATACTCAACTCCAAATAAGCCTATGAGCAAATTAATAATTGGTTATGCCGCAAAGCTTGGCATATAACTTCTAATTATATAAAATATAAATACATATATACAAATAATTAATTAGTATATAATTAGTGCTAATTTTAGATCAGTTTTTGGCAAATCGGACTACTCTTTTAACCCACTTAAGAGCATAGCAGATTATGGTTTAAGAGTTCGCATTACTTTCACTGTCGAAAGAACTGAATGTTGTTCGTTGTATTTATTTGTATGTGTGTGTTTATGCAGAGTTGCTGAAGTAGGTCGCAAAGAATCACTGCGAAACGATACAAATGAACGAGCAAAGATTATGAAATCATTGCATGAAAATAGTTTATGGCTTCAGTTGAATCAGCAAATGGATGGATGATTTGTTCTGAAGTGGTGAAATAAAATTATGGAGATTTCTTAAATTCATGAAATCATAAAAATAAGTTAAAACAAGTAAGGAAAGGCTAAGTTCGGGTGCAACCGAACATTTTATACTGTCGCAAATTATTGATATAACACACAATTTGACCCAATTTGAAAATCCTATTATTATATATATATCGTATATATAATATATAAGAGCTAGGGGAATTTACACTATTAGAAGAAAAATATGTCCTCTAAATTAAATTAAGATACCTAAGAGATTTACCGAAATTTTCGGTGAAAAATTAACATGGGGCACTGAATTCTTCATATTCGATATTCGGGGCTTTGAAAAGTTATAGTCGGATTTCGACAATTTTTTCACAAGTGATGCCACAGATTATATACAGTATTTGTGTAAAGTTTTATTTCGCTATCTTCAATGGCTCCTTATGTATACAAATAACCGATTTGGGGGGGGGCCACGCCCACTTCCCTAAAAAAATTACATCCAAATATGCCCCTTCCTAGTGCGATCCTTTATTCCAAATTGTACTGTTATAACTTTATGGCTTAGTATGACACTGTATGTGTTTTTGGTTTTCGGCATTTTGTGGGCGTGGCAAGTCCAAGTTTCATCAAGATATCTCAATTTTTACTCGAGTTATCCGTTGCACGGACGGACGGACGGACGGACAAACAGACATTCGGATTTTGACTCGTCTCGTCACCCTGATCATTTTGATATTTATAACCCTATATCTAACTCGTTTAGTTTTATGACCGTTATGTGAACACAACTATAATACTCTCTTAGCAACTTTTGTTGCTAGAGTATAAAAATGATAAATATGGCGATATATTATTTTATCAAGTAGACTACTTTATCCATAAACCATCTCATCATCTATAAAAGTTTGATAAATCATCAATCATATTCTATAACCACATTTTTGTTAGAAAAATGTTAATCGAATATAACCGACTAGTCTCGTACTACTTCGAAATATACCTATGAATTATATATTAATTTCGGAATATAATTTAATTTACCAGTATCACATAAACCAATCAAAAAGAAAAATAAGTTATTATTAAATTTCTATTTAAAATTATCATCTTCTTGATTGACGTAGGAACTGCTTACGCTGTTATATCCGAGTTTACAACAGCGTGCCATTCGCTCCTCCTTTTGGCCAGTTCGAAATAAAAAGTGAAGCCAGGTCCTTTTCCACTTGGTCCTTCCAACGGAGTGGAGGTTTCTCTCTTCCTCGCCTTTCACCAGCGAGTACTGCATCGAATACTTTCAAAACTGGAGGGCTTTCGTCCATTCGAACAACATGACCAAGCCAGCATAGCCGCTGTCTTTTTATTCTCCGAACCATGTCAATGTCGTCGAATAACTTATACAGCTCATCGTTCCATCGTCTAAATCGTGTTACAAGATTTAGTGCTTTTGAAATACTTCCTTTTCAGTTCGATGATATTTCGTCGATACTTTATGGAATTCATATAGCAGTAATAAATTTTTTTTGTAGTATATATGTATGTATATATTGTACGTATGTATGTTGAAATGTACACAACAAATATTCAAACACTAAATTTATGTGTTGCATACTTTTAGGCTGTGTACTTTTCGTGGCAACATGTTGCTAGCATGCCAGTAACAGTGCAATGTTGCGCGAATGGAAATAATTGGTACAAATGTAAATACAAATACAAATGCTTTTATTGTTACATATTTGGGATCATAAAATTATTTTTTATAGAAACGATTTCATTAAATTTTTTTATATATTGACTTGAAAATAAACAGCGAGCTTAAGACTCTATGTTGTACCAAAATATTTTCCTATTTCTCAATTGGGTGTTGAAATTATAAAATCTGTAGCGATTGAAGTATTTCATAATGGAAATAGGGGGGCGCATATGTAATAGAGGCAGATTCTTTCCTTCTTTGATCACAAGATGCTATTTTAGCTGTTTATTTTTTATTATAAAAGTGTGATTTTGGCACCATTTGCTTTATGAAGTTTTCACATTTATTACATTTCGAATCGCAAAATACTAATATATATTGAAGCTCACAATTCAATAAATTTGGCACATTAAAAAAAACCATAGTTTTCTCTGGGCTTGCTGAAAACAAATTAAAAAAGGAAAGCGTTCCAATAGTTCTGAATTAAAATGGTAAATTAAACGTTGAGTATTTTGAGTATTTTTAGATCGACCCAGCTAAATATAAACCGACGATCGATAAAACTAATTAAATTAATTTTGTTTACTAAATGCAACTGATAAAATCGCTGAGCGTAAAAAAATTTCTAAATATAGATGTGCACTATATATGTATATTCTAAACAATTCACAGTTAATCCAATCAATTGCTAAAGATGGCAACAATCTGTAGCAAATCAAAGTAGAAGATTGAATAATGATGTGATTTTCGTCATCATCAATCAGTTGATACTAAAAAGCTATACAAAGCAAATTAAGTGGGGAGGAGTGAACAGATACTAGAGAAGTACTCAAATGAGAGCATAATAACACAAATACAAATGTGGTTGGCAATACAAAGTGATAAATGAATATATATCGTCTTAACAACAAGTGCAACAATAGACACAACGGCCTTCTTAGCAGCTCACCAGCAGCAGCAGGTAGTCGAAGACAAATGGACGCGTCACAGCAATGGCAAAAATGTATGCAAATTACAACAACTATCCACAGCAATAATTATCTGCTTATATTTGCATTTGTAAATGTGTGTGTGTGCTGAGCGCGCTTCCTATTTAGCCAATGTTGCAATGTTGCAAATGAAATTTGGCTGTCTGTGGCACGCATATTGCGTCGCTGAGGCCGCCAACCTTGATGTTGATTTATTGGCGTTGTTGTTGCCGTGTCGGCGATGGCTGATCATTTAATTGCTGTCACCAGCTACAAGCGCACACACACACACGAGTGTACAATAATGTGTAAAAAGCTGTGCAAAACAAAAAGTGCAGTGGCAGCAGAAGAGGGAAAATGCTTCATTCGAGTGAGCATGCAAATTCCCATCAGCCAGCCAGCATCAGTCCTTCTACGGTTCGTTTCTATTTAAAAAGCCATACAATGCGCAACAGAGCGTCACACGCTCGTCGAACGGCGACTAAATAAAAAACAAAAGCATTTAAATTGAATTAATAGAATAAGCGAAGCAGCTACGTATAGTTAATCGCTGCGCTTTTGGCGATCTCATTTGCTGCAGTACTTAATAGCACTGATCCCAACAATGGCAAGTATGCGCAGGCAATCGCTGCTGGCGTTGTGATTTTGCATTGAACGCATTTTCCTCGAATACAAAACACTCTGCTTTCCTATTTGTTGCATGTAATTTAGTGTTGTTTTTGTTATTGTGACATGCGTTAATTGGACGCTGAGTACTTATTGTTGTTGTTTTCCTCACAATTTTTCGACTTTTTAATAGTCTGACGATCTTATCGATTAGACGAATGCTGTCGGAAGTGTTTGGTGTTCGTTGAAAAATCGCTTAAGTATTTCGCTTTCGCTGAGTCTGTGGCGGCAGTTCCATTTCCATTTGCGTGATTACGCTCACTCAGCTGATATTGATGCTGTTGATTGCCCATCGAACTAAAGTGAAAATCGTCCTCAATATTCATGCGACTGTGTCTGTGTTACGCACACTCACACACTGCTTTCACAGATGGAACTAGTTGTATGCAAAGCAATAGTGGACTCTTTTATGTGAATACTTTGAATTTCCGATGGTCATTGACATATCGACTTCTCTTAATTTATTTATTTTTCTCTTGACCTTTACAGAGAACAGATTTAATTGGCTTAGCAACTTATTTTTTGAAGTAAAGCCATTTTAATACTAATTCTAATACTTCAATGCAATACTAGCAGACATGTTTAAACTCTTTCAAATACATGTGTATATGTATGTGCACTAGAGACGATCCTTCAGATTACGAGCTTTTTCTTTCTATTTTGGTGAGCGGCGAACGGAGCAAATATTTTTGAGCTTTGTTTGATAAATGCTAGGTTGATAGGTTGTTTTTGGCTTATTCACGATCGGGTATTGAGATTATGTTCATGTCATGTTGATTGTGATGATAACAAATTTTGGAAGATTGATTAAGTCTCCAAATATATCGACGAATCCTCAGAAATTCATAAAATATCCGTAAATAGCAAGAAGTTCATTAGAATACATAGTATTCAAACCAGTGAAGAAGTATCTGCAGAACAAAGCCCGCAATAAAGTCGTGGACTCACCAAGTTTATGTATGTATGTAATTGGCGTTGAACCGTTTAGTAGGTTACAGCCGAATTGATGAGAGCGCGCCACTCCTCTCTTTCCTTCGCTGTTCGCCGCCAGTTGGAGACTCCAAGTGTAACCAGGTCGCTCTCCACCTGGTCCCTCCAACGGAGTGGAGGCCTTCCCCTTCCTCGGCTTCCTCCGGCGGGTACTGCATCGAACACTTTCAGAACTGGTGTGTTTTCGTCCTTACGGACAACATGAACCTAGCCAGCGTAGCCGCTGTCTTTTTATTCGCTGAACTATGTCAATGTCGTCGTATAACTCGTACAGCTCATCGTTCTATTGTCTGCGGTATTCGCCGTTGCCAATGTTCAGAGGACCATAAATCTTGCGCAAAATTTTCCTCTCGAATACTGATGTTGACATCGTCCAAGCTTCTGCACCATAAAGCAGGACGGGAATGATAAGCGACTTGTAGAGTTTGATTTTGGTTCGTCGAGAGAGGACTTTACTTTTCAGTTGCCTACTCAGTCCAAAGTAGCACCTGTTGGCAAGAGTGATTCTGCGCTGGATTTCGAGGCTGACATTTTTCGTGTTGTTGATGCTGGTTCCCAGGTCTTGTCCTCATTCACCTCCAGACCCATTCGGTTCGCCTCTTTATCCATGCGGGAAAAAGCAGAACAAACGGCGCGGTTGTTGCTTCCGATGATATCAATATCATCGGCGTAAGCCAGGAGCCGTACACTCTTATAGAAGATTGTTTATAGTTCCCATAAATTCACTATGACCAGGAACCCATATTAGTCTAATTCATAGATTCATAAAACTCAAGCAAAGGTAGTATAGTTAAGCAATCTCTAACTAGATTCGTGCACATGAAAAGTGAGCTGACCCGAAGCTAAATCTAAATTCATTCTAATCAAAATTAATAATTTCTAAATCTCTCTAGACCTCTATGGTACTCAACTGCTTTTGAAACTAGGTTTGGTGGAGAGATCTCTAGTCGAGAGAAAAAAACAGTTTCAAATGAGCTCAGTTGGTGATCTGAATAATTAGAGCCAAAAGTCAAAGCTAATAATAATGCAGAGTCTGATTGTTCATCCCAAAATAAAACGAATTCATGACACTTTCAATTTAGCACAACTGAAAAGGCCACAGGTCGTATGAGTAACCACAGGCGACTGCTGCACTAAAAAAACACACGGCTTATATGGAATGAGCGATGGACCACTGAAAAGCACTGCACTTCCACTTCGAATACACTCATACTAGCAGAGATTTGATGTCCAACCACAGTGATCAACTCGCCAACACAAGCGCAGACCTTTCGTTGATTCAGTTACAATTGCATTTTGCCGAAAAACTCGCCATTTGCTTGTGTGGTGTAATAAATTAACAGGGCGCCGTGTGCTTGTATACCCTTTGTGTGAATGTGTGCATGCCTCTGTGTTAGTTAATTCATTTTGATTATTTTAGAATTTCTATCATGGTGGTTGCGTTTCGTTGCCAGCCGTTCCACTGCCGCGAAGAATGCAAGAATTTTTGCCTTAAATTGCCATGCAAGTTTTTTCGCAATCAACAGCAGCAGTGGTGATATAAAGGCGCTGCGCCGGGATCGTCATTCCATTTGTTGTTGAGTTAGGGCGCCAACGAGGACCCACACGAGCAGACTCTATACAAAAATCGAGTTCACACATAACACAAAGTTCGATTTACATTCGTTTGTTGGCCGCAAGGTAATACGGTGGTTCGAGCGTACAATTGATTTGAAATTTCAACGAAAATAGGAAATAATTATTTGAAAAAATATCGAAAAAACGGGTTTAAGTAAAGAAGTTGCTTTGGTGAAAAAGGAAGATAGAAGGCAGTGAGGAAGTGAAATTTGAGCAGGAAAATAATAGTTACAAATAGTTGGAAAAATAAACAGAAAAAAGTGCGAAGGATGTGATTTAGTTCAAAATGATAAAATCCTTGGAAGGAAATTGCGAATATAAGTAAACATTTCAAAAGTGGAGTTGTAGGTCGAATTATAAAAAATGGCTTAGCTTCTTTAAGTATCATATTACAAGCATGTTCGTATGCTGCCAATGGTGTTGAAATACGAAGTCTTTACGCGTCGATATTTGAAATATTATTATATTTGAAATAAAAAATTTGAAGATATTTAAATCAAATTTAAAAATTCTGTTAACCACAAGTGAAACGAGTCTAAGCTTTTATTTTCTGTGTGGTATTCTAATTTGGTTTTTAGGGCAATTTTAAAGAATTTCCGAATACAATTTCGAAATAGATGATTCGTAATTTTGAATTCGTTTTCGAAGTGTCACATTTTTGACAATCTTATACATTCGTTCACCAAATTGCTGTTTTCCGTTTCTTATTTCGATAAAAAAAGTCTCTGTAGGTTCATTCAAATCGATTCTGAACGAAGCATTCTCTCGCCTTTTCGTTGGTGGTTATGTAACGAGTTAGGGCGTGGTTAACTCTATACAATACGCAATGAATTCTTACGCAATCGGTTTGAAATATATAAAAATAGCTACCGATCGAAATACGTTTACTCGAGCATATTTTTAGTGCCGAAAATTTAGTTGGGTCAATGAAATTGAGGTTGAAGAGAAAGTGAAAGGGCCCAATAAAGAGAATACACCAATTAGGGAAGACAACATACTATCTTAGAATAAATCTAACAACGCTTAACATTTTTCGTATTCATTACTTATTTAATTTTGGTCGAAAAACAGAAGAGAAACCATAGAAAATTTTATTTTTCAAAATGAATAATTTAAAAAAAAATTACAAAAATATATTTTCCTATCACTATAATTAGATAAAAAATTAGAATAATTTAAAAAATATGTTATAGGAATTTTTATACGTCCTTTTGCCTTAGCAACTGAGAAATGAATGAAAATGTTTAATTGATAAATTTTAATTTTTATATTATAAAAAATCGTAATCCTAAAGCAAACATGAGAATCGTTTTTTTATCAAATCGACAAGAAATTCGGAATTAAAATAATAATAAATTTCATTAATTTCAAAGCAGCTTTACTATTTAATATATTTTAATTAAATTAAAAATAACAATTTCTTAAAAAATTCTCAAAAGAATAGTAAGACACATTACGTCACAAATAATTTTTAAAATTTCAAGAAAAGAGTACAGAAAATTAAAAATCACATCTGGCACCTTTGCTTGCAAAATCAAAAATTTTCTCAAATGAAAACATAACACAAAAAATCATTCATTTCAAATATTCAAAATTCGAAAACGCGTGAAATTTTTAATTAAAATGATACACTAAATTTCTAATATTCTCTTATTAATTTTGTAACTAAAGTAAATTTCGGATTTCGCCTATCCACATGAAAAAGTGTTGACAAAATTAGATTTTATAATTTGCATACTTCGTTTGCAGAACCCACTTAACTAACTGCCAAAATGTGTGACGATGATGCGGGTGCCCTGGTCATTGACAACGGCTCTGGTATGTGCAAGGCTGGCTTCGCCGGCGATGATGCGCCCCGTGCTGTATTCCCCTCGATTGTTGGCCGACCACGCCATCAGGGTGTGATGGTGGGTATGGGTCAGAAAGACTCCTATGTGGGTGATGAGGCGCAAAGCAAAAGAGGTATACTCACGTTGAAATATCCCATTGAGCATGGCATCATCACAAATTGGGATGATATGGAGAAGATTTGGCATCATACCTTCTACAATGAATTGCGTGTCGCACCCGAAGAGCATCCAGTATTATTGACCGAAGCGCCACTCAACCCGAAAGCCAATCGTGAGAAGATGACCCAAATAATGTTCGAGACATTCAACTCGCCCGCCATGTATGTGGCCATTCAGGCTGTGCTCTCTCTGTACGCTTCCGGTCGTACCACCGGTATCGTATTGGACTCTGGTGATGGTGTTTCGCACACTGTACCTATCTATGAAGGTTTCGCCTTGCCACACGCTATTCTGCGTCTCGATTTGGCCGGTCGCGATTTGACCGACTATTTGATGAAGATCCTCACTGAGCGTGGTTATTCATTCACCACCACTGCCGAGCGTGAAATTGTGCGTGATATTAAGGAGAAATTGTGCTATGTTGCTTTGGACTTTGAGCAGGAAATGGCCACTGCCGCCGCATCCACCTCTTTGGAGAAGTCATATGAATTGCCTGATGGTCAAGTGATCACCATTGGCAATGAGCGTTTCCGTTGCCCAGAGGCGCTGTTCCAGCCCTCATTCTTGGGCATGGAATCGTGCGGCATTCACGAGACTGTCTACAATTCGATCATGAAGTGCGATGTTGATATCCGTAAGGATCTGTATGCCAACTCGGTCTTGTCTGGCGGCACCACCATGTACCCAGGTAAGTGAAAGGTTTCCTCGTGAGAGCCAGAGAGTGAATTGAAAGCGATTTTCATTGACATTTTGTTTGATCTCACAGGTATTGCCGATCGTATGCAAAAGGAAATCACTGCCCTTGCGCCATCCACCATCAAGATCAAGATCATTGCGCCACCTGAGAGAAAGTACTCCGTCTGGATTGGTGGTTCTATCTTGGCTTCATTGTCCACCTTCCAACAGATGTGGATCTCCAAGCAGGAATATGATGAATCCGGTCCCGGCATTGTGCACCGCAAATGCTTCTAAATCTTTCGCTTATGAAAGATTGCGGAATGCTTTAGCGCAGTTATACAAAAAAGACAAGTGCAACAACAATAACAATAAGAACATCTCTATATTTAAACACCACGACTGCCAGCGGTACATCATGCTGAAGGCGAATATAACAACTAAAATCAACAACAAGGCGCGATCTAGAATTTCAATTACAACAACACAAAATGCATTAGGGACAACAACAAAGGAAAGATCGCTACAATTATCTAGCGAAAGCAACAAACGTAATTTTAAGCAAATCAAAAAGAACACAACGAAAGCAAAAGTAAATGGCGTAAAATATAGCGACATTAAACACCATAGCAAGAAGAAGAGCGGCAATAACGGAAATCATACGGCGGTGCACATGAGCGCCATCTATTGGAAATTACTTTGCATTACGTTGTGTTCGCACGTGAAACTTCAACTAAATTTCCATTTCCGGATTTTTACAACTAAATGCGTGCAAAGCTGAAATTTTTATTTTAACTCTTTAAATGTGCTCACAAAAATGCCAACTCGAAAAAATTAATTGTAAAACTGAAAAATATGAAACTAAAACTACTAAAATCTAGAAATGAACAAGTAAATAATTATTTATACATAATTAAAGAAAAAACATGTTTCCATTGACTAACCCAGGCATAAAACATTAAAAGTAGCGCAAACGCAAAATTAACAAGCATCTAACTGAGGACAAATAACACTATAAAAAGAACAAAACCAAAAAAAAAAATATTTTATTATAAAAACCAAAGTGCTTTTCTATTTCATCTTTTTAAAATTATATTAAACTTAATTAAATGAACAACAAAATCTTTAAGTTAATTATTTGAAATTCATTTTGAAATAAATGAGAAGCCAACAATTGCAGTTTTCAGCGCGAAAAGAATGGCACTTCAAATGGTAAATTTTATTCGAATTTATTCTCTAGTGGAACCGTGGAAATATTGAGCGCTACATATATAACGTTTGGATATTTTATTAATAGCACCTCTAAATGGATAGCACTACAAGTCTTTAGATGCTTCCATGCATAATGTAGAATTTGTTAAAGGCAACTGTGATATAAGTAGTGTCACGCCAACTATATTCAGAACTTTTGTAAAATAGACCTTTAGTTGCCTTATTGTACCGCACCTTATTTAGGAAAGAAGAAATCGAAGAAAATAGCATAGTAATCAATTGCTTATAAAAGGTGATCCATTTCGAGGAAAATAAGAAATTGAAATTAAAGAAACATTCGAAAGAACATTCTTTGGCATTTATTTTTAAAGATTATCTCTTTCAAATGTTGTCTGCGGCTACGTTTTAGATGGTCCATCCCTTGAGTCCAATTTTCGATGACTCGTTCGAGCATTGCGGATGGTAACTGGCGAATGACACGCGTAATGTTTTGCTCCAAGGACTGAATCGAAACGTCTAACGGTATAATATCACACGATCTTGGTGGCCAATCGATCAGCCCAAAACGTGAACGTGAAAATGTGAAGTGATCTCGCTTGGGAAGGTCGAGCGGCTGTACTGATATATTCGGTCGAATATTATCCAATAATGAATAGTATGCTCAGTAAGCGAATAAGTTTAGCGAAGCGCGCCAAACACAATCTCTACATAACGTGAATCTTCGTAATAAAGTTGAACAATTTGTAAACGTTGTTCAGGCGTAAGTCTGTCCATAATGAAACGGCAAACAATACTGAACAAAAAATAGGTGCGTGGAGTCCCTACGCACGGAAGAAGTCACTCAAAATAGTTGAGAATTCGCAGAAATGAAACAATAAATAATCGATTGTTATTATAAATGATATATCAAAGCTATTTTACGTTTCTGCTGGCAAAATAACGTCATACTTATGGGAACTTTGAATAATTTTACATTTCACATGTTAGTGGCAGCCCTACAGCGGCCATTGTCGCCGGCAAAATTAGAAACATTTCTAATTTGGCGACAACGACAACTACAAGCCTGTTGTCGCGTAGTCGTGCTGTTGTCAAAAAATCTGTGCCCATAAGAACGCGTGTATTTTAATATTTGACAGATGTCGTTCGTCGCTTGTCGTCTTCTATGTGTTCAGCACATAACTCTCATTCACTCTCTCTCTCTCTCGCGTTAATTGTTCAACGCTATAGGTTGCGATAATTGTTTAACGTTAAACGTTTTTCCGAAGTCGTATAAGAAGTATAACTTCAATAACCAGACAGCTTGACACGACTCAAACGTGATCTGTCAAAAAAGGCTGTTGAATAAAGTACATCCACTTGGATCACCCGATATTATTCTGGTAGGTCGTAGTTTAAACAAGCATTTCTTACAGCCGGTTTCACGAAACAAATTTGAGTGAAAAATTATCTATTTCAGTTTCACCATTTTACTTAAATTTTATTTAAATGATCTCGCTTTCGTGAAACTGGCTATTAGAAATATTCTGAATATTTAAATTCTTTGTTTCAATACTCACTTCTTTAGATTTATTCAGGCGATCCTTTGGTTTAGTTCTGGCTTTTGCTAAGTATTAGGTTGAATTCGTTTTTACATCATCTATAGTAAAATTCAATTTTGGTCAGGTATATTCGTTGAAGAAGTTTTATGTTCTGTCATAGATGGAGTGAAAGAACTTTCTTTATGAATTTCTTCTCTGAAGAAGTCTTTCATGTTTTTAAGGTTTGGAATATATTTTGGCAATAGATTTATATGTTGTTTTGTCGACCATTTTCGATTGCCTTTTTAATTTAAATTTAGTTAATTTTTCTAGCAATAAAACAACTTTTTAGTGCTTTCATTTTCTTTTTAATATTTTTCAGTGTATATTTATTTATTCCTAAATTTTAAGTTTTCCCTAACTGCATAGAGGTTTTTTAATTAACACGTACACTTATTTATACAAATACATATACACATAATATTAATAAAAGTATGCAGTTAAAGCAATTATATATATACATATATATAGTATATATAAACGGTACGCACTCACTTTATTGGCAACACTGCCTGATAGTTTGTGTTTTGTGGTTATTCAGCGATAATTAGCAAGTTGTAAAGACTTACTTGGCACAAAGAGTTAATGGATGAGTTGTATGAAAGCATGTCTGTATGTATGTACATATGCTTGTTGTTGGCAGTGAGCGCAGATGTAACAAATAAAATGACAGCGTACCGATATATGGCTGTAGGTTATAATAAAAATTAATTATTTGTTTTATTCACTTAATAATTGTTTATGTTGAAGTGAATAAAATTGCAATTACTTCCAATTATTGATATAGGTTTTTTTGTGTATAAAATGTTTAATGTTTGTTAAAGTAAATACTTAATTATGACAACAAAATTTTTGTTTACTTTCAATATTTTCACATTTTTAGTTCCTTAGCACGCCACAGGCGTTGCTAGACACTAATGCCGCGATCTTTTATTAACCAGTTTGTTGTTGTTGGCATTTAAATAGCTAGAGTCATTGTATCGAACCTGCGACCAATGCGTTGGGCGGCCGCAACAAATTTTTTCCACCGATATTTTTTTATAATAATTCGACAAAAATAATTATAATCCAAAATTTAATTTTTTTATTTTTTTTTCAATTGTTTTTTATTATGGCCGACTCTTTATTTAAATTTAATCGTTTTGCGTTTAAATTGAGTTTATGAGTATTTTTGTTTACTTCTAAAATACATAGTACAATGAACATTATTGATTACTTAATTCATGAAAGTTTGGTATGAATGGGCACTTATTGAGAATATTTAGAAAACTTTTTTTTTTTTAATTCTAGAAATGCCAAAAAGTTTGTGTGTGTAAATTATATGCTTGATTTTCTAAATATTTATACATAAGCATGGCAGTATTGTATATAAGCTATATATATATATTTGTTTTGCATATACTGGCCCCTATCATCGCGTACGCACGTCTACTTTCACAGAAAATAGCGTTCGCACATAAGTGTATACATACATATATACTTTATAATTATTTTAGAACTCTGTGTTCTATTAATTGATTGCTTTGTTTCTTTTTTTGTTTTTGTTTTTGTTTTTTTTGGAAGTAAAATGTTTGTATAATTATAAGCACCATCTTTACGTATTTCTTTAAAATTACAATCAAAACTTAAATTGCCACAGTTGCGACTTAGTACTAAACTACATTTATATTCGAGTCAAATGATTTTAGTTCATTAAAGCAGCTGCTTGGGTGGAGTTTGAAAATGAATTTTATTTGAAATGTGAGTAGAAATTATGAAAAAAACAAGTCATTACTGCGAACATGTTGGTAGTGGTGTTTATTTAATTTAATTGTTTATACTGTATTGTTGTTTTTTATTTTAATTACTTGCACCATTTTCCCAACTCCAACGCAAGCAGCAACTAAATGCAAATGATTTATGAAAGATATGGCTCATCATGTTGACATATATACCTACATGGATATAGTATACACATATATATTACAACTAATTTTTTTTTTAATTTTTTTAAGGCATTTTGTTAAAAAATCCTTAATTATTTGTTTTGCTGTGCTTGTAAAATATTAATTTCATTAGAGTTTTTGTTAAATTTAATTTTTTTGATATTAATTTCTCACATTTTTTTTAAATTTTTTTTGCAATTTGTTAATTTTTGTTTTATATTTTTTATGTGCCAATGTGTGAGTTAAATTTTTCAATTTGCATATTTTATTTAGAGTGTATGTTAGGTTATTATGTATTAAGCTTAAAAAGCTTTTATGCGGGTTTGGCGTGTCATTCTTTTTTTCCAAAGCTTCTGCCGAAATCGAAATATAGGCTACTATAATTTCATACTATTTAATATACTCGAGAAAGCAGGAATAAATGAAAATAAGTTAATTTGAAATTTGTAAAAAAATCGGGTGCAAAAATCGAACTTAATAAAAATTTCATTAATAGCTTTTAAAAGCTTTTGCGGTTTTTTAATTACGAAATATGGCGATATTTTGAAAGATTTTCGTTTTCAATCTTACTCACACATTGCACAGTTGAAGCTTGTAAAATTCAGCACTCAGCTTTTACTTAACACTATTTTTCTTTTCAAAATAAATACTTTTTCTTTTTCGTTCACTCACAACTCTGTTAAAAAGCTACCATATATATAAAATAGTTACATATACTGTAAACGTATATACGTACACATATATTTACCTACTATGCACACCTACATTCGTTTCAATTTTCAATATGATGATACATTTAATGGAAGTTACATTCGTAAAATAGTAAATTCTTATTCTTTTCGAACTATCAACACGATATATGTACTACATAAACATAAATATCTACGAATATATTAAAATATATTATTTTAAAATTTGTTACTATTTTTCTGATTTGTTAATTAATACTTTTGCTAAACGGATAACAGTTTTTTCCAAATAAGTTTTTGTACGAAAATACACTGAAAAAAATTAACAATATTACATACAAATACATTACGCTCGCATATATATATACCACAATTGGTTAAAGCTGAGAAAATTCAACTTTGCACTTAACTTAAGTTCAATATTTTGTATGCTATTTTTAATTTTTTTTTTAATTTTTTTGACTGCGATTTGCAACGAGTTTTTGGGTTTTCGAATAAAATATTCAGTTATCGTTTCTATTGCTAATATTTTGTGTGTATTTGTTGTTGGCAGTTTACTGTATGAGCTGAGCACCATTGAAGTTTAAATATTCGAACATAACCTCTATTTTGAGCGCTTTACATTCTGCTTCCGTTATCAAAACTCGGTTGTTGGGGTTATCATTATTAGTTGGATTCGTTGATTCTCTGCTACATAGTCGACTTGCTACATTGTGACTTGGGGTATAAGTATTTAGTGTTTATTTTATCTGCATGGTTCTATAAGTTTGATCTATTGCCTTCTTCGTTGTAGTCGCTGCTTGGTTTTGTGTTGGTTTATGGGTGGGCAATGACATCGTCGCGTCATTGTATGGCACATAAAATTTTGCTTATCCATTGCCAGTCTGCATGCTCACGTCACGCCTACGACCATATCTACCGACGCCACGCCCACAACTGGTTGTGTCAAGACCACTAACCAAACGGTTTTGTGAGCCTATTAGCGGGTGGGGTTTTTGTGTAGAATGAGAGAAAGCATTAGTTTGCTAAAAGGCATATGAATGTATAGTTTTTACCCAACAAAAATTTGTATCCACACTCAGGATGTTTCAGCCGGTGTGTGATCATACGTTTAGGTATAAGCCAGTATGCGAAAGTTGGCAACGTCCACAATAGCCACCACAGAAAGCACGCCGTGAAGCGGTAGAGGTGTCGAACTGGAATTTGGAAGAACATTTAAAGTTTTGCTTGTATGTTGGAGTGTAAATATGTTGAGATTGTATAACTACATAATCTTCAGCATCTTGCCTTCACGCACATCTTCGTTTTTTGACTTTTCAGTTTTTACTTACCGGTTTAGATACCTTCATTACGACGCTGTGACCAAAAGTGTCCCAACGCGCGCCAGCTCGTATATGGAAACCGGTATTTTCCAAGTTAATCGAGAAATCACCTTGCGGACACTCCATATTGCGATTGTAGCAATCGCCCGCAGAACCATACAGTTGTGCGTTGCCGACGGTTTCCGCAAACGTAAAATCATTTTCGATAACACGCAAATCTGGCAGACTTATACGTATTTTACGGAATTGCGTACGTCCCGAACTGGTGCTGTTATCACGGAACTCACGTTTTCTAGAATCGGGCGGACATCTGTCCGGATCGGAAGTTTTATAATCATAGTATATGGAATAGTTTTCAAGTTGATTAACGGTTATATATTCTTTCGGCGAAGTACTCATATTATGGCAGTAAACTTTACGCGGGCGCGAACGCACATATATGGTGTATTCACGATCTTGATAGTAGCGATGCAGACGGCGTAGATCATCACAAGATTGTGGCATACATTCACGCGGTGGTTGACATTTTTCCTTAATCAGACGCTCTTTTGTGGGACAGACAATACGTCGGCCCGTCGAATCGTAGCAAATGATGCGACGACGTCGGAAGCCATCACAATTGCACTGTGGATTATGAGTGGAGAAAAAGAGAGGTGTAAATATATGTATATCTAATGCTACATTGACATACACTTACCGGTGTTATAATTTTTGATTCCTTTCGCACACAATTGTTGCAGATCTTCTTCGAGGGTGGCTTCTTCATGGCATCACAGTAGCGATAAGCAATCGGATTACCCAGCACTGACTCACAATAAACGGAACGCGATTGATACTCTTCATGGCAGTCGGCGGGACACTGCGTCCAATCGGAAGCAGACCACTTGCAGCTGATCTTGCAGGGTTTGTGCATACGCTTCGGTGTGGGCTTGCGTAAATGACGACAGTGGTAAGGATCGATGATGACGCGTCGACGTGGTGTGCCCTTTATCTCTGGTTTATAGACACGTGCGCAATGGATCTCTTTCTGGCGCACGCCGTTACCACATTCTACAGAGCACTGAACGAAATAAAGTAGAAACACATAAGTTTTGTAGGTGATTAGGTGGTGCGCACAACTTACATTCGACCAATTGGACACATATTTGATGTTGCAACATTTACGCTTCGATAAGGGGCGTCGATCCTTCGGACAACCATAGCCCAACGGATTTCGGCAGGTAACCGTACGATTCTTTTCACAATTATCTCCGCATTCTCCCCACTCATCGGCGACCCAATAATTGGCGAACGAGCGCGGTGTAGCCTATATATAGAGGTCAAATTAGATATTAATGGCGTGACATATTTTTGTACAAGTTGCACTTACCAAATTATCTTCGTATGAATAACACGGGTCCGTTTTACAAGCTCTTATCGTATCGCGGTAAGAGTCACGCTTACGTTGATCACACAAACTATCGCTCTCACGCGTGCCATTTAACATGCAAGCGACACCACGCGTCTGCGTGCCAGTACCACAAGATTTGGAGCACTACAAAAAAAATAATATTTAATAGTTGTTGAATCATAACAACTTAAGGTATCTTATTAAACAACTTACCGCCGACCACTCGGTATAATCCCAACAGCCCTCACGACACGACTCATGCGGACTAAACTCGAACTTCGACAGGCAATACGATAAGTCCACGATGTTGGAACGGCTGATATGTGGGAATGTTTGTATGCAATAGTAGGTTTTCTCACGCGTGCCCAACATGCCACACGACGCCGAGCATTCCGAAATATTTGCCACATTCAGCGAGAGCACACAATCCGTGTTACATTGACGATACTCAATTGGCGGCTTAGCCGTCTCATCGCACAATTGTGGCGCCACCTTCAACGCCTTGGTGGTGCTCACACAAACTGGCAAACGATGTGAATTGCCATGACAGAGTGCATCACAAGTGCTCCACGCTTGCATTTCCCAATTATAGATCTCGACTTCCACTTCGGGCAATTGATAGAGCGGCTTATCCATGGTGTACGTATAGCTGAGCAGCAATGAGTCGTTATCCTTCGGCGCACTTTTGCTTAAGGAAATTATCTGTAAAGCAAGTGAAGCGAATTAATTATTGGCAAACGTTGCTCATAAGTCACTCCTTTGAAAGCTCACCTCCACAACCAAATCACGTTTCATTTTACGTGCCACAGTGGTGTTTACACGCTCCACTAAATTTTCGGCGCCATTGTATTCCAGGGTTACGCCTGCATAGAATTTTATATTACGAAAACTGGTGATGACATTCTTGCCGTTGAGTATGTAATTGCCCTCATCGTCGCGCAGCGCAATGTAATTCTCAGCGTGATAGCTGGGTTGAGTAATGACTATGTTAGAGGCGCCTATTGAGGTAAATCAAAAAGGGTAGGTATAAAATAAATAGTGAGTTGAAAGTATGCAGAAATTAAATGAAAATTAAAGTAAATTTGTTTGGAGAATTATTAATTCTATATAAGGGGTCACGGCATCTGATCATGCAGGTTTTTTTTGCTGTTCTTAAATTGAAGTTTAATAATAAGTGGAGATTGAGCTGAAACGGCTTTGACAGAAAATGTAATAGATGGATTAATATGGACACAAAAATGGAATTACTTCAAGAGCCTTTCGATACAACTAATAAAGCCAGTTGAAAAAAATCATACTGCCATTCCGTCCAACGTACAATTCACACTTGGTGCTTATTAAAATTGTGCTCAACGCGTGCACGCGTCATGATTTTTTCCAACTGTCAATCGCAATAGACACTTTGATTGACATTTCACTCCCATCTATTCAATTTGCTGCTCTGGCAATCGTATTTCAAAAACAAAAAAATACTTTTTTTAATTTCACACCAATGCGTGTGCGTATGATGTGCTGATAATTGATAATACATAATTCATCAAGAGTTCAGTTATTCAGCAGCTATTTTTAAAACTGGCGCTAACAAAGCTGTCTGATTTCCCGCGCATGAAATTATTATTTATTATTAAGCACGTAGAACATGCTTATAGTACATTGTTTATTACACTAGTGTGTACAAGAGTGTGTGTAATGCAAATGGAATTGTGTATGAATATGCAAACAAGTATTAAATGTGATGATAAGCAATTTGTATGCAGCGCTTTAATTGTAGCTGTTGGCGCGCAATTACATATTTACAAGTGTATGTATGTGCTTTTGGCTTTATCAGTTTTCTAATTGCCATTGAATAATCAAGTGAATGCACAAATGCATTTGCACTCGTACAAGCAAACATACACACATATTGAGGTGAACGTACCTATAAATCATACAAATATAGGCATATACCATAAGAGTGTATGTATGTATGTGTGTGCTGTGATAGAAAATCATTTATTGCTCATTAAATCGCCTCATGCTTCGGCGCGCTGGGCATACAGACAGCCACTTGGCGCCATGTGCGCCTGTTTGATAACTCTATAACCTTGAACTTGAACTTTTCTATGGCCCATATTTGATTTACCCACACGCTGCTGTACTTTTAGATGTAATAAATTTTCAAATAAATACTTGAAATAAATAAAAATACTGTTATTCGGAGGTGTGAAACTTATCAGTGGTGCAATTTGTTACATTTCAATAACTTAATTTTTGAAGTGAATTGCTGTCAAAGCACGAATTATCATATTTAGTTTCCATTTACTGAACTCGTACATAATACTCACAAGTGAATTTGCGTAGATGTGTTCTATATTTGTGTAAAGATTTCACTGAATAAAGGCATTAACGTAGAGCGCTGAGAAGTAATAAAGTTTCTAAAAATAACGCGACTAAATTAAATTATCATTTATACCCAGTAAGCTAACAGACTATAATGCTGACATTTTCCAGACCTTGTTTTTAGTCTAGAATTTCTAAGTAAAATATATTTAATATAAAACACATTACTATTAGATATAGAATTTCTAACTAAAATATTCAAATGAAAGCCTTTCTCGGAAATACGACTCCCAAAACTTACTTTTTTCTATGGCCCATAATACAGCTTTTGAAAAGAAAAGCGTTGCAATTTCAAACTTTTCCTTAAAACAATTTATATTGTTTAGAAATTTTTTCATAAAAATCAAAAAAAGTAGTGTAAGTGGTGTAGTGACCAAGTAGTCCGTTTGTAACCACTTGCACACCACTCTGGTAATGAATTTGATTACTTGTAGTAGCGTTCGCATATACAGTTAATTAAAGTGACAATGTGTATTTCCGCATATAAAAAGAGCGCTTAAAATAATTACAACAAATTTAACAACAACAGCAATAGCACAAACGCTACAGCAAAAACAACAAGTGCAATTAAGAAAAACGCGCTAATTGAACATTAGACCGGGTGAGAAATGGCATGTACTGAATCCATTCCATTAAATATATTATGCACAAGTGTGCGAAGAAATTGGCTGCAATTAGTTGGCGTTGTGATTGTGCTGCAAATGTTGAGTATACGACTAGTATAACCATTGGGTTGTAAAGTGCCAGTGGTATGAAGCTATTTATACATAAATTACTGTAGGAGAATATTCATTTTAGAAAAATATTTATAATATTAAAATTAATAAATACCACAAAAAATAAATTTTAAAGGAATTTCTATATAAAATATTTTTTCTTTAATCAAAGTAAAAGTATTAGTCAGCAGTTGAGTTCCAACTCAATTTGTTCAATGCCATGCTGCAACATATACATGTATATATATATTTTTTTTTATTTTTATTGCATATTAAATATCTGAAAAATATTTTCGTGACTTTCATACATACATACATATATGATATGACTCAAGTGAGGAAAGCACACAGGTGAAATAAATTTATTTGACACTTGAACATGCCAAAATTGCTATTAGTCAGTTGAGCGATTTTTCTTTTCAGAATTAGAAGAGGCACATATAATAAAAAATCACACGACATAATTAATTACCTTTTGGTATGGTTGTCACATAATAATAATACAACTCGGACTTGGTCTTAAACAAATCGGATACATAGAAATTGCCGGTGTACTCCTGGCAGGTTTCATTGTGACCTTCACAAACGCCACATCTATCTGTAAGGAGATTAAAAATGCTGTGATTTAATAAAAATGGCAAACATTATAAATATCATTAAATATTTAGTGTGTTGAAGTTAGTATGCTAGCTCATAGCATGTTTTTGATAAATTATTGCCGGTGACTATTTGATTTTAATGTTTCATAAAAATATTTTTTTACGACACCGCATGTCAGCGTGTGAATGCTGATTGACTCATGTTGCGCTATTTTCTGCGTTCAGGGACCTGTCATCCATTGCCACATCACCTTGACTGTCCGTCAGCACTATGCCACGCCGGTGAAGGTCCAGCTGTTGCGGTTCCACGCGCAATGCTCGATTCATTTATGTGTTCTCTCTGCGTTTGCATACAGACAGATTTTGACGTGCCACCATGCTGTATACTCGTATATATATAGTTTTTCTTTATATAAACAGACCGACTGCCGACTACCCTTCTCTTTTTAGTTTATACAAATCATTTGTTGTGTTTCTATTTGTGTGGGTTTTGTTTATTTTTGCAAATTACCTATTTTCGCCAGCGAATTCAATTCATTGTCACAACCTGCCGGCCGGCAAATGCCATTGACACACTTGTCGAAGCTGTCCAATGAGCATGTGGTGCCGTCTTTCACCTTGTCCGCGAGTTTAAAGTACGCGCTGTTATCTTCCAGACGGCAAAACAGTTTGCATTTTTCGGACGAGGACACTAGAAAATGGTGAGAAAAACAAAAAAATAATAAACAACAAATAAAATAATGAGAGGAAATTAGTCAAAACTGTTTACGTTAATCTAGACAGATTAATGAAAAGCTTTTGGGCAACTTTATAAATACGGGCATTTGGTTTTGGTTGCATTTTTATTGCTCTGTACTGTACTGTATTTTTTTAATAAATTTTATCTGCGATGCGATTGTTGTTTAACATTTCTTTTTCCATTTTTGACAATATATAATTATATATAACACTGAAGAATCAAAGTATAAACAACAACAACATTATCCATACTTACAACCATACTTCGGTATCCACTTCGCCGAGCGGGCAATGCCTTTGCTGGAGAAATTCCTGCCATTCATTTCGTAACACTGCTGCTCACGTGAATCCAAGGTACCCGGCGGGCAGGTGTGTGTGTTGCACGAACGATATTTCTTACGGCTGCCCGCACAGTACTTGCCACCATTCTTCGGCAATGGATTATTGCATTCGCGCTGCGACTCCTGCACGCCGCCGCCACACGTCAGACTGCATGGTGTGAAATCACTCCATGGACCCCAACCGCCCTGCACCGGCTGCAATGACTTGCCCTCGCGCGGCACACACTCACCCTTCTGACACCAGTGGCGCTCATTGTTGCACGGCGTGCCATCGGCCCACGGCAAATTGCTGCTGCGACAGTCGCTACTGCTGCTGTCCGTCTTGCACCACAATCGCTTACACTCGCTGTCGATGCGACAGTAGCGCGACTGATTGCCATGTATGAGTTGGCATTGATGATTGAGTGAGTAAATCTCACCGGGCAATTTGGTGTTCATATTCTTTATGAAATATGTGGGCGTGTCTTCGAGGCAGGATTTGTCTTCTTTTCTGCATTGTGTTGGAGAAATGAATGAGAAAAAGTGACAAAAGATTGTAGTAATTGCAGCAAAATATGTGAGATGATTTGCAGTGTTTGAGAGAGCGAATTGAGATATGTAACATTTACTGAGTGTTAAAGAGCAATAGCCCGTAGAATAAAGTGAGGTGAGTAGAAATTGATCATACAATCTGCAACTACTTACTCTAAAAATTCTGAGACATAATTGCGCGAACAATCGGACCACGACCACGGATGTATATCACTGCCCATTATACTCGACATTATGTGCATTTTATTCTTCGTGCCCGGTCGGCTGAAGGGCTTGCAGAGGTCGTCGTCATCGTGTGGCATATTTAAGCTGAATAAAATAAATTTATTTAAGTTAAAATTAATAATTTTTATAAACCAAAAAATAAATATGGAAAATAAATGCCCGAAAGTCTAAAAATATATCTACAATTGAATTCAACTTACACATGACCCAGTTCGTGTGCGATTGTAAACGCGGCTGGCAGTCCGTTATCTTGTACTATGGCGCACGATCGTCGTTTGCAGACAGTGCCCAGTTCAGCCAAACCCAGAGTGTCGCATGGCTCACCTTCGTTGCGACAAATTTGATCGCTGTGAAAGAAATATTCGCGAAATAAATTTAAAATATAAAAATACATTTCCACAGTAAATATTTACGGCTTTTGTTTTCATTATTATTATTTATCATTGCTAAATTATTTCTTATAACTATTCTCAAACTCACCGTGTAATGAGCATAGCGGTATCATAATGGTATCCTTGCTTTGAGACGACGCCACAAAAGTCCTTTAGCATAGCAGATGCCGAGGTGGCTAAGATGCGAAAAGAGAAATAAAAACAATTTAGCACAGTTGAGTCTCTGCCTTAGTTTCAAACACAAAAATTGTTTTAGTCTCTTCCGAACACTCACCTTTCCTGCGCTCGTCGCGTAAAATCAAAATATTCGCCACCGTTATATAAATGGAATTGCCAATACTGGCGTCCGCGTATATGTTCGAAACGATCGATATCAATGTCAATATGTACGACTTCAGATCGTTACCATGGAATTCACTCATCGTTTTATCGACCGCCACTAGCACTTCCATCGTGAAAACATGCCGATCCACATAGTTACGCTTCTTGCGATGCAACCGCGTGAATAGACTCTCTTCGAGTTCTTTCAAGTCCATATCGAATGAGTTGGCGACGGCGTGTCTGGCATTGCGACGCGAATGACGCCACACTTTGTGCAACACCTCCGAATCGCCATCGCCGGTCTGATTGACCGGTTGTATGAGCAGCGAGCCGAAACTTGTTTTAATGTAACCAGTCTGAGCGGCGAGCAGCAACGAGTAAAACGAATATGTAAATAAACCCAAAAAAATGTAAAATGCTAAATAAACATTAACAAATAAATGGACGTGCTAATGATAATAGAAGCGATGCTGTGAAGGTAATAATGGTGCTCATTAAGAAGAGGTGAGGAAATATTTTAAATACTTTATTGTATGGGACTAAGCATATATGTATATTCGAATTGTATATACATAAATATTAATATATGTACATATGTACATATGTATATACGGGTCTACTGTGTCTATTTATGGCCGTGTTCTTGCCTTAAGGCATGCGTCGTTCGACTAGTTGGCATGATCTTAGGTGTGGCATACATAAATATGTATGTTATATGCAAATACTATACATTTAGACACACAAATATACAAGCGATTACTTCTCATACGGCAGGCCACGGTTGAATGCAAATACATAAACTTGATTTATTGCAAATTGCAAATACGTCTAATGAATGAATTTATGGCAATCGGATGCTACCGTACAGGCCACGCCGGCGGACGCCGCAGGCGCGTTTCTCCACACAGACAGCAATGAATTGAAAAAGCAAGCGATACGCGCGCATGTTACATACAAATAAAAAAATGAGGCTTTGAATAGTTTAGACAATAAAAAGTTGTGCTTTGTAATTATGCTTGTAATTGCTGCCTGCTGTGTGGGCTGTATTATGCTCGCCATGTGAATTGCGACACGTTGAACATTGGTCTTACGACCCGTTTCTCGGTTTTGTTTAAAGAAGAGCTTGATCGGCAATTAACCGTTCGTTAAAGGCTTAACTTACCATGCCGTTGCAGAGCGACACAGATACCGTCGACTGGTCATCGCCTTGTACCACGCCCTTGTAGTAGCAGCCCAAATAATGACCATTGGCTTCATCTTCCTCCTCTTCTTCCTCGGTTCTATTGTTAAGTATACGAATTACCTGCAAGTGAAATTAAAGTTTGAATTGGATGAGAAATGGAACCCTGTTTTGGGAATTTAGCACTTAGTAAGATTTAATGGTTTTGAATTGTGTAGGAACATTTGGAAACAAAAATATACAAATTTTCCACGTTTCTTCAAATATTTCTGTTATTGTAGTTTGATTTTAATTTTTTTTCTTACACTAAATGTTTGCGGTGGTATGAATGATGTGTCCTGATGTAGAACCAAATGCAATTCATGCCCAAAAGCATTTATTATATATTCGGGATGTGGATCCCAAATTTGACTAGATTTACTACGAAATGTACCCGTTTCATCGAACGCTGAATAATAACCTGAAATTAATTAAAATAAAATAAAACAATATAAAAAACGGAAATAAAATATATTTTTTTTTAATTAATATTAAAACTTGGATAAGAAAATATAAAGCAATAATAAAAAAATAAAATAAAATAAAATAAAATAAAATAAAATAAAATAAAATAAAATAAAATAAAATAAAATAAAATAAAATAAAAAAATAAAATAAAATAAACTCTCTAATAAAGTCTCTCTAACTCGAAGTTTTTTTTTGTGGATTATGGTGTTCGAGTTAAGGAAGCTAAACTGTTTTATATATATTCTTTTAATAATTTTGTTTTAATAAATGCCTTCATATTTGCTTGTTTGATTTAGTAAAACGTTTGCTTACCATTCGTTACGCTGCTTTTATTACGATTCGACTCATAGAGCAGATCATCTTCGCTTAGTTTGGAATTGTACACCTTTCGCGGCGTCACAAAATCACTGGTGAAATCGTCCGGAATGCTGTTGTTTATATCGCCAATATCATCTTTAATATCTTCTGCAAGAAACAAAAAGAAATGTGTTTTAAATTGTTTATCATTTGCATTATTTAAAATTTATTAAATTTCTTTAATATTTTTGGTCAATATTTGAAAGGTTTACACTCACCATCTTCGGTCCACTGTTCATCGCCAATAAATGAATGATTTACAAATATCGTTTGGATGTCTGGCGAGTCCACAATCGGTGGATATCCTGTACTACTCGTCCACGTATTTGATTTGTTTGAAACACCTGCGGTTATGTGAGCACCCTTCCGACTGCTACTGCTGCTGCTACTGCTCCCCGGCTGACACCAAATGATCAAGCCCAGCAAAAGGCCGAAAAGTATCACGCAGCATATGAGAAATGCATTCTGTTTCCAATGTGTAGACATATTGCGGCATTTATTTTTGTAAAACCACCACTCGCAAGTCTTCTTAATGACCAGCTGCAAAGAGATTTGGCAAGTAAAAAGTGATTAAAATTAGTGCACAATATTTTGGTGTCAACTGCGCTGTGACAGTAAACAAATGAAAAGGCACTCCAAAGAAAAAAATAGTAATTTAAAATTTTCACTGCCCTGCCCTGTTTTTTACGCTCTCAATACATCACTTATTTTTAGGTTAATGTAGTCTCACATACTTAAGCGTCCAACTTGGATTTTTTTAATAAAATATATTGTTTTTTGCTTCCTTTTCCCTTTTCGCTTTTCAAATTGAACATGTTAAATATTTATTGCATAAACAGTTGGAAGTGTCAGAACGTGCTTACTGCGCCCAGCGGAGGCGTGCACATAAGGGCTCTCATATCCGCAATTAAGTGTCTAGTAAACGTGTAGCCTCACACGAATCTCGAACCGACGCTTGAAAACAAAATTTTGAAGCTATATAGCTTTACGGTTATAAGTAAATAAATATAGTTGTATACATATGTACACGGGTACGTGAGCTCCTACAAATTGCTACCTTCCTCTTAGCCCTTGAAAGTATTGTTTTTTATAGACATACCTTCATTTGGAGCGCAGCCCAAAGTGTTCTTTCAAGCACAAAATGTGAATTGTCTAGAACTCGGCACGTTTCGAAGGCGCGCACGCGCAAACAAACTAAACGCTAAAGAATGTTGAAGAGACGCGCCATTTGATTGGCAGTAATATTCTTTATACTCGCATATATGGGGCATTCTCTGGAAAAAAAGCCACTTGAAAAAAAAAAGTTCTTTATTTTCTTTGGCAATTATATATCTTATAGTACATGTAAAACCTAAAATAAAACATATGGTTTTAGGTCTGTGTAACGCGGGGTTGCCATATTATAAGGGGCCAAAGTTTTTTGTAAAAAAATTTTCGAGCCGCCATAACTTTAAAACTAATGAACAGATTTTAAAACACCATGTGACTTTTTTGTACAGAATTTCTCAAACTTTGAAACTGTATATTGTAAAAATTTTTAAAATTAATATTTCATAGCAAAAAATGAAAAAAAAAATTTTTTTGGAATTTTTAACAACTTATGCCCCCTTCGATTTTTTTCGAAAATATCTTAAAATGTTCCTTATTTCATAACCTTTTTACCCCCCAAAGGGAATTTTGGGACAGCAATATTTGTATGAGCTACAAATAAAAAACCAACTCAGAACATGATGAAAAATCATTGATTTATGCACTATTATTATCAGAATTTAGCGTAACCCAGGACTAACGATGTGGACGTAGCAGACATTTAATCCCTTTTTGTTTTTTTTTATTTTTTAATTTTTTTTTTAATTTTTTTTGTATTTTTCAAATTTTTAATTTTTTTTTGTTTTTGCTTTTTTTTATAATTATTACGTAGATTAGATTCAAGTACGTGATAATTTTAAATAAAAACCAAAAAAACAAACAAAAAAAATTAAAAATTTCAAGCGTAGATTAGATTCAAGTACGTGATAATTTTAAATAAAAACCAAAAAAACAAACAAAAAAAAAATTAAAAATTTGGAAAATACAAAAAAAATTAAAAAAAATATTAAAAAATAAAAAAAAACAAAAAGGGATTAAATGTCTGCTACGTCCACATCGTTAGTCCTGGGTTACGCTAAATTCTGATAATAATAGTGCATAAATCAATGATTTTTCATCATGTTCTGAGTTGGTTTTTTATTTGTAGCTCATACAAATATTGCTGTCCCAAAATTCCCTTTGGGGGGTAAAAAGGTGATGAAATAAGGAACATTTTAAGATATTTTCGAAAAAAATCGAAGGGGGCATAAGTTGTTAAAAATTCCAAAAATTTTTTTTTTTTCATTTTTTGCTATGAAATATTAATTTTAAAAATTTTTACAATATACAGTTTCAAAGTTTGAGAAATTCTGTACAAAAAAGTCACATGGTGTTTTAAAATCTGTTCATTAGTTTTAAAGTTATGGCGGTTCGAAAATTTTTTTACAAAAAACTTTGGCCCCTTATAATATGGCAACCCCGCGTTACACAGACCTAAAACCATATGTTTTATTTTAGGTTTTACATGTACTATAAGATATATAATTGCCAAAGAAAATAAAGAACTTTTTTTTTCAAGTGGCTTTTTTTCCAGAGAATGCCCCATATATGAAATACGTGGGTTTTTCTAGAGAACAAACTAATTTTATTATTATTATAATTATTTTCTTTGTGTTGCTCTAATTACTAAGAATTTATCTTTTGCTTTGTTTCGATTTCGTTCTAGTAATTTACTATTTCTGTCAGACCAAACAATCTTCGCTTGTTTTTTGTTGCTTTTAACGATTTTAATTAAGCGATTTTTAATCGAGTTAAAAATTAATGGCGCATCTTATTAGGCCAAGTGTGCTCAATTGACAGTGGGACAAAACTAAATAAATCACATAATTTTTCGGCAAAATATTTGTTGAAAGTCAGTGAATATGTGTTTAATAATATATATGATACATGGAACTAAGAAAATTAAAATAAGAGAATTTTTAATACATTTTTCGCTATCCAGAACCACCTCCTATGTATATAATTGGTCGATAAAGGAAGAATAATTAATTATAATAAAAAATAATTTCATTAAAAAATATTTTTTTTTTAAAAGCTGTAAAATATAGATTTATACACAGTTTTACTTATTTACTTCGCATATCGTTTTATTGAAATACATTAAAACATATATTCTTTAATATTGTTTGTTGCACTTTTCTATTGTTGCTTGTTCTATCCCATGATTTTGTTTCATGATTTATGAAATCCATTAGAGTAATATCATATTTATTATTCTCCTCCATACATTATAAATAAAGGTACTTTAAACTCTTTTAAAATTGTTCCCCGATAGTAAAATTTTAAATTTTGTATTATGCTCTGATCGAAAAGTTCGATTTATGGATGGAGATTTGTATGAAATTTGACTTCTATTGCCAATTCAACAGTTCTAGTTATGGACAACTTCGAGTTATGGAAGGATATTTGAAATTTGATTTCTAAACGCTATTGCCAATACAATCTTCGAGTTAAGGAAGTTCGAGTTATAGAAGTTCCACTGTAATTTAATTTATAGTAAATTTATTACTCAATTAAGTGTGTGCCTTCTTCAGCCCACTGTGCTGATTGCCGAACCTATTCATAATAACCACTTAACGGCTGTTTATCGGCTACTTATCTACTTAGATAATGCAGATGAGATGCGAGAAAACACTGAGAATCCGATTAAATTTGAAAATTTGATTGAAATTTATGGAACATTCCACGGGCGCAACAGGTTTGCGCGAAACAACGCACGCGTTGCGCAGGCTCAGATTACAGCTGCCAGATTCAAGTAGTCAGAGACAGTTAACCAAACAGCAAAACAAACGGAAAGCGGAGTAGCACACCAAAAAGCAGCTTGATGCGAACTAAGGAGTTCAATGTACAAAATTGGCAGGCAGCAGAGAGTCGTAGAGACATCGAATCTTTCCAACTGCTGAAGCTAGTCGAGTCACATGAGTATACTTATATGTATTTAAAGTAGTTAACTAGTGGTACTAAACTACCTTGAGCGGCCTTTAAGCTGCTTTGCTAACGGTTTGCAGTGGTGCTTGGTTTACTACAAATTTGTTATTGCTTTTTGTCAATAAATTTCAATTTGATTAGGTGAAGCAATTCTTTGCTAAAAATATTTCGTTTTTGTTCGCCGTTATTATTGAGAATTTTATTGTAGCAGCATTAAAGATCTTTTCTGTTTTTTATTGTTTTGCTAATTTTATTAATTTGAATTTGTTTTTGTGCTTGGTTATAAAATATACAAGAAACAAGACCAATTCGAAATAACTGGAAACCTGTTTGTTGGACATACACACGCGCATACATAGTCATCAAATCTATTCGAGCGCTATTTTAGCACGTTTATGAGTTTATTTATTTATTTATGTATTTTTTTTTTGGAACATGCAAGCGCTGGCTTTGCGGCACATTTGTTTATTTATTATTTTTTACACATTTTTTTCTATACAAATTGTTTTGCATACAAACAGAGAAAAAAGAGAAAATAAAATTAAAAAAAAAAAACACTTATAATAGCAGCTAAAAGCGACGACATGCAGTCTGTGAGCCGAACACGAGTTCTGAAAAAAAAAAAATTGTAAATGTTTGAAATGCTTGCACAGAACTCTAACCTGCGTTGTGAATGGTTAGAATACATAGAGATTTTCGGAGTAATGGCGTTAAAAAATAAACGCTGCTTACATGAGACTTTTTAGATTGAATATATATAATTGCATGTAACTCAATAATAAAGGTAATCTTATAAATATTTTTTTTTAATTTATTTGTAATAAATTTCATTATTCTTAAAAAGTAAAATTTCAAGTATTAAAGAATTACAGAAAATAATCAATTTTCTTGCTACTGATATTCGCTTTAAATTCGCTCTTAAGGGGTTATAACAGTTAGACGGCCGAAAAAAAGTGAATTTTCCAGAATTTTTTCTGAGAAAACTTTTTAATTTATTGATCCAAAAATTTATACACATATTATGGTATCTTTTAACTGTATTTTAAGACTTAGTACTAGTAAAAATATTTATTTGAAAAAGAGATACAGCTGATCTCCAGGAGCTCCTCTCAAAAAAGACGTTTTGCGGTGACCACTATATCTCGGAACTGGATCATCCGAAATTAAAAAATCAAACAGATTTCGTTAAAATAATGTTAAATCTAGTAATTAATCGAAGGAATAAGCAAAATAAAATTTTTTGACAAAATGGCGGTTTCTCAAAAAAAAAAAATCGATTCTTCACCGAAATTTCGGCCTTAAATTGTTTATAAAAAAAAAATATTTATCGGAGAGAAAAAATCTTCGATTAATTACTAAAAAATATATTTAAGAAGGTCGTGTTAACATTTCAGACTAATCGGTCTAGCCGTTTTCGAGTAATGTTGGTCACCGACTTTGAAAACACCATTTTGAGAAAAACGCGTTTAAAGTTTGTACTTGTACTTCCAAGCACTCTGAAACGCCTTTTCAAATTTTTCATTTGCTTGTAACTTTGAAAATATTCACCGGAACGATATGAAATTTTCTGTGTGTATTCTTAAATACATGTACATTAAGAAAATTAAATAAAAAAAAATCGATTTTTTGAAAATTCTAACTGTATATAACCCATTAACTCAAAATCAAAAAAAAAAATTAAATCAGTTAAAAGAATCAGTATGGCCATCTACACGCGCTATTCAAGCGATTCTACAATAATGCATAATTGAATATACACTCATATACAAAAAAATAGAGGCCTGCATTTAACGAGCACTTGAGCAAAGGAGAAACCGTGTCACTCATACGCCAAGTGGGCCAATGGGGCAACAACTCAAATATTTGTTAAAATCATTAAAAAAATCTTGAGTGCGGTGAAATGCGGTGAATGCAAAGCATGAAAACAAATCCAACGAAACGTAACGGTTTAAAGTGCATAAAAACTATTTTATTGGCTTATCCGCAAAAATTAATGTTTGCAGCGAGATATAAATACACACCTACAAGTGCATTTGTCTATTTCTGCATAAGAAACTATGCATTTGTTTATCAAAGGCGAAGAGATTACTTGAACTAACTTTCGAAAGACATAAACAAGCATCCAGCATTAAAATATTTGTGTGTGTGTGTGTATCCAAGTTGTGCGTACGCCTGCATTTTAACTGCGTTATGCTGCATGTATCTGAGTGTGTGTGTGTGCGTGCAACGTAAGAAGAGTTTACTGCATTTCCAGCTTTTATTGGCTTCATAAAAATATTGGAAAAGATCGTAAACAAACGAAATAGCGAAAACTTCCATAGAACGCATGAAATGCCTTGGCTTGTTATTGGATAAGAGGCAAATGCAGTGGGCAGGGAGGTGGCTCACGGTGTGTAGAGTAAAAATTGCACACCCACGTCTCATATGTACACGCAATTAGTGATAATCTCGTTCACGCAACCGCATACTCAACAAGCTGAATAAAAGACTTTCCGCGTTTATTTGCACCGCCACCAATAATGTCACTCATACGCCCGCGCGGTCACTTTATTATGGTCGTTAACCTAGCGACCGACTTCTTATGCGACACTTTCACTACAAATACCGTTGCAATAGTGATATGAAAATGCATTGAATAAATGGTAGGCAGAGTGCAACAGTGATATGTGGAGTTGGTGAGAGGTTGCAAATATTTTTATTGCGTTATTAACTATTATTCTCTTGGACCTACTTTTAATTTATAACTATTTTTTTATTTATAAATCTCGCGTACAAATCGGTTTAGAAATTAATCACCATTTGAAAAAACCGCTACGATTTTTTGTATTCACAATTTCCAAAAACTTATTCGTTACGCGCCAATGTGAATACACAAACTGTGCCGATTTTATTTAGCGCCGCACATTTTAAATGCTTCGAGTGCGAAATCTTGAGAAATCAGAGTAGCATTATGTTTTAGCAAAACATTACTATGTTGTTTGGGCAAATTTGCATATTTCAAGTTTAGCAAAAACAAAATTATTTTCGAAAGCCAATGTGAATCCCAAACATCAAAAAGGAAAAACAAAATTTCGCAATTTAGCCGGTTAGGAAACACTCATGCAGAAGAAATTGGCACAGTGTGCAATAAAAACTTACGCTAAATCAACAATAAGTGGTAAGAAATAAAATCAAAATGATTTCCCCAAAACCGCACAATGTTGTCCACAACAAAATCCCCAGAAATCCGATTGTTCGGTTAGCTAGCAGTAAAGTTGGACAAACATCACAATAAATTACGGTTATTTGAAAATATTTGCAAAATTCGGTTTTTTGTTTGGAATTTTAACTTGTAGGAAACACGCTAGAAATTCTGCGAATAGCACAATTATACGATTCTTCAGGAGACGCCTCCACGCGCCTGAATATTGGTCTGTGGGTGGTGTAGACGACTATATAGTCGTATTTGTATTTGTAAACGCTTGAGTAATTCTATTGAATCTACCCTGTAAGAAAATTATACAAAAGTCTTTTAACACTTGGAAGACATTCAAATACAAAAAGGTTTAAGAAGTTCAATAATACATGAATGAAGAATGTGAATTAAACTTTATTCTTTTGAGAAATTTAATGTGCTTTATATTTCATCCTATATATCTGGCTTGCGTCGTGCTTTTCCACGAGGGACGCCTGATTGTGTAGGTTTCTACCAAAATATGTGTAAATATGGGGAAATTGTGGATGTCGGTCTGTCAAGTTCAGTGTTAGCGTTGTAATAAAATAGTGTACTGTTTGTTTAGGTTTCCAAACGGAATCAGCAGTCAAAATAATAAACAATTTAAACACGGAAAATAATTAGAAGAGAGAAATCAGCGGTAGTGTTGTTGGTGTGAAGTCCAGAACAGCCGAGTAGTACTTATAAGGTAATCGGAATTGGGAAATCATATTTGTTTTCGCAAAAATGGTTGGTGAGTAATTTAGTGAGAAATCTGTGTTTAAATAAAATTTGTAAAATTTCTCTTTTTGGCACTAAAAAATTTAAGTTTTTAAGAAAGAAAATATTTTTATTTAATTTTTAAAAATTTACATATTTTAGAAATCTATAGTTCGACTTAAAAACATTTAAATATATAAAATATATTCAGATTAATTCGGAGAATAATGTGCATAAAAAATGGAAATGAAATTTTACTTGAAAAATTAAATTATCCCTCTTCTTGAACATTTTTATACTTTCGCAACAAAAGTTGCTAAGAGAGTATTATAGTTTTGTTCACATAACGGTTGTTTGTAAGTCATAAAACTGAACGAGTTAGATAAGGGTTATATATATCAAAATGTTCAGACGAGTCAAAATCCGAATGTCTGTCCGTCCGTGCAACAGATAACTTGGGTAAAAATTATATTTATATATGACCTGGTCTACAAAAAGGGAGCTAACGTGCGAAAACTAGTTTTCTGAGAAACAGCTGTTAAAAATAAACAACTCCTTTCGTCAGTTTCTCGTTATCTCATTAATTGTTCTCCTTTCCAGAGGCTTCAAGGACGTCCAGTAAGTGTTGTTTTTGGTCGGAATATTATTATAGTTCATCGTGTAAGTTGCTAGTGTGAAACATTTAAAAAAGTAACACTGAAGAAATGACGTTTACTCTAATACCGCGCAGCTGCTGTTGTCTTGTTTTCATTCGTCTCTCTTTCCGGATGTTCTGTAATCACATTTGTGTAAGTGTTTCTGTTGATTATCGTCTTTACATTTCGCATGAAATGAAACATGAGTGTTGATGAGGAGTTCAGTGCCGTATACGGACAATATTTCCATGAAAAGGATGATGAAAACAATGAAGAGAGCGATTATGATGAAGACGATCTCAAGGAAAACGACAACAAAGAAAAATACATAAACTACTCAGCATTATTATTTTTGGCCCATAATACGTTTTTCTAGTGTACAATCATGTCTTTATAGCTTATAATTCAATGTATTTTGTTCATTACAAAAAAATTATATTTTTTCATATTTTTACTCTTCTTTCTCTACATTTTTAGGGAACTTTCAAACAAGTTATGACTTTTTGGATTCTATCACGTGAAAAAGCATCTCATCTTCCATCCGAATCAACTAAAAAGTGAAAATTGATTTTTTGACACCTAAGCCCCCTTTCCGTAGACCAGGTCACA
Source organism: Zeugodacus tau (assembly GCA_031772095.1). NCBI lineage: Eukaryota > Metazoa > Arthropoda > Insecta > Diptera > Tephritidae > Zeugodacus > Zeugodacus tau. The sequence continues at coordinate 4,479,071 of CM062649.1, read as the reverse complement.
TATAATATTCTTAATGAAACTTGGAACACATGTTCCTTGGGACCGTGAGAGGGTTGCTTTCGAAAATTGGCAAAATCGGACCACTGCCACGCCCATAAAATGGAGAAAACCGAAAACACATAAAGTGTCATAACTAAGCTATAAATAAAGTTATAAAATATGGAATAAGGGATCGCAGTAGGAAGGTGCATATTTGGATGTAATTTTTATCTCGCAAACCAATAAAGCTATATAAACCAAACTGTCTGCAGTCGATTCTCTTAGGTACCCCACCACACACCATGAAATCAGTTGAAATCGGATAATAACCACGCCCACCTCCCATACAAAGGTTAGGTTGAAAATTACTAAAAGTGAGTTAACTCACTAAAGAAAAACGTCAGAAATATTAAATTTTACAGAAGAAATTGCAGTAGGAAGCTGCACTCAGATATGTTTACAAAATGGAAAATAGGCGTGACATCGCCCACTTATTGGTCAAAAACCTTATCTCAGGAACTACTCGACCGATTCGAATGAAATTCGGTATATAATATTTTCTTGACTCTCTGATGACACGTGTAGAAAATGGATGAAATCGGTTCACAACAACTACAACTTCCTACGTAACTCAATTTTGAACTCCATCTTATTCCTTCACTTTATAATATATACATAAGGAACCAATGTAGACAGCGAAATAAAACTTTACACAAATACTGTATATGATCTGTGGCATCACTTGTGAAAAAATTGTCGAAATCGGTCTATAACTTTTCAATGTCCCGGATATCGAATTTGAAGAATTCAGTGCCCCATTGAAATTTTTCACCTAAAATTTCGGTAAATCTCTCAGATATTTTAATTTAATTCAGAGAAAATATTTTTCTTCTAATAGTGTAACTTCCACTAGCTCTCATATACCTAATTATAGGATTTTCAAATTGGGTCAAATTGTGTGTTATCTTAATAAAAATATATCAATAAATTGCGAGAGTATAAAATGTTCGGTTGCACCCGAACTTAGCCTTTCCTTACTTGTTAAAAACATTTTTATTTCTTAAATATAGAAAGCAATAATTATTTTTATATGCAATCAGAGGTTTGTTGTTGTTAGTGTACAGAACTAGATATGTATGCAGCTGGCTAAAAATCACAAGTATTTTTCAAATGCGCGAAATAATACAATGAAAAGTCAGCACAAACAGAAGAAAAATCGCTCATAAAAAGTGCACAAAAATAAATAAAAACAATTTTTTAATTGCCACAACAACAAACACAGAATGAATTGCTTTACCACAGGCGTGCAGTGCGCGAGAAGTGAAAAGTGCGTGGCGGCAAGCGGTTCGAATTGCAACTCACGCGCTTTGATTGCGATTTTTGCATGCAATTGTTTTTTACTTTTTCAGTTTTGCCTTTGATAAATATAGTTTAAATTAGAATTTTACGATTCACACACTTCTTGCTTCACGACTGACCAGAGCCAAATTAATGCGTTTGCCTTCGCTGAAGTGATACAGTTCGCACCGAGAGCTGCGTGGCTCATATTTTATGCGTTCTGTTCTGTTTATGCATTTGTGGCATGCCTCAGTGCAAAAACAATAAGCATTAATTGCCAGCAATCTGTTGCGCTTGTACAGCGAAGTGGCTGTGAGTGGGTGTGTGGAGTGTTATGCCTGCAATTAAAATCGATGCAGTTTGAAGAGTTCATTTGTTTGTTTAGCGTTAGAGGGTGTCTGTGTGTGAGCGTATTATTTATTAGTAGTATTAGATATGTGCGTTCTATAGCGGTAAATTGGCTATATAACTGTATCTACTATAAGTAATGGCACAGTAAATGAGTACATGGTTGCCCAATGGTTCGAAAAGGCCTGAACAGAAAGCAAGCACCGAAAAATGTGGGTTTTAAACTGCAGTCTCACTTAACCTCACAAAGGGTTTTTAACGCAAAATATTAAAAAAATATGGGTTATTTCCATACATTCAACTTCTTTCAAATGATTGCCTCTTATTTTTGAACATCTACTGTAATACTACTTACAACAATGCCCGACTACCAAGAATCGTTGTATAAAACTATATCTAATTATTGTTATTTTATTATTCTTTCTAAATTTTGCCTTGCTGACACCATATTGCATGTTGGCAATTCGTACTCATTTTGCAACTTGTTGCAGTCGTAGTGCTGCATTGCCAGTATCTAATGCCGTTATTATTGTTGTCAGTACTTGTTGTTGATATAAATGTTAGTGAAATAATTACGACAAAAGTGCGTGTTCGCTGCGCGCTTGCTGCCCGCATTTGTTGGCATGTGTGTGTGTGTTTGCATGAGTGCGTTCGTGCGTGCGCTTGCCTAACCTTGAAATGTAGCCAAATGATCGACGATAAAATTTTTAATTTAATGAAATTGTACGCCTTCACCTCGTATGCACAAGGCACGATTCAATTTCTGTCTGAGTATTTTCATTTTCATTTTCCTTTTTTTGAATTTAGTAAACAAACTATAATAATTGCGTTCGAGCAGATGTGAGTCATTAAAATTGTGAAAAATAAACTTGTGCCGAAATAAAAAATAAAACTTTAGATGTGGCGATTTTTTCGTTTTTTTTTCTGGGCGGTAATCTCTTCCAATCAGTACAGAAACACTGTCAGAGTCGGAGTAAATAAGAATTTAATCTAATGGTAATGGTAATTCATAACTCTAAAATTATTTAAAAATGCTATTATTAATCTCCTGAGCGATTTTGAGACAGGGATTCGTTCTAAGAGAGATTTCTGGGCATATCTATATTTAGGCGATCCATTTTTCACAATCCACTAGGTCAAGGAAGGTTAGGTTAGGAGACTGATGCTTGCATTTGAGGTCGCAGCGAATCTCACTTGGGCCTCTAGAAATGCTGGTCCTTTGTGTTGCCATATTGCTTTACTTTTATTCTTATGGCGCGTGCTCTAATATCGGTTGTATATAACATAAAATCGTTTAATTTTAAAATCATGCCATCCTCCATAAAATGCCACAATTCAATCTATTTCTGCACTAATTTATCGACTGCATCGACATATAGTCAATAAATTAGCATAAAAAAGCGAATTGTTTATGCCAAAATTGTTTATGTATGTTATTTTTTAGCTCTATGCTATGTCTACTATTTAGTTATCTAGGGAAAACAGTGCAAAAAGCGTTTAAAGATTTTTTATGAATATTTATTTAGTTTTTTTTTTCGTAGTTTTCCGGCACGTTTTCGCAGAAATTCGGTTTTTTTCTATTGCATTGTTTTTGTAGCAAAATTCAATATCAAGTTCACGTAAATTATTCACAGACGAGTTAATTATATAAACATAATTAAATAATGTTAAATGCTCTTGCCGTGCACTTGAAAGTGATTTTTATAGTAAACTATAACGGGAGAATTACTTTACGCACACATGTGCGCCTACAAAAATACCTTAAACGCACATAAATAGTTTTTGGCGATTAAATATGTATCATGCATCATTTTGCTGGCAAATTCACGCTTCACTGTGCTTAACTGTAACACCTACTAATTTGCTGCTAATTGTATGTTATGCGAAATACTTTGACCAGTTCAAATTCAATTCCACCGGCCGCACACACAAACACACACGCAACGTTTGTATGTATTGGCAAGGCATGCTGCGCGCTAAACGCTGCCTGTCATAAGAGCCACTTTGTTTACACGCTCATACCGGTACTGCCTGTGGCTGCGCAGCGAAATTACGCTAGGCTATCATTAAGCGTATAATTTGCTGGAGGCCAAGAGCATGACTCCTTACTAATTGAACACGTTTGTATGTATGTTCATCTATATGTGTGTGTGTGTGTGAATTTGCTAGCTCGTGGCTAAAAAATTGGTATAATTATGCTTTGCTGCAATCAACAGTTGTTTGGCGCATTTGTTAGCTTTTGAACTTTTTTTTACATTTTTTTAGCATTTTAAACAAGCATTTCAATCTGTGCTTAATTGCCAAGTGCAAGAAAGTAATATTATAGTTCCTAGCACATAAATGAAATTGTAGCGTGAAAATTCAAACGAGTTGTGATTACTCCGCTGTTTAGCAGGTGTAAGAGGTATAAGCTGCAATAATAGTTATTTACGTTCTTGTCAGCACTAGGACTCGCTATTTTTGTAAATTTTTCGTTTTATTATTTATATGAAAACCTTAGAGCACTTTAAGGCAAATGTTCTAGTGGAAATATGGTTTGATCCACACACCTTTCATCGATGTAAAGTCTGCCGTTCAGCAAAAGATTATGAAACAAAATTATTTGTTGCTTGAGTAATAAAACAGAGAGCAGCAAGTGTGTATATTAAGCACATTTATTTTACTTTAATATGAATTTGGTATTTGCTGGTTGCTAAGCCCATTAGCATGGTTGTTGAAATATTTAATATGCCACCTATTGATATTTGATGGACATATTTATGGTTCGTTGCTTGAAAGAACATTTCATGTAAATATTCACGAGGTGTAGATACTGAAATATAAAAATTCTGCAAAATTCAAATACCAAATTCCAATAATTCTGAATATTTATTGGTTGTTGGTAAGGTGTACAACGAATTATGGCAAATATTTGTTTACGGACTCTCAGTTATATAAAATAAACATTATTTTTTTAATCAGAAGTGAACTGAAATTATTTTGAAATTTTACATAGTTTTTCGTAAAAAAATTAGTTGAATTTTGGGCAAGGGATTTGTAGTGGTCGAAGTTCTTATGAAGTTCAGAACGTCCAGAAGGTTGTCATAACTAAATCATATAATAGCGGGTGATTAAGACGATTTTCGAAGAATAAATTTATATATTTCGGTATAGTATTTTTTGTAACCGTTTAAAAGTTTTGTGTAATGTGTCTCAGGGCTTTATATAGCTAAATATAGTCGATTTACATATTGGTCTACAACTTTGCTTCCGTATTCCAATAGATGTCTCTAGGGTCAAGCACTGGTCGATTAAATCTATTAAATCGTTTTATATCGATCTTGGACAGTTGTGTCGATATTAACCCAACAAAATATTTGTAGATATCTGTTTGCATCCCAAACTTATTCTCAACTGAAAATGTCACTTTTTGAACCGGATTCTCCACATTTGCACGGAATACGCATGCTGCCAGAAAGATGGTCAAAAGTTGTAGCTAGCGACGGCCTATATTTTGAATAACATTTTTATACTCTCGCAACAAATGTTGCTAAAGAGAGTATTATAGTTTTGTTCACATAACGGTTGTTTGTAACACCCAAAACTAAACGAGTTAGATATAGGGTTATATATACCAAAGTGATCAGGGTGAAGAGTGGAGTTCAAATCCGAATGTCTGTCTGTCCGTCCGTCCGTCTGTCCGTCTGTGCAAGCTGTAACTTGAGTAAAAATTAAGATATCTTGATGAAACTTGGCACACTTATTTCTTGGCACCATAGGAAGGTTGCTTTCGAAAATGAGCAAAATCGGACCACTGCCACGCCCACAAAATGGCGAAAACCGAAAACACACAAAGTGCCATAACTAAGCTATAAATAAAGCTATGGAAATAAAATTTGGTATGAAGGATCGCCAGCTATATAAACCAAACTTTCTGCAGTCGTTTTTTTTAGCCACTTCCTAATACAGTCCAAAATGAAAGAAATCTGATCATAACCACGCCCACCTCCCATACAAAAGTTAGGTTGAAAATTACTAAAAGTGGGTTAACTCACTAACGAAAAACGTCAGAAACACTAAATTTCACATAAGAAATGGCAGATGAAAGCTGCACTCAGATTTTTTTACAAAATGGAAAATGGGCGTGGCGTCGCCCACTTATGGGTCAAAAACCATATCTCCGGAACTACTCGACTACTCGACTTGGTTTGTAAAAGTTTCCTTACATCCCAATGATATGTTGTGAAAATAGGCCAAATCGCTTCACAACCACGCCTACTCATATATACCAGAACTTTGAAGACGATCTGAATCGTTTACTTTACAATATATAAAGTAAGTACTAGTGAAGATATCGGTGCAGAACTGTGCACAAATACTATGTTAATAGTGTGGCAGCCCCATTCTAAAAATCGCCGAAATCGGTCCATAGGTTTTTAAGGCCCAAATATATCGAACACGAGGACCTCGGTGCTTCTAACCTAATATTATGGTTTCCAACTTTCAATGGACTTTATACAATATATATGACGAATATGTGGGTCAAACTAACGAAATATAACAGTAAATTATCTAAATTTAATTGCTTAAAATCAGATTTTATATAAAGGGGAATACTTCATTTATTCTTATAAAATACTTAATAAATAATCAACTAAAAAATTTAGTAGAGGATATGAATTATTTCTTACCGTTTTTGTGCGTTCGACGAGGTTACAGATAACCATTTTGTTGAATTAATTAATTTTCGAAAATTTATATGCCAACAGTCAATCAAATAATTACTCACTCAATGTGTGGCAAATAAAAAAACTATCACTGATTTATCTTATAAGAGCAAAACACACTTAATTGGGTTTCAAAGAAATTAAATAAAATACACAAAATTAAATTTTTTATTTTTTTTTTGTTTACGCAGATTCATAATGTGGCACGTTGTGGATTGTTTTTAGAAAAAAAGTATAAAAGTAAAGTAACAAAAAAGGAAATTATAATTGAACTTTTTAGCATTCTGTATTAAATTCCAAATTTCACAGTGATATTTTTGATGTTTTTACATTTCATTATTATTAATATTTCATTAATATTTATTTTTATTATTTTTTATTGTTATTGTATTGTGGCAGTTGGTAACCCTGCTCATACTAATTACTTTTATTATTTTTTTTAACAATTAATTGTCAATTATTGAAATTTTGTTGAGTTAATCCACAAAAAAATTAGTTATTACTATTTAATTTATACGGTACAAAAATAATTTTGTAAACTCAAAAAAAAATTTTTTTTTAATTTAAAAAAATTTAGATTTTCTTAATTTTTTTGAATAAAAAATTTTTTTTTTTGCATTTTACAAAATTAATTTAAAATTATTGTTTTTAAAATTAATTTTGTACCGTATAAATTAAATAGTAATAATTAATATTTTAATGGATTATAAAAATAATAATTTGTTTGCAAAATATATTTTATTAAATAACTGATTTTTTTATTATAATCTACAATCACTGACACTTGTTGACCTACGCTATGAAAAACAAGATAAATTTCTTAATGCACTCATAGACATGCTTCAACGATGCAATATGAACAATAAAAACAAGAATAAAATCAGCAACAACAAGAACATCACTTTATACACCTATAAAGCGAAACAATGGAATTTTGATATTGAAATTCTACTTGAAACGTTCAACGACTTGCTTGCTTTCATAAAAATTTCCATTCATCATGTTTTTGAAATTTATTGGCAATATATGTACCACCATTTTTAGAAATTGTTTGTTGCTTTGATATTTGGTTGTTTGGTTTATTATGCATTATTTTTATGGTTTTTTATTTCGCTTGCATACGAGTTGAATTCAAAGCGTGGGCATATATTTGATAAGCAAGAAAGTATAAGTATTTTTTGTTTTTTTTAAATGGATTTTTTAGACACAGTTCACAAGTGAAAATTATTTTTGATGAAATAGAATTTTATTTTTGAAAAAATTGAAATAAGTGCTGCATTAAGATCTAAAAACACTTGGAAATGCACACGAAAGAGAGTTGCATAAATGCACGTTATTTTATTAATGAAGTATTCTTTAATTTGTACATTTATCTTTCAACTGATTTATGGAAGAAAGATATTTGTCACACCAGTAGACACCAAGCGCTTTACTTCAACGACCGTTTAGCACAAAACTTTCACGTAGCAAACACTGTTCCGCAAGTAGCCCTAAACCACACGTCGCGACGAGGTCATTCAGGAAGCGATTGCACTTAAGCACCATACTTTTTAAGATCGTAAACATCATGCACTGTGGAAACACTCCTTCGTGTGCGCAAGAGAAAGCGTTAAGAATTATTAACGGTAATTGTTATGCCGTAAAAACACTACTAAACCACAAAGTGCCACAACGTGTACACTATAATTCACAACACGCACAAACACCAACCGTTTAACCAGCGACAAACAACTCTACAGCGATAACACAACAGCTTTGAAGACGTCAACACGCATGCGCAGCTCGTATACTGCAAGCCAAACACACACCGAGGCGAAGGTAAAACGTAGAGTGTACACACGCGGACGGAGCTGTTGTGGATACGCCTGCGCAGCGCTGAGATTCCTCAACGACTGAAAGTGTCAGCCACAACTGTTGGCGACTCAACACACGTCAACGTATGTTGTGACGCAAGTGCGTGTGTGTGTGTGTGTGTGAACAATCAGCTGAAATGATTGCTGGTGGTGGACTGTTGACTGGACTGGTGGATTGGCGAATGCAAACTGTCGACCAGCAACTGACAACTGACTTTAGCTGGTTGCGACAGTCAACGCAGCCGCACCACTGCACTGCCACACACTCGAACACAATTGCCGTTGTTGTACTTGTATATTCTTGGCCTGATATTAAATTCTTTGTTACTGGTACATAGTCTGCCTGCCCCGTTGTTGTGCTTACAGTTGTTGTCATTGACACTGAAATGCGAACAAAGTAATGGCACAGTGATCCAACTCGATGGGAAGAAATGTTCGCACGAATACACGACAACAACGCAAACAACTAAGAATGGCATGCGCGATGTTGCAAACGAAGGCTTACAGTTGAGCTGGCAGGCTGGCTGGCATGCGCTGGTCTCCAGGGCCCCGACGAAGCAACGAAGCACAACCGTCCAACCAACTAACAAAACCGAACGAGCGGCGAAAGAATGAACCAAGCATTTCAGCTGCAAACACAAACGGGCCAACAGGCAGCTCAGAACCAGTGGATCTTCCTCAATGCAATTTAGTGTCTGGTAAGCAAAAGAAAAAGCAACATAGTATCAAAGCAGCGTTGATGAGCGCTGCTGCGACGTAGTAGAATGTGGGTTGAGTTCGACAACATTTACCGTAAATACCTACGGTATTGCCACTAGTCGCACACAAAGGAGTGAGAATTGTACCCACATACCGCTGCAGCATCGTTTACTGCTTCAGTGGAGGAGAAAGTATGCAAAGAGACAGTTTCAGAATCATTTTAGTGATATCGAGTTGAACCTTAGGGCAATGGGAGCATTGTAGAGGTGATAAATGTAAGTATCCTTTTATTTTTAGGAGTTTATATAGATTCTTACAATATTCGCGTCAGTTGTTAAGAGATGTGTGGGAAGTAGGAAGTTACTAATGTGTGTTTTTTGAAATCACCGAGGTATACCTCATCACATTTCTTTTCGACTACATATAGTCGCAAGCAGTTCCTGGAATCATGTTAGAAATAAAATATTAAAATAATTATTCTTCGCAGTTAATGGCAATACAACTGTCATTCCGATTAACTGTCACTGTTGACTAAATTATAACTGGATTTACATTCACTATATATTTTAGGAATCAATTAAAAGTTTCTTTCTAACGAATAATCGCTTTATATTAAAAGAGAAATGCGCAAGTGAATTCAATTGAAAACCATCAATGAATCATATATAATTGGTGAACAAGAATACTCGGGGATTACCAGATATATTTTTGGTAAAACAGCATTCAGAATGTCATATTACTCACCTCAACAAATTAGAATGGAATTCTTGGGAAATCCAAACCAATTTGAATAAATATTATGGTAAACGAGAAATGCAGCCAAATGAAGTCGACTTAAAGAGATGGAGAGAACAGACACACTTAGAATAAAAATTATATATATTTATATATATATGTGCCAAGCCCATATTCCCAGATATTCACAATTAAAATGCAATCAAGAAAGCATAAAAAAAGTTCAACCCTTTGAGTTTAATAAAGTACCAACCCACACAAACCAATAAATTAAGCGCGTTCACCTCAACGAACCCTCAGCGCCGCCTACTCATATGCAGGGAGAAGCTGCAATTTACATCTCTCTGTACGTGTTTGCATGTTTGTAGGCGCTTATTGAATGTGTGCTTACTCTACAAATATTTATGTGCATATGTATGTCTGTCTGTATGTATGTAAAGCACACAGCGATGAAAGATGAACGACTTGTCTTCGAGTAAATAAACGCCAGACGCATGACAGACAGTCAGTCAGACGGGAAGGCAAACAAAAAAAGTCATTTTTGTATGTAGATAGATAGTGGGTTGCAGTTTTTGCAATAAACGCACGCCAACAACAACACATAAAATGATCGTTAGTGCCTGTATGGGACGATATGTAAATACGAGTATATATGAATATATGTACAGCGCATATTTACTTAGTTGTTGTGTGTGTGTGTGTAGCTTTGGAGCCACTTGAACCGGGAAGAAATGAAAGCAGATCATAACAGCATTTTTCAGAGCATCAACAGCGTCAGGCATCAGGCAGCTGTGAAACGCAAGCAAACGTGCTGCTTGCTGTACATTGCACGGTCAGTCATAAGGCAGAAACAGAAGATTGTTGCTGGAGAAAGTGTGCAGCGCGGAGTGGGGCTGAGTGACACGCAGCTGGAAGGACAACAATGACGCGCAAACGTTGTTGCTGTTGTTGTTGAGACAGTTCCATTTCGCTTTAACCTCTTTGTTTGATGCATGCATTTGTCTGTTGTAGTTGTAGTAATTTTATTATTTCTTCTTTGTTGTGTCGTGCAGTGTGTTAGCGTTTTATTAATCGCTTTTTATACACAATTTTTATACAATTAATAACTTTTTAATTTACGGCAGCGTACAAGTCACTTGAAAGCATGCGAGTGTCTTTGTTATCAGATTGCGCGTTATTTTATATATTTTTCCAATCAGTGAGCATGCTTGTACTGTACATATAGTGTTTGCGTGTGTGTTGAAATGTGTGCATTTAATTGTTTATTGTATATTAGTGCTGGCTAATTAAAGCTCGAGTGATTATATTTTCTACTTGGATAGTGTCTGAAATGCTATTTAAAAGGTTTGATTGGATTCTTAGTGACTCGGTTTCAACTTGGTTTCACTATCCAAGTTCATGACCAGCAATCAATAGATCGTGCGTTCAAAATTATCTTTACAAGGTTCTACCGAAATTATTCGAAGTAGGTTTCTTGAGGTCCGACTTTTGACTACGATAATGCAGGCTTCTTCTAACTCTTACTATTTTGATAATCGAAAAAAATAGAGCAAGCGATTTTAGTTTTGACCCCAAGTTTGTTGAAATAAAAGAACTACATTAGTGTTTGTAATACATTTTGACAGCTGTCATAAAGGAATTCATTTCAACTTTATTTAAAATGACTTATGTTAAACTGATCAGTGCATTATGAATGGCTGAAAAGTAGCGCAGTGTCTTCTCTTCGGTGCCAGCACACACGCAGTCAATATCCGTCAATTCGCAGCCGCAGTAAAGAGTTAAAAGTAAAGCAGGCAATACAATATCAATATTCCACTTAAAAAAAGGAAATAATTATTTACAGAGCAACAGGAAAAAATATTCTATATGAGCAGAAACTAAAAATAAAATGCCAAACAATTCGCAGTCATTCAACTTGAAATCTGCAACATGTGCGCCATGCCACTCGCACTGTGAGCGCCACAGAATTTCTCATGAAAAGTGAGTTGCACACAAACGTACAGAGATGTACAAATAAATTGGCAACACATGCCCAACAGCGGTGGCACCACGACCGCAGCACTCTTACAAACAACAACAATAACAACAAGTAAATTGGCACAAAATGAAGCAATGAAGCCATCGAACGCCAAAGCGTTTATTATTTTAAGTTCAAAGCAGATATATATGTACATAAGCAGACATTGTACAAGGCAAGACAAATCTCGAGGAGAATCTCGAGCGTCTGTGTTTATCTTAAACGCACGCGTACGATCGGAACGCTTAAAGAGGCATGTCAGGCCATTAGCCTTCTTTCTGCCACGCGGACACTGGCTTGCCATAGGAGTGACAAGGGCAAACACAGTCGAGGGAGAAGGTCATTCGGACGGAGGAAGTAAGCAATAAGAAGGCGGTGATGAGATTGAGCTTAACCTTCAGATTAAACTATATATTTGTATGCTGGTATGCTGGTGTGCAGTTGTTACCCAAACAAGCCACTTAAATTAGTAGAGCAGCCAATGTGTGGCAGAGGTCAGTGCGCAATTATCCAGCAACATGCTGCAACATTATACAAAAAACAAGAACAAGAAAAGAAGTCGCGCAAAGCGTAAAGTAAAAATAATAACAAAAACAAAGAAAAATAATTGAACAGGCCACAATGAATGCATTGCTGAGTGATATGATAAAAAACACACAAAAAATAAAAAATAAAAAACAAATACAATAAAATAAAATACAAGAGCGTTAAAGACACATAACAACAATCAAGAGCAAGTCAGTAAAGCAAGAATTTTTATTAGCTGCCAGACATTTGTCTGGCCGAGTTGTGAAAAAATACACACTTCACAACGCTACAGGCATACATACAGAGCTAGTTACAACTGCATGTGAAACATAGCATTCATATGTATTTATTTACACTTTTTGTATGCATATCTATAAACCGCATTCGTTAGTATTTTTGCGTTCGAGCACTTCAAGTGCATTCCTATTGACTGTGCCTGCGTCTTGTGGCATGTGGCATGCAGCATATGCACTGAATGTGTGGCGCTTACGAAGTGCATTTTTAGCTTGCGTTTGAAGCTATTTCTGCGCGTTGCATTTGCGGTTTGTGTGTTGTGCTTTATATTTATTTTGTATATATTTAGCTGTTTCCAAGTTGCCTGTCAATCAGCGATTTTTAGCGCGCTCGTGCAGACAGTCGCGAAGTGTTGGTCAGCATAGTTAATACAGTTAATATAAGTAACGGTTAACCTATTATAGGCCAACTGAAGTGGAGTGTACTTAAGTTTGCCAAGATTTACTAAGACTATCTATATAAGTAGTACATTCGAGTTTGAGTTCGAGAAGCCTTTCTAAAGGTATTTCTTGTTGCAGTCGTGATTTAAGCCTATAACTGCACAGAACGAGGCTTCCATTTAGTGAAGGATCGCTAATTTTTAATTTTGGTTCCCATATCAACAAAACCAGAAATTTAACGCGATCTGACAGGTTTAAGAATCTTCTGACGAAAACTACATTACTAAGGAACATTACCGACACTTTCAACTTAATTTCAGACCAACCTCAAATTGTGGTTATTTACACATGGCACATGTGAACACAATTTCATACTAATAATGCACAGAAAATTTCAAAATTCCGCATTTTACTCTTGTACAAGTATTATGCGCAGCCATATACCAACACCAATAACGGACTGGGTACCCGTATGGGACTCTGGGCCTTCGGAATGTGTCAACATGCTTTTTCCATTTCCCTTCAGAGGCACGCCGTCACCCATGCGCTGGCCAAGCGCGAGACGCATACTCGTAGTCCGAGCGTCAGACAGCTGTCTAGAAATGACCATGACAGTCTATTATATCACTTCGTACATACAACAGTTTATTTATAAATATATTTTTGTTATACTTGCTGTTGTGCGTAAGCTATTCATGTCTAGAATTAACGCGTTGAATCGTAAATTATAAAAAACAGCATAAGCGAGAAAAAGAATATATCAACAACACTGACTTTGACTGCGCCTGCGTTGCGCTTCAACAGACATTGCCTAGATTTGGCTTGAGAATTGTCTCGTTCATTGTCATTTGTTTTAATTGATTATGACTTTGTAAAGCTGCAGCGACTGACATTTTAATTAAGTCATAATTTCCTTAACAAAACCGGAGAGTGCTACTATTTAGTAATTATGAGTATGCAGCTTGTCAACAAGTCTAAAATAGCAAATTAACGTTGGAAAGCTGTTGAAAAAACAACGGAATAGTTGGCTTTCAATTCAAAAGGCAGGCATTGTGTGTATGGTTAGTTGAGTCTATGCATGCTTAAGCTGAATTCAGATTGTATGCGTTAAATTTATTTTGGGTCTCGAATATGGTATTTCAGAGTGCTTCGATTTGTTGCGGAATAATATAGAGGCAGAGGAAATATAAATATTTTTTAAATAAAAAATTATTGTCTTAATATCCACGCTTCAGAAATTCTTAAAATCGATTTATGTTTTTAGTTGAATTCAAATATTTAAAATAGTCTGAACACAAAATTGCATTCACCGCTCTAAAAGGTTCTTTGTATGTGCTGAAAAGGCTCTATCTGTCAAGTATGCATGACTTTGTCTGTGGCGTGTTGCGATCCGAGAATGAATTAAGCTCCAGTTACCGATGCTTGACTTGACTCAGCTTCGAAAAATTTCGCTTGGAAAACTTAGATGCAGTTATACTTCACACAACTTCAACTTCAGCTGTTATTATTATAGTTTCTGGGTAGAGTTGCCAGATGTGCAGATTTAGCTTTAAAATTAAGTTTTTTAAATTAAAATATCACCAAGATTGAAGATTTCAAAACTAGTATACAAAAAAATCTTCACTATTAGGAAATCTGTGAAGCTCAGTTTTTCGATATTTAGAATTGTTAGAAGATGTAATAAATTGGAGCCAGCCAAGTATAAATGATAGGTGAAAAAATAATTTATTCAAATTGTTTTTGAACATTTACAATCAATTTTTCATTACATAAATTCGCAAAATATTTTTTTTTCTGAGCAGATCACCACAAATTCATGCAGAGATTCGCAATAGTAATGTTTCTGTTGCAAAATTTACCCTCATATCGTACCTATTTGATTTGATTTGTTTATTGCACTTAAAGTATTTGCGTTATAAATACAATAAAATATTTTTTATTAAACACATTAAAAAATAATTGTTGTGAAAAAGGTATTTTCCTCTGAATTATCTTATTTTTTCTTTATATGAAGATTTATAAATATTAAAGACTAGAATTTTAACATATTTAATTTTAACCGAAAACATTCAGGCAACACTGGAATAGTGTCATAATGAGAATGAAAAGAGAAGCAGTGAGAGAGGGAGAGCAGTTCAAATGTCAACGTAACTTAGAATTCTAAATTCAACAGACTTTCAAGTCAAGTCATGCGTTCGGTAATCAAATACATGCAAGGCCCATTAAACGGATCTTTTATGTGACAGTTATCAAGTCTCTCTAGGTCAAGTCAAGTATCGGTAACTGGAGCTTTACTCTTCAGCTATGCACAAAAGAATCTCACTGCCATCCATCTCACAGTATTTCCATAACAAACCAATATTTCAGTTATTTTACAATATTTATTTCTTATTTTTTATTCCAAGTCTCAATATATGTATAGTAAATTTGCATTTGTCAAGCCAATCGCGCAGCTGCAGCGTCGACGTGAGTACAAACGAGTACAAGTGCCTTCAGCCATAAATGGCTATTGTTCGCAAAAGGATATTGACATCTTGTGTTGTCAATCAATTGCAGCGGAAAAAACTCAGTTTTTTTATTATGAAATGATGAAGACAGAGCCACTGGCACACGAACTCGTTTTTGCCTTTTATAGTTTTTACACATTTTTTCTACATGAAATACTTTTGCTAAACCATTGTTTATTGCTGATTTTTTCTTGTTATTATTGTTGTTGTTGTTATGTTTTTTCATGCTTAAAATATTTACGTAGTAAAACCAACAGTGACATGAGCAATTGCACAGATAAATAATTTATGATGAGAATTCAAAAGTCACGTCTAGCGGATACTTGCGCGCATATGTACATATGTATTTAATATTTATATACAGTTAGATGAAAAGATATGCAAAAACGCTGAATGCATTTGATTTATATCGCCTTATAAATTTATAATAAATTAGTTGCTTGGCAAATAATTTGCTGAAGTTGCTGTAGCAGCATGACTACTAGAATACAATGCAAAGTGCCACTTTCCTGTTGCTGTTATTGTTGTTGCTGGTGTTGGTATAATTAATTAAATCGTTTTTTGCTCTATTCTAATTATTATCTGACTTGCAGTTTGCAATGTTTTCATTACTAATGTGACAAGACAGTCATAGCTGTCAAGAAATTCGCTACTGACTTCAATCTAGAAACGGCTAATTGTTGTCTACTCGCAGTGAAAAGATTGAATACAAACCACTTTAATTCTTTCATGCTATATACCAAGTCAACTGGTAGTTCCGGCTTTAAGAAATATTTACAAAAAATATGAAATTTTAGGTGTGCAGAGATATAATGCAGATATAATCGTAGCAATGTTGGGTAAGTAAGGAAATTGAGGATACTTTGATTCCAAAATTATTATAAGCAAAAGTAAAGATACTCTCATTTTTTTTGTATTTCATAAACTGTTTGAGAATTTATTGTCATTCAACTCTAGATTGAACATTCAATGGTTTTTTATCCATAAACAGTGACTAAAGACTAGAAAAGCTTGGATTTCACAGTGGCAAGAGAATAATAAACTATATAATCTCTATTTTGTTCAACAGAAGATTCCAAGAACAGTACAATAGTTTTCTAACTAATCAGTTCGACTAAGCGAATCATTACTGTACTAAAATTTTATATTTGGATACAAAGCTATTTTTGTAATTTCATGGACCCAAAAAACCCTTACACAGCCCACATAAAAATGCACACACAGTATTCTAGTTCTCACGTCTCACCTGTCGAAATTCTTTAGTTCATTACAACTAGATTATAGGCATATAAATCGTTTCACTTTTTCGCACATTTTCTCTTTAAGAACAGAGGCTCTGTTGAAAGCAAGACACATGAAAAGCAAAATTATCTCATTTATTTTTATTTTTAGAACTAACTAAGAGCAAAAAGGCGTGGCAATCTACCTCAGTATGTAAACTGGCTGAGGTGTGAAAAAATCAGAAATTAAGTAGAAAGCAAACAAAAAAGATAAAAAGATTACGCTACCGGTGAGTCTGCTGATTCACAGGCCGTCGACTCATGCACAACGAAATTGAGGGGAGTCGTCGGCGTATACAGAAGACCAGAAGACCCGAGCGGCTAGTGAAAGTGTGTGCTTAGAAGTGTGTGGTACAGGTACAAAGGCTAAATGAGTTGGTTGCTAAGAGCCGGCAGCGATGATGGCTGCGCGGATTGATCAAAAATACATTTCAATTGAGGCACAATTGAATACACAAGTGTATATATGTATAGTTTTTCCTATAGAAGAAGGCCAATGGTAGACTGCCGGATTGAAAGCTTCAATTTTTGTATAGTTTTTTCAATTTTTTATAGCAAATTATTGAATTTATTACATAATTGTGGGCGAATGAAAATCAAATGAGCGAAAGGCATTTTAATTAACTCAGAAAAAACAAAACTTCGTTTCATACCTACACGAACACAATGAGTAAGTTGAAGGAAGACTTTGCATAAAAATGTCCGTCACTTTCGTCGGCATACCGAAATGCTCCACAGTGCCACCGTCTAATTGACAAATTTTGCTTGAAATGAGTTTTTGTCTTTCGAATTTCTGCATGCAAAGCCCTACCGTGGGGTCGCCAAGTCATTGACTCCAGGCAAACCATTGCGCATACGCAAATTTCATTCAATTCGCCTCTTATGCTTTGGCGTTTGCCGTTGCCCCTTTGCGAGTCAATGATTTATGCGTTTTTCAAACTTTTGTGGCTCATTGGCCTGCCATTGCAATTTTTGGGTAAATTACTCTTACCTTTTTTTTCGTTTTTCGTACATTATTTTAAGACAATATTAAAAATACATTTCCTTCCGCATGAATTCGAACATTTTGATTTATGTGTCATTATTGCGAAAGGCAAAGCGACAAAAGCAACAAAAAGGAAATTGGCTAAAATTGGATTTCGCGTGAGTAAATTCGCAATCGCCGACAGTGATATATTCTTTTGACGACATAAAGACTAATACGTTTCTACGTTATGCAAATATGAAAGGCTTGAAATATGTGGAGCTACCCACGTGTAGAAGCCATTATACTTATATAACACATATGCCTTGCTATATTCTTTTCGCACTATAGAAGGTTATTAATAAATATGGTATTGTATATTTATACGTGTATCTAGTATCTATAATGTATTTCAATCACTCAAGTCATGCCGTTTATGCGCCCATTATCCCTCATTAAGCGCGTAATCGTTGTTAGCCATATAATTTAGTTTGCCATAACTTGTGGCTGACGCGGCCGACTCGTAAAGGCAAACCGCTATAAAGTCAAAGTCAATGCGCGTTACGAAACAAAACCCATTCATAATGCCGGCCGTCTGTTGTCCATTATCTCATACCCATTACATTTCTTTTTAATTGCTATTCGTATTCGGTTTTTTTTCTTAGTTCAAAACTATTCTTCATTAATATAACAGTCATTCAATGCGTGGCAGCTTGCCCGCCTACAACGCCGCACCTCTTCACAGCTCAACTTAGTCATACAAGTAGTTGGGCTTTTGTGTTTGCTTTTGCCAGTATTTGACGCGGCTGTCAATTAGTTTTGTACCGCCTATACCCCACCCACCTTCCTCGGTTTTTATTGTAATTTTTTCATTCATCGCCTGTCACTTTTGTCTTCTTGATAAAGTGAATTATTGCTTTTAAATCGCTTCAAGTTTATTCTTTTCTTATTTGGCTTTTATTTATGCGAGGTTTAATTTTAAAATTATATTTTTTGTTTTACATTCTTCCATTCCCGTTAGTCATAAATTACATTGTAATAGTTTACTTTGGCAATTATACTTTTTTCTTTGGCATTTCTCATCAAGCATATATAAATTAAGCTTCTATAGTAACAATGTATTTTCAATTAACTCTTAGCGCGCTTAAAATTGCTGACTCAAACTGCTGAGCACAATTCTTAAGAACACTGTGAGTTTTTAAAACAAATTCATAATACTTTGATTCCATAATTTGTGGGAAGAAATGTAATCAAAGAACATAATCAGCACGAAACCCCATTCTACTCCTAAGTAGCTTAAGTTATATTATAATAAGTAGATATTTGAAAGCTCCAAGTCCAAAATTCAGTCCGATTTTTAGTAATCAAGTCTTACCTAGAACCGTAATTTTATTTTCTTCTTTATTTAAAATTTTCTTTTAAAATATTTATAATATTAGGTCTACAACTTTGCTTCCGCCGTTTTCCAATAGATGTCTAGGGTCAAGCACTGGTCGATTAAATCGATTTATATCGTTTTATATCGATCTTGGACATTTGTGTCAACATTAACCCAACAAAATATTTGTAGAGATCTGCATCCCAAACTTATTGTCAACTGAAAATGTCACGTTTTGAGCCGAATTCTCGACATTTGCGGGAAATTTTGCTTTTCTTTTTCAATTCCAAGAAAAGTACGTCTGAGGCTCATCGACATTTGTAACCGTTTTTATACAAAAAAAAAAAAAAAACCCTAAATTTTAAAAAAAAAAAAAGGGCGGAAGCAAAGTTGTAGACCCAATACAAACATATTTTATTGGAAATCCTGGTGACGAATGTATTGCTAATCAATTATAAGAGACATTTTCTTTAGAAAATTTTTTGAAATTCGTTTTACTTTAAAACATAAGAAAATATTGTTTATGTTTACTCACGGATTCATTATAAAATGGAAGGCATTAGCAAAAATTCAGATGTACAAACCTGGAAGAAGAAGAAGAAACATTTTCAGTAAGAATTTATGTAAGATGAATATATTATATTGAAATGTAATATATCATAATATAAAAATATTTCGAGATCTCATTAAAAATCACATATCAGTATTTTTTGGGTCATTTCATTTCCACATTCATTATATTTTGTTGGTAAATCGCTGTAAATTAACATACTCTCCAGCATTCACTGGCTGACCTAATTGAATATCAGTATCTTTATGTTTATTTTAAAATATTTCCAGTACCTGCACACATATTCACATAAGAGACCTCAATTTACGAATTTATGTGCTGTCATTTATTAAAATTTAATTGATAATAAACATGATTTAAAACCATTAATGAATTATTAAATTTGCAATGCATACGTTGACGCTTGTCTGCTGTGACGGATTTATGTCATTAAAATATTTCATTACTTGACAGCATTTACATACAAACATGGAGGAATGCAAAACAATTTCATATTTTTATGCTACATTCGACCAAGACCGATTTATTCCAATCGCCTTTTTAATTGTCGGCTTAATCGGTGTATCACATTTCATTTATGTTTTTTTTACAAATAAAAGTACCATGGATAATTGAGTGAGGAGTTGAAAGTGATGGATTTAAACTGAATTTTACGATTATATTAATTAAATTTCTTTGAACTAGTTTTTGTATATTTTGTGAAGTATAAAATATATGTCATAAATGCTTTTGAGTGAAAATTATTTATTTTACAAATTAAATCAACAACTGCAAGACCACCTGAAGAACTGAAAGTTATTAACAGCTGCATTGAATTTTACATTTTACATTCATACACACTAATAAAATGTGTAGGAAGTAGATCAGGTGTTTATACTTATGTACATGAGTCTTCTCTTTCACTAGTTGACTTTTGGCTTTTGGCAACAAATCACATTCCACCCACTAGGTGCGCCAAAGACATTTTTGCTTTGACTTTGAGACAACGCACAAACACACAAACACGTATAAGGCGACAAAAAAAAAAAACAAAAATAAATTACACATTCTTATGTATATATATACAAATGTATAAATTTAGTTAAAATTAAAAGTAAATGTTAGATAATCGAAAGCTGGCGAACGAGCCAACATATGATGCTTTCAAACAGCAGTTAAAGAATCACAGCACTGACGGCCGCCTTTAGCATTAAATTAAGCAATTTTGAAAGAATTTATCATGCAAAGAAATTATTACAAATGTATTTATACATTTAAATGTAAGTCTAGTAGGAAATAAGAAGACTTCGTCAGAGCTGAAATATTTAAAAAGGTAAACCTAACCTTTAAAGTTGAAGATTGCATATCAATCGAGATTATGTAGTAAACTTGAAACCTTCACAAAGTCTTATGTATTATAATTATACAAAAAAATATAAAAAAAATGTATCGCTTTTTGTACTAAATTATGATATAGTGCTGTTGCCATCCACTAATAGTTGTTTGAACCCTATAATTTTTGTATTTAATTAGAGTATCATCCATTCTCATTTTTAAATCAATAAAAAAAAAATTAAATGAAATGAATACAGGCGCGTTCAACAGTGCGTGTTAAAAGTATACTCTTTGGTGAGCACAAGCGTATCGTCATCAATAAAATTTATTGCCACCAAATGTTGCACAATAATTGTAAAGCGTGCGTAAAACGAGTTTTGGCATTCAATTAGCAATGCTTTGAGAAAAGTGCCATACTAACAAATTATAGAAGTTGTTATTTTTTTATATTAATTTTTAACAGTGAAAAAAGACCTCAATACGAATTGAAATGAAATGATTCGAAACTAAGTAGGGTGGGTGTGGCGATTTATGCAGCGCGTCGAATTAAAGCCACTACTCTGGGTGGGAGTGTCGACTGTAAGTCTCAACTGCGGACAACCAAACACTATTACATGATCGCGTACACACAAATGTACATATGTATGACATGTGATACTGCCAAAAATGTATGCGATGCGTCAACGGCAGTGGCGAAGGCAAAAGCGGCGCGCGGCGCGTGCGCAACGGTCAATGCACTCAAACGACGTAGTCGTTAAAGGCGATGAAGGCATAACATAGCGCAAAAAAGTAGTGTGTGCACAGCAAAGAAATTTAAATAGGAAAAAAAAATATAAAAAAAATGTAAAGCGAACGCAAATTCGTACACATAAAAATGTAGTGGCAACATTTGTGAATTTTTATAAGCTTTACCAGTCGTTGTTGTTGTCGTTCACGCCCGCCGTCAGCGCCTCAATTGGTTTTTGCGTCAGCAGCAATTTCGGCGGAAATTGAAAGTAATCGAGAGAGATTAGCCAGTTGTGACTGTCATTTTTAATTGGAGTTGGTGATAGTGGAAATTAAAAACCTCGAATATAGCACAACAACAACAACAACAATTTATATGAGCTTAGCACTGTTAATTTATGTGGCAGTTAAAATCGATTTATAGGCCGCCTCGGGTGGTGTAAGCTGCAAACTATGAACACTATACATACGCACACATATGCAGAGTTGCATGGCAGCTCAAATTACACATAAAACAGGTCATAAATTTTCGAATTAAAGGAATTTTAAATTTAATTTTCACAGTAGTTCGCATGTGTGCCAAAATATTGAAAAATATGCATTTCTGTGTGTACGTATATTTACTTTTATAAATAAGTAGTTGACTTGTTTCACGCACGGCTTGACAAGAGGAATGCGTTGGCTGCTGGCAGAGTAGTGAAATGCATACTTTTTATGGTGATTTGTGTGTTTGATAAGCTCG
Organism: Zeugodacus tau; assembly: GCA_031772095.1. Lineage (NCBI taxonomy): Eukaryota > Metazoa > Arthropoda > Insecta > Diptera > Tephritidae > Zeugodacus > Zeugodacus tau. The sequence continues at coordinate 4,456,712 of CM062649.1, read as the reverse complement.
AAAAAAATATAAATAATTATTTGAGGCAATAATGTGCTTGCAATGTGTTTGCAGGTGTCAAAATTGTTAATAAAATTTTACTAATTAAAAGTTAGAAAAATAATAGCTGAAATATGAAAGCTCGTATGGGTTCATATTTATCAACTTTCTGATTATTCTATGAGAACGTATTAAACGTCTTTTCTATTATCAAAAAATGTTCTCTAAATAGATTTATTTAAATATTCTAAATTCTTGCAAAAAATAAAAAATTAAACTTAAAATTTCAATGGCCACTTGCAAATGAAGCATATTTTTTATATAAAAACTTGCAATAATTTGCTCTCAACTACAGTAGATAGCGTAATTCAAATGGCCTTTGCACGAAATTAAGTAGGATTGTGTAGAATAAGAAAAATTAAAACAAATTTGAAACATGCATGCTTGTGTATATATGTACTAAGCGCTTACAAGCTATAAACTATTTATAACATAAAACTTTTACAACCAAACATACAAACACACACACATTCACGCGAAGAAGACTCTTATGAGCAGACTATACACAGCTGTAACTTTTTCCCACATTTAATACATTTGTGTGCATATATTTAATTATCTTGCTGATTGATGTGGCGCCGCATCGCAATGGCCCCCGCGTCTTCTCACGAGCGAGTCGCTTCCTCACCACACTCTCTATCTATACAATTTGGCTTGCAACAGACGGTGATCGTTTATGGAATTGGCGCCGAGGTTGTCGCCTTATGACAAACGTCGCTGCACTCGTAATATGCCCATGCATGCGTAGCCGAGCACAACAATTAATAAATTTAATAAGAAGTCAGCAGCGAGCACAAGGAAAGGCTGGCGCGTTGATGCTGTGGCGATTATCAAAAATTCTTTCCTTTCTTTTGCTGTCTTTTTTTGCCGTGGCGCACAGCCGACGATTAACCATTTTGAATACCATCCATCAACGTGTTTAAATGAGCGCGCGCATTTCGTAATCGCTGGCTTTGACGGAAGGCCGCTTATGGCGTTGCCATGCTGTTTGAAGTTGCGCGCCGTCGCCGCTTGAGTGAGTCTGTGGTATGTGAAATGCGATATGTGCACTTAAGTGGTTGGTTTTGGGACTTTCAATTTGTTGAATTGTCAAAGTAATTCATTTAAATGAAATGCAAATAAATTTAATGAACTGTGTAAATAATACATTCACCATGATTGATTAGCGACTGTCTGATTATTAAGTACGATTTACGAAACTTCAATCTTAACTAATGGAGAACTCGTATGCGAAATGGAAGATTTTCCAAAAAATCGTATTCTTCACTATACATAATCCACAAAGTTAGTAAGAGCCAAAGAACGCGAATAACTACGAATATAGAGTCATTGACCAGACTCCAAGAATATTCGAGAAAAGGAACCTGCTAAAAATGTATGGAATTTTTGATCATGTGCTTTAAAGGAGAAAAAACTGATTATAGATTCGTTAGAAGTCACAGAACTAGTTAAAGCACACTTAAAAGCTTTTCTTTATTTGAAAATTCCAAAAATAATATTTTATTCTAAGCCAAAATATTTCCTTAAATATTAACATATATATTTCTTCAAACACGTGCTATAAATATTGTTGGCAAGCAGCGCCCCATAAAATCCATTCTACTTACACATATGCTTTATGCATCTGTATTCTAGCTGTAACCAACGAGACAGAAAATAAAATGAAATAAAAAATCACAGTCTCGTCGGCCAAAGAAAAGCGAAAAGAAAATTTTTGTAAAAATAAGGAAAATTAAAAATAAAACTTTAATGATAGTGAGTGTGTTAGAAACCCGCTACAGAGAGCCAAAGTTTATAGAACAGCGAGTAAATACCTTGAACAAATCTTGCTCATGTACTTATTCAATTAATTATATCAAAATTCTAGAAATGTAGGAATTCAATTCTTGCCTTCCGTGGAAGTCATACATTCTTTTGGTGAATAATATTTGTGTGAAAATGTCTCAGAGGCCACCAAACCTACCACTAATTGCTCGATTCAAATCAAAAGGCCACATGCTTATATGAAAAATCAAACAAATCATGCATCCCACATGCCAACTCATGGGAGCGCATATAAATTATATCTGGATTTGTATACCTACAGACAGACATGAATATTTCTCAGATCGTCACTAGTGTATACGTCAGCACTTGATTAGAGGAAATGTGAAAAAGTAAGAGCATAAAAACTAAAATACTCGCGTAAGACATTTAGTCTGCTCGGTTGAGATAGCAAAATTGGCACTCATCAAGAGAAAACAGTTTCATATAAATACCTTAGTATCGTTATATATATGTATATAACCAAACGAATATATGAGCATGCATTTGTTTCTGAAATTATATGGATACTTATATGAGATTATTTAACTAGTGGTACTGCGTGAAAAGCCTTTATAAATATTTATATATGTATGCGCAATATATTGCCACTAATAGTTTAATACGTACATATGTATAACAAAATAATAAATATTTTGGGATTTTTATAAATATCTATGTCAAGTGTAGTGCGTCTGCTCAACTCAGCTGACTTGAGCCTTTTTTATCTGCTATGCGATGATTTTTCCACACGCTTTTTTATTAAATGGAATTTCTGCGCTACAAATCTATATTTATACCGACCATAATTTAGTAGACTCGTTGAGGCATAACTAAGCTGTGAAGTGATGTCAGCGAGGTCTTTGGGCTTAACTTGTGCAAAACTATACATATATAATTCAAGCAATATTCAAGGTTTGTTTTTGTTTAGTGTGGATGAAGACGATTGCAGTATTAAGAGAAGCTCCTAAGGCCTTTAAATGCTAGCGAAATCATACAATCATGCTTTTCATAACATTAAACTTTTATTGCAAATTTATTTAGTAGCTAATTATATCCATAACAATTATTGGTAATAAGATCTCTTTAATCCAGTCTGAATTCGTTTGGGCTTTCCGTTAGTGCTATCAGTTGCTTTAGTAGTGGTTGCCATAAGCGCCATGGTGGTAGGCTTGAGGGTGGTGGGCATGACCGATCTTCTTGACAACAGCGTTGAAGCCATTATGATCGTCGGCGGTGTACTCTACGACGCGAGTTGTGCCATCAGCTTCCTCCACGGTATATCCGCCTAGCGTTCGGAATAAAATAGTGAGATCTGTTTGAAATTCTTTTTAATAATATCAACTTACCCTTGACATGATCGCCATCACGTTGCTCCCATTGGCTCTTGTGATCACCGGTATGAGTGTCCTTTACACCGTAATCGAAGGCGTATTTGGGGTAGTGGTGAGGTTCATGGTGCTCGTAGTGGTGATCGTGCAGATCGTGGTGAGCATAACCATGTCCAGCATATGCGAGATAGTTGTCGTGGCTGCCATAGCCGTGGTGGCCAGCGGTGTGCTGTACAAGCGAGGCGTAACTGGAGGCGTGTCCATGTGGAATATATCCTGCGGAGGCGACACCAAAGAGTGCGGCAGCGGTGAGGGCGATACACGAGATGATTTGCATTTTGTTGATTTGGATGGATATATTGAATTTAAAAATCGGTTGCTGGATTGTGAGTGCTCACTAACTCTGTTTGAATGCAGTGGTTGACTGATATCGAATTGCAGTTTCGAGTTGCTATTTATGTCCGAGCATTTTCGTAAAAATTTGAATATTACCTACTTGATTCTGAAGGTTTCAATCGCAAATTGTTTCACTAAAGAGACCGAATTAGTCTCTTAATGAGATATGCAAAGTTGAATTTCATTATAAAATAATTATTATTGAATGTGTTAGAATGGCTTTTTCACAGCCCTTACTCCACTAATTGTTTCAACTTTCAAATACTTAATTTGAATACAAAACTTCATAATAAGTATTTTGATTGTCTCAACTAAAATACTGATATGTTAAACATATTTGTTTCGTTCACTTTGGCTATTTTCGTTGATCGCTTTAATAGCCGAAAGTGAAACAATAATAGAACCAACAAAGCGCTCGCATGTGTTGATCGCTTAATTGAAGCGTGAACGGAATCAGGTAGTATAGTGTGCAGCTAACTAGTAAATATAGCACAAAGGTGTTGAACTAATAATAATAAAGCGTTGTTGTTAGTTACTGTCATGAACTGGGTTGGTCGGTGGGTCGGCCTCTTAGTCACCGTTGAACAACTTGTGCGCTTGGGTGGCTCTGGAATTTGCAAAGCGACCTTGCAAGGAGTAAGTGATTGCCTTCAATTTACCAATCGATTGGTGTTATTGCTTTATGGACTTTCATTTTTTTTTTGTATTTTAGCAATTAATAATTTAAAACACACGCACTAAGAACGCGATTGAAAATATACTCGTAATTAAGGAAAAGAATTTGGTATAAATAGGCACTGCACTCAACTGTTTGGTATCAGTTAGCCATTCGCTTCAAACAGAGTTACTAAACAGTATTATTTGAGCTTTTGCAAATAAACTTTAAATTTTAAATTCAAAATGCAAATCATCTCGTGTATCGCCCTCACCGCTGCCGCACTCTTTGGTGTCGCCTCCGCAGGATATATTCCACATGGACACGCCACCAGTTACGCCTCGCATGTGCAACACACTGATGGCCATCATGGCTATGGCAGCCACGACAACTACCTGGTATATGCTGGACATGGTTATGCTCACCACGATCTGCACGATCACCACTACGAGCACCATGAACCTCACCACTACCCCAAATACGCCTTCGATTACGGTGTAAAGGACACACATACTGGTGATCACAAGAGCCAATGGGAGCAACGTGATGGCGATCATGTCAAGGGTAAGTTGATATTATTAAAAAGAATTTGAGTCAAATCTCACTATTTTATTGCGAACGCTAGGCGGATATACCGTGGAGGAAGCTGATGGCACAACTCGCGTTGTAGAGTACACCGCCGACGATCATAATGGCTTCAACGCTGTTGTCAAGAAGATCGGTCATGCCCACCATCCTCAGGCCTACCACCATGGCGCTTATGGTTATGATCATGGTCATGCTGGCAGCTACGTTGAAATCAAGCAACACCACTAAGCTTAACCTCTGGCGAACTCAAGCGAATTTAACGGAAGTATTTTTGAAATGAAACCCTCTTGTTGTGACTAAAAATTGTTTTATATTATATGTATATATGTATATTTATGAATAAAATTTGTGATTGAATTAAAATTGTTACGAAGAATGTTGTGATCTTAAAATAAGCTATGTAGGGATGCCCACGAAATCAAGCAAAATTTTTATTTTTTTCCATCTATCAGCTGAAATACTGAATATATAAATATTTTTATATAGATACACATATTTCTGTCGCATTTTTGTATTTCTTCCCGCATAGTCAGACTCATTGGGGAGTAATAAATTTTCAGTGAAATTTCACTTTTATGTTGAATCTTTTCATTTAATTTTTTAATTTTTTATTGACTTTTTGTTTTTGTTATAGCAGGAATTTAGTTTTGCTGTTTTCTAATTTTAAATTGCCAATTTCTTATATTTATTTCATTCTTTGACAATTTCAAATTCTCATAAATTTGTGCCGATAATCTATGACTAAAGCGTACGGCAGCTCAATGTCGCACAGAACAGAATGGAAAATCGGCGTTTGATGTGAAAACTATTTCCGTCCGATTATTGACGAATAAAATAAATATGTATAAATAATTGAATTTTTACTATTTGTTTTTCAATTATTTGCTGCTACAAATTCAATATGTATTCGCTAAATATTTATGCAGATTATTTTTAGCGCAGGGTGTGCCTTCCAGCGACTAGAATACTCATGACCAGCATATAAATTTACAGATGCAATATTTATAATAGTACACATGTAAGCACTTTGAGCAATTCGCTAAATTAAAAATTTCAAAAACAAAAAAAAACACAAAATAATTACAGAAAACATTGAAATTCAAATGCCAAAATTTCATAACGAATCGGTTGTGCGTGTTCATTTGATTAAACAATGCGCGAAAAACTGGCCATTCGGATTTATTCACATTTGCTGTTACTTAAAATTGTATACACAGTTAATTCTAATTCGCTTTTATTATTTTGGAGAGAGAAATACTGTCAAAAATAGCTGCAATTTAAATGAAAATCCGATCAGCTTTGGTGGAAAAATGCATGACTACATAAACATTTGATATAAAAACGAAAACAATTTTTGCACAAATTACATTTCATATTTCACATCACATTGCAGCGTTTGTTGTTGTTGTTGTATGCATATGCAAGCTGTGCGTTTTGTGGCAAGTGGGCGCAAGCAAGCATGCATATAACTGTACCTCGTTTTATATATTTGATATATCATTGTAAAACTTATAAATAAAATACACTAGTTGTATCATTTTTATATTAAACATATTTTATTTAGCAGTGTAGTATTGTATTTTCTCTAAACTTTTATACACACACACATAGTATATACTGAAAGGTATGTACAATTCCATATATAATTCTATGTACATATTGAATATTGCTCTTGAAACAAGAAAGCTTAACTGTTGCTTATAAAGAGGCCGAATGTTATGTGAACAGCCATCCTATATTTTTCTCAGAAGGCTTTCGTACACAAAAATAATTTCGATTAAAATATTTCAATATAAGCATTCAACAATATACCTTCACTAAGAAAATAAATTATAATTATTTATGTATATTTGAAAAAATTAAATATTTTTTAATATTCGAAAAAAGAATTGACCAAAAAATTAAATTGTTAAAATATTAAACAAAATTAATTTTTTATCTTAACAAAAAATATCTCTTCATTAGCAACTCTATGATTTAATTGCAACTCATAATAAAGGTAAACTATTTTTAGTATCCATTTTGCATAGATCATTTCACTCTCTTGCCAATCCTTTAATTAGGCTTTCAACCCAAACAAAAAGCAAAACCAAAAACACTTCACCAACAAATATGCATATTGAAGCTCTGTAATTTTTCTGTATGTATGATTTTAAGAAAGCCATAAGCCAAAAAGCCGCTGCCGTAATATTGGAAAACTAATGAAAAACATCGATAGACAATTTTATGCGATCATTAAAAGACAATAAAAATAGCTATGTTTTATATACATACATATGTATGAATATATGTACTTTATGTAGTATAAGAAAATCTTAAGAGCAGATGCACGTGTACGTTTCATACACACACACTTTCTAATTCCTACTCAAATATTAAATACATATTTTCTGTATGGATATTTCTCGTTACTTTTCTATATATGTAGTATAAGAGTATATGATATTTTTATACTCTCGCAACAAAAGTTGCTAAAGAGAGTATTATAGTTTTGTTCACCTAACGGTTGTTTGCAAGTCCTAAAACTAAACGAGTTAGATATAGGGTTATATATATCAAAGTGATCAGGGTGACGAGTAAAGTTCAAATCCGGATGTCTGTCTGTCCGTCTGTCCGTCTGTCCGTCCGTGCAAGCTGTAACTTGAGTAAAAATTTAGATATTAGATATTTAGATATAAATGGGCGGAATCGGACCACTGCCACGCCCACAAAATGGCGATAACCAAAAACACATAAAGAGCTATAACTAAGCCATAAATAAAGTTATGAAAACAAAATTTGGAACATAGGATCGCATTAGGGAGGGGCATATTTGAATGTAATTTTTTTGGAAAAGTGGGCGTGACCCCGCCCCCAAATAGGTTTTTTATATATATCTTGCAAACCAATAAAGCTATATAAACCAAACTTTCTGCAGTCATTTCTTTTCGCCGTTTCCTTATACAGTCCAAAAATTAAGGAAATCGGATAATAACCACGCCCACCTCCCATACAAAGGTTAGGTTGAAAATGACTAAAAGTGCGTTAACTCACTAACGAGAAACGTCAGAAACACAAAATTTCACAGAAATGATAGCAGAAGGAAGCTGCACTCAGATCTTTTTACAAAATGGGAAATGGGCGTGGCATCGCCCACTTATGGGTCAAAAACCATATCTCAGGAACTACTCGACAGATTTCAATGGAATTCGGTATATAATATTTTATTGACACCCTGATGACATGTGTGGAAAATAGATGAAATCGGTTCACAACCACGACTACTTTCTTATAACTCAATTTTGAATTCCATCTGAATCCTTCACTTTATAATATATACATTAGGAACCAATGATGATAGCGAAATAAAACTTTACACAAATACAGTATATGATCTGTGGCATCACTTGTGTAAAAATTGTCGAAAACGGACTATAACTTTTCAAGGCCCCAGATATCGAACATGTTGAACTCAGCGCCTAAGGTTAAATTTTAACCGAAAATATGAGTAAATCTCTCAACTAATTTAATGTAATTCAGAGGAAATTGTTTTCTTCCAATAGTGTGTCTCTGTTCCAAAAATTATTAAAATCGGGTCACAACATCTCCTAGCTCCCATATACCTAATTAAAGGTTTTTCAAAAATTCGTTGGGCTTTATTACGCATATATGTATTGGTTAATATGTGATATATCTTAGCAAAATTAAGTGAGCGTATAGTATTGGATATAGTGTACCTTGCTGGTGAAATTGAATGAAATCGGTTTAGGAATTACCTCAGCCCTCATATACTATATATGACGATTTTCGTTATTCTATTAAACTTTATGCCGAATTTATGGGTAAATTTGTTCGTTATCTTAATAAAATTTCTTCAATAAATTGCGAGAGTATAAAATGTTCGGTTACCCCCGAACTTAGCCTTTCCTTACTTGTTTGTGTAGCTTTTAAGGAGACACACGAGTATATAACATTTTTTTCACATACACACGAACATACCGGACTGTTTTTTCTAAGTTTAATCAATTTCGATATAAGCTTCTTCATCGAAAGATTCGATCTATATGTATATATGTATAATTTCTCTACTAGATGCCAATCCAAGCATTTACCCTTATAAACTGCAAACGAGTGCTTTAAACCAGTCATTCGGCCTACTTGTTCATACAAAATTATTGAAAAAGAAAGTTTTTCAAAAAAACCTATTTTTTATAGAAAAAATAAAGTCTCTGTTCTCCCAAAGTATCGATTTAATGAAACAAGTGGCGCATATATACAATTTAATTTTGGTAAACTAAACTAATTTTAACCCTTAAGTGATTATCAAAGCCATATTAGCATATACATATTTAAGGAGGTATGGTTAAAAAGCCACAAAATCTGATTAAGCTAACTAGAAATCATAATTCTCGCACAAAATCGCATGTAACAGTTAATGATATTTTATCTTAAGCATTTGTTTAGCAGCTACAACTAATACTAGCAAATAGTCACCTCACAAAATAGTCTGCTGTCACTCCTTAAAAGCAATCCCTTTGTACCTTGACAACAATTAATTGCGCTCAAATTCGTTTCGTTGTGTAAATAATAAGTTTTCAAAAAACTATATTCTTCTTTTAAACTAATTAATTTTAGTTTTTAAACATTTATAAAAACTTCGCTGCTCCGTGGGCATCAACAATATATTTGCACACTTTGAGCTTCACAATTTTCTTCAACTGATTTTCTCACAAAATTGCACATTTGAGCTGACTCAATTCAATTTTCCAAACGCAGGCACGGACGTTACGCACGACTTTCACGGAATTTCAAGTTTTTCCTAATAAATTATCGCACTGCTGCTCAAGTTTTTCGAATTTATTCTAATATTTTTCTATACACTTAATTATTACACACCACTAATGCCTCACAAATTGGGCATTTTTATTTCTGTAACGAACACAAATTGTTACTTTATTTAGATTTTAAGGCAGATTTTATTGCACACTTCGATTAAAAATCACTTGACTTGAAAACGTTCGTATCGCGCTTCTACTGAAATTATCTTCACAAAAATATTGAAGTCTGACTTGCTTGTATGTATGTATCTCTGTTCGTAGTTTTCTGTGACTTTTGCACGTAAGTTTCGATAAAATAATTAACTGGATTTGCTACGCGTACAATTTGTGTGCGAAAATTTTTAGTTTTTCCCCGAAATGCCGCGGCGCCGCCGAGCCTGAGAGAAAATCGACATAAGACTGAAAATTCGCAGATTCGCAAAGTGTTTGGCGAGTGCGAGTTTTTCGGTTGCCCGGCTGCCTAGCTGAGGCTGAGATAGATCGCGCTGGCTGCTGCCCCGGTGGCAAGAGTGTTAGCCAAATTAGCGCGCGCTCGTTGGTGGCGGTAGCAGCAGCGAGGCAGCATACAGCAGCGCCGCAGTAAAATCTTTGGACCGACATGAAAAATATATATTTGTATATATATACACACTTCAGATATACTAGCGTATGTATGTATTTATAGTAGTATGCATGTTTGTGTGTGTGTATGTGTGTATGTGAGAGCAAATAGTTGCTTAGCTGTGTGTATGCGCTGAAGGAGTCTGCATTTTATGCACACCCAAGGAGCTCACTGACCGACCGACCCACTGCCGGCACGTTCGTGCAATTGTAAACAAACGTGCTGCCGGCGTTCGTTCGGCAGCATAGAGCTGCGCGCCACGCAAGTGCTGGGTGTGATATACACACACACTAGATGTTCGCATACACGTACATATGCTATGCTATGCTATGTGTGTGTGTGTACAGTGGTGACTGAGTGGGTGGCGGGGCAATTTACTTGCTAGCGCATTTTTATTTAATTTATATTTTTGGCAATTTTTCTTTCGTTTTATTTTCACTTCACTTAATAACGGCAAAAAAAAACACCGCTATTGTATTATGAAATTTTCAGAAGCCAAAAATATTAGCGAATTGCGCACTGTATGTAAACGCTGTATGTTTGGAAATTTAAGAGCAATTGTGCATGTATTTGTGATTTGTGGCGCGTGTGCGCGATATACGAGTGCATGTGTACATATTTAGAACAATAACAAGTATAACTAAAAGAAAAATAAATACAAATAAATATAAACATTGAAAAGCAATAAAATTACTTTGGTTTAGAACTTAAAATAACAAAAACACACAACTATAGCTAAAACATAAAAATATAACAATTTTGAATAAAAACAATTATTTTGTTAAAATACATGTAAAACATTTTAGCCGTTAAAATATTGGTTTGAAATTAGATAAACCATGAAAAATTGCTCTGATACGCATGTCCATGTATATTCAGTGTGTATCTATTTTTTTCATCTATTTAATAGACCCCTTGGAAGTTATGCCCACCAGGCCACGTTAGTTTAAATTTTAAAACTCTAACCCCACTTTTCTCGAAACTCAATTGTTTGAGCCGATGAACACGATTTCTCGAAAAGTTAAGGCAGTAGTCTGCTTTAGAAGCCAAAAAAGCGTTTTTTTAGCAATTTTTTTTGAAAGGAAAGGAAATGATTGCGGTAAACGGAATTTTAAGGCGATAGTGTACTATATTTAAGGCTTAAAAAACAATATTTGTTATTAAAAAATATTGAAATTTTTTCAAAGTTGTAAGGAATTTTCTGGAGCGCCTGGAGTCTGCACTTGTAAATCGGTGCCGGTGAGGGAGGTCGTGCGATGCATCTGAAACAGTCGAACCAATTTTTTTTTATTTTTATTTTTATAAGTTTCTTTTCTTTATGAACTAAAAAATACCGAAAAAGTTATAAAATTCCAAATTTTTTTGAAGTTTGAATAAAAAACACTTTTTTGAGAAAAAAAATTGAATTTAAGTTGCAAAACAAGTAGTTTAAATAATACTTTTTTGTTCAAATAGAAGATAATTTAATACTGAAGCTAGATCACTTTGGTTTTTTTCGATCGGACACATATTCTTTCTGCTTTCGCCGGCACCGTTTTCTAACACTTGTGATAATGAAAACTCGAGAAAACGCGCTTTAAAGGTCTGCCTGAGCATTCGCACCTGCTTGATGCTCGGTCACTAAAACTGCTCTAGCTTCGAAAATATGTCGAATTGGCCTCTGGAATTTTAAAGACACATTTTCGGATAGTTTTGGAAGAGATTTAAAACAAAACAAAAAAATCGATTTTTTGAAGCCTGTAAAGAAGACTACTGCCTTAAGAAGCGATTTTGTTAAAATCTTGACACATATATGAAATAACATTAACTAGTTACTAGACGAAAGATTTCTATTTTTATTATAACTAACTAACTAACGAAACTTTGACAAAAAAATATTGTTTGGCCAGAACATTTTTTTCTGAAATTCTTAATAAAAATTTCACAAAATACAGTGAATTCTCTGAAACTCACCTAACCCCTTGGATGCACAATTAGTGTAGAGAGTGTAGAGAGTGTAGAGTCTGTTGTCTTTAAAATACAATTTTTTACAAATTAATTTTTACACATTTTTCAGCAAAATCGGCGACCCAAATTCTCAATGTTGGAAGCGCTACAAAAATCACAAATATTAACCTTCTAAGTAAACCAAATGAAGTAAATTATTTACAGAATATGCACAAGAGCAAATGTACCCGCTAATAGTGGCAATAATATTGTGCAATCACGCACAGCTAAATCACTTGTTTATTGTACTTTTTATGCGGACAACAAACAGCGCAGAGCAGACAATTGGATGGCGGCAATAAGTGCACTTGAAGTGGCGCGAATAATATGCACCCACATATGTATATACATATGTTAGTATATATGTACCAATACAATTGCGTACAACAACTACAACAATATAAAAATGAAAATTCTTAAATTCCATGTTTTTGTTGTGTTTTTCTTTTAAATTTTTTTTGTCATTGTTTAAAATATTCTATTTATTAATAGTTCTAGTCTCTAAATTAATGCCATAAGCTTGTCATTACGCATACCAGCCAGCGAAACTGCGAAAAGACGTGCCGCTGACAGAAGTACGCACAGTAGCAGACATTATAGCCACACTTGGAGAAACAGTTGTTGTAATCTCGTGCTGTTGTTGTACTAGACTAATAATATATATTACATTTTTAAATTTGTTTCCCTTCTTCTCCATATATTTCGCTTGAGCAAAAGCCACAGCAGCTGTATACAATTTATAAATTTCGGATACTTGAAGAAGAAGTCTACATTATATTCATCTGTTTTATCGAAATCACATGCGTGCAAAATCATATCTCAGCCCATTAAGACGAAACTAGCTTGCTGATAGTTTTTGCAAGCGTCTTTGTACTCTTTCTTTGCACTAAAAGTGATCACAGTTTGCTGGGATCCAAATGTAAGGAAGCATTTGTCAGAGTGCTGCGAATTAACTATTGAACATGCGCTTGTTCGCGGCTCATTCACAATGTTGTGTGCTAAAATATTGCCATTGTCGACTGGCCAACGGTGCGCTGTTGACAGCCGCACAGCTGTTCGAAATGCCGCTGTTGATACCACACAAAGCGATTATGACGGCAGCATACCAGGGTCGCGCCCTTGTTGCGCTGCCGTCACTGTATAAAGCCAAATAAATACTTTGCAACGGCGTGGAAATATATTAGTAATACATATCTACACTGCGCAATGCGTGTCTGTGTGTCATTTCCACTGAAACAATTTGTTTATTGTCGAATAACTCCACTTTTGGGCACCGCTGTTGTCCAATGTAGTTGTATTTCGCCTATGTTGTTGTATGTATATGCGCGTCTCTGTGACCGTTCACGTTTCATTCGCATCTATTAAAGCTTGCGAAAAATTTATCACCCAAATTTATTGCCGTAGTAAATTCGTCTAAAATAGCACAAAACTGAATTTATGTTAATTCTGCGCTTCGCCTTGTAGCTCATTTTTTTGGAGCGAAACCGTTTATTTGAGTTTATTATTGTCCATATTTTAGACCCCTACACAACATGTTGAACAAGCGTTTGCCCGTTTTGTTGAACTCAATGCTCACAAAAATAGTAGAAGTTATTTGAAGTAGTCATAACAGATATACGTAGGTAAAAATTTTGACATCCTTGGAACATTTCAAGCTTAAATTCTTATTCTTTCGTTTCTCCGTAAAAGTACCAAGCTTTCAATTCCAATCAGACCAAACATTCTGTAGGATTATTTTAATATTTTGTAGGATTAATTAAATATTCTCCACTCCAAATTTCAAAATTAATAAATGTATTTATTTATAAATACTTAGGTTTTGAAAGTCTGACGGCTCCAATAAAAGTCTGACGACGAAATATTAAAAATACATTTTATTAACGAATCCCGTCTGCGCACCAAATAGCGCTTGATTGCTGAACTCACTGTCGATTTTCGCTAAAATCTCTCCGAAATCCGCTTGGCTAATAATTAATTACTTATCAAAGCTGTTCCATCTGAGGCGTGAACTTTCCACGAATATCTCGTTAGGAGATACAGCATTAATCAAACGCCACACGGACCCACCCAGCGGCGATAGTCGCATGAGTGTGTGTACGCATCAAACAAGCGTATTTTGCTCGGCGTGCAATAAAAAATAGAACAATTAAGTACATACATTCCAAGGCACTTGTCATCATCACTATTCGCAAGAAATTCAAGAGAATCTCTAAATTTATAACGCACTGATATTAACTTAATTGTTTTTTGCGACATTATTTATGCCGTTATAAAAATTCCACACGCCTTGTCTGCTCACAGTACTGCTACTTTTATCGCATAACAAAATCGTCGCGCAAAATAATAAGCGCGCTGAGCGCATGCGCCGTGACAGACGATTTTTCGGTTCTCTACTTTTGAATGTCCCAGAAATCACTACAATGACCTTGTGAACGCGTGCGCACACCCGTGCGCTTCCTGGAAACCGTGCCATAAATCTTTCCCCAAAACATTTCCACTGCTTCCCGTTAATGAGCGCTTAGCGTTCCATTGCTGTGCTCGCTGAGCGCTGTGCGGCGCTTAGTACAACAACATAACTATTTGCAACAAAATGTGTGTTGCATAGTGTATCTTTCTCGTCATAATGCGGAAGAAACCCATAGAGCTTGCTAACTCTTAAGCCGCAAACTGGTTCAATGTACTGCGGTACATGCTGTGCGAAATATGCTAATTAAGGCGAGTTTATAAAAAAAATTTGCAAAATTTTCGTTTTCAACTTCATTCATCTTCCGACGCTATTTCTAAATAAATGTACAAACATACGAGCTCATGTTCAAATATTTTTTTTTATTCTAATGCGTGTGGCTCATCGCACGCTAACAGAACCGCGTATACATATGTAGCCATCTATGTACATATGTGTGTTTGTATGTTTGTTATTAATCTTGAATAATAGAAAAAGTATAGAACCAGGTGACAAGGTCGTTTCTTGGCCTACCCAAAAGCATGAGGTGCTAAATGTGAGGATGTGCCGTAGAAATTAGCATATTTTGTCTATTTTATTTGATTAAGAGTTTTAAGAACACGCCCAAATAAAGTGTTTTTTATTAAATGCGACACTCTTTTTTGGTATTATGATGATTTTTAGTCATTTAACGAATTTATGTGTACATATTTCCACCTTTGAAAGATATGTCTGCAGAATGTTCTTAGCAGAGACTACAGTCATTAGGAAAACCATTTACCAACTGCTCCTATAACTTGTTTCTATTAAAGGTATAAGAAACGATCTCGATATTCTTAACCAGTCCACATTTGCGTTAAATTATTCTCAATTCTAAAGATTTGCAGAAGAAGTACAGTCATAACCAACTAACGTCTTTTCATAGACGGAAACGTAGTATACAAATGTGTATGTGATTCCACGATGACCTTGTCAACATCACGATGTTGCCGGAAGGAAGAAGTTGTGTAAAATATATATTTGGAGTGCTACTAGTCTTTAAATACATCAAAACATCCATTGAGGCATCTTGTAGTATAATCCTAAATAGCATTGTCTATACAAAGGACATTTATATGGAATTATGTAGTTCTCTTGTCCTAAAATTTTTTCTCGTTTTTTAAGCTTACTAGAAAATATCTTCTAAACATCACCCAGTGGTTAATACTATACATTAGAACCGTTACTTTTTTCGTTTTTAGGCAAGAATTAGAAGAGATTTTGCTCTAAAGAAATCTACACATGCCATTTTCACTCTTGGATACCAAATAACACGTCTTCAAAGAACTCCGTAATATTTATCATCTCTTCATCTAATGCCAAAACTGGGAGGTCTCTTTGTTCAGAAAACCATAAACGAATATTAACATAATTTCTTAAATTATAATTATTTACTTAAAAAATGTAATACTTTCTGAAATATACTTGGGTATCTTAAAATAAATTTTCATAAACATCAATAAATATTTGCACGAAGGACTTTGAAAATAAAATTTCTGAAGCTAATGAAAACAGAAAACTAATCATGGTTAAATAAATAGCGAAATGAATCGATTACCTTGGCATCCTGCTGAGCACCGCTGGCCACATGCACCTTCTCGGCTGGCGCATAAATTGTAGCGCGACGCTTCAACGGCAACACTTTGAGCACCATAATTACACACGAACGCAATTAATTGCACTCACTCTCAGTTGAATAATTAATAATATTAATTGCAATTATTTAAACACTAATTGAGTGATAATTTGGCAATTGCACGGCAGCCAAAGCAGCGGAGGTCAAAACAAGTTGAACTTGATGCTAGCTAGAATTTATGGTTTCGCGTGTGATAAACGAGTGTGGGCGGTTGCTTAATTTAAATCGCCAATGTCTGCGCTAATTACGCTATTTATTTTTATTTAGTTATGCATTTATTTTTGTTTGCTTGCTTTTAGCCAGCAGGCGAATTAACGCTCGGTGAAATTGTGCACACATGAAAGCTCAGCCGACACAATGAGTGACACTAGCCGCAGCGACAAATCTTGTTGCGAAAGCGTAAGTAGTTGATTGACCGATAGCAGCTGGCGGCTGGGCAATCGCTTATTTATATTTATACATTCGCACGTTTTGCTAACGCTTTTTGTTGCGCTGGGAAACGTGATGAATGGTGGCTTTCGGGATATTATGGCTTGCAGCTGATCGATGATCGTGATTGGCGCACGGCGCGGCGCGGCACTTTCAACCAACTTAACAATGCTTCAACATTTATTTTATTAATTATTGCTCAACACTTCACTTCACTAAAAAAATTACCGTTATAGAAAGAAACACACAACTGATATACACTGGAGCAGTGATTATGCGATCGTTGGTGATCTATGCGCCACTGACTTTGATTGAACAATAGCAGACAACACTTGACAGCACTAAAATTCGACAATACTTTATGTCAACGCGATCTTGAATTGCGGGATCACTGTGTGTGAAACGTGTGAGTGACTGATGGTGCGACAATTTGTGCACAAAAGGACTGCTGCTGGACCGATCAACCACGCACTGGACGACCGCACAAGTTCGCTGGCGGCACGGAAATAACACTTCAGCAATAATGAAAGCTTGCCTAAGAAGTGTTGAACATATATAAATGTTTCAACAACAATACAACAACATCCGAGCGTAGAATAAAATAAAAAAGCATAAATAAGAATAAGATCAATGGGAGCAGCAACAGCTGTGGTAAAGCGCCCGAATGAACCACAACACAACGCACATATGCATACATACTAGTGTGTATATGTGAGTGTGGCTCAAGTTTGCCATACAGAACGCTTATTCATGCCGCGTACCAGCGAACATATGGAAAACTCATAAGCGTCTTCATCGATGACGTCGACGGCGCAGTCGCCTGTGACGTAGTCATAATGATGCGGTAATTAATTGCTATTAAGAACCAAATTCGTGTTCTCATTGTTATTGTTTCAAAATTATTATAATTAATGTTAGCTGCACACAATTGCATGTATCGCTCTCCGTCAATACATACATATGCGCATTAGGGTGGTCTCGAAATGCACTGTGAAGTGTTTACGTCAGGTATCACAAACAAAATCAATGTGTCCATAATCTCTATAAAGTAAAAAAGACATACAATTGCTAATTTTAAGTATTAAGTAGCATTAATATTAGGCTATTATTTGAATATTAAAATAATTTTTAGTTTAAGACTTCATATAAGTGATATACTTTAAGTCCTCAAATCAACAAACAAATTTAATCTCAATATATTTGTTAATGCTCTAACGCAGTTAGTGCTGAAAACTTAATATAATAACTTATTTGTGTGTTTTTCAAGAACCACCCTAATACACATACATAGTGCAAGCACTAAGTGTATGCATTGGAATTGATTATCAGCGCTTTATCGCCAAGCCCAATACAGCTCCCAGAATTTATTTATAATTATGACAATTTTTGTACGCTTCATTTTAATTCGAAATTCGGTTCGAAATTTTAATTCGTATACCACATTTTTCCAGCGAAACCATTTTTCAAAAGCAATGAATTATGAATTTCTTCTACGCCTGATTTCATGACCTCATTATTCACGCGAACGAAAGAAAGTAATGATGTTGGCGATGACGCTTTTGTAATTACTCGTGCTGGATGAACTGTTCTAGCGCTATGCTGGCGCTACAATCAGCATAGAGGCATCATAAAAAAATGATGTAGAATATCTAAATTAGTTGGAGACTGTAGCATGTTCAAGCAGTCACTGTTGCTTGCTCCTTCAGTTGTTATTGCAATTGCTTTTTACATTAGAACAAGTGCTGGAAGCGCCGCATATGGACTAGGCGCTCGGTAATGAAACTAATTGTTACGTAAATTCATGTGCCTCTATGTAATTCCCGCTATGATTATGGACAACACGAGCCCATTACCAAGTAATGTTATACTAATTACGCTGACGTGCCTCAAGTGTATTTAATGAAGCAAATTTGTATTTCATAAACAATTTTGATTGCCACTAATGCGTGAAACCGTTGAAAAGGCAATTACTGTTATTAGTGGCAATGTTTTGGTGAAGTGAAGAAAATTCTGCGCTTTGTAAATAAAGTCATATTTGAACAATATATACATACATATATATATGTAAATATGGTGATTTCAATTATTTCGTATAATTTGTTCTTGTTGTATTATATGTTAATTAAACCAACTATATTTTTGATTAGTTAAGCTGTTTGTTTGCTTCAATTACTTTTGATTCTCAATTGTTTTCGTTTTTTTCATTTTTTTTTTGCTGTACAACTTCATCAACGTTCCCAGTAAGCCTTTTTAACGGCCTGTCTGAGCGCTGATCGCCGATCGCCTGCACTATATCACTCATATTCGTAAGTGCGTGCGTGTGTGCATGCGTATAGATGTCACTCAGTCAATCAGCTGGCCAGTGAAGCGTTCAGCCATGCGTTTTCAATTTCGTAGATCACAACCATATTTTCAGCCGCATAATCCACTGTCATTGTAAGTAGGCCTATGGCTAATTGTATGTGCGTCTTATTTGCTTTAAAATTCATTTATGTTTTTTGTTATTTTTATACTCTCGCAACAAATGTTGCTAAAGAGAGTATTATAGTTTTGTTCACATAACGGTTGTTTGTAACACCCAAAACTAAACGAGTTAGATATAGGGTTATATATACCAAAGTGATCAGGGTGAAGAGTGGAGTTCAAATCCGAATGTCTGTCTGTCCGTCCGTCCGTCCGTCCGTCCGTCCGTCCGTCTGTGCAAGCTGTAACTTGAGTAAAAATTAAGATATCTTGATGAAACTTGGCACACTTATTTCTTGGCACCATAGGAAGGTTGCTTTCGAAAATGAGCAAAATCGGACCACTGCCACGCCCACAAAATGGCGAAAACCGAAAACACATAAAGTGCCATAACTAAGCCATAAATAAAGCTATGGAAATAAAATTTAGTATGAAGGATCGCACTATGAAGGGGCATATTTGGATGTAATTTTTTTGGGGAAGTGGGCGTGGTCCCGCCCCCTACTAAGTTTTTTGTACATATCTCGCAAACCAATAGAGCTATATAAACCAAACTTTCTGCAGTCGTATTTTTTAACCACTTCCTAATACAGTCCAAAAATGAAAGAAATCGGATCATAACCACGGCCACCTCCCATACAAAAGTTAGGTTGAAAATTACTAAAAGTGGGTTAAATCACTAACGAAAAACGTCAGAAACACTAAATTTCACATAAGAAATGGGAGATGAAAGCTGCACTTAGATTTTTTTACAAAATGGAAAATGGGCGTGGCGTCGCCCACTTATGGGTCAAAAACCATATCTCAGGAACTACTCGACCGATTTCAATGAAACTTGGTTTGTAATAGTTTCCTTACATCCCAATGATATGTTGTGAAAATTGGCCAAATCGCTTCACAACCACGCCTACTTCCTACATACCAGAACTTTGAAGACGATCTGAATCGTTTACATTACAATATATAAAGTAAGCACTAGTGAAGATATCGGTGCAGAACTTTGCACAAATACTATGTTTATAGTTTGGTAGCCCCATTCTAAAAATCGCCGAAATCGGACCATAGGTTTTTAAGGCCCAATATATCGAACATGAGGACCTCGGTGCTTCTAACCTAATATTATGGTTTCCAACTTTCAATGGACTTTGTACAATATATATGACGAATATGTGGGTCAAATTGTGTATTATATAATATAAATAAAGTTAAATAAATAAATTGCGAGAGTATAAAATGTTCGGTTACACCCGAACTTAGCCCTTCCTTACTTGTTATATTACGCATTTGTTTCTTCTTCTTCTTTTTTGTAACCTTGTAAATTGGTTGCAGAAGAGCCACAGCAGCTGCCGGAAACGATCAACAGCACTGCCCAACGGCATTTGTTAGTACAATGCGCACCAGCCCAACGTCAAATCGCATCACATCAACATAAATTACCAGACATCACATCGCAATGGAGCGAACCGCTCCGCATGGCGTCGGAACGGATCAGAAAGCTTTAGTTTGAACATTACATATACTATATGTATGTAAGCACTTAAATAATGCAGCCTTTGTTTTTGAATTACATTACGCCGTCAGTCCTTACTTTGTTGCTCCCTTCTAGCAATTTTTTTTACTTTTCGTTTTTTATTCACAATTCTCGCTGTTTATTTTTTACATATTGTATTATTTTAATTTTTTTTCGCTGTAAACATTTCGTCAGCTTCTTCGGGCTCGTTCATTTACTATATTTACATTTGACATGAAACATCGTGCTCTTACATGCTTTGTTTACACACTGCTGCCCTATAAATCCAAATATTTTCATTTATTTTCGAATTCAATTATGATTTTAAAAATTTCATTTTATACTATTTTTGCACAGATGTTTCCCATCTTTTTTAGTAAGTGTGCCGCTGATTATTTTTAGTTTCTTTTCAAGTTTTTTATGCAGGTTTATAGCTTCCTTGACTTTGAAGCAGCCACTACAGCAGCTATATGGTGTATACTAAGAGTATATAATTCTTTATAATGGTTGTGCTATATTTTAAATATTTTATTGGATTACTAATCGTACTTTGAAGTAAGTTTAGAGCTCGCAAATGTAATTGCTCACAAGGCACCCTTCCAGAGTGTTGTAGATTTTATCATAACTTCAACATCGCTCTATAGAAATTTAACAACTATTTTCAATGATTTAGAAATATAAATCAAACACGTCCTATATTTAAAATTCAATATTCACTATACATGAGAAAATTTAAAAAAAAAAATTAATATACGACGATAAATGATCATATGATTTAATACAATATTATGTGATATGAGGTTATGTGATCTGATATGAACTAAATATGTTCCAATGCTGTTTATGCCTGTATAAGAGAATATTGTAGAAACATCTAAGTATGTATATATTTATAAAATGTAGTTTTATGCTCGTTTAAATTGAATATGATGAGATGTTACGTGATGTGGCAAAATATTACTGATATTAATAGTTACGAGATCTGATATCATAATATCTGATATGATGTCAGCCTTGCAATATCATTATTAAGTTTTTTCTTTCAATTTGTTCATATATTTATATGCATTTATTTATAATTATATTCATTTATTTCAAGGAGTGACGATTTTTCAAATGTTTTGAAACAATACATTCAAGTGTGATGTGATGTCATGCGATGTGATGTGATATCATGCGATCATTTGTTGAGTTATACTTCTAAAGATTTTTAAAATCAAACTTTAAATAGATTCACGCATGTTATAATAGACACTGATACACTTACATATAGATAGTAAGATTTTATGTAATATATTTTCTTCAGCAATAGAAAGCTATAAAAACTAGTTGATATCGAGCTTTTACTTGTTTCACTAGGCACTACGTGAGTAAAATTGTACCACATAATTGCAACAACACCCACAAATCGATAATAAAAAGCAAAAATGTCAATCAGCTGTTAAAATTTTGCTGCGTCACTTGCTAAGCGTGTACATTTTATCGCATGATTTCGAATCATTTCCCACATTCCCACCATTTGACCAATAATGCTGTCGTTTCATTCAAATATTCGTTGAAAGTACTATTATTTATAAGATCGCGTGTTTATTTTATTACCATTATTTCATTATTGTTGTTGTTTATTGTATTTGCCTCGAGGCCTGCAGCAACAGCAGTAGAAATAAGTAAATCTTAAGTACACACGTCAACTTGGAGTACTGAGCGGTGTTGAGCAGTACTTTTGGATGCTGTAGCCGTATGGTATTGGTGCGCGACCAGTAATCAATAGCTGGAAAGTTCAATAAACATTAACATTTAAGAAATAACATTATTTTCTGTCTTAATAAAATCAATTTGTGATTTGTAGCTTGTAACATTTGTTGTGTTGTAAGTATTTTATTAGAATTCTGCTGAGTTGACACTCTTTAGCCAGCCAGATAAACCATAACCCGTTCCGGCTTTTCAGACCCGAATATCGCGGAAATCTTGGTTTTATCAATAAAACTTTCACTTTGTGTAGCCTAAGTTTAAGTCGCGCACCCCAAACTGCAGCAAAAGCTCGGCCACATATCTGTGAATACTACTATTCTGAATTTTTGGTCATATTATATTAAATTGTGAATGAAGCGAAGTTGAGTAGTAAAATGGTAGCTTTTATGAGCGAAATTGAAAAAAAATAAACAAATTCAGACAAGTAGTGGAGTGGGTGGATTTGGCTGCTTTACTTAAGAGGTTTTAATGCAACGTCATTGGCGTTGATTCTGGTTAGAAACTAGTTTTATTATAGCTGTATCGAATTTGACCCAATTTCTGTCACACGAGCTGAAATATATTTTTTCCGTTTTTTTTTGGCATGTAATTAAGGAATGACAATACTTACAGTGTGTGCGAAAATGTGGGTACAATATACATTCTAAAAGAAGTGAAATACAAACCTGCAAGAAAATCGAAAAAAATATTGAAAATTAATATTAAACCTTCGAAGATATATTTGTACTAAAAATATACATTTCCACAGAATTTATATTATGCACTGAATAGTGTTAACAAATATGAAATAAATATTCGCACTCTCTTAAAATAGTGTTTTGGCCTTGCTTTTCGCAAAAGTTCATTTCCACTAGATTTACATTTATGCAAATATTTTTATATCGAAAGCATATATATATTCGCGCACGTACAATTTTGGCGTGTGTAAAATTTTGTTTATATAAATTACTTGAATTCCACTGATTTGTTTATAAATTAAACTAATTATGCAATAAGTTGGAATTCTTCTAAATTTGTTTGTTTTCATTCGACTTTTCTGTTTTTTCTTCATCTTTTTTTCGACACACTTTCATTTTGGACTTTATTCAACCATAAATTAACCATCTTAAGTGCCTGCCTAGTGCTATACTTTTCAGCGGCTATGTTGTTTTTGCCGCCGCCGCTTAGTCAGCTTGGCAACTTTGTGTGCAACTAAATTTTCACCTACAAATATATGGATATATCTGTGTGTGTTTGCTATTCAGGAATTCCTTTATTTACCATACTAATTGCCTAAACATCTTAAATCGAGTAGCATTAAATGGCTCATGCACTCTGGCATACCAGCGAAATAATTTATGGTTGTACATTTATTAAGCCTTCACTAAATGTGCATTATATTTAGAAATTCCACCAAAAGAAAATGTAAATAAATAATAAGAGTCATATTACGATACGATTGCAGGGGCACTAATGTTTAAATAATATTTTTCGTAAAATATTTACAATCTTCCTGCCAAATTTTCACATTTTTTCCCCGTCTATCACAGCTTTAATGGCGAGCATAAATATTATTCGCTCTAAGTTCTGTATTAACTAAAATCAGATCAATAGCAACCAGATCGAATGAAAATTACGATTAAACTGCCTCTGGATGATCTCTTCAGGTATAACTCTGGTAAGAATACTTTCCACTGTGGTTTGCCAAAGTTGCTTTTGAAAAGTCATCTAGCGCATTAAAACCGATATTTCTCACGGGGTTGCCAATTATATTTTAATATCATAATATATATTTATATCGATACAAACACACATTTGTGCATGTCAATGCGTTTCGCACGTGTCGATATGAAATCTTAAGGCTGGTAATGACCCACATTTATTAGCATCTAATGCCTAAAGACTTATTGCGAATATTTCAATATAAATGTATGAAAAATACAAATACAACAACAACAACAACAACAAATTGTTATGCTATAATTACAGCAATAACAGCGACGTTGTTGCGGGTCAGTATAACAAGCGGCGACGAGTGGGCAATCTTTATGGAGGCTGCAGAGACAAGAAACAGAAACAGAAACAGAAATGGACGAACATACACACACACACACACACACCTGAATATGCTTATGTGCATTGAACTACTATTTATTGGCAATTACACACTATGATAAACATCTGTTAGCGCGCTAAAGCGTGCGCGGGTAAGGTGTGAAGCTGGACAAACGTGTAGCTGCTACTTGAAAGAGCTGGTTAATAATAATTGTCAATAAATTTCAAGCAAAAAGAAAAATGCAAATAATTTGATAATGTTAGTTTAATTAATTGACCGCGAAAATTTATATTAGTGTGGGTAATATGTGTGTATATGCGTAGGCAATAATAACAATAACAAAAGCAATAAGAAATATATTTATTAAGTGTAAACATGTGATCTTACATACTCCATAAATATGCAGGTAAATATGGTACTTATTGAAATAAAGTGCAATTAATGAATTTTATACGCGCAAAAGTTTTGTTTAAAAATAACCCTTGAAGGGATATTTTTATCAACAGTTTGCAAATTTTCATAATATTATATATATTATTTGTAAGAACTAAGTCAACGATCTCTTTACACAAACTGATTAATATAACTTTGTGAAAATATGGGAAAATCATGAAGGGATATTACATGATGAGATCTATTGATTATCAACATATATATGAAGATAAAGTAAATGACTGCGGCCCTTTACTATCACTTTTGTTTCAGCAAATGCATTAGAAACGCTGTTTATGACGTCGTTCTAGCTAATAGTGTCTGATACATAGTTCTGTGTGTATTGATCATAGCCATTACCCAGTAAGAGATGATTCTTTGGAAGATGGTAAAGTTCACTCGAATAACCGTTTAATGCTAAGTCTTAGTCACACTAAAGTGACTAGCCACATCAGTCATAACTTCGCGGTTATATTATATATAATTTTGGTTTCTGAAGAACAAGCCACATTTTGAAATGCCACATTTAAAATTTAACCAGAATAAATGTAACCAAACATTTTTATTTGAACTAAATTAGTCACTCAAACTTATAGAACTCTAACAATGCTGGGGGGCTTAATATATTGGTTTGGACATTCGACGCGCTTCATACCACAAATGACAAATATCATAGCATTCTTGGAAAGAAATTAGTTCTGGTGAACACAAGAGAGTTGGTTGAAACAAAAATTGTGAGTATTCCAACAGATTTATGGGCATGCCATTGGCGCAATTGTTGTGTTTGTTTATTTTCCACAGCGCGACTAACTAAGGCATACAAGTGAAAAGGCAAGCAAATGTTTATGCTAAATATAAGTTGTTCATAAGTAATGTTTATACTAAGGAAGCGCGCACACAGCTCTGCGGTCAGTGAGCGCCCGTTTGTGGTGGATGCCACTTCAAAGGTAAATACCACAGCAAAACACAATAAATAAACAATGAGTACTCAGACATAAAGGGTGATTTTTTAAGAGCTTGATAACTTTTTTTAAAAAAAAAACGCATAAAATTTGCAAAATCTCATCGGTTCTTTATTTGAAACGTTAGATTGGTTCATGACATTTACTTTTTGAAGATAATTTCATTTAAATGTTGACCGCGACTGCGTCTTAGGTGGTCCATTCGGAAAGTCCAATTTTGGGCAACTTTTTCGAGCATTTCGGCCGGAATTGCCCGAATTTCTTCGGAAATGTTGTCTTCCAAAGCTGGAATAGTTGCTGGCTTATTTCTGTAGACTTTAGACTTGACGTAGCCCCACAAAAAATAGTCTAAAGGCGTTAAATCGCATGATCTTGGTGCCAACTTACGGGTCCATTTCTTGAGATGAATTGTTCTCCGAAGTTTTCCCTCAAAATGGCCATAGAATCGCGAGCTGTGTGGCATGTAGCGCCATCTTGTTGAAACCACATGTCAACCAAGTTCAGTTCTTCCATTTTTGGCAACAAAAAGTTTGTTAGCATCGAACGATAGCGATCGCCATTCACCGTAACGTTGCGTCCAACAGCATCTTTGAAAAAATACGGTCCAATGATTCCACCAGCGTACAAACCACACCAAACAGTGCATTTTTCGGGATGCATGGGCAGTTCTTGAACGGCTTCTGGTTGCTCTTCACCCCAAATGCGGCAATTTTGCTTATTTACGTAGCCATTCAACCAGAAATGAGCCTCATCGCTGAACAAAATTTGTCGACAAAAAAGCGGATTTTCTGCCAACTTTTCTAGGGCCATGATTTCAATGATTTGCAAGCGTTGCTCGTTAGTAAGTCTATTCATGATGAAATGTCAAAGCATACTGAGCATCTTTCTCTTTGACACCATGTCTGAAATCCCACGTGATCTGTCAAATACTAATGCATGAAAGTCCTAACCTCAAAAAAATCACCCGTTATTTGTACCAGTAAACACATGCTTTCACATAATATAGTAACTATGTAAATATATTCTATATACATACATATATAGTAAGTCTCTCTATATGCTTATTTAATGAGATTTGAATACATTTGGAGATACACAAAATCGCTCATTGTATACCCATCAATCAAATTTATGAGCACTTTCTTAACTGAAAATTATAATTAAAATATTTTTGTGTAGAAAATTATTATTTTTTACTGAGTCACCGTGAATTAAACACATTTCATAGCTTCATACTGAAAAGCAATTCATTTTCACAGTTCATTGAATTTAAATATTTTTAATTTTCTATTAGCCTACTACAATTCAATCCAAAAAAAATCCAAAATTGCCCACATAAGTGGCAAGGCAATCTAATTCGGTACTACACAGATCAATAGGCGCGTGGATATTTATTGCACGCGTCAGCCATCACTCAAAACGCCTGGCGTACGGACATGCTCTGATATTTTGCAAAAAAAAAAACTGAAAAATTCCAATTTCCAAAGAAAATTGTACAGATGTTCTAAATTTTCTAGAGTGAGGCAGTGAGAAGTGTGCACTTGACTTGAGGTGAATAACCGCTAATCTAAGCTATTAATAAGTGCACGACAATAAAGTAAATAGATTGAGATTTAAGAGTGTGGCCCTGTGTAGGTTCAGATAAATGTAAATATTTTGACATGAAACTGTAATGAGGTGTTATTTAGCCAACAGTAAGCTTTAAATATCAGCGTCTCGACATTTGTATATTTTAACAAAAATATATGGTACTTTGGGAAGGTGGGTTATTGATAATTTCAAGTGCGATTGCAGTCATATATGGATTTATGTGTAAACAATAAACGAACGCAGTTTCCCCTACGGGCGCACGTGTGGTATGAGTAACCTGGCTTTCAATAAAATGTGACAGGTGATGAAAGTGAGATTGCATTTTTGTGTAGAAAAATTTGCTTTTATTTTCCTTTATTCATAATAGACAACTGAAATTTTCGTAAAAACTGTGGAAATAATATATTATTCTAATTTGAGGAAAAATTACACTCCATTCTGCATATCTTTCATACAACACTTCGAATACTTCTATCGATGAATAATTTCTAAATTACAGTGTTACAGCATATTCTATACCTCGGGAAAAACCTCGAATAACAAGTATGTCCCTTAGTGATCTGCTGCATAGCTCATTAGTTCTCGCTGATGATTAAGCGCTTACTCACCCAATAATGACTTTTACATTCGCTTTTGATTTTTAAATGTTATAGACTGATAGCGCCATTGAATTCCCTGAATTAATTAAAAATAAATTCAATACATTTTAACGACACTTTTATGTGCAGTCTGTCTGTGAATTTTTAGTGTAAATTAAATGTTTATATTTTAAGGCAGGCAGTCGCATTTGTCATCAATATTTTTGTTACTTTCATATTCAACTGCCTATTTCATAACGAAGGCGTATGCGGTAAGCATTTGTGTTTCGCAAATTTTATTACCAAAATAATTGCAAAAATCACAGCGTCACTAATGCGAAAATATTTGTCACCTAAAGTCGCATAGAAATTATTTAATAGGAATAATTAAACTGATGAGCGGCTTATCACGTTATTATTCGTGGAAAAAGTCATTAAGAGAATATTTTTTTAGAATTGTACAAAAATAATTTTTGATAATAAAATGATCTGATGGGTCAGCGGGCATATATATAAATAACAAATGTCGCTGTGACATTAATTTGTGTAGCGCATGGAGTAGAGTTCAGCTTTCTTTCTGGCAGTTTTAAAGAAACTTTATTTTGGGAAATACATAAATTCAAAAAGAAAAAAATCACTTATACGCCATGGAGCACCTGTCTGCGACAGCTAAATCACTTCATGTAACATATGTTTGTATGTGTTTACAGACAGACAGAAAAGGTCGTATGCAAAGCACTTGTGATTTATGTGCAATCATCAAAAGCCAAAACACCGCAAAGGTGACCAACTTCGTCTAAAAAAAATACCGCAGTGAATATATTTAGCAAAAAACTCATAAATATGCAGCAAATATTTTCGGAATATAAATGAGCGACTCGCTTAGAGATATATACATATTTATAAACGCTGTTGGCTTGAAGAAATATCTTTTATCGCTTATGAATACTTAAATATGAAACAATGTAAAAAAAGTGATACAACAACAACAAGAAGTGGTGTATATGTATTGGTATAAGTGTGCGGAGCGTGGCACTTGTCGCATGGAAAAAATACACGAAAACTTAAGGTGAAGTTCGTGAACAAAAAAAAAAAACAGAATGAATGAATTATTTTCGCTTGTTTCTGCCAAAGGTGTTTTTTTTCGGTTTACCAAAAAGTACGTTCACACTTTTGTTGTTGTTTCAATTGTTTTTGTTGTTGTTGCAAACTTGTTCTGCTTGCATAGCATTAAGGCTTTATGATTTCTTGCTGTCGTGTTTGGCCAAAGCGGTTGCCTTTCAACGCCAAAACAACACACTTCCATATTTGCAGCTCTTTGTATTCATTACCCCTGCCGATTGTAGAAAAAAAAAAACAAAAAAAACTATAAAATCTTTTTATTATTAATATTTTTTTCTCAGCTCTAATCTTAATATATTTTTATTCTCTTTTTCGCTTTTTTAATTCATTAGTTTTATTTTTAAATATATTTTTTAAATACTATATTTTTTGCTTTGCCCATCATTGTCGTTCCTTGGCCTTTGGTAGCCAGCACGCTGCCAGCATCCAAAGCACATCTTCCAGCCACTTGAAATGTTTCGCCACCAACAAGTTCAGCTTTGAAATGTATTTATGGCAAAGAATCGTGCACGAACTGCAGATAACCGCGTTCGATACAAAAACAACCAAATACAACAAACAAATAAAGTAATCTTGAAAATAAAATAAAAGTGAAACCAACAACAAACCGTTCATAAAACTTGTGACCGACAAAATGTTAAAAAAACAACAACAACTAATAATAAGTTACTTAAACCTTTTGTTAATGAATCGTACGCTAATTTATTGAGTGTCATTCATTTTGTTCGGTTGGCCCGGCGAGCGTGTCTGACGATCTTCACACACAGTGCCACTCCTCTTTGTCGCTTTTCATGTTGTTTGCCTCCAACAACTGAACAAGCGTGCTACTAAACACCACTACTGCCTAATTATTATTGTTATTATTATTTAATATCCACCATATTATGTTATTAACAATGTTATTATAGTCAAGTTGTTTCTCACGCCTGTGTGTGCATGTATTCCTTCATTGTTGCTTTTTGCTTCATTTTTTGATTGTTGTAATGTCTTTTGAACGACGTTTTTACTATTTTCTCACAAACAATTTGTAAATACAAACATTTTTATAATGGAATTTCGTTCAAAAAACGGAATTTACGGCAATGAATTAGACGCTAGTGCAACTTATTTAAAAATAATTATATATCTATACTTACTATTATAAAAACTTTGCCGATTTCAAAAATTCTTTCACCATAGGCTATAATTATTGCTAGAATCTCAACTTTCTGCAAATAATTCCCAGGTGAGGATATCAAAAAGACTCCGTGATGGAGAATCTTAATTTGAAAACAAGTAAGGAAGGGCTAAGTTCGGGTGTAACCGAACATTTTATACTCTCGCAATTTATTTATTTAACTTAATTAATATTATATAATACACAATTTGACCCACATATGCGTCATATATATTGTATAAAGTCCATTGAAAGTTGGAAACCCTAATATTAGGTTAGAAGCACCGAGGTCCTCATGATCGATATATGGGGCCTTGAAAACCTATGGTCCGATTTCGGCGATTTTTAAATGGGGCTGCCACACTATAAACGTAGTATTTGTGCAAAGTTCTGCACCGATATCTTCACTAATACTTACTTTATATATTGTAAAGTAAACTATTCAGATCGACTTCAATGTTCTGGTATATAGGAAGTAGGCGTGGTTGTGAAGCGATTTGGCCTATTTTCACAACATATCATTGGGATGTAAGGAAACTATTACAAACCAAGTTTCATTGAAATCGGTCGAGTACTTCCTGAGATATGGTTTTTGACCCATAAGTGGGCGACGCCACACCCATTTCCCATTTTGTAAAAAAATCTGAGTGCAACTTTCATCTGCCATTTCTTATGTGAAATTTAGTGTTTCTGACGTTTTTCGTTAATAAGTTAACCCACTTTTAGTAATTTTCAACCTAACTTTTGTATGGGAGGTGGGCGTGGTTATGATTCGATTTCTTTCATTTTTGGACTGCATGAGGAAGTGGCTAAAAAAAACAACTGCAGAAAGTTTGGTTTATATAGCTCTATTGGTTTGCGAGATATGTACAAAAAACTTAGTAGGGGGAGGGGCCACGCCCACTTCCCCAAAAAAATTACATCCAAATATGCCCCTTCATAGTGCGATCCTTCATACCAAATTTTATTTCCATTTATGGCTTAGTTATGGCACTTTATGTGTTTTCGGTTTTCGCCATTTTGTGGGCGTGGCAGTGGTCCGATTTTGCTCATTCGAAAGCAACCTTCCTATGGTGCCAAGAAATAAGTGTGCCAAGTTTCATCAAGATATCTTAATTTTTACTCAAGTTACAGCTTGCACAGACGGACGGACGGACGGACGGACAGACAGACATTCGGATTTGAACTCCACTCTTCACTTTGGTATATATAACCCTATATCTAACTCGTCTAGTTTTGGGTGTTACAAACAACCGTTATGTGAACAAAACTATAATACTCTCTTTAGCAACATTTGTTGCGAGAGTATAAAAATGAAAATCGTCCTGCAAGTCATTCTCTTCGCATCGCAATCGCGTGGCAGATAGTCGAATAACGAGCGCTCGCAGCTGCTTACTGAACAAAATTTCAAAACCTCCCAAGTACGCGCTTAAGAGTCGAGTACGGAGCGTATGCAGCGGCTTGAAGAACAAAATATTAGAAATATACAAGCTCGCACTAGGCCGTCGAACTCTGAGCGTTGCCAACGTCTTCATAATCAGAGAAAAAGACAACGGACACCAAGGACTAGAGATCGTAATCAAGTTTTAGCTCATTACAAATAAAATATAATTTCATGTTCAAATTTTCCTCATTTTACTTTTTTTAAATGAATCCACGCAAGAAACGGCAAAGTACATACATATGTAGGGGAGAGTGTATATAAGTAAGTAAAAACTTATAACTTCTGAAATGTTTGTTTAAGCCCGTGCGAAGCCAGAGTGGTCTGCTAGTTTATATATATAGAGAAAATAAGTATTGTTGACAAAGCTCAATGATATAGTCAAACTGATATTTTGCGGGTTATTACGGATGAAAGCCTGTAGTAGTGAAGGCAGATTAAAAGCCATAAGTAAGCTTACCCTGGATTCCCTGACTATAATACTACTTTACTACATTCACACTAGATAATTAAATCTAATATAACTGACTACGACTCTGATCGCTTCTGGCAAATAATCGAAAGGTTATGCAATTTCTTTTATAAAACTATTGTTATTTATCCCACTCATAATTTCGATTTTAATAGTTCTATATTTCTTTGTACCTGTTACCACCAAAAATCGGCCTAAAATTATCATATGAAAAAGATAACTGAAGTGTTTAACGTTTTCCTACTCCTCACACCTTTGGCTCACTTAGCATAATTTAACATTTTTATGACATTTTAATATGAACTAATACACGAAATTTGTATGCAAATTCCATAAATGTTCGAGTTTTACTTTTATTCACGCTTTTGTTCAACTTTATGTTGGCCAGTTTTGAAGATCAAAGACACCCGAATATGTTGTAAATAGCTAAATATAGAATAGAATATTTGTCAGTGACACCACTTGGGCGAGGTCCAGTGAATTTTAATTAAATTACTTTGAACATCGTAACCATTACAGGTGGTGATATGTAAAGAATGTTGCTTTAACTGGTTTGAAAGAATATCATAATTACATAAGTAGAATAAAATATTTTTGAGATAGTTAAATATGTGAATATATTATTCCTATGAGCAGTTACACATGTTCAACATTCTTAACTGTTGCTTAAAATAATTTCATTTAATTTACCATATATCAATTAATATATATCAATTAATTATTCAAAAAATGTGAAGGAACATATTTTTCTCGTGTTTTCTATTGTCTAAACATAACTTCTTCAACAGCTCAATAAATGTATTATACACAACAACTCTATCCAAATTGGATGTTTTCCTTGAAAACTCACACAAACGCATACTCATCATGTCAGCAGCAACAGCAGCCAGTTTAACAGCAAGCGGGTCTTCGTGTATGGCACAATCTTCTCAAACACAGACACAAAAATCATATTAGTTTTCCGCTTTGCTTTGCATAGCTCATAACACTTGTATGGTTATTTATTTAAACAACTTTTATTAGTTAATAATGAGCAATAAAACATCCCATCAAATAAGTGTGTATTAATGCAAATTAATTTACAACATAAAAATCGAGGCGTGTTTAATAAATGAATCAAGTAAATATTTACTGCTGTACTAATGCAAATTTAAATAAGACTATGTGTATACCTAAGTATTAAGTATTACGGAAATATACAAACACTCAAAGTACACTAGTTGCAAACCACTTTACAACTAGTCAGTAAACAATTTTCACAAGTAACTTTTAATGTGGTGAATTTAAAGTACTTATTTGGCAGACCAATAACTTAGACCAGTTTCTTACTATTTCCAAACATATATTTAACAGTCAAGTTGCATATTCAGTGGAACTTCTCTAACTCGAATCACCATAGTCCACAAAAAAACTTGGAGTTAGAGAGATTTCGAGTTATAGGATTTTTCATTAAAAAATAAATTTTTAAAAAAAGCTGTAAAATATAGATTTATACACAGTTTTACTTATTTACTTCGCAATTATTTATTCAAATACATTAAAACATGTATTCTGTAATTTTGCTTGTTGCACTTTACTATTGCTTGGCTCTTGACGACTGTATCTCATGTCTTTGTTACACGATTTATGAAATCCATTAGAGTAATATCATATTTTTTTTCACCTCCATACGATATAAAGGAACTCTTTTCAAATTATGCCTCGATAGTAAAATTATAAATTCTGTATTATGCCCTGACCAAAAAAGTTATAGAAATTCGAGTTAGGAAAGAAAATTTGTAGAAATTTGGCTTCTAAACACTATTGCCAATTCAACTGTTTAAGTTATAGAGATCTTCGAGTTATAGAAGTTCGAGTTATGGAAGTTCCACTGTATATATATTCTCTTGAACTAGCTCTCTGTTAGAAACAATATTCGAACAACTGCTGCAAGTCTGATGTTTTTCAGACTAGGATGGTTCCGATCGGAAAACTCTAGTTGTAAACTAGTATATTCCGCACCGCAATTTTATGTTTCACTGCAGGAATATTATCTCCGTGAAGTACTCAGCTGCGTTGATATTTGTGCTGTTATTATTGTTTTACCTTACATTATTAAGTCATATGAGAGGCGCGCGTCCATTTACAATACTAATCGAAATGAGGTATAACTAAATTGATTTTTTTTTTTAATTCTAAACATCTTAGAGCAAAAAGCTTTGTATGCTCTGGGTTACTCATCCAGCCGCGGTGGCGGCGGTAATAAAAACGGCAGGTGATAGCTTGCCGCTTTGCCATGCCAAACAGTTCTTATTTTTGCAGCTGCCTTCTTCTCTTTTACTTTTTTTTCAAAAACAAATATAATTTTTTTAAAACAACAGTAATTAAAAATCGCGTATTTATTTGTAGGTGTTAAAAACCGCATAAAAATTAATTAATTACTTTCTTACTCTTGCACTTTTCATAGCCTCTCGCAGCAGCGCTATGAAGCCAAACCAGCTGAGTGAAACCAAATATTTGTTGCAATTTTTGCTTTCAATGTGCTATATATATACTATATATATATATATATGTGTGTATTTATATGGTACACAAACCGATTATATAATCACAGAGTTGCGTATGTATTTTGCACAGTGCAAAAAATTTTATTGTGTCTGCTCAACTGCTATTAAAAAGTGCTTTTGTATTATTGCTTTAAAATTCTCTTTTGTGCCTCAAACTCTTTTCTTTTCTTTCCATTTGTTCTTTTGGCATAAATCTACTTAAATGAAAATTAATCTCACGTTGATTTGCTGCATGCCAAAATATTTTTTTACACTTTCATAAAAATAAGCCAAAGTCATCAATCTTTTTCGTTTAATAAGAAAAAAATACGCGATTTTTTATTTAAAATCTTACTTTTTAACATTTGCCTACATTTTTTACGGTCATTCAAAAATGTTGCAGAGCAAAGAATTTCTTTTTGAAAAAATTTCCATTTTCACTTAATTATCACTCAAAATAATGGCGAGTAAATAAAAATTCCTACAACCGAAGTGGATTAGTCAATTAAATTTATGTGCTTGAACTGATATTCAAAACTGAGATATTGCCTTGTTGTCAGTTGTGAAGAATTGGCGTTAGAATCCCTGGTGAGCGATAAAAAAATGTTTTGAAATTTGCAACGGATGAATCATACTTTTATGAAATTGTGGTAAGCAGAAAGGCAGTCTAAAGATTGCAGAAAGAGGTATGTATATGCTTTGAAGGAACTAAAGTACCTGAGCATTTGACTGACGATGCAGTTCTATACGCTTTCCAACGCTTTGCATATGTTTGGTGTAATAATACCCTGACAACCAGTCTCATTTTATTTTAATTTGAAATGAAAATATTTATACTTCAAGAATTCTCTTCGAATATTCATTGAAATAGAACACTGGTAAGGAACTTAAAAGGAATAAACACTAAAGCCAAGGTATCCTATAATCTTACCATGACCTTTACTCCACAGAATCTCTACAGCACAATTTAAATCGCAGAAAAGGCTTCAATTTATTCAAGAGCTTCAAGCATTAAATATAAACCTAAAGGTAGCAGATGCACATAAGTCTTAAAGTACGTGCCTGCTTGTGCTGCAAGTAAACTTTAAGTTGACACATGTAAATATATACAAATCTACAGCTCTATGTATGTACATTGTTACGCATTCCAGATGACAGCAGACGTCAGCGCCGAAGACAAAGACGTAAGCAAAAGAGTACACACACAGCAAGAGCAACAGTAACAACAACAATAAATTTAAATAAATTTTCAAAATAGAAGTAGAAATTCAAAGAAAAATACAAAAATGGAATGAAAACAAAGCAAATGTGTGTGTACAAAAACAAAAGGGCAAGTAAACGACAATGAGGGCCAGAATGAGTAAGCGTCTGGTTGAATGACTGACTGACGGATTTACTGTGTGTAAGTGTGGTCACGCGGTTGCTCTTTTTTCTTTTGTTTTTTTATTTGACAATATTGTGCGACTGACAGTGAGGCGAACTGAGTTGTAGTTAAACAGCTGACGTGAAGGCTGTCAGACGGCATATATAAATATGAAGATATACCGTTATGTATGTACATATAATTCAGAAAATTTCCCCGGCTAGATTTAGAACAAATACCCTGATAAGAATTTTAAATGTTGTAAGGGGTATTATTTGTTATTAAAATTACTAATAAATTATTGGAGATTTATTTAAAGTATTAGGTCTACAACTTTGCTTCCGCCGTTTTCCAATAGATGTCTCTAGGGTCAAACACTGGTCGATTAAATCGATTAAATCGTTTTATATCGATCCTGGAAATTTGTGTCAACATTAACCCAACAAAATATTTGTAGATATCTATTTGCATCCCAAACTTATTCTCAACTGAAAATGTCACTGGTCGATTAAATCGTTTTATATCGATCTTGGACATTTGTGTCAACATTAACCCAACAAAATATTTGTAGAGATCTATTTGCATGCAAAACTTATTCTTAACTGAAAATGTCACTTTTTAAGTCGAAGTTTCGACATTTGCGGGAAGTTTTGCTTTTCTTTTTTAATTCCAAGAAAAGTTCGGCTGAGGCTCATCGACATTTGTAACCGTTTTTATACAAAAACAAAATTAAATTTACAAAAAAAAAACGGCGGAAGCAAAGTTGTAGACCTAATAATGTAAATCATAGTGCCGTTGTAGAATAAAGAGGTTGTGGTTAGTAACGAGCCCCCAATTTTAAATGTTAAGGGTAGCATAAATAATGAAAAATTCCTGTAAGCTATATAACTACTTAAATG
Source organism: Zeugodacus tau (assembly GCA_031772095.1). NCBI lineage: Eukaryota > Metazoa > Arthropoda > Insecta > Diptera > Tephritidae > Zeugodacus > Zeugodacus tau. The sequence goes on along the minus strand of CM062649.1, from coordinate 4,419,649 downwards.
GTTTGTCCACCAAGTCAGCTACAAATGGATATCTCAGGCCCAAAAAGCAGGTATATATATATATAATCGAAATTTGGAAACCTCTGAACAAAGTTCCACTTATTTTGCGCTCAATGTACTTTAGTCGAAGTTTTCAATTTTAAATAAATTAAAATTCCAAATAATTAGAACAGCCATTTTATGGGCACTCAGAAATTAAATTCCAAACGAGCCCCTAAGCAATTAGAATTCATATTAGAAAATAATTTTTCGTTCTATTTTATACTTTCTTTAAATGGCACACAACGCTTCACAACAAAAACAGCTTGTGTCGCGCCGAACGGATGTATGCTTTAAAAAAATTGACTAGAAATTATCAAAAGACACAGAACAACGCCCGAAAATTGCAAACAACAAGGTCATATGAAAAAAATATAGAAATTGGGAACAGAGATAAGAATTTCGTACAAATTTACATAAGCAACAACACAAGTGTCTATATTGGCTTGTTTACGCTGTTAGATTAGTTACAGAGCTTCAAGGCGATTGCAGATCATCACATGTGTATGCCAAAGGTTAGCTGAATACCGAGGAGATGTTTAATTATTAGCAGCATATTTATATGTAATTGATACGTATACGACAGGGTGTGTCCACAATGCGGACGCGTCTGCGTAGCAACGACCGACAGCGACGGCGACACTAGAATTTGCGCTTACAACGTGCTTAGCATAAGTTAAACACTCAACTGGCAAACAGACACACATGTATGTACTTTAAGGTACGGCCGCAAGCTTGTTGAAAATTATAATAAATAAATTGAAAAATTATGCTTGCTTTTTGTGACCATTTAATGTATTCGTTTTAACCATAAACGTTTGGTAATAAAAATTTGCAAATCATGTTGTCATCATACTTAAATGTTTGGCTAAATGTTTAATGCGTTTTTTTTTTTGGCTCAGGGGGAATAGAGTAAGGGAGCTATGTGTGCTTGTGTCTACATGTGGGTTTGTACAGTAAAACTTATTCGATAAGAATTTTAGTTTGCTTAGAATTTTTTGGTTAAGTTCTTAATATTCGGCGCACGTTCAAATAGTGATTTTTCCAACTTAGCTATAAAAGAGTTTATGATTATTTTAAAAATTCAGGAAACAAAAACTTTTTGTAAAAAGATTTATAAAATTAAAGCCTTTATTGCATGAGGCTGCATTTAGGAAATAAGTTCGCCTTTAATTTTGATGGCAGCCAAGAATTAACTGTTTTCAGTTGTATTATGATTTATGAAATTGAGCACGTGGAGGCATATAATTAAGACAAACGCTTCCTCATTACCGCAATATATTTTTATTCTTCTTCGGAAAAGCTTCACGCCATGCCGTTAGCGCAAATTTATGGATTTCAACGTGAAACCTCCCACAGAGATGATTGCCACTTTAGGCAACCCATTATACACAATGAGTATGTACAAATACAAATAAAGCAAAACGGCCTCATGCAAATTAAGATTCTTAAATAAAGCAACAGTTTGGTTATAAATAATATAGAATTAAAATAAATTCAATTTAAATGCCAAAAAAAATTAAGACAACTATATAAATCAGTGTTTCAGCCTCTAAAAGAACTGCACAGTGGGCCTGAAGCGAACAAATTTTTGGTAATTTTTTTAATGCTTAAGAACTGAACTTAATAACGATTTATATTTTCCCACCCAAATTCAACCACAACTGAAAACACGTTTATAATAGTTAAAGTTTTACTAAAACTATTTAGATTTTTTTTAACAAATTGAAAAAAAATGAAACTGCGAAATGCAACAAAACATATTTATATGTTATACTTATACGGAAACACAAACTACAATTTTATATGCGAATTTATGTGTCTGTATTTTTTTTAGTTTTTTTACGGAAATCTCAAAATAATAAATTCAAAGTGCACACATAAATTCCCGAAAACAGCATCCATGGAAATGTTTATGGCGAAAAATCATTAGCGTCGACTTACATTTAATTAAGTGCCGAATAAAGTGATGCCAAAAGGCGCATGCGCAGCAACAAACTGACGGCGGCATACATGGCAACCACTTTGGTGACGCCAACGCTGATGCGCATTCAAATTTTGTCTTTCCAAGTGCGCGTATGCATGAATATTTATGAGTTTCAATGATAGTGGATGGATTAGGACCGGCACCCACGCGCAAAGGTGACGGAATAGAATTTATTAATAATGCTTATGCCTAAATATTAAGGTTGGAACTTAAGAACTGTAATTTTATTTTTAACGCTAATGCTTCAGCTTTGAAATCCAACGCAGAATCACTCTTGCCAAAAGGTGCTACTATGGACTGAGTTGACAATTGAAAAGTAAAGTCCTCTCTCGACGAACAAAAACTAAATTCTACAAGTCCCTCATCATTCCCGTCCTACTTTATGGTGCAGAAGCGTGGACGGTGTCAACATCCGATGGGCGGCACTAGGAGTTTTCGAGAGAAAGGTTTTGCCGAAGATTTATGGTCCCTTAAACATTGGCAACGGCGAATACCGCAGAAGATGGAATGATGAGCTGTATGTGTTGTTCGACGACATAGACATAGTCCAGCGAATAAAAAGACAGCGGCTACGCTGGCTGGGTCATGTTGTTCGAATGGACGAAAGTGCCCCAGCTCTGAAGGTTTTCGATGCAGTACCCGCTGGTGGAAGCCGAGGAAGAGGGAGACCTCCAATCCGATGGAAGGACCAGGTGGAGAAGGACCTGTCTTAACTTGGTATAACCAATTGGCGCCAAACTGCCAAAAGGAGAGATGCGTGGCGCACTGTTGTGGACTCGGCTATAACCGCGTAAGCGGTGTCTACGCCAGTCAAGAAGAAGAAGAATGCTTCTTATATTTTAATTTCCTACAAAGCTAAAAAAATGTCTTTAAAATCTGCCTTTAAATTTTTCATAAATTTTGCTTTCATAAAAGTTTTATCGAAGTGTTTGATATTTAATTCTAAAAACAGACTCGTCGAATCCATTTTTAGCTCAAGCAAAATTCAATATTTGCCGCAATTACCAGTAAACAACAAACATAAGCCAAAAAAAAAAACAAATTTAACAACAACAACCACGCCACAGTCGTAAAAAACGATTATGCATGCTATCTCGTTTATTTTTGCATAATGAAAACCTTTTAAATACAGTAACAGTTAAGTCAACAAAAATAAAAAAAAGTACAAAAACAGCAACAATGAACACGACAAGTGTGCAAAAAAAATGCAAAATAAAGCAAATCAACTTGTGCAAGTGTGTAGAGAACAAAAAGTGAAAAGCAAAACAAAAACTTAGAAACACATTAAGGCATGCAATAAAATTGTGTATTTGCATGGATGTGTATGTGTATGAATACAAAAATATATACAAAATGAATTGCCGGCAGCGGCGGCGGCAATAACATTTGCCAAACTAACTAAACTAACAAACAGTGAAAATAAAGCAACAGACAGCAATTGTAATGCTAATCGCTCGCTATGCGCGGCAGCAGCAAGTAGCAGCAGTCACAACAGCAACTACAACCACGCCAAGCAACAGTTCAAACAGCGTTCGAGAATTTGAGCCATGTGCACTTTTCGCCTTAACACTGCTTGGCTAGTTCAATTTCAGTTTTTTTATTCTTTTTGTTTTCAATTTTATTTTTATTTATCGAATGGTTTTCACAAAAAAAAGAAAAAAAACGAGCGGAATCGATAAATATTTATGTGTGAGTGAGCATTAGGGTGATTCGTAAAATTAGAATATCGAAAGAAATATTTGCTTTATAGAACCTTCAAAATTGGGATACGGCGGCAGTACAGACAAATTTTGATATCGATTGAGCACTTATTGAAGGCTTGTTACCTCAAGCCTTTCCAATTGCCACCAAAGTTTCCACAAGCATCACCTATCATCGATTTAGTGTTGTATTATAATTCAAATAATAATTTGTAAGACTTCAAAAAAGGTACTAGTTACAGTTTCTTATGTGTCCATTAGTACAACTCAAACACTCAACGGGTTAAGAGTTTCAGTGCCCTCACACTTGGGGTCAATTCGTCGCGCCATACATTAGAGCTACACTACCGCAGTCGGCTACTCTACACCTTAAATGCACATACATATATATACTCGTACATTTATGTATATATACACAAAAACATGCCAATATTCGAACATGTGCAGAAACGCTCTATAATTCGTTTATTTCGCGCGCACCGAAGCATATTCAGATTTATGGGTATTTCGATACAACCGCGTGCATAAAATGGAAATAAAAGCGTAAAACAGTTGAAAAATAAAGCATTTTAAAACAAAGAAATTCAAATAAGGAAGTCCGTGTAGAGCGCAACCGAACCTTTGCATACCCAACGCACATTGTAACAGTATTTTTGAGTTTGAAATTTGGTTTCGAAATTGACTTTTTCAAGCTGGAGAGCATGCGAGATTTAAGGTTGTAATTTATGATAGTTGTCAACTCTATATAAATAAAAACTGACAAGAGTTACCTAAACTGGAAGAGTAGAGAATCGAAAAAAAATTGGTATAAGTCAATGAGACTGTCATACAAATTGAAGTTGGAATAAAAAATGGTTTCACCTTAACAATTATTTATGGAGATGTTTTCCGCATTTAATTCAACTTGAACAGATAAATGGTTGTCACTTTCATATTTAAGTTTTTGGCAAGAGCACAAAAATAACGAGCGCAGGAAAGTGGTGAAACGAAGACGGTTGGTATACCGTTGTTGGGTGATATGATGGGTATAAAAATTCGCAAATGCAACCATGTATGTGTGTCTATACTTAAGAGAATAAATAAAAAAATCGCAAAACTAATCGAATCAAATTAAATGGATTTTTTAGCCAATACCTCGCATGTGTCCAAAAACAATTAAGACAAAACAGAAGCACAAAAAAAATAAAAACGATAAAAAATGGTAGTATTGAATATAATTAAAGCCGCAGTGAGCTATTAAAATAGACACAGAAACATTGCAAAATACACTGTACTATATAAATGGCGCAAAAAATATTTTGGTACTCGGTACTCGTTACCATTATAATTCGTTACTTGCACTGGAATAGATTCATAACAAAATATAGCCAATAATATTCAGAATCGGAAAAGCGGTTACTCCAAAGAAAGTACCCGGTTTTTTTAAGTACTCGGATTTTCAATTGTCGATACAAACTGTTCATAAGTACTCTACACTTATTGTATTCTTTATAATTATTTTAAATACCATAATTGTCAATCACTAATTTTTAAATTCAAAAATATTATCTTACCTGTTTCTCAACCAGTGGACGCGTGTAGATAAACTCCTTGCGCGGTGAATACAGCTCCGGTGGATAGCCCTTAAAGGAATACCGCAATACACTTTCATCGGCGGACTCGCCCGTGGTGAGCGTCTCCACTGTACAACCTCCCGTAGTGCCATAATCCGTGAACGCAACAGAATGATACAACGGTTCACCGATGCTGTACGCTGGACACGTTGAGGTCGTTGACGAGCAAATGGATGCATTGGAGGCGCTGAGCTTCAAAGAGCTCGAATTTAGCTGGGCGCTGTAACGCTGTTGTTGCTGCTGCTGTTGTTGTTGTTGGTGCCGTTGACGCTGCTGTCGCAGCAGCTTTAATGTCGCGTGCGAATTACAACGCTGGCTACGATTCAACTGATGTGCATGACTATCGTAGGAGGCAAATGAAGTGGTGTAGTCGAGTTGCGAACGCGGCGCTGTTGCAGTGTTGCTATACAAAACCTCCACATCGGCGCTATCCCAGTCATAGTCAGCGTAGTCAGTGTCATTGTCATCATAAATGCCGCCCTCAACTGTTTCGCATATGCATTGCCCCGCAGCGCTGACTCCACTGTCGTTGTTTTTGTTGTACCTTGCATTACAGCAAGCGTTGGCAGTTTCATTGTTTTCATCGGCAGTGTTCACTTTGCTATCACAAGCGTCTGCATCAGCTGTTGCAGCTGCGAGCAAGCGCTCACACTCTGCAGCAACTGCCGCGATGGCAGCGATGTCGCCATCAGCGTCATGCCAGTCATTAGCATTTTGCTTGCTTCGTACATTTTCAGTCGCCATGCAGACTGGCAACGCCTCCTTGGTGACACTCTGTGTCGAGTGATTGGGCGCTGGAGGTGAGGTCTCGGCTGTAGCAGCGACGCGCCGGACGGGCGGTGTTGTTGTCGCGCCACACCCATTGTTGTTATTATCACTATCGTTATTATTATTATTATTACTAATATTATTGTTGTTATTGTTGTTAACAGTCATCATGCCCATTTTCGGCGAACGCTCAATTTACTCAACTAAAGTGGCTTGCGAAATTCAGCTTCCTACATGCAGCGGGTATACGCTTTTAATTGAATTTATTCGAATCGAATTTAACATAAATTCGCGTATTTTTCTTTTTGGCAAAACTCTAGCCTTTGCGCTAAATGTGAAATTCAGAGGAAAGGCAATGCTGCGATGAAAAAAAATTGCTTAAATTTAAAACACAGTGAATATTCAAACAAACAAAAAGTAAAAAGAAATGTTTGTTTCGCTGGACGCTCAATTGAAATCGGGTGGTCGCGCGCGTTTTCGTAGCGGAGCGCGCTGCAGCGCGGATCGTTACGTTCCGCCGCGCTTCGCGTTTATATGCGTTCGCAATGTCACGTTCCGCCGAAATTATAGCTGTAGTTGTTGTACAATATTTTATTGCTGTTAGCTAACTTTGTTTGAGCGTGCCGCTTGCCGCTTGCCGCTTGGCTCTTTGCGAATTTTCGTCTTCGTTTGCGCTTATTACCGCTGCTCTGCATTTGCTGTGCTTGCGAATTTTTTACCTAACTCTTTTGCACTGAAGAGCACACACATACAGCGCATAGAACTCAGGCCACCATGAACACACTTTATGCCCACCGTAAATGCTACCTCAACGCAATGCGCACCCACCCCCTCTTAGCACCGTTATCACAAGCGCTACAACTGCTATGCTCCTGTAAGCTCCTACAAGTCTAGATTGTTTACACATGTGTTTGTTGTAGGTCGGTTTGATGGAGTGACTCTTTGTTACCACTTGTTTTTCATCAGCATTTTCGTGACTGTTGCGGAGTCATTGCCGTGTGACTGCGGCGTTAGATTCGCAAATATACGAACATGCAATATCGGCGGCGACGATAAGCGAGCAGCAGCGCAAGTTGCTGTTTACCCAGCTTAATATTTGTATGCTTTTAATGTTTTCGCACACATTTCGCTTGATTACAGTTCGTCTGCAGTTATCACACGGCTGTAGATTGCTTGCGGGATAACACAGATAGTGTATGAGTATTTGCATACTAACTAAAACACGCGCTTATTGTTGTTGTGATTGGTGTGTGTGTGTGCGATTTAGAATCTTTGCGCTTCCTCAACGCAAGGCGTGAGATGCTTTACGCCGTCATTTATCATCGCTTTCAGTTACTTTGGCGCGTTTTTAATTTAATTTATTTTTTATTTTATCATCCGTTTTTTCACAGTTCTCAGTTCTCAGCTGTTTCTTAGTTCTTTTGCTACACACAGTTCGTTTAATAGTTTCTTTTTTTGTATTTTTTGTATTTGTTATTTACGTTCGTTGTTCTTTTTATTTTCGCTCATTGTACTTAATGTTTGTTTTATATTTAAACTTTTTTGTTCTGCGACAATGACTTTGAATCAACATAATTTGCAATGTTTAATCTACTGATAATACAGTTGAACTTGCTACATACGCACTCGACTCGCCGGAGAGATAGTGAGATCGCTACATCTACTACTTAATTGTGTGTATACATACATATGTACATGTTTATTTTTGCATATAAAAACTTATAAACTTTCGAAATTTCCATTTGATCATGTGCTTAATTAAAATGTTCTTACAACAACAATTGCTTTAGGATCTGCTGTTAGATGACCGATGCTAACAATAATCACTGTTGGAATCTATAAATACAACTGTACTCTCTCTGATCTTCGGCACGCTATCTATAGCCAATATTGCGTTCCCTGCTTTCTTAACTGACTTGAAATGTAACTTAAATACATCTTTCGTTCTTTTAGCACTAGTCCACGTATAGTCTTTGTAACATATTCTTGCAGACTTTAACTCTCGGCGAAAATGTGCCAATTTTTTTTGCTGTAGGGTGCTTGAAATTGACCATCGAAAGCAGAAAACATGCAACTTCAAGCACATGACCAGACACAACAACGCGTAAGACAACAACAACATGTGTAGTTACAACCTCAAAATTGAGCAACCGAAAAAAGAATCAATGTCAGCAAATTTTTACACGTCACATTTTACGTTAAATGAACTGCAAAGTTTACTAAAAATTATTGTATTTTAGACAAGACTTATTTCGAATTAAAGTGGAGAGTACTTTCAAAAATTAAGCATTCCAATGTTGGTTCAAATATGATGTTGAGTTTGGTTAATCAGAAATATAGTTGGCAACCCTGTATTCTAATAAATTTTGTTAATTTGTTTAAAATCTATATTTAGCTGTTTTTTCATTTATGCAGTAATAATTGTCCTTTAGTTAACTAGTTATTACTTTTCTATTCTTCTTGTTTTATTTTAAGTATCAGTTTAAGATTTCAAATAATTTTTTTTTGTATTTTGTAATCATTTTCTGTTAAAATGTTTAATAATAATTTAATGTTTTGTAGGCAAAAAACTTCCGAATACAATCAATTTTAAACTTATATGCACCCGATAATGCTTTTTCATGACCGAAATTCTAAAAAGATTGTGTACCCCTGGCGCCTAACAAAAATTTTTGAAAATTCTTATATATATTATTTTTTACACACTAGCTTTAAAATTATCAAAACCAATTTCAGACACTAAAAATATAAAAAAATTAATTGAAAGTTTGAATATTAAATGTAGTGAAATATAGGAAACCACTACTCGAATTTCCTGTTTTTGTTTTGGCTTGGGTTTTGTATATTCTTGTTAGTTAAAGAAATATCACTTTTTCAGTTTTTAGAGTATTTAAAATGTATAAAAATAATTTATAATAATTTTTTTATATATTCATATTTTATTTCCTTTTGAAACTATGTATTTATACATCAATTTATGAACACTGTGCAGCAATAAAAGCAAGTAACGGCAGCAATTCGCAGCACAAGAGCCAAGCGGTCGGCAACAGTTTAAAGCGATGTAGTATACACAATCAAACTGAAAAAAACATTTCTCATAAAAAAATGTGTTTTTATTTAAAAACAGTAGCCTTATTTATTGCACTGTATATTTCCAAAACAATTATTTAATTCAAATATATTCGTTTTATTTCATTTGTATTGCACTTCCACAACGCTCGATTCACGCGCATTCAATATTTTGCACAATAAACACTTTATTTTATTATTTCGTATACAAACACATTGCTCTGAGTATAATTCTAATATTTCATTGTATAACAATTCGTGATTTCTGTGCGCTTTCGTTTAAACTCAACTTCTAATTCAACGCTAATCCAATAGGAAGCGAGTGCCAGTCGAACGAATATGTTTTCTGTTTTGCATACGCACGCATACACTTTCACACGCACACACACTTATAAAATTATACGCGTTTATAAAAAATTTTAACAAAATTTTAATGAAATAAAAAAACCGTTTTCGATATTTCAATAAAAACTGCTAAATAAATATTTGATTGAAATAGAGGCGAAAAAACGTTGAAGACGCACTCGTTACCGCCACAGCGAACGCTAACCATCTAAAACCAGTACACCGTAGTCTCTGAGGCGCGCCGCGCAAAAAGTCAACTTTTAAAACTCTCTGGCAGACAGACAAAACAGACACAAAGCGTTGTCGAACGTCGCCAAAGCAGAGTCGCGCTGCGCCGCGCCGCTAGGCAAGCAAGGCGTTTGCCGGCCGCTCACTCTCATCAGCATTGTCGCTGCAGCGGCGTCTACAGCAGCCAACGCGGTTGACTTCTATGTAATTTACTATGCTGCTCAGCAACCAACAACAGCAACAGCATAAAATAGAGGCAATGGTAGGCGTATGTACTACATGCTTTGGCGTTCACGGCAAAAGCCAAAGAGCCGCAGTGCCAACACCGAGTGATCGAAACGAACATCCAAATTTTCGAAATATTATTTCTCGCGGTTGCTGTTTTAATGGTCTATTTTGTTTGGCATGAAATTCAAGCAAAGTGCTTTGGGACGCATACGCTTCAGCCAGCTGGCCGTTAGCCGCTGGCCGCCGATTGCTTAGCTAAAATTTTTCTGGCCAAGCTAATGGACCCGTCACAACGCTTTGTAGCCTTTAATGTACACATTTTTCGGTGCACATGTATGGGTGTAGGCAAATATTTTGTACTCGTGCAATGCCGTGGGGGGTATGACATGGGATTCTAATTTCATTTTCATCTTTTTACACACGCGCACAGCAGCAGCACAAAAGTAGTTTAATTTTAATCACCCAAGAAATGTTTATAAGGGTTTTAAATAATCTTGGTATTAATGTAAAATCGTAAGAAGAACTGATTTTCAGCGGGGATTATCTTAGGCCCTTCTCGAACAATTCAGCTTACAAAGAGATAAATCAATTTTAACATTAGATATCTAATATAGCGTGGGCATAAAAATGTTAAGTTCTTCACTGTTATGATTCTATATATTGGTCTACAATTTTGTTTCCGCCGTTTTGTAAATTGAAGGTTTTTTTTTGTATAAAAACAGTTACAAATGTCGATGAGCCTCAGGCGCACTTTTCTTGGAATTAAAAAAGAAAAAAAGGATGCAAACAGATCTCTACAAATATTTTGTTGGGTTAATGTTGGCACAAATGTCCAAGATCGATATAAAAAAAATCGATTGAATCGACCAGTGCTTGACCCTAGAGACAGCTATTGAAAAACGACGGAAGCGAAGTTGTAGACCTAACATTCAATATAACGCTACTTCAGCTTTCATACCAACTGTTGGGAAATGGATCTGAACTTGACTCTGTCATACATTTGACTTTAGACCACTTATCAGACGACGAAAATACTCAATAGTAAACCTCTAACAAATATTTATAACCGCCGCTTCGCATGTGCGCTGTGTATAAAATATACGGTTCCGTTCGATTTTAGAGCTTCCTTACTTTTTTTTGGCTTACGTTAGACAGCTTTTGTGTTTGTGTAATTTTTTCGATTAGTCAAGAGATTTCGCCCAATTTTTCTGATGAAAATTAATTCGAGTATTCTTGTGCATCTGCATAGTTTGTCTGACATAAGAAGATTTCTTAACCCTTAACCGATGGGGCAATAGCAGATATGCGGCCTTGCCAAGGTCATTCGATGAAGCAATTGAAATATTGAAGTTTTGATATATGTTCTAAGCCAAAATGAGACTAACATAAATGAATGGATAAAAGATACGCAATCTGTCAATGACTTTAGTTTGAAATAAATTTGCTAAATTTTTTAAATATTTAACCCTATGACAATACCAGAGGTTAATATAAACCTCAGTGTTTAGTATTTTATTTTAAATTCGCATAAGTGTACTTATGTTTCTAAAACTTTTTTTTTGGCACTCTCAAACCCGATCTACTGGATATTTGCATCCCAGGACTATTCTTATACTTGGAATTCAATTGTATTTTAAAGCCCCAACAAAGGGTTAAAACTAGCCAGCATTTCTCAATTCTTTTTTCAAGCTTAGTACGACAAAATATTTCACCCAGACATCGGCTGACAATATGCTCATATAATACATGCATAACTACATATACCAATTCCAAGACCACGTTCTTTTCGTACTGGCAAGTCAGCAGATATTCACCAGCTCATAAACCAGACTTCAAATACACACACATACATGCACATATCACACCACATGAGTTTGCTGTTATTTGAGCTGAAACACGTGTGAGAGCCGTGAGAGCATCATAGCTTTATGTCTGTAAATTGGAGAGCATTTGCAGTATGAAAAAATTAGCAAAGGTTTATTCAAACAAAATTTGTTGGCGAATATTTCTAAGCATACTCATGCGCTACGATCGGCCAAGTGTGTGTGTGTGCCTCTAAGCTCTGAGCGTGCTTTAAATGGCTCTCTTTAATGAACGCTGCGCTGCTCTGCGTTCGCACCTACTTTCTTGCTTTAAGCCGCGCTTAATCGGCTTGGCTTTCAAACGGTGTTCTCCGCATTCCCCAGCGACATATTTTCAGCATAAATATTTTGAACTTTTTTATTGGTTCTTTCCTATGTATTTTTTTGGTCCAACACGGAACGCGTTGCGTGTTTTTCGTAGATAGTAAATTAGAAACAAACGTCTGTAGGTTTTCGTGTGTGCTCGTGCGTAAATCGTATTGTAGTGCTTGATGCAAGCGCGTTCGCATCACAACTTTTCTTTCATGCTGGACGTTAAAGCATTTTCCTTTTTTCTCAAAACTATAATCCTTTCATTTTATTGTTGCAATTGTTTTTTTTTAATATATGTTTTTTATTGATTTTTTTTTATATTAAGCATGCCTTCGCGCGTCGTTGTGTCGTGTAGTATTTTGTAGTAGGCTTTTGTTTTCTTAATTGTTTTCATTGTATTGTATTGTTTTCATTACAGATTGTATCTGCTCGTATTGTTATTATTATTACAGTTTGCTTTGGCTTTGTTTGATGACTTTGCGTATAAAGTAGGTGTTGTTAATGAAGCTCGATATCATCATTTATCACTTCACGAATATTCAAAACAAAATTTTTTTAATGTTATATTTCAACTTTTAGGCTACTCTCGTGTGAAATCTGTTGTATAAGTTCTATAAAAAATAACATATTATATCTGGCTGCTTCCATGTGCTGCCGGCATATTCTTTTATAACTTTATACCGGGTTCATGTGTGCGCGTGTATCAACGATTTTGTAGAGTCATAATCATACTAGCTGAAAGCATAGATTTCAGCTTATCACTCTGCTCAGTAAGTTTAGTTGAAGTGTTAGGTGCGTGTGTAACTATCTACGATTTTCATACATACGATTATATACGTTTTTTATGCCAGTGTTGGTTGTTACTCCAGGGCATCGGCTTTTAGTTGATGTTGGTTTGAGTGCACGAGCTAATTTTAGACAAATTTCTTGTGATATTCCACTGTCTAGTACAAGTAATGCTTAGAGTAATCTCAACATGGGTTATTCATCAAATTTATTGGGTTTCTTATACAGTATCTAAACTATATTTTTCTGTGGAAGGTCTTTCATTAAAAAGTAGGTTGATTAATTCTCGCCGAATAACTTTGTACATACTTCTTAGTATTCTTTTTTAATATAATGAATATTGCCATATTGTATTTATTATAAAATTTTAATATGTTGTTGAGACCAACATGACTAAATTCCTATATTTCTGAACTCGCTTCCGATTTCATTCCGAAATTCTCGAAAAAAATTTGCAAAATTATTCAGGCGCTAACCCAATTTCCATGTATTAAAATTATTATTAGAGCTCAAAAACATTTTGGCTTTATAAGAATCGGCTCTGCCCGTAGTTAACCACTTCCTTACCTCAAGCAAATTTGCCTCAACGCTTAACCCATAGCTTTGTTTACGTCCACTTACCTACGCCAACAGACAAACAAACAAATGTACGAACATAAAGATAAGTTTTGCACACTTGCGCACACATACATACATACAAACATATTACGATAATTTTATTCGTGCATATATAGATTCCTTATCTCCCCAAGCGCCGTCCTTTGTAGGTTGAATGATTTTGTTTCGCTCGTCGCATCCGTTTTCTTCACTTTCCATTGTGCTGAAATCAAATGAAAAAACTTACAATATTTATATCGCTGCATGTGGTGGTAATTTATGGGTTTGCTTCCTCGAAATGGTCCATGGCTAACAAGAAGCATATATGGATGTACGTAAGATTGATTTTTTTAACAAAATCTGGGTCTGACTAAAAAGTAAATTGAAGCTCGTGTACGTCTGTCAATCACTCAGTTGGTCCATTTGAGTGATGCCGTTGTTTGCCGCATTTGTTGCGGTTGCTACGCTGTTGTTTTTGTGTTGCCGCAGATGTGATGATAAGCGTTTTGAGTAGTATTTTTAGCAAAAATTTAAGAATTATAGATTTTTTTTCTAAGTACTTCTGTGAAGATAATAGATCAAAGCGTTTCGAAAGTTTATTTTCGATTTTTTTCCATTGCTTTAGTTGCATAAAATTTGCATTTTTTCGCACCTCTAACTACCATTATGGTTTCATTCAAAGCTTTTGTTGCATACATATAAATAAGGTATTGCTAAAATATTAGAATTTATGTGGGTCACATTTATTTTTCCTGCGAAATAGTTTCTTATATTAAACCTTCAGCTAAAAGCAGCAGTTTTTAAGGAATCATAGTTAAATTGGATTCTCGGTTGCATTTTATGTTTCAGATTTATTACCAGGTTGCAGCAGTTCGCAGATTCCTCGAAAGATAATAGAGCTCATTAAACAGGACCAGAAATGATTTCTTGAATAAAGACTGTTTCAACCTTGAGTGTTTCAACCTAAACAAGTAAGGAAAGATTAAGTTCGGGTGCAACCCAACATTTTATACTCTCGCAATTGGTAAACGAAATTTTATTAAGATGACACACAAATTTACCCATAAATAAAGATTAATAGAATAACGAAAATCGTTATATATAGTATATGAGGGCTGAGGTAATTCCTGAACCGATTTCATTCATTTTCACCTGCAAGGTACACTATATCCAAGACTATACGCTCACTTAATTTTGCTAAGATATCTCACATATTAACCAATACATACATATATGCGGAATAAAGCCCACCGTACTTTTGAAAAACCTATAATTAGGTATATGGGAGCTAGGAGATGTTACGACCCGATTTTAATAATTTTTGGAACAGAGACACACTATTAGAAGAAAACAATTTCCTCTGAATTACATTAAATTATCTGATATTTTCGGTTATCCCATATTTTCGGTTAAAATTTACCCTTAGGCGCTGAGTTCAACATGTTCGATATCTGGTGCCTTATAGTCCGTTTTCGACAATTTTTTCACAAGTGATGCCACAGATCATGTACACTATTTGTGTAAAGTTTTATTCCGCTATCTTCAATGGTTCCTTATGTATATACATATTATAAAGTGAAGAAATAAGATGGAATTCAAAATTGAGTTAAAAGGAAAGTAGTCGTGGTTGTGAACCGATTTCGCTCATTTCATTGAACCGTGTTATCAGGGTGTCAAGAAAATATTATATACCGATTTTCATTGAAATCTGTCGATTAGTTCCTGAGATATGGTTTTTGACTCATAAGTGGGCGATGCCACGCCCATTTTCCATTTTGTAAACAAATCTGAGTGCAGCTTCCTTCTGCAATTTCTGCTGTAAAATTTAGTGTTTCTGGCGTTAATAGTTAACGCACTTTTAGTAATTTTCAACCTAACCTTTGTATGGGAGGTGGGCGTGGTTATTATCCGATTTCAACTATTTTCATGGGGTGTGGTGGGGTACGTAAGAAAACCGACTTCAAAAAGTTTGGTTCCCCAAAAAAATTACATCAAAATATGCTCCTCCCTAGTGCGATCCTTTATTTCCAAATTCCGTTTTGCCCATTTTCGAAAACAACCTCCTCCGGGTGCTAAGGAATACGTGTTCCAAGTTTCGTTAAGATATCTCAATTTTTACTCAAGTTATCCGTTGCACGGACAGACAGACATCCGGATTTCAACTCGTCATCCTGATCATTTTGCTATATATAACCCTATATCTAACTCGTTTAGTTTTATGACTTACAAACAACCGTTATGTGAACAAAACTATAATACTCTCTTAGCAACTTTTGTTGCGAGAGTATAAAAATGTTTCAAAATCTCGGCTTCTTTTTCACATCCGCACGCATGAGCTGCTGATCGTTGCCGATCTAACGTTCTCTCTTCTAATGGATTGATTATATATAAGTAGATTTAGTCCAATAAAAATAAAATTTAGAAGATCACCACAAATACGGTTAAATGTCCTCCGAGAGCAGTTGTAAAATATACAGTAAAAATATTAATATTGTTAAATTTTGCCTATGATGTTCTATGGAATTAGATAAACATATTCTTCGAGTTTTGCATTAATTATAAAACGGTATTGACCGAGTTTACAATCGTTTTGCATTTCGTTTATTAATTGTAATATTTGTTTGTTGTGATTATTTTTGAAATATATCATACACACAAGCACATACACATACATACATATATGCCGTATGTAATTAAGTGCAGTTCAATTGAATTATGCCACACATTTCGTTTACATTTGGCCAAAATTCGGTAATTGCTTGATTTTTGATTTCTCTTAATAAATTATGCAATGCTGTTGCAGTTGCTTGCGAATTCCCCGCATTTCATTGAAATCATCCAAAATCATTTCGCTTACATAAGACGGCATTGAGTAAATAAACACTGAACAGATGCAGAATAAGTGAAATTTTAGAAACCAATCGCAAAAGAGATCTAAGGAAACGCGGCCAAGAACGATTGAACGCAGTGGAACGTGTGTGGAGAAAATATTGCCGCACGCACCTAACACTTGAAAGCTGACGAGTCAATAAATCGTGTTCGTGTACAGACTAGTGATGGCGAAAAGATTGCGCTACTGGACGGCCAACTAAAGAGTGAATAAGATGCGAGTATTCTATACACAAACATAAATCGAAAATCAGATGTGTTCAGCGGCGTTTAAATAGACTTTCCAAAACTCGCAAATCTACTTCGACATTGCCTGGAGTAATCGTTCAATTGAAAACACATTATGAGCGATATCTCTTATTGGGGCAGTTATCTGGAGATTAGTAATATTGGTAAGGGTTTCATAAAACGTTCTATTCGACCCACTGAAAAATTTATTTCTAAATTATATCTAGCGTAAAATACACAGTACCAATTCCTTCCGATAGAGGCGGACCAAAAGTGTAGTGATTTTAGCCTACTTGGAAACAGAGGTAATATCAGTACATATCGTTCTGACTTCTTCTGTGATTTGCCTGTAAACGGTGATGATTCCGTAAGTATGCCGACTTAACTTTACCGTCGGGATCACTATATATACAGCTTCCAGCGCTTTGACCACAAACAGACAAGTGCTTGGGTATGCGTGTGATTTGTGCTTTGCTTTTACTTGGAATGCGATTGAGTTGAGTGTGCGGTGGCAAGCAATTGGCACGCGCCGATGAACAATAAGCGAATAGCCACAACAGCCGGCAACTGACAGCCAACAGCGCACATTTGGCCAACAAGTACAAGCCAAGAAATCGAGAGGAAAAGCACAGCTGCACAATTGAGATGTATACAAATAACGCATGAATTAAGATGGAAAAGATATCGTTCAGTTCGAAATGGTTTATTTGTAAATAATGATGTGTATGTGTGCGTATATTTACATTTAACTTTACGCAATGAAATCATTGAATGCGAATCTGCCAGCAACTTGAGGCTCAAGTGTGCAAAAGCCAGCGTTCAAGTAACAACACATGTATATCTACACGCAATGAAATCGATTTTAGTTAATAAAAAACAAAAAAAAAACAAAACATGCGTGCAAACAATGAGTGGCAGCCAATTAATAAAATATTATAGTTTGGTGGGCGAGTGCGTATGCGTAACGCAAAAGTAGCATGCGATAAAAATTAACGCAACATTTTACGAGCAACTGAATTTGTAATGTTTGGGCGTTAATCGATATTGAAGAGTTAATTCTATGCTGATATCTACAATGTTGCAGCATAAAAACGGAAAACCGAGTGGCACACACATTATATAGTATATTTAATGCTGAGTGCCTTCAGTGCCGCGATCATAGACTCGCTGGACAGCGTTAGCAAACCATATTTGATTTGCAAATAATCGAACAGCCAAACCGGCTGACCAGCGATCATTGCTAATGCCACACACAGTCACTAACGCCCAGTTGTCTGATTCAAGAATAGCAAATATATCCAATACAAACAACTACAACAACGCACAAAGCAACTGCTTACGACGAGGCTATAAGTATTTATTTAATTTAGTTGAATACACAAACACACACATACGAATACATGCACCCTTGTTCATATGTGCGGCTCTCTATCCATGAAATTAGTTTATGACTTTCGGACGCGTCAAGGCACTAACGCTATTGGGCGACGCTCCGCCGGTGGAGAGGAGTGCCGCTGGCGTGCGCGCGTAAATCATCAATTAACAAATTGCAGCCACGCATACCGATAGTATTGCGTATGCCACACAAGTGGCAGCGCACAAATATGAAATGCTCGCCAAGCAGCACATGTCCACATGCAGCATTATTATTATTATTTTATGTGTTTTTCTGCTTAGCTCGTTTATGGTGTTGTCCAAGAGTGACCATGGCACCGCTGAGCTCATACAACGTGCCTAGCTGTCGCTGCTACAGCTTAGTTGCAACGTTCGAATTAGTTGGGATCCACTAAAATTCATTTAATTAACAGAAAAAATAAATGCGGGTAATTGAAAAAAAAAACATTCTCTGTGCCAGAGTAGATTACTTACCCAACGGTGTTATACGGCGCTTGTTCATTTGAGAGTTGATAGTATTGATAACGGGTGATTTTTTTGAGGTTAGGATTTTCATGCATTAGTATTTGACAGATCACGTGGGATTTCAGACATGGTGTCAAAGAGAAAGATGCTCAGTATGCTTTGACATTTCATCATGAATAGACTTACTAACGAGCAACGCTTGCAAATCATTGAATTTTATTACCAAAATCAGTGTTCGGTTCGAAATTCGAAAAAAATTTTTTATCGACAAATTTTGTTCAGCGATGAGGCTCATTTCTGGTTGAATGGCTACGTAAATAAGCAAAATTGCCGCATTTGGGGTGAAGAGCAACCAGAAGCCGTTCAAGAACTGCCCATGCATCCCGAAAAATGCACTGTTTGGTGTGGTTTGTACGCTGGTGGAATCATTGGACCGTATTTTTTCAAAGATGCTGTTGGACGCAACGTTACGGTGAATGGCGATCGCTATCGTTCGATGCTAACAAACTTTTTGTTGCCAAAAATGGAAGAACTGAACTTGGTTGACATGTGGTTTCAACAAGATGGCGCTACATGCCACACAGCTCGCGATTCTATGGCCATTTTGAGGGTAAACTTCGGAGAACAATTCATCTCAAGAAATGGACCCGTAAGTTGGCCACCAAGATCATGCGATTTAACGCCTTTAGACTATTTTTTGTGGGGCTACGTCAAGTCTAAAGTCTACAGAAATAAGCCAGCAACTATTCCAGCTTTGGAAGACAACATTTCCGAAGAAATTCGGGCTATTCCGGCCGAAATGCTCGAAAAAGTTGCCCAAAATTGGACTTTCCGAATGGACCACCTAAGACGCAGCCGCGGTCAACATTTAAATGAAATTATCTTCAATTTTATGCGTTTTTTTTTAAAAAAAAGTTATCAAGCTCTTAAAAAATCACCCTTTAGTTAGGTTTGGTGCCTGAGTTTGAAAACGAATATGAAAAATTTTCTGATGAATGTTTCTGATAGCAAAACTCATAACTCTGTATGCACATATTTGAATCCTTTCAGAGTCATTACATTTGGATTCCAAAAAATATCTCCAAAAGCAACCTCCACAGTCAACAAAGTTTGATTGTATTTCAAAAGGATTTTAATAAAAGTTCATCAGCCAGTTGGACCCTGCTAAAAATTTTACGACCATAAAATGGTCTGGTAATTTAAACGTATGATTCATGAAAATAACCTCGAGAGAATTGTCGAATTGTCTTGTCCTACCCAATGTATCCTCTAACTGATTATGCTTTTCATTAGATAGCGAGTGTTAGATTGCGAAAAGAACAGCAACTCGTTAAATTTTCCGAACGAAGCTTTGGATATAGTGAAGCTAACTGCTATGTCCATACAGGTACAAAAGCTTAATTGCTGCTTAAAGCTTTTGCTGCATCTTTTGCCGAATCTTCTATTAGTGATTGCATTTTTATTAAAAGAAAAAGCTTTACAAGACACTCTATTTGTACACCTTTTTACTTTTCCTTTACAATTCCTAGTCCCGTACTCAATCTATTCGCCCAACGCAAGCACCGTATGGTTTTGAATCAACAAACAAAAACTCGAATGCAGCATTTCCTTTAAAAATGTAAACATTTTTATGATAACTTTTTCTGACTTAAATGCTTCATATTAATAAATCTGTGTGCATATAATTTATACCCAAATCGCTTGCAATAAAAAATGCTAACATATGTATGGCGCACAGTTTTTAAACATATATTTCCGGCAACATCTGCCACTTGGGGATTTTTTTCGTATTGTTCGACCAGAATTTATGAAAGTTTACCAGCTCTTATTTGGGCTAGCCAAATAAATAAATCAAAATTAATAATTAAGAGGATTAAATGCATAGGTATATGTTCTATATCGACATAGAAGCAGTAAAGAAACTTTAGAGATATAGTTTTGATGACTTCTATGTAGCTTCTGGCCAAAGTCCAAGCAGCAGTAATCAGCATGAAGCAGCACTAAGTTCGCTAAAGTAATACAAGCTAAACAATTAAGTTCTAGAGATAGTTCAAATAATTCCTTTCCTTACAGGTGACCAGTAATATCAGTGATTGTGCTCTTCTTCCCACAAAAACAAAAGCCATCATATATGTTTGTAACACAAACCCAAAATAAGCAACACATTCGGTACGAATTTGCTTCAAACCATAAATCACGCCGTCAATGCATGTCCAGTGTTCAATGGATGGCTTTAAGGCTTCGTCTAACCCAAAGCATATTCATAAATTTGAGCGTGTAAATATTATGTGCCAACAAAAAATTGTGCAATGTACATACATACAAGCACATACCTATATTATACAGATATTTAGTTACAGAGGTGCTTAGCTACTTATGTCCAAGCATGATATATGTAAATATTGGTCTTCTTCAAAATTGCTTAGAAGTCGCAACTAAAGTGCATAAAACACCCATACATATACAAACATATGTATGAATGTGCTTATGCAATATAATTTATTGTGCAGTTATGGCTTTATATTTTTAATTTTTTTTCTGCTTTTTTTTCGCTAGGCTCAGCACTAAATTACACCAATTGTTTGCCGTCACTTTATTTTGATTCTGGCTTGTTGTTTTGATTGTGTTTTGATTACGTTTTCAATTATTCATTGCTTGATTTGAATCATGAATTTAGCCAACAAGCTTGACAGCCTGTCATATTTATTTCTTGCTAATAATCAATGGAATGCATGCGAGCAACAATTCTAATATGCAATGACAGTCTGCATTACGGTGCATATGTGTATGTATGTGTGTGACAGAATATTCTGTGCTTGCTTGTAATGAATTGATTTGAATGGGAAAATATATTTTTGAATGCAAACGCATACATGTTGACACACATAAATGCACATATGAAATGCATATCAATGTCACTTGCTTAGAATTACATTTCTGGAATTGGCCAACCGAGAGTTGAGTAACTTAGAGCTGAGTTAAAAGTTGAATGTGCCACAATTTACATAACCAAATGTGAATTATAATACTTATTTAATTCATAGTTTTTTGGGAGTTAGGTAGACCCTCAAGGTATCAAGAAAGTCAGAAAATTGTTGGCAAAAATAGTCAATGCGAATCGTCAGATCGAACTTACGAAACGCCCGTCTGCTTAAGATTAAAGCATCAAAAATTTAAGGACATTTATTCAAAAATCGTCGTGTTAACGTTGGGGAGTTAGATATGGGTCTAAACATCTCTTACGAATCACATTCAATGCATTTGGTTAATATATTGCACCTGGACCATCGTAAGTTGATTTAGTCCAGTGATGTGAATTATCGTACTAACAATTTGAAAAATCAGGCCCTATTCGCCTTACTTAATTCTTAAGAAGCATTCCGCTCATATTTATTTGTACCCCATAATTGATATGAGTAATTTCTACTCCTTTGCCGTTTCACAAATCAGCGCCTTCTCGTTGATTATAATCACTGTCAATCACTGTAATTATATCGACAAAGTCTTTAACAACACGCATGCGCGCTGAATAGCGCAAAAGGAATGTTAGCAACAAATGAGCGTGACTGAATGAACACTATGATTCCCATACAAATGAAAAAACTTATAAAGAAGAAAAAAGAACTACTAAAAAAACAACAAAAACTACGCGCAACAAATCATAATTAACCGAAAGTGTCAAATGTTCAAAGAATGACAGGCGAAACGAATTCTCCCTCAACGACAAGACGTGCTGAAAATTAGAAGAAAAAACAACATATGAAAAATACACGAGTAAGGACGTCTAGAAGTGAGTGAACCAAGCTGCGATGGTTTCTAAAGTTCAAGATAACTTTTTGATCCCTTTTTCGGGTCTCTTAAGGACCCGAACTCTAAAACTAAGCGATGAGTTTAAATCAATGCTTCATAGCAATCCGATTATTATTGAACAAAATGCTCGAGTTTGTTAGTTAAAAAAATCATATCACCCTGTGCCACACGTTGCACTCTGACATAAAAGAAGCAGCAACAACAAAAATGTGAAAAATATTTTATAGTTGTTTGCTGGGCTTAATTGGAAGCAAAAGCAATTGAACTCGTACCCACGCAATGGCCAGAGAAACAAAGGCACAAACGACAGGAATGGAAGCAAGAAAGCTGCTAAAGTTGACTGCGAAATTCTCTAGAAGGGGGGTAGGTAGCGTCGCAGATTGGCCGCACGCGCCAGTTGTATGCGGAATTGATGCGGGGGAGACAAAACCGCATACCAGCCAATGAGCGTCTCACTTCGGCAACCGACTCCCAAACCTCCAATAAATCGGCCACACTGAATGAATGGTAATTTTCAATAGTTTTCGACATTGAAAGCTCAAAAGCCAACAAACAGGCATTTGAAAGCCCGTGAAATTGTATTAGCGATTTGTTGTTGCTTTTGCTGTTGCGGTTTGCTGTTTGTGGCTGCCCGTACACAAACCGAAGCGAGCGTTCAATCAAATTGGATAAGATGGCAAGCGTGGCGAATGTTGAGCATGTTGCGGTTGACTCATCACCTTCAACACAATATAAACATACAGACATCCTCGTGCAGACAAATATGCAGCAACAACAACATTTAATGGGACCGGGCACATATATTTGTTGATATACATATGTATGTATGCACATAGTTCGTTTGTGTGACCCCACAAGCAATTACTTTTGTATAGTTCCTTGTTATTCATTAAATTTTTCGTTAGTCTTAAATTTTTTTATCTTTCTTCATTTAGTGCGTTTAATTAATTTCGTATTTAAATTAATAAAATTGACTATGAATTATGATCGCAAATTTTATTGGCTGACATGCTGTAGAGTGTAAAACATTCGTGAAACTTTCAGACTATGTGGTTTTTTTAGAATACTTATTAGTTAGAAGTATGTTAAAGTCACTTTGGAGCTCCTAGAAAACCTACATTCTTAAGAAAATATTTCATTTAGCTTCCGTGCTCTACATATGTATAAAATATTTCCAGAGAAAATGACCCACAAGAATTAATGGCGCAAGTTAAGTGACACTAAACCAACAATAAAAATAAAAACCACTGTTACAAACCGAAGTAAGTCTGAGAATTAAAACAAAAAATTTTGAGGAATATGCCACCAACATTGGCATGCCATAAGACTCCGCCCTGTGTGGTATGGCATAAGTGTCAGGCCTCAGCAAAACACAAGGTGGCAAACAGAAATCTTAAACGTCGCAACTGTTGGGATTACTGAGAACCACATATAATAAAATATCAGCATGCTTTGTCCCAAATTCCACAGTTTCTGGTGGCCCAGCGAAAGGCGGTAAGGGCAACATAGTACTGCATGCATTCCAGACGCCCACCTCAACGAGTTCAAGCTCTCTTAGACACGCTTGTCTACCTTGACAACACACAACACAACCGCCGCTTTCAATATTTACTTATTTAAGAACAGCAAATCGTTGAAGACTCGACAAGAGCCAAAAATAACAACAAATCACAAATAAATGGTGAACAGCTGCCAGCTGCAATCACCAACAAGTTGCAACAACAGCAGACAGGCATGCCACTGGCGTTGCTAAACAAGTTCTTATTGTTACAACATAGCATACATACGAGTATGTTGTATATTAAGTCACAACTCAAGTGAGCACTTGTTGGCGTGTCGCTGGCTATTGATAGACCTTGTAGGAAAATCAAGAACTATTGGGAGATTAATGACAGTCTCAATTTTCTCTCAAAAGATCGTTCATGCAGTTGGTTATTACGCGAATCGCTCTAAATTTATTAAACACTCAACCTTTTAATGTAAATTGTTGTTAAATATTACCCAAGTAGATTGTTGTAACAAAAGTTATTGTTGTAAAACATAATATTTCTAAGGCAGTTCAATTACATTATGTCCTGAGCTTATTTTGTAAGCATAACTTCCTTTAAATTTAATATTTGGAGAATACTCAAAAAGATATTTTAATACAACTCTTAAAACCCCGAATGAAGTTTTATCTACATATTGAGGTTAGAACAGATTTATAGAATTCATCTGCCGTAATTTACATTGTTTATTTTAAGGCGGTAGTCTACTTTAGAAGCCGAAAAAACGTTTTTTAGCAATTTTTTTTGAAAGGGAAGAAATTGATTGCGGTAAACGGAATTTTAAAACGATAGTGTACTACATATACATATACTTAAAAAACAAAATTTATTATTAAAAAATATTGAAATTTTTCAAAGTTGTAAGTATTTTTCTGAAGCGCGTTTCGATCGGACATATATTCTTTTTGCTATCGCCGGCACCGTTTTCTAACTCTTGTGAAAATGAAAACTCGAGAAAACGCGCTTTAAAGGTCTGCCTGAGCATTCGCACCTGCTCCACGCTCGGCCACTAAAACTGCTCTAACTTCGGAAATATGTCGAATTGGCCTCTGGCCTTAAAAACTATTTTTTTTTAAACCGAAAAGTAGCAAGAATTGGAAAAAGACTTACTTTCGAATGAAATGAAAAATATTATAATAATAAATTCGCCGTTAATTTATTGAAAGCCGGAAGAAAATATTATTGTTCAGTTTTTCCTATAGGCCACTTTTATTGGTGTGCCTGTTTGTGTTCTTTTGTTGCTAACCCTATTCTGACCTGCCTGACTTCGTGTGCTGCCATGTTGCAATGCTGCACTATTCACTGTCATACACTGTTGTTGTTTATTTATATTTTCACTTATACATTGTAAATACTTCTTTTAGTCGAATTTAATCTATGTAATTACATGCGAGAGAGGTAATTAATCAAGTAGAGTTGTTGAGCAGCTAGTACCATATCTGTTGGCAGATTCAACTGGAATTTACACTTCTCTTAATAAACAATTTGTAGTCAAAATTTATGAAAATGGGCGTGTCTCATGGGACCACTGAAGGACGATGATGTTATCTAACAGCGGTTGGCATTGTCGAACTTGAAATGTTTCTACCTGCTATCTGATTTATTCATCTTGCTCATAATAGCTAACAGATCCATTCTCAAATGGGTAACCTTTTGGTTTGATATAACAGTAGCTTTAGTCCTTTCTAACCTAATTTTTTTTTTAATTTTGAGATACTATAAAATATATGTCCAAGATCGGTATAAAAAAAAATCGTTTTAATCGACCCTATTGGAAAACGGCGGAAGCAAAGTTGTAGACCTAATAATTTATTAATATTTAGAAAAACTATAATTTAATTGACGTAGTTTGTGTATTAGCTTTTTACGGTTAGTCAACTACAGTTCCTTTGGCTTTAGTGAATCAGCATAGCAAATAATTTGCACTAACTATTATTTTCTCCCAAACAAATATTGTGTTTTGCTCTAAGAAAACAGTGAAACTTGTCACCGTTCCAAAAAATGAGTAACCTGTAATATTTGCACGCGTACCCCTGCCCACACCGCCAATGTCATTCGTTTTCATATCCGCGCAAGTGCGAGCGATAAGAGGTCCCACAACGTATCGTCCTATCTTATCAACGCTAATTTACTTAATTTGCAAACATTAGATTTGCGTACAATAATTTTTATCTTTATTTGACTTGAGGCATACGCGCTGCTTGGTTTGGTTGCTAACGCTTCAAATTGGTGTATGTAAATATGTACATTAGTTCGTAGATATGTATTGCTTTCCCGTATATAGCAGCTAAATGCTGTCTACAAGTATATATGTATGTACATATCCGAAAATTTAGATAAATGCAGTTTAGGATGAAAAACCGGAAATTCTACGGTACCCCAATATACTCAGTTGCGTTTGGCGTTAACGCATATCGTACGGGATTGTAATGCATGTACCTTTAATTGCTGAATATTTCATTTCCACTTACATACGTGCATTAACTCTTCACAAATACAATGCCGGCAAGCGTGCTTTGGGAACAGTTTCCTTGTGTGTGGTGAGAACACTAAAATGTTCGTTTAACGCAAGGTTTCCGCTATATTCACACACATACTGACGCACTGCATATTTATTTCAAAATTAATAAACTTGTGCGGTATGTTCAATGAGAAAGCTTTCAGAAGCTTTTGGTAAAAGCTTTTACCATAGGGTGACCAGATGTCGATGAACTGGAAAGTGTGCCTATTTTTATGTATTTATGTATGAGTAGGTCAAAAGACTCGAAATCCAGTAATTTTGCAAATAAAAAGTTTTACTTATTTTCAAACATCCAACTTTGACCCCTTTTATTACTTTTATTTAGGTCTACAACTTTGCTTCCCCCGTTTTTTTGTAAATGTAAGCCTTTTTTTGTATAAAAACGGTTACAAAACTGTTATTCAAAATATTGGCCGTCGCTAGCTACTCCTTTTGACTATCTTTCTGGCAGCATGCGTATTCTGTGCAAATGTCGAGAATTCGGCTCAAAAAGTGACATTTTCAGTTGAGAATAAGTTTGGGATGCAGATAGATCTCTACAAATATTTTGTTGGGTTAATGTTGACACAAATGTCCAAGATCGATATAAAACGATTTAATCGACCAGTGCTTGACCCTAGAGACATCTATTGGAAAACGGCGGAAGCAAAGTTGTAGAGAGCATCCGTGAATTTTTTTTTAGTAACTATATACAGTAATTAATAATAATGTTTTTCACTAAGTATATTTTCGAAACGGCAAACATTTCGATTTTACAGGCCAATTCGAAAAACAGAGAATATACTCCCTAAAAAAATATAATAAACAGAATGGAACCATGTGTAAATTAGCTTCCAATTTTTATCGATGAACGTCGACCTTGAGACCAAATCCAGATGATGGATTTCTTAGATGGATACTTACCGCCAAAAATAATCCTAGAAGGAATTCTGTATAAGCCTCAAATCGGCTTCAATTAATATCAGATAAAGTCTTATATGTTACTTAATGAGTCCAATAAAGGCTCAATTCAAATAAAACTATTATTCAATACCACTACATATTCCTATTTCCACTAGGTTTCTGAAAAGACAGCTCTTTATTATACATATCGTGCACAAAACCTTTGGTTCCTTCCTAGAAAGAAACTCGTAGTAAGAGTGTGTGGGATAATTGCGATCAAAAGATATTTGCAAATTCATAACTTTTGATATTGAAGTATCAGGTCGCTTTCTAAATAGTGATTGGGAAAAATGTATGTTCTAAGTATCAAACTCAGAATGAGGTTAATGAACTTAAAGTCTTTTGATGCAATTACATACACGCGCTTACACATAAGACACGTCGGTATATGCCACTTCGGGAAGGAAATGAACTTTAAATCAATCAATTTCCCTACGTATTATGTAACATTTTACTAACGGAAATATATATGTAAACAAATAAATTGATTTTTTAGGAATAAGCAATTAATCCATCAGTTTTATTTATGCTTAGCAATTCGCTTTCCACATTCGGCACATGTGAAAAGCAATTGTCGTAATCCAATTTCACAAGTTTCTAGCAATCGCTTTAAGTTACTTGTCTTAAGTGAAAGCACTAAAGTCACAAAGCCACACAAGCACTTCATACTAACGCTATTTTGACGAACTTGACCTTCTCACCTGCAATACGGCTAGAACTTAGTTAGAAGAAACCACTTCCTTGCATGCGTGTATGTGCGTGTGTGTGCATTAATCCGACTTTTGAACTGCGCATTGGCAATCGAACGCCGAAAATTGAACGCACACTAATTGGATCATCCCAACGACTTTGGGCACTCAATCGTCAAGCCTCACAGTTATAAAAGCCTTAGTCCACGGTGGACTAAACACAGAGTAGTGCGACAAGTAAAAGTGTGAAGGCGATTGCTCGTTTCCAACAGCCAACCTAAACGTTGCTACGGAGCTATGGGAGCACCAAAAATATTCCTATAAAATCGTTCTTTCAAAACCAACTTCTCCGAACCAATCGTTCAACCAATCAGCCAACACAGCTTCTCAGCCACTTTCGTGTGTGATTGCAGTCTACCGAGCGAGTGTCTAAGCTTAAACGGAATACACTAACTCCAGCAATTTCTAACAACTAGGAGGAATTATGGATTTCACGAAGGCTTTGGGGCTGCCACAGCCGGCTGGCTTTCAGTATCTACGCGATGGACGCAACATTAGTCTGGCCGATAGTGTTCCTGCGGACATTTACCACATGGTCGATCCCTACTGGTACAAATGGCAACCGATGGAACAGATTTGGTTTCAGATCATTGGCTTTATCATCACCGTTCTGGGTGTGATGTCGCTATCGGGCAATTTCATTGTCATGTATATATTCACCTCGACACGTTCGCTACGTACGCCATCAAATATTTTTGTGGTGAATTTGGCATTTTCCGATTTTATGATGATGTTCACCATGTTTCCACCAGTGGTGTTAAACGGTTTCTACGGTACTTGGATAATGGGACCTTTCCTATGCGAGCTCTACGGCCTGGCCGGTTCGCTTTTCGGTTGTGTGTCTATTTGGTCAATGACGTTGATCGCATATGATCGGTATTGTGTGATCGTGAAGGGTTTGTCGCGCAAACCACTCACCACGACAGTGGCTGTTGTACGCTTGATCTTTGTCTGGTGCATTTGCGGCATATGGGCCATACTGCCGATGGTCGGCTGGAATCGTTATGTACCTGAGGGTAATATGACCGCATGCGGCACCGACTACTTTGCCAAGGACTGGTTCAATCGTTCCTACATTATTGTTTACTCTTTGTGGGTGTATGCTACGCCATTGACAACCATTATCTTTTCATACTATCACATCATGAAGGTAAGTGTTTGTGAATTATTTCAAAGTATTAAAACATTATGGCTGGTAAAGAAGTAGAACTCGAGAAATACGCAATACCTTTCGTAGTTGAGTTATTTTACAATATCCTTAAGAGTAGATAAGATCTTCTAAATCTAATACTTTTCTCTCCACCCACCCGTCAGGCTGTCTGGGCGCACGAGAAAGCCATGCGTGATCAAGCTAAGAAAATGAATGTCGCCTCTTTGCGCAACAGCGAAGCAGATAAAGGCAAATCCATTGAAATTAAATTGGCTAAAGTGGCGTTGGTGACAATATCACTGTGGTTCCTCGCCTGGACCCCATACACGATAATCAATTATGCGGGTATTTTCGGCTCGATGAATCTCTCACCGTTGAGTACAATTTGTGGTTCGGTATTTGCAAAGGCAAATTCAGTCTGCAATCCAATAGTCTATGGTCTCAGGTGAGCTGTGCAATCTTCCAAAATGAAATACATTTACCCCATTTCTTCTAATACAATTGCTAACGCATAATTTCTTGTCTTTAGTCACCCTAAATATCGGCAAGTACTGCGCGAGAAGATCCCCTGTCTCGCCTGCGGCAAAGACGACATGGCCTCCGAAGTGCGTACGCAAGCAACGGCGGAGATCAGCGAATCGGCGGCATAAATATGTGGCCCAGCTACGGAACCGAAAGTACAATAATCGTAAAATGGCAATATGCGACAAACGGAATATGACACTGATGATATTTATACTGTTTTAGACGACGCTCTAGGTCTTGTATATAATAAGCTTGGCTAAACGAGCTCCTAGCGTGTGTAAATATTTAGCTAAACATCTTGTATCAACAATAATTAACAAAGCGGATGATAAAACGTCGACCTGCAACGAGAAAAAACGAAAACAAAATAATACATAAAAAAAAACAAAAAAAATCGAAAAACAACAAGCAACGGTTTAGCAGGAGAGGTTTGTGGCAAAGTGAAAAGAAGGATGAGACATGAAAAAATACAAGAAATATACATTTTTGGTTGTCAAATCTCTCATCCATGGTCATACTCTTTATCTGCTAAAACGTACTCAAATAATTCCTCTCTCTCTCACTTCAATATTTTATTTATTCTAACTGTAATTTTAGGTGTCTCTGGTCTTTCCGGAGTTTCCGGATTGTCTTATTATATTTAGTGAAATATTTAAAGGAACTGCAACTTAAAAAAACAAAAAAAAAGAATTGTAAGCAAAATAAAACAATGCAATTGATATAAAATCAGAAAGCAAACGAATTTTCTCTCATATAAGAATAGTCACTAATCTTGACTGAAAAAAAACATATCGAGATTACTTGGCAATCTAAATAGGATATCATATCTCACAATATAGCAATCTTGGATAGCAGATCTTCGAATATCTTGACAAGTCTGTACTCAACTAGCTCGTAATATTGGGCAAATCTATTTTTTAGTAAAACGCGGAGCTTAAACAGCATTCAACATGTATCCAATATAAAAAAGATACCTCATATTTCACGCTTTTTAGAAAGCAATTGCTATTTATTCACTATAAAAACAACATTTCAAGCAGCAGATTTTTTTGAACTAGAAATATTTCTGAAATATCTCAAAATTTGTCGACTCCACTTTACACAACTCTGTTCGGAAAATTAGAGCCTCTGCCCATTCGCCTGCCACTGCCAGTGACATCATAGTTGTTCTCATCTGAGTCCAAATCTGCACGATGACCATCATTACCTTTACCTTCGATGCCTATGCCATCGCTGTTATTATGTTCATCTAAGGTATACATAGCGGCGCGACCCTGCAATAGTATAAAGTCGATGAGTCGCTTATTACTGATCGATTTCATAGCGTTGGGATCGTTTCGTTTGCGCAAATAATTGAAGCAACAGGTGCTAAAAAGTAGAGTATATTATGCTTTGCGTACTCTAAACACTGTATATTTGAATATGTACGAATAAATTGTCTGCTTACCGAAAATTCTTCGTACCACAAGCATTCGTACATTCATTGCCACACGAATCACAGGTCATCGAACGTTTGTTTTCGAAAAGCGTTTTTGGTTCCAGTTCATAGAACGGATCCTCCATCGGTATGTTGAAGTATTTTGTATGAAGGGCGCATGTTGTCATTGGTTCGTGCAATTTAAGAATGAGTATGCCTGAAAGAATGTGTTTGATTCATAAGCAACTTAATTTTGAGAAAGACATTTATATTCCTATTTGTATATATAGATAATCTATCATGACAAAGGGTTCCATTTTCTAGAACATTTAAAGCTTATTTGTTTTTGTTCATCTCAACAAGAAGCCTCTCGAATTACATACCAACACTTAACTTATTCCAGTCTTTTTATTACACTAAACTCTATCTCTCTCTTCATCTATCCATCTTTTGAGAGGAAGTAGTGACTGTATAAAGCAAACCAGAGACAACTCCATTATCTTAAACTTGGTAAACTTTTTCAAACCTTTAATTTTGCTGAAAATTTTTAATATATTTTCTCTAAATGACTTACGACGCAAAATGCAGTACATGACACTAAAAAACCCTTATAAAACATTTTTTTAAAAACACATTTTATTACTTACACATAAAAATTAGATAAGTATGCAATTTATAAGGCATTTCCACTCTCATCTATTGTCAGTAGCGCTCATGGAAGCACTGGCAGAACGTTACAATTTCGGAATAAATTTTCAAACAAAAACACTAAAACTTTAACTCACTGAGCACCGTCTTAGCAAATATCACTACCGTTATCATGCAATGGCGACGACTAAAAGGACGCTGACTAGAACTCACCAACTTATATACCCAGAAACTGGTGAGTAAATCACTTGGCCAGCAAACATGTAAATATGTTTCAAGAATACAAAAAAATGATTTTATTGAGGAATAAAAGAAAACTTGACTGTTTCCAATTCAAAAGCTCAACGATGCGTAGATTCTGTGCATTTAATTAAACCAAAGACACTGTTAACTCGTTGCAAATCTTCAAAGCACAAAAATGACCTGCATGGAATACATAATCGCCGCACCATATTGTACCTAGAATAATACCCGGCAATGTGACAGATGGTACGTATGCATGTCATTTATGCAATCAACGGCCGGCTGGATATGTCGGTGTCCTTGTGCCCTGGATTTAAGTATATATTAAACGCTGCTGCGCAGAAGATGAAAATCTTTTAGATGCATAGTAAGTTGAATTCAAACTGCTTTATTAGAGTGGAGACAAATGTAAAACTATGACGTTCGGTTCAACAACTATCTTGCAACATAAAATATACAGTCGTATTTTATTTTAAGTGAATCAGATCATAGTTTTTAACGACTTGAAGATTGTATAGTATTTTGATAAATGTCATATACATATTTAACTACCATATGGATGGAAGCTGTGTGGGGATATCGCATAATTTTTAATATTATAATATTCCGATATTACTACCTTTTCTTTCAAATTTCAAATAGAAAGTTGACTTGTTGATTTGTTTTGCTTAAAATCATGCTTTAGCGGAAGCATGCTTTCTTTTGTGGCTGATCCTTCCATTTAAGGGCTTGCCGACAAAAATAAAGTTGGTGCCCACATCGATCTCTAAAGTTGTCTTGGAGACATGTCGGACAAATATCTAGGTTTTCGAAGGCTATTTGGGAATATCAGCTCATAATCGACCACTTCTCGTATCTCAAGATGATGAAAATGAAGATGAACTTGGCAAAATTACCTTTTCTGTTCCCAGCAGTCAAGAGCATGTTCACTGGAAAGATATATGCTGACAATGAAGAGGTAACCGCTGAAGCTCATACTAAAGTAACTAAATATGCCTTTCAATACTAAAATTTTATCGGGAAGTTAGAAGATTGGCACAATCGGCGTTTCGGTCACGGTTGCAAGTATATATTATGACGCCACCTTTGAAGTTATTCATGAAAAATCTATGTACTATGTTATAAAGTACAAACCCCTCCCCGAAATGAAACG
Source organism: Zeugodacus tau (assembly GCA_031772095.1). Taxonomy (NCBI): domain Eukaryota; kingdom Metazoa; phylum Arthropoda; class Insecta; order Diptera; family Tephritidae; genus Zeugodacus; species Zeugodacus tau. The sequence goes on along the minus strand of CM062649.1, from coordinate 4,386,433 downwards.
CAGTTATATCCTTCCTATACATATAAATATATATTGTACCTGTAATATTTATTTGTATGTATGTATGTATGTAAATATGTTTGAGAAAAAACAAGTTTGTAAAAAAATTAGAATCTAATGCTTAGAAAACAACAACACACACGTTACGAATTTAATCCTAATAATGTAATCATAATGCTAACATTGTAATTGAAAATACATAAGAGAGCAAAATGAAGAGAGTGAGAGAGTAATGTTTAAAGTGGTATAATCCTCATAACTATGTAAGTACGTCTTTCCTTCTATACTCAGTGTAATAGTATGTATATGTATATTTATAAGTAGTTTACTGAATGAACCGTTATTTATATTTACGTCTCTATTATATATATGTATATGATTATTTAATATATTTTAAGTGTGCCAGAATAAGACTAAATTAATCGAAATAGAAGCAATCAAAAGCAATAAAACGGATGCGCAAAAATACAAATATTTATAACTTCATATATATAGTATATGGGTATTTGAGTAATTAACTCTGTGATTATGCATATGTATGTGTATATATATAATAAAAAGAGATAAGAGGTAGCTGACAGATGCAAGCAGGGAAATATATTCATATATGTATGTATCGTTAATGTGCAAGTCATAGTAATTGAGTTATAGCTCCAAGTAGTCGCCTTGAGCTCAAGAATTCTTACGCTCGTCAACCTCAATGTGGATAATAGGCTCCATGATGCGGAACAGCGGCATGTGGATAAGTGGCGTAGGCCGCACTGTGTGCCAAAGCTGGATAGGCTGCATGGTAGGCGGGTACAGCAGCGGGTGCGGGAACCGGTACAGGTGCTGGACCGTGCGCTAATGGAGCCAATGCCAAGGGATATGCAAGTGCTGGTGCTTTGACCGGCACTGCAGGGCCAATTGGTGCCGGTGCAATGGGTGCGGTCTTATAAGCAATGGGCTCCTTGCGCACCACAGCATTGAAGCCGTTATGCGGATCAGCGGTGTAATCGACCGTACGTTTCGTGCCATCCGGATCAACCACAGAATAGCTGCCTTTTACCACGTCGCCATGACGCGTTTCATGTTGGCTCTTCAAATCACCGGTGTAGCCATCTTGTATGTCATAGCCGAAGGAGTATTTCGGTGCTGGGTCGTATGGTTCGGGAGCAGCTGGCTTCGGTGCTAAAAAGAATGGAAATAATGTGGAAAGTGTACATAATGGCACACAATCAAGAATACGGAAAAGCAGAAGTACCAACATACCCGCTGCTACATATGGCACTGGAAGTGCAGCTCCTCCATGTGGTACAGCATAGCCGGCATAGGGCAATGGTCCCGGACCATCATGTGGTCCATAATGAGCGGCATAAGGCCCAATAACACCGCATTCGGACAATGCGAACACAGTTGTCAAAAAGAGTATCTGCGGATAATGATAGTGAGAAGGGTAGAAAACTAAATTAGTGAAATTAACACAATTAAAGAAATTGTGTGAATTGATCTCAACGACGATTGGAAAGCTAGCATGAGATTCAGGAATGCTGCTATAAACGGCATTAAGTTAAACGACTGCGGACACCTTAGAGTAAAGGAATTATGCGCTAAAAGGGTCCTGGAAGATCCTATTTAAATGTATATATTTTTCTATTCGCATCAGAAGAATATCAACTATCTATATTAGAATATTAGAAGCGGTGAGTTGACATCAATGGTGGAGCATATTTCCATTCATGTTTTGGATAGGGCATCCATATTAAGCAATGAAATCCGATAAAGTCACAAGCAAATATCCAGTCAGGTCCAGCTCTGGTGGTATAACAATATGTAGCGAAAGGGTCACTTAGGTTTTAGCATCGTTAAATTTTGAGCAGGGCTCTTGTTTGGCATCAATGCTATCTGATTTTTTGAAAGCTCGATGTCCAAGAAATGCATAAAGCGCCAATTGCAAGGAGTTAATTCTGATTCCTAGAGGATTAAGGAAGCGATTTATGTAAGAGTTTTGCACTCCGGGGATATTGTGAGAGCATATATACATGTAGCCATGAAAGAATCTTGAGGTAACACCAATTGCAGAACTGTTCAAGAATATGTAGTGATAAGGCCAGTATCGATTTATTTTGTTTAAGTCCGTTATTTTGTATCTTCTCCGTGGTTTTATAAAGAATCCTTTACAAATTTATTAACAAAGCACAGAACAAGCTCTCACAATAATTTTTTCATATAAAAACATATGCAAGCACCGTCAACTTCAGATTATTATGCATTTTTGGATTCAAACTCCCTACTCAGGGACACTGAATAAATGTATTTCTGAATTAACCACACCTTTAACATCAACATCCTGCTAACACTGTTTCTTAAGAGTCCTTCTTTCGTGGGCGAGTCCTTTCCAAGATCGTAGATAAATCGCGCTTAAGACGCGTCTAACTAATTAGATATATTATCGTGCAGGACGTGCTAATTTGCATACACAACTGAGTATCGATTTGCCACAAAAATTATGTAATCAATTACATATGTCCAATCGAATCGAACCCGAACAACCGAAGTGGCAAACGGATGCGGCGCTTGAAATTCAATAACTGTGAAGCGAGGCAAATAGTTCTTGACTTTTATATTGCAAGTGCCACTGCACATATAAACGCGCTCTGGGTGCGGGTGCTGTGGCGGTGGCAGAGGAGCAGCAGATATCAATGCGCGGCAACTCAACATAAACAAAAAAACAACAACACGAATCTTTGCAAAAAAGCAGTTATAGCAACAATAGCATTGACAATGACAACAACAATATTAACAGCATCATCAACAACAACAACTACAATAATAGTGGCAGTAACAGTGTGTTATGTAGCATCCAACTTCTTTGACTTGGAACGGTTCAAGCGGCTCACCACGATCGTTGCCAACAACCAAAGATACAGCCGGCAGATCAGTGGGGACTACAAAATTTTCGCACACAAATATATGTATATAATTGTACGTATGTATGTCATGCACACAGATGCATTGAATACAACAATAAAGTTGGGTTAGCCAGCAGCAAAGTTAAATTGTCCAATACTAACAATGCGCTAATTTAATGCGGCAGCTTTTGGAAAAGTGGAAAATAATTGGAAGAGCGCAGTCAAAGCCACAGCAAGTTGAATATAAATATATACACATATATTTTTTGCTTGTTTGTAAGGTGCGGCTAAGGGACCCAAGCGTTGAAGACGTCAAAATAAGAAGCAAAAAGAACCGAAAAAAGACACTTGAGAAGCTGGAAAATCACACAATCGATTTAGGCAAATTTTGCGCATGCATCATGCCTCAACAACAACAATAACAACAACAATACCAAAAGCAATAGCAACGCAGCATTAGTGATGTAAACCGAATCAGCAAAAGCCATGTAAGCCTCACACCACGACCTGCTCTGGGGCGCGATGTCAGTTGGTTAGTGGTAATGCTGTGCTGTGAGCACACCGCATCGCAATTGCCGCATCTGGCGCAGCAAAACGAATCGCCAGACACGGCAAATTCTCTAGCGCCTGCGCACCCACCCACACCTTGGCACTTAAAGCGTCAGCGCACAAGCAATTCGGCCATGTGACGACACGGTGAGCCCATATCTCATTTCTTTGGCATGTTTTTATTAAGCTTTGGCGGGTGTTTTTGTAGCTTTTCATTCAGTTTTTGTACCTGACGTTTTTATTTATATTTTTTTGTTTGCAGAGGTTACTCTTCCGTGAACCTAGTTAAAGGGTTCCCAGCTGTTGTCGGTTTGTCCGATTACGGAGTGTCATTTCGCATCTGCCAACGCTTGCCTAGCCCTTTGATGTTGCTTAGCGTTTTTGGTTTTTGCGAATCTAGCTTTGGATATGTTCTTTTTTTCGAGTTGACTACATGCATCAGATATCTATTTATATGGGTGTTTTATCCAAAAATGTTCACTTTAACACGGATATACTGCAACGAATGTAATGATTATTCATTTTCGACAAATACTGTGAAACGCTTGAGTTCATCATTGAGCTGCTAAGTTTCTTATAAATCCATTAGCCGGTCGCGGTAGAGTTATAGATTCCCCAATTGTTAGGATACTAGAAGCTACAAGAAAAACATTGAGCAATGGCGGAACCAGAAAAAATTTTTGGGGGGTTTTACGAAAAGTTTTATTACTCAACGTATTTTTAATATAGCAGTTCCCTCGCGAAAATTCAGTTATTGTAGGACACTTTTTTTTGTGTATTTTTCCCAAAGTACGAATTTGACGCTAAAAAACCTCGAGAAATAATTTCTTTTTATGAAAGGGTAATCAACTGTTCAGAACAAAACTTTCTTGTGGAGGTGAAAATGTGGCAACAGCGAACTTCAGGCAAGCATTTTCGGAATGCTCTCGAAGCTTTAGAAGCAGTGAACAAAACGTCAGTTGATGAAATACTAGAAGAATTCTTTCAAAAACCATAAAAAATATAAAATGAACTGTGAGATCCCGTGTAATCCTCAATTAATCACTGAGCTTCAGCGATACTGCTTGTACAAATGTTGAGAATGTTTGAATTATATGAATAACAACAAAAATCTTGTAACTTATTATATACCCCCCCTGGGTTCCGCCACTGCTATTGAGCAATTATAGGAAAACATTTGAACAATAAATATATTTAAGTGTACAACTGAGAGAACCTTCTCTCGCGAACCCCAAAAGATATGATCACGATCAGCCACCACAGCTGACTGAGTGACGTTCTTAGTGTGGAAAACAAATATATTTTTGAATTCTATACTTGGCGCTCATCACCTCCAGAGAGAGAGAGAGAGTATAAATATTTTTTTGAGCTTTTATATAATGAAATATTTGTAATTGTACATCCATGTCCATATTGGTTCAAAAGTCCTCTGGGACGGTTATGCCCATATATTTCTAAGTGCATTCATAAATTTTTAATTTCAAAACTACTAGAAATACCTGTCGCCATCAATTCTTCACATAAACAGACACATATATCGGTCGCTGAAAGAAACCTAGATGCTCGTAGAAGAACGTATAATTTCGGCAAATGTTCCAGCAACGGTAATTCGTCGTGTTGTTTGTGCCAAGTAGATTTCAAATAAAATTTATTGCGTTTTGTGGACAAAAAAGTGATTTCACAATGTTGCGAATGCGAAGCCGATGTGAGCAAGCGGCAGCATTTAAGTCCAAGCATAATTCAATGAGCAAGCGAAAAAAGGAAAAAAACAACAAACGAGTATGCAGAAATGAAGCGGCAACAACAACGGCAACAAAGTATCAACTATAACAATCAATGAACAGGCAAATAAGAAAGAAAATGCATTTCAAGAATTTGTTAAAACAACAAAAACACAAATAATACAGTAATAAAATAAAATACCGCTAAGGCGAACATACACACATACACACGCCGATTAACATGTGTTGCACGGATACTTAACATGCAAATAAATTGGCTCCGCAACAAGATGACAACAATGTAAAATCTACAACAAAAAAAAGCTGCCACCACAATAAATACTTATTACACTTGTGCAGACAGACATTAAAAGTACTTGAAAATTGTTTGAAAAAAATGGCGCGCGGCAAGCAAAGAGCGAGGGAAAATTAAGACAACATTTTTCGTTATGGTTATTGCTGTTGATTGTGGTGACGTCTCGTTGTTGGCCCGTTGCACCAATAACATCCATCACGGAGGCGCTACAAGTAACGGTTAAATGCGAATAGCGGCGAAGTGCGCGCTTGAAGAAGATACAAATGCGAATTTATGTAAATTGATGTGTATAAATCCATTCGTATGTTTGTGAGTATGTGTGTATGCGCATTATCACAATGACGGCAATAATCAATGCATCGAGCTTCATTTATTTAAAAGCAATTGGCTAAAATGGCAGCACAGTGCAAAAAGGTCAAAATGAATTTGAAATCAGAATTTGCGATACGACCGGTTACCAAGCTATACTAAGCTGAGTTGAACTGCACTATGTACACTGCACTGTCGGCGGTGCTATGCGGTACTCTGCCATGTACTGCCACATTGTAGTGATCTATGAAAGCCGCAACAGCAGCACTTGCAGCTTCTCAAGCTCCACGGCGGATCAGTAACACTCCTCAAAAGTTGACAAGAGCACAAGTGCCAGCCGAGGAAGGCGCAAGCAGCGAAGACGAAGTAGAAGTGAAAAAAATTAAATCGAAAACCTGTTGCAGCCGGCACTGGCATTGTCGGTCTGCCGCAGCAACTTGCATGGCAAGTAGTGGGAGCTCTTCTTTTAAAGGCCAACTTGACTTAGAGCGCACTCAGAGAATGCCCAAGCTAACATACAAACCGATACCAGCATCATCATATATCTATACTATATATCAATGTGTCTACATATCTCTGTATATGTGCGTGTTCGTTATCTCAAGTACATGCCACCGCGTCCATACACGTGAGTTTCAGTTGGACGTCAGTTCTTTGGCACATTAGTGCCTGCATTTGTTTGGCAGGTATTACCAAATGCCTCGCCGGCTCATCGTATCATTTTCAATGCAAATTATTTATTTTTGTTGTATTTTTTTTTTGTTTTTATTTTGCATTGTCTTGATCTCTGTGCAGCTTCACTTTTTGGCAGTTTAATTTATTAGCAGTGATTTCTTTGGGAAAATTATAAAAATGTTTTGCTTTAAATTGTCGAAGATGTTCGCGTGTAGGGTTGCCATAATGAATGAATATTTTATTTTCAATATATATATATTCTCGCAACCTGTTGCACAGAGTATAATAGTTTTGTTCACCTAACGGTTGTTTGTGTCACCAAGAAATATCAGAGTTAGATATGGGGTTATATATACATAAATGATCAGGATGACGAGTGGATTTGAAATCCGGATGTCTGTCCGTCCGTCTGTCCGTCTGTCCGTGCAAGCGATATCTTGAGTAAAAATTAAGATATCTTAATGAAACTTGGAACATATGTTCCTTGGCACCCTGAGGAGGTTGCTTTCGAAAATGGGCAAAATCGGTCCACTGCCACGCCCACAAAATGGCGGAAACCGAAAACCTATACATAACTAAGCCATAAATAAAGTTATGAAAATGAAATTTTGAACATAGGATACCAATAGGGATGGGCACATTTGGATGTAATTTTTTTGGAAAAGTGGGCGTGGCCCCACCCCGAAATAGGTTTTTTGTATATAACTCGCAAACCAGTAAAGCTATATAAACCAAACTTTCTGCAGTCGTTTATTTTAGCATTTCCTTATACAGTCCAAAAATGAAAAAAAAAATCGGATAATAACCACGCCCACCTCCCATACAAAGGTTAGGTTGAAAATTACTAAAAGTGGGTTAACTCACTAACGAAAAACGTCAGAAACACCAAATTTTACATGAGAGATGGCAGAAAGATGCTGCACTGAGATTTTTTTACAAAATGGAAAATGGGCGTGGCGTCGCCCACTTATGGGTCAAAAACCATATCTCAGGAACTACTCGACCGATTTCAATGAAACTTGGTTTGTAATAGTTTCCTTACATCCCAATGATATGTTGTAAAAATAGGCCAAATCGCTTCACAACCACGCCTACTTCCTATATACCAGAACTTTGAAGACAATCTGAATCGTTTATTTTACAATATATAAAGTAAGTACTAGTGAAGATATCGGTGCAGAACTCTGCACAAATACTATGTTAATAGTGTGGCAGCCCCATTCTAAAAATCGCCGAAATCGGACCATAGGTTTTTAAGGCCCCATATATCGAACACGAGGACCTCGGTGCTTCTAACCTAATATTATGGTTTCCAACTTTCAATGGACTTTATACAATATATATGACGAATATGTGGGTCAAATTGTGTATTATGTAATATAAATAAAGTTAAATAAATAAATTGCGAGAGTATAAAATGTTCGGTTACACCCGAACTTAGCCCTTCCTTACTTGTTTAATTAACGGGAAGTTTAGACTCTAGAATATGAATCTTTAGAACTAGTCCCTATAATATATGTATTCATAAAAAAATAATCAAATTTATAAAACATATTTCCGCCTGGTGGCAACACTACTCATGAACATAATTTTCGCGTATAACCAGAAGTTACAAAATGTAGGCAATGCATAACTATAACCAGCAAATAATCGCTAAGAGCTGCATTCTCATGTGTCCGTTGCGAATTTCATGCTCTTGCAGCTAGCCCCGTCAATGAGTGGCCATCACGGCGCCTAATATAGGCAAATGGATGATGTCTACATACTCGCATCAGTTTATGGTCTTATATTGCATATTTTGGTCGATTGAGGGAGACGTATACACAACTAAAGGCTGTACATTCCGAAGCTGATATATTTGGATATTTATAAAGGAGTTTTAGTTCTACTAGTACCGCTCCGTCAATGACAAAAAGAGGCAAGTACCTGTACCTAAACTACTTACCTTCTTGTCACATTCAGCAAATAATACTACTACTATTGCACTTTTAATATTATGCTGTTTACTAGTAAAACTCAGTAACGCTTAATATTAGTTCAACACTTAGGATCTAGTCACAGAACAATAGGTTTGTCTTAAAAATATGCCCCCGTATTATCTCGTATATTTTGTGACCCTGCATTCGCGGCCAAAACATCCACCGATTGTGTGCGTTTCTCCAGGAAACTGAAATTGTACCAGCGCTCGTTTTTGCCAAAGTTTTCTCCATCCTCCAAGGAAGTGGGTAGGGTTCTGGTAAAGAAGGAAAGAGAAATTGAAATATATTAATGAAAGGCAAGCACAGTTTTGAAAACATCATGGTAAACATCTCAGGTAAATAAAAGTTATATTGAGTATAAGAAATCAGAATAAGAATAACTTCACTCACCTGTTGAGTGTCTCAGGCAATAAAAGACATAAACCGGCACCCAACAGCGAAAGTATGCCCAAAATGATCTCCGGCATAGGTTGAAAGAACGAACGTGTATAGAGAATGTACGAACTGAAGAAGGTGAATGCATAGCCCATGACATGTACCACCGCTATTCCTTGACCGCGCACGCAAGTCGGTATCAACTCTGTTGCATACTGTGCGCCAGAATTGTAAGCGACCGTTACACCAAATCGTCCTATAACCGACAGCACTACAACCAATATCACATCTGTAAAATTATGCAAAACACTCGTGAGTAAATTGTGTTTCAATTATTTTACACAATCGCTCACCCTTCTCGCCGCCACTGCGCTCAGTACAGAAGAGTATTGCACCGGTGACCGATATAAAAATGCCACTTAGCAGCAGTGACATGGACGCCATCGCTTTGCGACCGATGCGATCTTGCAGCACGATCAACAGTATGCAGGCCGGCAAAATAGCTGTGGCGCTCAACGTGAACATGACAAATGGCGATATGCCGAGACCTTGAACATTGCGCGACACCGCGTCGTAACACAAAGTGATGACCATGCTGCGATAGTCGCATACACGAAAATATCAAATTATTGAAAGTTAATCAATGCAAAGTCATAAAAGGTGATTGTGTAAGACTTACGACTTGAAGAACAAGATCAGCGTGTTGCGTCGCAAGCGTGGCGTTGCGAATAGCCCAAAAAGATTCGGACCTGATTTCGTATGCAATTGACTGCGTTTGCATTCATCTATGAATTCCGTATAGACGGATTCCTCCACGGCACGTCCGTTTATTTTCGCCACACGCTTTAAACACTCAACGGCTTTGTCGTATTTTTGTTTCGAGATCAACCATTGTACACTCTCGGGCACTATGAAGTAGAATAACGGTACAATAGCAAAGGGTGTTGAGGTGGCGATAAGGAAACCCCTCCACGAATGCAACAAAATAGCAATCCACGGCGCAGCCATCGAACCGAGACAGTAGAAGCAACCAATGCAGATGCTCAGACCAACTGTGCGGAGCGAAGGACGCAGGTACTCCATAACTGTGAAGAAATTATTAAGAATTTATACATACTACTTATAAATAGGTTTCATAATAATTTTTTTAAAGAAAAAATGTGAAGATTTCTGGAGAGGGTTTTAGTAAGCTAACGACAATGATAACACACAGGAATAACACGATCTGCAGATCTTTGAATTGTCTCTCAATCACTTACCTAAAATATACATCATGACGAAGTTGCTATCGGTCGCCATACCGGACAGAAAGCGAAATAGTGAGAATGTGGGCAGCGTTGTGCCAAAAATTGTCAAAGTGTTACCAACCATTGCCACCACATTGGCGACAATCAAAATAGGAAGACGACCTGCCGTACAGAATAAAAATATATGTTAGAATTCAACACGTTAAACAAAAAAATATTAAGTCACCTAAACTATCGGCTAGAAAACCGAACAGTAGGCTGCCCACTACTGAACCAACGAAAAACATCGACTGCCCCAGTGTGGCCTGCCAGGCGCGATCACAAATCCAATTCAGCTCGCTGGTAAAACTCTGATAGCCCATATACAGCTCATAGTCGAATTGCTGACACGTGTGTGACACATTTGCGGTGACATTCGCGAATGCCGCATCATCACCAGCTGCCAAACGATGTGGCAGACATGATGAGCCTGGCTGTTCGCTGGCAACCGCATAAGCGTCCAACGGATTCGCATAGCCGTCGATGCACCTGTCGATGAAATCAATTGAACAACAGCAGATAATGCTGTGGCTTAAATCACATTATTTGACTCACCAGTATTTCGGCACGAAGCTGATGATCGTCTGTGAGTAGTAATGCAGTGCAGAAAGCAAATTGATGATGCAGAACAGCAGCAGCATGATCGCCTGCAAGCGGTGGCAATCACCGCATTTCTCCAATATTTTATCCAGCTCCAACATTTTTGTTAATGGTGACGACAGTTAATGGCAATTACCGTTAGACAACGCTTACACCGCTTCAGTGCTGTTTATGTGTTGACAAAGCCTCGACGCCCGCTCTACAGCTGTTATTGCACCAAACAATCTTCGTTGTAGATTTCACTGTCGACCTGTACTTGGCGCAAGTTGCCGGCAACTGTTCGCGCTTATCAATCAATCGGCGAGAATAACAGATACTCGTGTGCAATACAAAGTAATTATTTCTGCTAATTGTGATTTTATTGTTGTTGTTATAAAATGTTTTGCACTGAGTTTTTGGTTTCTTATGAGTGCAAAGAACTCTTAATGGCATAAAACACATTGTTCACTTCCACTGTCATATTTATATATAATTCAATTTATAAAATTATTTGTGTTTTATATTTTATTGATTCAAGATCGTCTCACTACAAGGCCACAATACAGCTTTATAAATATCCGAAATATTTCATGAAGCTTTTAACACCAACTTCATGCACTGCAAACTTCACTCTATAAAGAATATGAAAATTAATATATTTTATTTCCGCTTTGCGCTTTTACAATTCAATTTAGATAAAACTCATTGAAATATATGAATTTTATGTGCGGATAGTTTGGACATCAAGAGCTTCCATCTTTATCTCATCGGACACCCGATGTGTTTTATATACTGATCTCTCGGCTGTACACTCGTTAACAGTGACGTTTATTATAACTTTTGAGGAAGGTACTTAACCATTATTGCATGCTACTGACGTACGTCTTCACATGACTTCTCTAATAGAAAACAGACTTTTAATTATTGGTGCACTTGTTCACTTAATATATTAGAATTACTATCGGTAATACTCATAAAATCATTTGCGCAGTTTGTGTACACTTTTTTCATTCATAACACTGTACAGCCTTCGTCAGGGTATTGGACTAAACTAAATTTTTCCGGGAGATTGAGTCTTAAGTTAATACGTGTGTTCTTAGATTTTCGAAGTTAGCCTCCAAATTCGAAATGTTTACCTTCGAAGTTCGAAAAACCCTTATTGAAAATTATTCCTACTAATATTTATAAACTATTCCTATTAATATAAACTACCTTTCCCCGTTATTTCAATGGTGTATAACACTTTTCAATGAAGCTTATATAAAGGGCCAAAGTTTGATGTTCGAAAAAAATAAAATACTTATTCGAAAAATAGTGAACCAATTTTTTTTTACTTCGAAAAGTTCGACAACACAAAGTTGTTGTAAAAAACATATCCTGAGAAAGTTCTGGTTTATCACCAAGACATGTCATAGGACCCCTTTTTAGAAACTGCTGACGCTATTTTAAATGTAATAAAAACAATATTTATCACTCTTAACATCGTAGATATAAAGCAGATTAACACAATTTTATTTTTTTCTCTTAAACTCGAATATTGTGTTTATGAAATTGTGAGTTTAAATCACTTTTTTTTAAGTAATTAGTGACATTTGTCTTTCCAACACAAAAGCCAGGATATGAGTATTGTTTAATACGTGTTTAGTCGCCAACAAACGCGAGTTTCGACACATAAAATGTATTGGTCTATTCTTGCTGGTGATTTCATAGCCTCAAAAATGATGCAAATTTATAATAAGCATTCCATTTTTACATTCCACTTGACACTTGTAATTCACTCACACAATTTACGCAGTTAAAACAAGCACTGATTTCGTCGCACAAATGCACTTATTTCTCAACAGTTTTTCACCGCAACAATTAAAGTCGAGATTAATTGCAGTAATTAATATTAATTAGTAAAAATAAACAGTAATTTTCTAATGAATTCATGTACGCGTCTGTACTTTAGCTTCAAAATCAGGATCACTTGAGTTCACTACGCCTACACCGTTAAACGTACGACCGCGACTAACCACCGGAGATCAGCGAATGCAACGCTAAACTGTGATTGAGTTAGCCGCACATCCCATGGGATTGTAGACATTCGTTTACTCCGCTTACGCACATCACACACACACCCACATCCACCACCACCACTACTATCAAAAAGAGAAAACTATAAAGCGCTTGGAACGACGCAGAAAATGTAGCTCATGTATAGAATTGTAGGTGAAAACCATATTTTCATGCGCGCAACTACTGGCACTACAACACCGTTTCAAGGAGCGCGGTGTGCGCAGAGCAGTCTGCATTGGTTAGTGCCGCGCGCGGCTAAACAAAACATCTGCGGCGCGGAATTTCCGTAATCTGCGCACAAGTGCAATACTTTAAAGTGAAAATAGAATTACAACAACAATAACAATATCGATAGCGATAAAGGAGATGTCACACGTGAATTCAACGACTACGTCAATTGACTACCGAAGTTTTAACGAGAGATTTTCCAACGTTTTTTGTTGACGCGCGATCAAAATTGAATATCCGCGGAGCCGTCAGCGTATCAGAAAGCGAGCGCCGCGTTAGACTTCCGTACGCTTACACGTTCAAATGTATTCTCCGTGCTCGGCGTGTTTTTGTTGTACAATTTATTTCGTTTGCTTCCGTCGAAAGCGAATATTTAAGATGATCGGCCTATCTAACTGTAAATAGAAAAATATGAAAATGTAAAATCAATGAAAGTGGTGGGCGGCATTTTATCGAAATTCTTAACTTCATGCTACGTAAGGGCGCTGAGCGCTGCAGTTAACATGCTATCAGATTTAACGCTAGCAACTGTAGATACACAAACGCTCACTTATTCGCGTGTATATAATTTATAAAATTATCAATCTCTAAAATGCAGTTATTTTGGCGCGCAAAATTATATACATACATATGTATGTACTTGTGTATGACAATTGGCTCATATTTATTTCTGATTACCACTTACATACTACTTTTCTACCAACTTTCGTTACTTTATTTATATGTATATTCATTTGTTAATAGTTTGTGTGTTTTTGTTATTGTTTGCTATTGATCTTTCTTCGTTGCGCCGCACGTTTGCATGTCTTGGACAATTATTCATTGTTTGCATTGCAATTTCGCTGATTTTTACGTCAGAAATGAGTATTTGCGAACATATACTTACATATGCAATATAATTTAAACGATCGATTAAATTTTGTGACGTCAGATTGGCTTATATTTATAAAGCCAAAGGACTTCGAACTTTACTAATAAAGTCTGGTAGATCACAGTAACTATTGTAAAGAGATTCCAAAGAAAATATTTTGATAACTATATTTTCGTTTCTGAGACAACGTGAGCATAGTGTCTTGGGAGACGAACCATGCTGTAGTAGATGTCACAAGGACCCACCTTCTTCCTTCCTTGTCCCGTCCAACGCCTTTAGTTGTAAGAGGATATCAACCAGCTGGGCAGAAGCATCTTTCCAAGGCTCCGGACATTCCATGATCCGTAAAACGTTTGCATGGTTCATCATCAAAAGGGGGGTTTCTCATCATTGATAATTCGTTCTTATGTGGCGAGTTCCAAACCCTAACCAAAGAATCGGGTTCGCCGCTGTAGCTATCAAAATCAAAATTTTTCCTCACATGAACTTACATGAACTTCTACACGTGATCCCATAATATCTTCTCTCTTCTTGACTGGCGTAGACACCGCTTACGCGGTTATAGCCGAGTCCACAACAGCGCGCCACGCATCTTTCCTTTTGGCAGTTTGGCGCCAATTGGTAATACCAAGTGAAGACAGGTCCTTCTCCACCTGGTTCTTTCATCGGAGTGGAGGTCTCCCTCTTCCTCGGCTTCCTCCGGCGGGTACTGCATCTAACACTTTCAGGGCTGGAGTGTTTTCGTCCATTCGAACAGCATGACCTAGCCAGCGTAGCCGCTGTCTTTTTATTCGCTCATCCTTCCATCTTCTGCGGTATTCGCCGTTGCCAATGTTTAAGGAACCATAAATCTTCCGCAAAACCTTTCTCTCGAAAACTCCTAGTGCCGTCTCATCGGATGTTGACACCGTCCACGCTTCTGCACCGTAAAGTAAGACTTGTAGAGTTTAGTTTTTGTTCGTCGAGAGAGGACTTTACTTATCAATTGCCTACTCAGTCCATAGTAGCACCTGTTGGCAAGAGTGATTCTGCGTTGAATTTCAAGGCTGACATTATTATCGGTGTTGATGCTGGTGCCCAGGTAAACGAAATTATCTATAACTTCAAAGTGACGTCGAAGCCAAAACGTGAATGCGCTGACTGTTTATTTGATGACAGGAGATCCCATAGTTAATAATAATAATTTGAATATATGTTCATGTTATTTGTCAAATAGTTGAGTATAAATATATAGCATCCGCCTAAAGAACTGAATGAATTAATAGGCATGTTTTCAAAACAAGAGATATCGCTTGCTCAACAATACTGTGGGCAAAATACAATTCCAAAACTAACTGTTTACAACAAATTGAAATTGTATAAACAATAATTAACAAATTTAATTTTCGTATAACTAAATAAATATCAAGTGAGCTTTGTTGCACAATTGAAATTGCAGTAATTTATTGATTTAAGATACTCGTACAGAGGTACTCAATTAAAATTAAACATTAATTTAATTGCAAAATAGTTGAGTAATAGTTATTACTTGAGCTCAAAATTATGAATGAACTTTAGATCAAGCTGTTTGGTGTTTAATAATAAAATGCACCGTTAGCATAAAAACGGAATTAAATGAGTTTATGAGCATTATTTAGTTATAAATATAGATGAATATGTAAGAAAAAATTAAATTTTTTTATCGAAGTCCGAATCGCAAATATAAAAAATTTGCGTGTTTCCACGCTTGGTTTCACAATATTTGATTGATATGAAAATCTTTCCGTTTGCAAACATACAAATTGACCAGATTACACTTAACTGTCAACTGCGCGCAGTGGCTGAGGAATACTATAGCAAGTGTTTGTTTGCTTGAATATTCGCTTGCTTTCTGGCCTATAATTTTAGCCTCAATGCAGTGGCTAGCTTTGCATGCGAATATGAAACGCACATCTCACGCGTCATATTCATCAGCAGCGCATGTACACACCCACCTAACCACCTACATACGTATGTGATGAAATTTAATTAGTCAAGCTCAGTTGAGTGCCTAATTAGTAGGCAATAGTGCAGCGCGAGCAAATTACAAATTTGCAAATATTGATTTACATTGATTATGCAGAAATCTTCAAGTTATAAGTCAAATAAGAAAAAAGCATTTATTGTATAAAGTTCACCTTTTTACGGCAGCAAAAAGCGACTGATGTAGATTATATACAATTGAAAAAGAGAAATATTAACGGTAAGGAAGCTCAAATTCACTGAGTTTATCTTATTTTCCGAGGAATCCATTGTAATGTCAACTGGGTGAAAGGAAATTAAAGAAAACTAAGACAGAATTTTTTGCACATTTGTTAAACGAAATAGTAGGCAGTAGTCTGCTCTACAGGCTTCAAAAAATCGATAATTTTGTTTTGTTTTAAATCTCTTCCAAAACTATCCAAGAATATGTCTTTAAAACTCCAGAGGCCAATTCGACATATTTTCGAAGCTAGAGCAGTTTTAGTGGCCGAGCGTCGAGAAGGTACGAATGCTCAGGCAGACCTTTAAAGCGCGTTTTCTCGAGTTTTCATTTTCCAAAGTGTTAGAAAACGGTGCCGGCGATAGCAAAACGAATATATGTCCGATCGAAAAAAACCAAAGTGATCTAGCTTCAGTATTAAATTATCTTCTATTTGAACTAAAAAAGTTGGACAAAAGTATTATTTAAACTACTTGTTTTGCAACTTAAAGTCAATTTTTTTTCTTAAAAAAGTGAATTTTTTTTTTCAAACTTCGAAAAAATTTGGAATTTTATAACTTCTTCGGTATTTTTTAGTTCATAAAGAAAATAAACTTATAAAAATTAAAAAAAAAATTTGGTTCGACTGTTTCAGATGCATCGCACGACCTCCATCACCGGCACCGATTTACAAGTGCAGACTCCAGGCGCTCCAGAAAAATACTTACAACTTTGAAAAAATTTCAATATTTTTTAATAATAAATATTGTTTTTTAAGCCTTAAATATAGTACACTATCGTCTTAAAATTCCGTTTATCGCAATCATTTCCTTCCCTTTCAAAAAAAATTGCTAAAAACGCTTTGTTTCGGCTTCTAAAGCAAACTACTACCTTAAACACTACTTACGTTTTGACATACATTTAGGGTAAAGATTTAATCGAATGAACGGAATTCATGAAATTCACGATAAAGTAGTTTGGAGAACATATGAACAGCTTTCAAGACTTTTCAATTACATATACATATCGCTCATTTACTTGAATAGTGTCATAACTCAAAAAACACGATTTTTGAGTTGAGTATGCAGAAATGTGCGCAATTTCATCATCCATATTGTATAAAAATTTCATTCCTATGCGTAGGAAAATAAACGGTGAAATAAGAATGTGCCATTCTTAAACTTGTTATGCTGCATTAGTTTTTAACCACAATAACGAAACTTCTCAGTTGTGCCAGAATTAGTTATAATTTTTTTACGAAATAACGAAACTGATATATATTTTTCACAAATAACGACATAATTCAAAAGGGGTCACAATTATGCCCAAGGAAAGCATTAGTACACTCTATTTGGTCCATTTATGCTCTACATTGTATTTAATATATTACAGGCCACTATATTTGTCAATAAACTGATGGCATTTTTCTATATTTGCTAAATAAGAGACAATTGAAAACTGTAAATCGCTCTCCTGAAAAATCGACTTTTTTGAGTTGTGACACTATTCAAGTAAATGAGCGATATGTAGATGTATGTATCTGGATCCTTCTATTTATGGATGTACATATGTATATATCGTAGACGCACGATCGCAGCAAGGTATCCCTAAAAGTATGTTAAGTTTCGTAGTATTATGGCTGCATAGCCCAGCTGTGAATTTTATAAAGACCTGCTTTGGAAGTTGGGCTCGAAACCATTACTTCAATAGACAAGTATAATATAACAAGTGTTTAACATTAAAATGCATTGATCCCGTAAAGGGTGTTTATCTCGAAGTTTTTAAGAAGAAGTAAAACACATATTATTTAATTTCATGGCCAAGAATTTAGCTTCATTATGAAGATAATGGTTTGCCATTAAGTTTTAAAAATGATTACGAGAAGTTACCGCACCGGCTGCCTCGAATAAATTCCAAGCGAGAGACCAGATATTCGGCCTCTTTTTCTAGAATTTCGGGGCCGTATGTCAACTCCGGAAAACACCCGTTATTATTATGAAATAATGATCAAGCATAGAGAACAACTAAAGTGATGACACTGTATAAAATGAGGATGAGGAATATGCAAAATGTAGAATATTGGTCCTTAAGAGTTGTTTGCCTGTCTAAAATTATAACTGGACGAGGGTTAAAGGGCATACGTAAGTATATATGTAATTCCTAATATTTAAACATCTTGAAAGCAAACAAAAACAAATAAGATTACACAATTCTTATTTACATTTCACACTTTGTTCTCGCTTATCAATAGCAGTGTAAACAGTCTAAATTGCAAGTATTTGGTTAAATTTTAGCTAACTGTAAAATACTGAATTTCTTATGTGCATACATACAGACACTCATGTTTTTATACATATATACAACGTATGTATGACTGTATAACTGAGGATTGCAATAAAATGAGTATCTTGATACCAAACTCTTTATTACTGTTGAATACTTAGAAAATACTTAACCTTGACTGAACTGATTTTTTGGAGAGGTTGTTGCCCCACAAAGCTCTATCATCACAAACTGTTTAATTTAGTACTCGTATGTGTTAACTGCAGATTCTTTGAATTGAAGCTGTAAATCAGCTGTGTTTATACCAAAGGATTATAGTATTCACGAAGACCTCTACACAGTATAAAGAGTATTCATGCCAATTTGCAAAAGTTAAATATTTCACTAAATAATTTGTTGTTGTTAGGTCTTTTATAATATTGAAGATACAATAATTGTGGAATATTTTATTATTATTTTTTTGTATTGCCGTCCGCTGAGTTATGATCGACTATATTAGCTCGATCATTGCGATCATTGCTCCTACATTGTTTGTAAGTTTATGTAAAACCTTATACTTATATGCTTTGAACACTCCTCACTGAAAGTTTTAACACACCATGTATATATTACTGTTGCTAGTGCTGGTGAGGCCCCTATCCAGACTTAGAGCAAACATAAAAGAACGCTTGCAGTCGTTCTTCAATCGTAGATGCATTGCAAACTCAATAAGCTACGTATCAAATCTCTCTTATAAATTTCACTAAACCCTGTTAATATTTGTAACGTAAACTTCTGTTATCAGCAATTTATGATTCCCTATCTAATAAAAACAAACCTTCTTTTACTTATTGATTATGTAAAAAAATCATCATTCGAATCAAAAAAACGTGACAAAGTGTTCTAAAAACATATAAATAGTGCAACTAGATTATTTAGAAATATAAGACAAATAAAGCATCTACGCAAATCACTTAACACAATGAGAGCGCCTAACGTGTGTTTGTTTGTGCGACTCGCACTTAATTGCTACGGAGTTCGTTACTTACTAGAGACCTGAAAACTTGAACAACTACAATTCTTTGTAAATCTTAACAAAACAACAACATTTCTGATAACTATATCATAGTTTTCGCGATGATACCTTACTGTATGAGTTCAATTTGTACATGCGCCCTACAAAACTCAAAGAGAAGCGTGGCCCAAACACTTGACACAAATTCGTGCGACGCGCTAATGTTTACAGCTGCCATAAAAGTATATTTATTTGAAGATTTTCACAAGATCTTCGCAATAAATCCAGTCAATGTGACAAAAAGTGGCAGAGAGCATCTCGTTTGGCATTTAAAACTGCAACCGGCGACGATATCAAAAAGTTTCAACTTGGCAATGGGAAAGGTTACAGTCGTCACTCCTGCACATCCAAATTATATTGTAAAATAGTGTTTGAGGTTTATTAAGTTGGCAAATTAAATTCTCTGGAATTGAAGTGTAACGCTGTAACAATGGATTTCGATGCAGTATTGGCGAAATGTGGTAATTTCGGACGTTACCAAATCGTCTTGTTGTTACTGTACGGTTGCACAAATATTCTATCATCGTTGCATTATTTCGCGCAAACGATTATTAGTTTTACGCCTGAGCACTGGTGAGTTTGAGAACAGGAGTGTCTTCTGTGAAAAGTTAATCGAAAATGTCCTATATAGACAGTCGGCAGTCGGAAGAACTGTGACAAGTGCTTTATATTAATTTTTATAGTGTAGAAAATATTATGCTTGACACCCATATACATATATGAGGGATATGTACATTCACTTACTGAATGGAGTTTGTTTAAATTGCTTTAGACATTATACTTGAAGGGACAGAGTCTCACATAAAATGACTGCCATCTCCAAATCAATTTGACGTATTCTAGTGTTTTAAAGAACATACCAAAAAAATTAAAATAATTATTGATATCATATTTGCATCATAATTTTCAGGTGCTATCACGAGAAGCTAGCCAATGCGAGCATTTCGTATGTACGCAGTATTTATGCGCAAACAGCACATCCGCAGTGCACGCTGCTGGCAGACATTATCGACGATCAGCCGATAGTTGCGACTGTCGGTAAATGCACAGAATGGATCTACGCATATGATCGTGGCTACCGAAGCATAACAACAGATGTAAGTTTAATAAACCTAAAACATTTTTACAATGAAATAATATTATATATTTATTTTACTATCAGCTCAAATGGGTTTGCAACGATGCATACAAAGCTGCTACGGGTCAGTCACTCTTCTTTTTGGGCTCAATTATGGGCACAATATTCTTCGGCTTTCTGGCTGATAAAATTGGTCGCTTGCCAGCGCTGATCTGTACAACGCTCACCGGCGCTTTGGGTGACTTTTTAACCTCCTTTGTAACATCACTTCCCGCGTTTGCATTGTTCCGTTTTGTATCGGGTCTGTCAAATGACACCATATTCTATCTCATGTACATAATGGGTGAGTATCAGAAGAAATCTGCTATATAATTTACATTACATAATTAACAACATTTTCTTTGCTAATTACTACGCAGTTTTCGAGTATTTGAGCCCCGACAAGCGCACATTCGGTCTGAATGTTATAACCGCATTCTTCTACTGCTTTGGCTTGATTTTATCACCCTACTATGCCATTTGGGTGGGCTCATGGCGTTATTATCTCTACATTGCCTCCTTGCCAGCGTTGATCGTGCTCTTATATCCGCTATTCATTTGTGAGAGCGCGCAGTGGTTAATAGCAACGGAACGTTACGATCGCGCTGTGAATTGTTTGAAGCGCGTTGCGAAATTTAACAAGCGTAAAGTAGAAGAGGAAGTATTCACGCAATTTCGCACTTACTATGAAGAAAAAATGGCATTGGATAAAAAGTTCAATAGAAATGAAGACACCTTTTGGGGCATGTTCCGTACGCCGAGATTAAGAAAATTCACCATTATATTGTTATTGAAGTCGTAAGTAAAGCAATAAATTTAGAATATAAATAGTGTTTTTAACAAAACCAAAATTTTTGCAACACAGCATGATCGTCACGATCTCATTTGACGTCATCAGCCGTAATATGGAAGGTTTGGGCACCTCACCCTTCACGCTATTCTCAATCTCCTCACTCGCTTACATCCCAGGCGGTCTAACAATTATTTTCTTGCAAAACCGCATAGGTCGCAAAGGCATGGCATTCGGCTCGCTCTTCGTTAGTGCAATCATAGTCACTTTAACTGGTTTCATGATCGCTTTACTTGATCCCGAAAAGAATGTTCTTCTATTAGCAATTATGGTTACTCTAGGCCGTTATGGTGTTATTGTGAGCTATGATGCGGAGGCACAATATGCCGCCGAATTCATACCAACAACAGTGCGTGGGCGTGGCTTGGCGAATATACACGTGATCGGCTATGGTTTCGCTATGCTCAGTTCATATATCATTTATTTGGGGCTCTACTTCAAGCCGTTGCCGTCGATTGTCATTTCGGTGGTTATGCTGTGTGGCGCAGTGCTCTGTCTAGCGCTGCCGGAGACGCTAAATCAGTAAGTAGTTGTAAATTCCAAAAGTACACATTTAGAGAATATAATATATTGAAATTATATTTTTTCTTTATTTAGGAAACTACCCGAAACACTTAAGGATGGCGAAAACTTTGCCAGACACCAGCGCTGGTACTATTTCCCTTGCTTTAGTCGAGCACAAAACGATAAAACGGATGTTGCCGAAAAACAGGAAGCACATTAGGTAGTACATGTATTTTATATAAAATGAATGTAAAATTTTCTATTTTTTATACAAGTTTTATATTTTGTACTTTTCTAATTTCAAATAAACTTTTAATTAGGTACATATAGACTATTCTTATGATTTGTATTAGAAAAGTGAAACTGAATATATTCTATACTTCATAAACTTAGTGTTTTATGAAAAACGAAAAAGCTGGATGAGAGCTATACATAATCTCTTAGAATTTACCAAGTTTTCATGAGTATGAACCGACTTTTATCCAGATCGGTTATTTTGAAAAATCAAAGTGATATGATATAATATACATATATTCTTACAAAGAATAGCAATCAATCTGTAAAAATGATTTCGAAAAGAAATCCAGTAATACCGAGATAACTCGATAACTCTCTTCCTAAAACAAACGAAAATCTAAATCCGTTAAAATTACTATTCTATTTCTATATACTACTATCAGTTCAAATGTTTGCACTTCTCACTTGATTGTATGTCTTCATTTGCATATCAGCATTCTTAAGATTTCTTCAACAACACTTTCCAATGGCGTCAAGTTCTTAATTGATTTCAATTTTAGCATAGAAAGGGATCTACTGCCTTTCAATATAGCCAACAACATGGGAACATGCAAATTACTTGTGTTTGTTTGCTAAAATTAATTGACTCAATCGAATTGATTGTGATATACATATATCATAGAGTATTCCGGAATGTGGTGAGCATACATACTTATGTCATTTCCAATTCAAAAATGTATGGAACTTACTGAGATGCAGGGAACTCTATTATGAGCAAACAAAACATTAAGACAAGATCCGTTAACTACACATATTTTACGAAAAATTTCCTTGAATGCATAGGAAGGAGCGAAACCACAAATTCTGAGTCAAAAACACCCATTGTACCTCACGAAAGAAAATCCGAGAGAAAAGCTAATACACTGGACGTAGTTCTTAACCAGAGAGTAAACACGATGTTATGACCCCTATTCATGATGCTCTTTGCTATACATGCTAAACATTCATATATTCCTCTTGATCCTGCAAGATATGTAAGCAAGGGAAGATTTCACGACAAAATTAAAGTCAAGACACATTGCATGTGTAAGCATTTGTCTTACGAGCATCTCTCTCTATCTCTATCATGTGTCAAGTGGAGAGATAAGCAACATTTTTGGAAGTAACCAAGGTAGCTTAATGAAAGATATTTTTAGCCGATTAAACCATTTATGTATGTATACACTTCACACTTGTAACTATTTTCATGCCCAAAAATAAAACTTCGGTAGCGTTCGTTGATAACAATGGTGTGATAAGCGTACAAGTGCAACTGAACTTGACAAAAATCATAGTGAAAGATTTCTTCCTTAGATAATGATTCGGAAATTGAACAATCATCAAGATAAATAGTAACAGCCGCTACATACACACACATACAAGCGCATAAATGCACACGCCCATAAAAAGTGGGATTATGCAAACGTTTTTTTGGCAATATAAAGTGTAAATACTGTTTATATAGAGCTTTAGATTCGCTAACGAAAGCAAAAGCGAAAACCCATGTTCTTTTGCTCTCCTCTAGCAACAATGTGCTGAAACATACAAATTACGGCAGCAGCATTGTTTATATGCCGAAGACTGGGCGCGAGTACGCCGCAGTCGATCGCAGCCGGCATAGCTGCCCGTATATAAGAGCTGATGCAAAAGTTCTGAAAAATTTTGTGAATGACAAGGAACTCAACTGTATATGACTGAGTGCAATAGTGTGTGTATATAGCAAAGGGATTATAAGGAATCGGTCGGAGGTTAAAAAAAAAAATAATAAAACAAATGTATTTAAATTACAAAAACCATTTTTGAAAAATATAAATAAATAAAATGGGTTTGCCGGTAATGGACTTCGACGCGATTTTGAAGAAGTGCGGTAACTTTGGACGTTTTCAATTTCTGATAATGCTGTGCTTTGGGCTTACAAATCTGCTCTCCTCGATGCATTATTTTGCACAAACGATAATCAGCTTTACACCGCAGCACTGGTAAGTGAAGAAAGCAATCAATGAGGCTAAAGTGATTGCCGAATGAAAATCAGTGGCGCTCAGGAAATGATTTCCGAGTGTGTCATATTCAAAGTGATATGATTTATACGCCCATTGGAGCTTCAAGTTAGGCACATAAAGAAATTATTCTAATTTTCGTTATTTCTCAATTTTTTTTATCAAATTAACTGCTGTTCTGCATTAATTTAAAAAAATATTAAATAAAATACAGTTTATGAAAAATTCAATAAATACCCTTAGGAAAAGTGAAAAAAAGTATGTAAATAGCAAAGCAATTTTTCATCAAAAATATGCCCGAAAACTTTATTAAAAAGTGTTTCTACATCTTCAACCTTATTTCACATAATAATAATAAAATATTAAATGAAAATAACAAAAAAATAGTATAATAGTTATATCATAAAATGTCTCAGATTTAAAAGTTTCTCGCCCGATTTCACTTAAAAATTCAGCTGTTAAAACAAAACTAAAAGTAAATTAATATTTGTTATTGTCTACCGCAGTTAATCTGTTTTAGTGTATTCAAGTTGCTATGCTATTATTCACAAAAAAAAGAAACCGACAGGCAACGCTTGACTAACTTCCAGCAGTCTACGGGCCTTCACAAAACTTTCTTTGGAAACTTTTTAAATACAGTTGCGCAAATAAATACTTATTGTTTTCTAACTAGGTGTTACCACGAAAAGCTGTCGAATGCCAGTTTCAATGAAATTCGCGCCGTCTACGCAAAGACGTCCAATCCACATTGTACCCTATTAGACGATATAGTCGACGGCAAACCGATTGCTGCCGTAGCGGGTAAATGCCAGCAGTGGATTTATGAATATGAAAGTGGTTATAAAAGCGTTACCTCAGAAGTAAGTACAGTACAATTTATGAAAAAGATATTATCGCCTCTCAGTTTTCCAAATATGATGCAAGTGTTCTCAAGAGAAAATTACATAAACTTCAATACAAATGTTTACTTTTTTATTTAAATTAAAACATCATAATTAAATAACATATAATCATTGAGTTCGTCATGATCGTTGTGCGCCCAAATGTATGCAATGATTATTTTTTGAGTTGATTTAACAACTTGTCGTTAAGAAAGCAGTAAGAATAAAGAGTGTAAGCGATATAATTATATGGTATATATTATAGATATATGGTTTATAAAAGTATGAAAATTCATAAAGCGTCATTTATTGTTAAATTGGGGAAGTAATATAATTCTTATGGATCTAAAATAAAAAAAAAACAAATTTTTTCTGTTGTAAGAAGTTAAAGAATAAGGTTTAAGCTTAATTTGCTATGATTACATTTTCAGCTAAACTGGGTATGTGAGGAGTCTATACAATCGGCGATCGGTCAATCACTATTCTTTGTGGGTTCAGTGATAGGTACGGTATTCTTTGGATTCCTGGCCGATAAAATCGGACGACTCCCTGCGTTGATCTGCACTACACTTACTGGAGCTGCAGGCGACTTTCTCACAACTTTTTCAACCAATTTGCCACTCTTCTCACTATTCCGCTTCATCTCGGGTTTATCCACAGATACATTTTACTATCTGATGTACATAATGGGTAAAATAACTGTCGCTTCTCCACTTAATATGCCCTTTTTAAGTATGTTTTATTTATTTTAGTCTTCGAGTACTTAAGTCCCAGAAAACGTACACTCGGTTTGAACATGGCCACCGGCATATTCTACTTCCTCGGTTTGGCTTTAGCACCTTGGTTTGCGTTATGGTCCGGTTCTTGGCGTGGCTACCTATACATCGCATCGGTGCCGGCAGTAATTGTGCTGTTATACCCTTTCCTCATTTGTGAGAGCGCACAATGGCTGATGGCGACTCAGCGCTATGATCGTGCGGTTAAATGTCTCAAACATGTTGCCAAGATCAATAAACGTGAGGTGAAAGAAGAAGAGTTTGATGAATTCATTTCGTACTATAAACAGAAAACGAGTGAGCAAATCGTGAAGACAACAAACAAAGACACTTTTTGGGGCATGTTCCGCACACCACGTCTGCGCAAATTCACCATTATGATGCTGATAAAGAAGTAGGTGAAAAGTCGTCGTTTACTTATACAGTACTTTGTCTCTCAACTCACCCGTATTCTCTCTTTCTAATGCAGCATGTTTCTCGCGCTCGCACTCGATGTGATCAGCCGCAATATGGAGGGCATGGGCAGCTCACCTTTTATACTTTTCTCAGCTACTTCAGTGGTTTACGTGTTTGGCAGTTTAACCATAATTTTGCTGCAAAATAGGATAGGTCGCAAGGGTATGGCCTTCAGTACGCTCTTCGTAAGCTCAATAATCATCGCAGCTACCGGGTTTCTAATTGTGTTTACCGACACGGAGAAAAACGCTTTACTTCTCGCCATTATGGTGGGTCTCGGTCGCTATGGCGTCGTCGTGAGTTATGAGGCGGAGGCACAATACTCTTCCGAATTCATACCGACCACTGTGCGTGGGCGTGGCATGGCCAACATACATGTTGCCGGCTTCGCCTTTACGAGTCTAAACTCATATGTGATATATTTAGGATACTACTATAAACCGCTACCGTCCATCTTCATATCAGCTTTAATGTTAATTGGGGCACTTTTATGCCTGGCACTGCCTGAGACCATGAATCAGTATGTATTGAAATTATAAGCCATCATAATTACAATCATTATTCATTATTATATTTCTCTTTACAGAAAACTACCACATACTTTGAAGGATGGCGAGGAGTTTGCACGCCATCAACGCTGGTACTATTTTGTATGCTTCGATCGAAAGAAAGACAAGAAAGAAACTGCAGTCAGTAATGGATGAATGCGTTTATTTAATCAGCTTTATATAACCTCTCATTGCAATTGGTTGTTTATTATTATGTATTAAATGCAGGGCTATTTTTGTTTTCATTTCCAACGCTTAATTTGTATTAATCTGTTTTCGTGTGAAATAACTGAGATACTATTTGAATAGAATTAAATAAATTCATATAACGGGTGATTTTTTTGAGGTTAGGATTTTCATGCATTAGTATTTGACAGATCACGTGGGATTTCAGACATGGTGTCAAAGAGAAAGATGCTCAGTATGCTTTGACATTTCATCATGAATAGACTTACTAACGAGCAACGCTTGCAAATCATTGAATTTTATTACCAAAATCAGTGTTCGGTTCGAAATTTTTTTATCGACAAATTTTGTTCAGCGATGAGGCTCATTTCTGGTTGAATGGCTACGTAAATATGCAAAATTGCCGCATTTGGGGTGAAGAGCAACCAGAAGCCGTTCAAGAACTGCCCATGCATCCCGAAAAATGCACTGTTTGGTGTGGTTTGTACGCTGGTGGAATCATTGGACCGTATTTTTTCAAAGATGCTGTTGGACGCAACGTTACGGTGAATGGCGATCGCTATCGTTCGATGCTAACAAACTTTTTGTTGCCAAAAATGGAAGAACTGAACTTGGTTGACATGTGGTTTCAACAAGATGGCGCTACATGCCACACAGCTCGCGATTCTATGGCCATTTTGAGGGAAAACTTCGGAGAACAATTCATCTCAAGAAATGGACCCGTAAGTTGGCCACCAAGATCATGCGATTTAACGCCTTTAGACTATTTTTTGTGGGGCTACGTCAAGTCTAAAGTCTACAGAAATAAGCCAGCAACTATTCCAGCTTTGGAAGACAACATTTCCGAAGAAATTCGGGCTATTCCGGCCGAAATGCTCGAAAAAGTTGCCCAAAATTGGACTTTCCGAATGGACCACCTAAGACGCAGCCGCGGTCAACATTTAAATGAAATTATCTTCAAAAAGTAAATGTCATGAACCAATCTAACGTTTCAAATAAAGAACCGATGAGATTTTGCAAATTTTATGCGTTTTTTTTTAAAAAAAAGTTATCAAGCTCTTAAAAAATCACCCTTTAGTTATTTATGAGCAACATATTGCATGCCAAGTTACAATTCTTTATCATGATAACTATATTTTGAGTACTCGTTTTCTCTATTTTGAAATCGATTTGGCTGATGGAAAATTGTTGCTTCCTTTAAATATTATATCTTATATAAATTGAGAAGGCTGGGCTTACATGTTCCTTTCATGATGTTCCTAAATAGATGATATAAAATGGCTCTTTTTTAAGACGAATCGTCTGAAATGTTTCTCTGAGGTTATGTAATACAAGAAGTTTATCTTCACTCTAGAATTGTGATTTTAGAATACAAATTATTGTATGTATGATCCCTTTAGAATGTTTATAAAAGATAATTCGACAACATTTTATCTACATATCTACCTTCTTTCTGTCCAGGTTATGAACCAAATTCATCGGGTAATTTCCCTTAGAAGTTATGGACCTATCATTATTTTTTAAAATCTAGTTCAAGAAGCTGTTTCTGTAAATCAATAGATTATCAGCTTATTAATCTATTCGTCACTATATTTAAATTCCGATTTTATCTAAAGCATACTATTACCGTTTTTAATTCATCATTGTAAAAAAATGAGCAAATGATTAGCAACCGGTTATTGCACTCCGTAGTCATTGCGCACTCTCACTTCATTTTTAAAAAACTTGTTCGAAATATTACAATGCATATACATACGTAATCTTCATATAACTGAATAACGCATTTTAATTAGCAAATCTATACAAAGTTCATCAAACATGTACTTAAGCTCAACTTTGTTGCAAAAGTAAAGTCAGATCGGTGAGTTGATTAATTTTATTTCATTTATTTTGATGAGATTGTGTTGGAGTAATAACTGTAATAGGAGTAATAGGAGCGCAGATTTCCTATCTAAGCTTGGCATACATGGTTACGGGGTTACAACAATGGCCTGACACCTGAAGCTGAGGGCACAATTTCGGTTTAAGATTTGAGTTGAGTTCGTTTGAGTTTATTTGAAAGCTTACTAAAATAGTAATCAAGCTTCTAATGAGGATCAGCGACCTATGCTCGAATATGTATATATCGAATACTATATACATTTAGTTTACTATAATGACCGAGCATTAAGACTCGTTACTCGAAATTCAAACGGACTTACTTGTTTCAAAACAATCTATATGAGCATACATACATACATATATACCTTAGAAAACCTGAATTTAAATACATTTTCATAAAGCGTTTTTCTAACATTTACATACATTCATCTGTTTACTGAATATTAATTATAATTAAAAAGATTGTAAATGTAATTTATTCAAAAAAATTTCTTGAGAGATCATAACGCCTGCTGGTGTGCTCTCGCTAAACATCAAGTCGAGATTAAGAACATAAAGGTAGTCGAAAGTATACACATTAAGTTATTCCATCTCGTGGAATATTTTATCAACGACGTTCGCATTGCACAACACCAGCTTGAGAGCATTATTGACCGGCATAATATCGTGTTTCAGCTTAAACTCTGTGATCATCTACTAGAACGGTTTCGCTCATTCCGTTTAATGACTCTTTATATAGTACGTAGATAAAGCTAGACGATGCTAAGTTCTCACATAAACTGTTTTCTGCTGCTAACGCTAGCAAACGCCTGTTGCAAGCACGGTGATCGGCTATATAAAAGCCGTTGTTGAGCTATTCATATGTTGGGTGACACTCAGAAGTGCTGGCGAATCGTGCTTGCGCATAACTGCGCACAAAAACTAAACAGAAACATTGTTTTACGCGGAAGTAGTGTTAAAAGTAAAATAGTATAATACAATATTTTACAAAATATTCGGATAATAAATCAAAAATCAATGAAATGGATTTCGATGCTGTGTTAAAGAAATGTGGTAATTTCGGGCGTTTTCAGTTTCTGGTACTGTTATGCTTTAGTCTGACTAATATCCTCTCATCGATGCATTACTTTGCGCAAACGATAATTAGTTTCACACCGAAGCATTGGTAAGTGGTGGCCAATGCGACAAACAATTGCACAAGAATCACAATTAAAAAATTAATAGAGAGTCAATGAATTAATCATGTGATCGTTGTATATAGATATATGTATTTAGTGTATATTAAGTGATATGTGAAAGTACTAAGGCAACATAATTGTGTTTTTACTCTTTTCTGTGCGAGTAGCGAATTCATCAATACTCGTACGTTGATGTAGGAAACATCAATTGCAACCACTTGATAAGTGTGTTAACTACATTTTTATGATGTCATGGTTTAAATAGTGCCAACATTTTTAAATGCAAGCCGTTTTCATAAATAGTTATTAGTTGTTGAATAGATAAACTGGCAGTTTAACCAGCTCGTCACACAAGATTTGCACTTTGTTATAGAATAATTATATAGAATAATTAATGACTTTACAATAACGATTAGGTGTTTAAAATAAATAAGTTAACGTTTATTTGCAATCAAAATTTAAAATTATATTTTATTCAAATCATTTCATTATCAGGTGTTACCATGAGAAGCTGTCGAATGCCAGTTTCGATGAAATTCGCGCCGTCTACGACCAAACGACGAATCCGCATTGCACCCTATTAGATGACATAGTTGATGGCAAGCCGATTGTTGCCGAAGTGGGTGGATGCCGAAAGTGGATTTATGAATATGAAAGTGGTTACAAAAGCATTACCTCAGAAGTAAGTACAACCATTTGTACAATAACTATTTTCATTTCGAATTTCGAAACATCACTTAAATAGTATTAAGCCTTTCATGCCCAACAACAAACATATTTTCATTTTAAGATCTTATCATTAACTGCAAATGATCATCAAGTCAGTTATGATCGCTGCCCGCGAAAATTGAGTGCTTCTTACTAATGCGCACAAATGTATGCTACGATTACGCTGTGGTTTTATAAAAAGACTAGCTGATGAATTTATGTTGCTTATGAACTATTCACGGAACGCTGAGGAACAACTGTAGTTACATACATATATACTATTCTTACCTAACGATTACTATACAAGATCGTTAAAACGGCAATAAATAACAAAATAGTAATTACGAAATTAATGACACTCATAACTGCATATAAATATGTATACGCAGTTAAGAATTTTGCAACTAATCGAGTCTTGTCACAAATGACAATCTGCTTAATAAAACAAAAAAAAAACAAATTCTAAACAGCTCCCTTCTTTCTTATCTATAAATCTATAAAGCTTAACTGGGTATGCGAGGACACTATACAATCTGCGATCGGGCAATCCCTGTACTTTGTCGGATCATTCATTGGCACTGTTTTCTTTGGTTACTTGGCAGACAAGATCGGTCGACTCCCTGCGTTGATCTGCACCACACTCACTGGCGCCACTGGTGACTTTCTCACAACTTTTTCAACCAATTTGCCACTGTATTCAATCTTTCGCTTCATTTCGGGTCTATCCACAGACACATTTTTTTACCTCATGTACATAATGGGTAAGTCAAGCTTAAAATGTAAACTTTAAATATCGTTTGTCTGAATGCGAGTTAATGTAAATTTGTATGCAAGAAATGTATTGACTTTTATACATATATATTAATATTTCAGTCTTCGAGTACTTAAGTCCACGAAAACGTACACTCGGTCTAAATTTGATCACTGGTATATTCTATTTCCTTGGATTGGCTTTGGCACCGTGGTTTGCACTATGGTCTGGTTCGTGGCGCGGCTACCTATACATCGCATCTGTGCCGGCAGTAATTGTGCTGTTATACCCTTTCCTCATTTGTGAGAGCGCCCAATGGCTGATGGCGACTCAGCGCTATGATCGTGCGGTTAAATGTCTCAAACATGTTGCCAAGATCAATAAACGCGAGGTGAAAGAAGAAGTGTTTGATGAATTTGTTGCGTATTATAAACAGAAAGCGAGTGAACAACTCGCGAAGAAAACAAACAAAGACACCTTTTGGGGCATGTTTCGCACACCACGTCTGCGCAAATTCGCCATTATGATGTTGTTGAAGAAGTAGGTGTGAAATCACCTTTTATTTACCATGTCTCACAATTCTCTCATACTCTCTCTTTCTCTCTTTTTAATGCAGCATGTTTCTCGCGCTCTCGCTCGATGTGATCAGTCGCAATATGGAGGGTATGGGCAGCTCACCATTCAAATTGTTTTCCGTCACATCGGTTGTTTACGTTGTGGGCGGTCTCACTATAATCTTACTACAAAATCATATAGGTCGAAAGGGTATGGCCTTTAGCACGTTCTTAGTCAGCGCCATCATTATAGGCGCTAACAGTATTCTAATCGCTTTTCTTGAAACCGAACAAAATGCGTTACTATTCGCTATTATGACGGGTCTCGCACGTTACGGTGTCGTGGTGAGCTATAAAGCGGAAGCACAGTACTCCTCTGAATTCCTGCCGACCACTGTGCGTGGGCGTGGCATGGCCAATATACATGTTGCCGGTTTCGCTTTTACCAGTCTGCATTCCTATGTGATATATTTAGGTTATTTCTACAAACCACTACCCTCGATCTGCATATCTTTGGTAATGTTCTTAGCTGCAATCCTGTGCCTACCACTGCCAGAGACCATGAATCAGTAAGTAGTTGTAAATATTATATATGTTTATTCTATGTATAATTTACTCATGACTCGCTATCACCACAGAAAACTACCGCAAACCTTGAAGGATGGCGAGGACTTTGCGCGAAATCAGCGCTGGTATTATTTTGTATGCTTCGATAGAAAGAAAGACACAAAAGAAACTGGAGTCAGTAATGGGTGAATGCGTCAGCTTTATGGAACTTTTCGTTGCAATCGGTTGTTTATTACTATGTATTAAACGTAGTGATATTTTTATTTTTATTTCCAACGCTTAATTTGTATTAATCTCTTTTCGTGTGAAAAATCTGAGATATTATTTGTATATAACTGCATATAGATTTAAATAAATTTGAATAGTTATTTAAGAGCTACATAATGCAGGTTAAATTACAATTCGTTGTCATGAATAATATATTTTGAGTTGTCGTTTTAACAATTTTGAAATCGATTTGGCTGATGGAACATGTTTCTTCCTTTGACATAAATTATATATGTTATGTAATACAAGGAAGTCTATCTTTGGTGCATAACTAAGATTTTAGAATACTAATAATTTTATGTATGGTCCCTAGGGTTAAAAACTTTATAAACATATCTGCCTTTTTTTGTAAAGGTTATGTACCAAATTCATCGGGTAAATCCTCTTTAAAGTTATCCACTTATCAATATTTTTAAAAATCTGGTTCAAGAAGCTGTTTCCATACACGGAGTTATTATCAGCTGATTAATCTATTCGCCACTTAATTAAAATTTTAACTGTAGCATACCAATACCATTTTAAGCTCATAATTGTAAAAACACTGAGCAAACATTTAGCAAGTGGATATTGCTCTCCGTAGTCATTGAGCACTCATTGCATTTTTAGAAAACTTGTTCTAAATATTAAAATGTGTATATTTAATCTTGTTATAGCTGAATAACGCATTTAAATTAGCAAATCTATACAAAGTTTATCATACATGTACCTAAGCACAACATTGTTCAAAATGTAAATGAGTCTTACTATTTTATTTCATTTAATTGAATGATAGTGTATGGGAGTAATAACTTCTGTAAGAAGTGTAGATTTTTTAATTAAGCTTGGCATACGATTTTTTGAGTTTATTTGAAAGTTAACTAAAATGGTCCTAAAGCTTCTTATGTGGATCAAAGGACTATAGTTAAATACTATATATATTTAGAACACTATAATGCGCGAGAGCATTTAGACTCTTTACTCGAAATCCACACGGTTTTACTTGTTTCGAAAAATTCTATAAGAATATGCATACATATATAAGCCTTAAACCAGAATTTAAATACATTTTTTATAAAGCGTTTTTCTAACATATACATATGTCCAATTGTTTACTGAATAATAATTACAATTAAAAAGTTTATAAAATTAAATTTATTCAAAAAAATTCATGAGAGATCACAACGTCTGCTGGTGAGCTCTCACTGAGCTCCAAGAACTTAAAAGTAGTCGAAAGAATACTCATTAAGTTATTCTTGTGAAATATTTCGCCAACGACGTTCACATTGCACAACAACAGCTCGGGAACATTATTGGCCGGCATAATATCGAATTTCAGCTTAAACTCTGTGAGCATCTACTAGAACGGTTTTGCTCATTCCGCCGTGACCGACCTTATATTATATAAACCGATGTAGAGCTATTCATTTGTTGGGTGACGCTCGGTGCAAAAATACCTACATATAAGCGAAAGTATTGTTAAACGTAAAATAATATAATACAATTTTTAAAAAAATATTCGCTGAAAAACATTAAATCAAAAACCAATGAAATGGATTTCGATGCTGTGTTAAAGAAATGTGGCAATTTCGGGCGCTTCCAGTTTCTGGTACTGTTATGCTTTAGTCTGACTAATATCCTCTCATCGATGCATTACTTTGCGCAAACGATAATTAGTTTTACGCCGAAGCACTGGTAAGTGGTCGCCAATTGGGAAAAAAGTTACAAGAGAAGCGCTATTAAAAATTATTAGAGAGTTGACTGAACTATCAATGCGCATCAATGAATTAATCATGTGAACGGAGGTGTTGTATATCAAATGTTATCAATATATAGCATTTAGAAGTGATGTGCGAATGTATTGATGAAGCATAATTATGCTTGAATATTATCTGAGCGAGCGAATAATAGTATACCCCTCATAATCGGATGCTCGCTCGTAGTTAAATGTTAACAATCGTAGAGAAACGTGAATTAAAACAAATTCGGACCAGCGTCAGTTATTTAGGCATTTGCTGAAAAAATAAAAAAAAACACAACAACAAACAAATACGAAGATAGACAGACGAACAAGTTCTTCTCGCAATTTTTGGGTTTTTATCGATTATTTAATGACCTTGCGACGATTAGGTGAACAACACTCTTACGAAAATAAAAATAATTTTAATTCGTTCAAATAACAGGTGTTATCATGAGAAGCTGTCGAATGCCAGTTTCGATGAAATTCGCGCCGTCTATGCCCAAACGATTAATCCACATTGTACTTTATTGGAGGACATAGTCGATGGCAAGCCGATTGTTGCTGAAGTGGGTGGATGCCGGCAGTGGATCTATGAATATGAAAGTGGTTACAGAAGCGTTACTTCAGAAGTAAGTACAACGGTTTGTATATGAAAAATCAATATGGACATCGTTTAAATTATTTTCAAATGATCATCAATTTAATTATGATCAGTGCCCGCGCAAATTGTCTGCTTCTTACGAATGCGCACAAATGTATGCTACAGTTATGTTGTGTAATAATTTGTGCTAAAAGCAACCAGCTGATAATTGAGCTATTCATAAAGCGCTGTTAAATAACAGTTAAATAACTAAAATATATTTCTTATAACACTTCTATTTAGACACAACGATTAAAAACAAAATAATAATTAAGAAAAACAATATTGCGTCCCTTTTAATTGATTGTCGGTGATAAAGCAATAAATAGCAAGATCAAAATTGCAAAATCAATGAAGTCTTACATAAATATCGCTTGTACTCATAACTGCATATTCATCCATATAGTTAAAAAATTTTGGAAGTTAGCGTTACTTGACATAAACGGCTCCTATGTTATTTACTAGCTTAACTGGGTATGCGAAGACACCATACAATCTGCGATCGGACAATCGCTATACTTTGTGGGGTCTGTCATCGGCACTGTTTTCTTTGGATATTTGGCAGACAAAATCGGCCGACTCCCTGCTTTGATCTGCACCACACTTACTGGCGCTATTGGAGATTTTCTCACAACTTTTTCAACCAA
Organism: Zeugodacus tau; assembly: GCA_031772095.1. Classification (NCBI taxonomy): domain Eukaryota; kingdom Metazoa; phylum Arthropoda; class Insecta; order Diptera; family Tephritidae; genus Zeugodacus; species Zeugodacus tau. The sequence goes on along the minus strand of CM062649.1, from coordinate 4,350,558 downwards.
TTTGCCACTGTATTCAATATTTCGCTTCTTTTCGGGTCTATCCACAGACACATTTTACTATCTGATGTACATAATGGGTAAAATAAATATTAGAAAGATATTTAATTAAAGTTCGATTATCTTAGCTCGAGTTTTTTGTACATATATATTTCCAGCCTTCGAATACTTGAGTCCGAGGAAACGTACCCTCGGTCTAAATATGGTCACCGGCATATTCTATTTTCTCGGTTTGGCTTTGTCTCCCTGGTTTGCATTGTGGTCCGGTTCGTGGCGTAGCTATCTATACATCGCATCTGTGCCGGCGGTAATTGTGCTGTTATACCCTTTCCTCATTTGTGAGAGCGCACTGTGGCTGATGGCAACTCAGCGCTATGATCGCGCAGTTAAATGTCTCAAACATGTTGCCAAGATCAATAAACGCGAGGTGAAAGAAGAAGTATTTGATGAATTTGTAGCGTATTATAAACAGAAAGCGAGTGAGCAACTCGCGAAGAAAACAAACAAAGACACTTTTTGGGGCATGTTTCGGACACCACGTTTGCGCAAATTCACCATTATGATGCTGATAAAGAAGTAGGTGAAAATTCTTCTTCGTTTTATTTACAAACTACAATGTTTTTCAATTCTCTTGTTTTCTCTCTTTCGAATGCAGCATGTTTCTTGCGCTCTCGGTCGATGTGACCAGTCGCAATATGGAGGGTATGGGCAGCTCACCATTCAAATTGTTTTCCGTCACATCGGTTGTTTACGTTGTGGGCGGTCTCACTATAATCTTACTACAAAATCATATAGGTCGCAAGGGTATGGCCTTTAGCACGTTCTTAGCCAGTACCATCATTATCGGAATTAATGGTATTCTAATCGCTTATCTTGACACCGAACAAAACTCGTTACTCTTCGCTATTATGACTGGTCTCGCACGTTACGGTGTCGTCGTGAGCTATGAGGCAGATACACAATACACTTCCGAATTCCTGCCGACCACTGTACGTGGGCGTGGCATGGCCAATATACATGTTGCTGGTTTCGCCTGTACCAGTCTGCATTCCTATGTGATATATTTAGGTTATTTCTACAAACCCCTACCAGCGATCTGCACATCGTTATTAATGTTGTTAGCTGCAATGTTGTGCCTATCACTGCCCGAGACGATGAATCAGTAAGTAGCGATTAATATAATATTACATCTATATGTTTATTCAATATATACTTTACTCATGACTCGCTATCTCCATAGACAACTACCGGAAACCTTGCAGGATGGTGAGAACTTTGCGCGCAATCAGCGCTGGTATTATTTTGTATGCTTCGATAAGACGTTAAACAAGAAGAATGATGAAGTCACCAAGGAACGTTATTGATTTAGTGATTTAGTGTTTTTTTTACTTTTTATGATTAATGCCGAAAATTTGTTGGTCATGTGTAGTTCCATTAAATTTTTTAATTTGAAAACAGTGAAATTGTATATTAACTGATTAAATTAAATGTAAGTGCATGCTCCAAAGCTTTTATACTTCATAACTTTGTTTGTTTTCTTTGAATATAGTATACGAGTTGTGTTCAAAAAATAACGGGAAATGTTATAACTTCATACAAATAAAATACCGATGGTGACATGATATTGAAAAATTATAATATTTGAGTTGGTTGAGTATATAAATTGTTGCTTTGGCTGCCTTTCCATTGCCCTTTCCCACTTATGCAATCGCCGCGCATGCGTTTTGAATGAAATCAAGACAGTTTAACAGAAGTTAATGTGCTTGCAATACTATATTGAGATTTTTTCTTTTATATATTTTGTTTTTGTTTAAAAAGTTATTTTACAAACATTAATTTACACATTAATTATATATGTTGTTACATATGTATACTAATCGAAGGGAAAAGGGGTAAATATGTATGTATATATATTTTAGATTTACTAAAGAAGACTTACAAGTATTTAATTTGTATAAATGTACATACTAAAATGGCTTAAGAAACTAACTGAAATTAAAGAAAATATATCTTTATCTCTGAAGATATTATGTTTAAACAATTTGCAATTTTCTTTTATAAATTTATAAATTCATATTAGTTAGTACCGCCTTGCTGTAAAGCAAATCAAACACATTATATTAAATGGTTTTTAATGCGGCTATTATAAAAAATGATTTGAGGCACCACTTTCATTCTTAAATGTGCTTTCTTCGATTTAGTATTTTCTTTCAAATGTGCTTGTATGTATTTTTGTATATAAGCATATATGTTTCTTTACTTTAAATTGTTTTACATATATACATATAAAGTTTTTCATTTATATTTAACGACATTTATCTATATACTTCTTCAAATATACTTCAGCTTTTCTTTTCACATTCAATAATTAGATTTCCAATATATGTAAGAAGATTTATACAAAAAATATTTTAATATCTCCATTCTCAAGTTGTAAATGTGCATAGACATCAGTACTGGCTTAAAGCTCGGCTTAAGTAAAATTGTGCCAATGCTAAGTGTGATTACTAAGAGTTTGAAGTACATATACATATGTACGAGTACAATGTTATTGTGTAGGCTTATATAACTATAACGCTTATTTTCCATATATAATACATAAATATGCTTTTAATTAGTAACACATTTACATACATATATACCAAAAACAATATACATATATGTAACTGATTTATCCACGCATTGTTTCCCTAAACACTTCCGCCGAAATCTTAATTGAACTCCTACAACCCTTTCTTTACTAAACACCTAATACCTAAGCGATTACTGGTAAGTACTTACGAACTAAGAACATTTACTAAATAAGACTATGCTATAAAATTAAGAAATAAAAAAAAAACATTTATATTTTGTGTGCTATCGCCTCTGTGGAAAATATTACTGTTCACCGTTTTTTGTGTTTTTGCCCTTATACTGCCACTTAGCACCTACGGAAGCTAATGAGCGATCGCATTCGCAAACATTTACGCCGCACTATTTAGGTTCTCATCGGCTGAGTCGTTGCCACGATCGAAATTGGTTAACGATTGCTTACGTTCGTATGCTTCCTCTTCAGAGTCGCATGAACGCTTGCCTTTCTTCGAGAGGCAAGGGAAATCGAACATGCGTTCACCTTTGCCGAAGACCTCACCTTCTTCGACGGTCTTTGGAAGTGTTCTGCAATAATATAAATTTCGTATTAATAACATATAGCAAAACATTTTATCAGCATATTAGCTTACGCACCTGTTAAGCGTCTCGGGCAGGAGCAGACACACAAAGGAGCCTGTAAAGAACAGCGCACCCAAAATGATCGATGGCGCTGCCTTGAAGTAGGTGCCCAACCATAATATGTAGGGCGCCAAAAACGATGCTGCGAAACCGGCTACATGCACCGCTGCTACACCTTGGCCGCGCACACATGTCGGTATCAATTCGGTGGCGTATTGTGAGCCGGATTCGTATGAGATCGCGACACCGAAACGCGCCGCTATGGTTAGGCATGCGAGTAGCACAGCATTGTGATTGTGTTGCTGATAGGCGATCGCTATGCCGGCCAACGAGGTGAATAATCCGCCCACGAGTAGCGAGCCGGCGGCCATGCCTTTGCGTCCAATACGATCTTGCAGCAAGATCACGATTATGCTCGATGGCAGTACGGCAATGGCGCTCAAAGAGAACATAACGAATGGTGAGATCCCCATGCCCTCGACATTACGGGATACAGCATCGTAGCAGAGTGTGATTACCATTCTATGGAGGAAATTGTGATGAATATTAATAAAAAAAACTCTCGAGTATGATATATTTAAGATAAACTATTTACGATTTGAAAAACAAAATGAGCGTATGTTTGCGCATGCGTGGCGTTTTAAACATATCCAACAGTGTTGAGTGCACCTGCTCATCGCCGCCCATCTTTTGGCGTTGCTTCTCGCAATGTTTACGGAACTCTTCAAATTCCGATGGTGTCACTTTACGTTTATTAAAGCGAGCAACACGTTTCAAACGCTTTATAGCACCGTCCACATCGTTTCTTGTGACCAACCATTGAGCGCTCTCCTGCACCACAAAATAGTACAGAACCACGGAGAGTATTGGCAGTGAGGTACAAGCCAGGTAAAGTTGCCAATGTCCCACAAGTACGGCCAACCATGGTGTAAAGACTAAACCAATTGTGTAGAAGACGCCGACAGCCAAATTGAGACCAAGTGTACGCATAGATGGACGGATGTATTCAAGTACTATGAAAGGTAGAGGATAAAAATAAATTATAATAAATAATAATTTCTAGAACTCAATACGATAATCTTTATAATTAAGTCCGTCTAAAATTGTTAAAAATGCGATTGTAGACGGTTCAATAAATTTGAAAAATATCAAATTATCAAATACCAAAAAAAGTGCAAGTATCCATTTAACTTACCAATAATATACATGAGATAAAAGTTCGTGTCTGCCGCCATGCCCGATATGAATCGACAGAGAGAAAATGTTGTGACACTTTGAGAAAATATCGTCGAAAAGTCGCCAATAAAGCCCGAAAAATTCGAAAGTATTAGAGCAGGTAAACGCCCAATCTTATCCGAAAGCAGACCATAAAAGAGGGTTCCCACAACGGAACCAATAAAAAATAACGATTGTCCAATGCGCGCTTTATACGCCGAATCACAGACCCAGTTTAGCTGTACGAGTATGAAAAAAAAGTGAAAGATAACACTAAATTAATACGTTACGAAATAGGAATTAAAAAAAACAGTTATTTTTCTATATAAGAAAAGTTTCCCGTACTCACCTCTGTGTTCATGCTCCGATAACCATAATCGTATTTATAGATCCAACGCGTACAACTCTCCGGGCTCACCGTTACATTCGCGCCATCGATGTCCAGCAGGCGCGTACAAGATGGATTCGGAAATCTCGCATAGATCTCCGCAATCTCATCGAATGACTTATTCACTAATTTCTCATGGTAGCACCAATGATCGGGTACAAAACTTATCACAGTTTGGGTAAAATAATGTAATGAGACAATGAAGTTGATCACACCGAACAATGTCAACAACAAAAACTGATAACGGCTGAAATCGCCACAACGCGCGAGTATCTGATCAAAATCCATATTTGCTGATCAGTGAGATAATGGACAAACGGAGCACTAGGGGGTTGTACAATTCGTCAATGGGCAATGGGCGTAGCAGCCAATATTTTACGTTTGTCTGAGTGATAGATAATCGTTGAGGATGACAGCAATGAATTCGACACGAACGTTTAGTATTAATGAGTTCACTGTGGCAATTTCATTGACATTCTTTGTACTTAGTATCTTAGTGTAAGTTGCAGTCTCAAAACTGCTGACGCTTGCACTCCTTAACTTGTGCTATGTGTATTTGTTTGTATTGTTTTCCTGTGCGGTGGGTGGTGTTCTTCCAGATGCTAACTAAGCTTGATTGCGCGTTCGCTATCCGATTTTTTTATGTTTGAGCGACAATACTTTTTATTAGTTTTGATTATTTCAATATTTAGTTGTAAAAAATAAATACTTTATTTATGAAAATTTAAATTGTGACTATCGCAAATTGTTAACGAGCACCACTTTGTGTTTTCACTTCAATAAATTTCCGGTTTTTACATTATAATTTTATTTAAATATTTTTTATTTATCTTTGCAGTTTGTACGAGTACATATTTGTTTGTGTACGTTTGGATGTAGTAACTTTCAACAAGAATTAGTGTTTTAATGCTGTAATTAGAAAGACAGAAATAAATAATTGTGAAATGGCATTATTAGCTATGACATTTGCTTTTAATTTGCATTTATTAGTTGAAATAACAAGTTTTTATAGTCATTTACGTACTTCAATCGATATAAATAATGATTTATTGTCGGGAATCTTGAAATTTTTGTTTTGATATTTCAATATACTACACGTCCTATGAGTTAAAAACGATTACCTATCTTATACTTCGTATTTCTTTTAACACGAAAATTAATACAGCTGCAGTTATGTCGGGTCATATTGATGCTAAACCTATATTATTTTGTATTTTGAGATTTATTGGAATTCATTTGTATAGTAAATTTAGCCTTTTAAGAATTTAACTTCAAGCTTAAAAAGACCCGTTACCACTAACAGTCTGCTATTTTTCATTTCTAAACCACTAGGTTACACTATATCTCTATAAACTTGTGTATTTACTTAGTTTATGACATATTTCTTATAAACAATGTTCCTAAAGCATTCAAAAACAATGCATATTCCATTCCATTTTATGCGGCCCACAAAGCAATTGTATAGAATTACTGTTTGTGAAACGAAAGCTTTGTACAATTTTTATTACTTAATTACCACAGAGCCATAATATGCAAATTGAGAACTAAAATGATTGCCCTTATTATACAAAATCTTACATTTGTTTGAAAAATGTAAAGTAAATATTGTTTTGTCTGACATAACTGAACATCATGCAATGAAGAAATTGGAACGAATTTGTGGAACATTATAATTGAAAAAAAACCGTTTGAAAAAGCATTCCACAACCAAAAATAATGATTCAGTTAGAAGTGAAACAATGTAAAAATAAGACCCTTTTTATGGTCGATGGTTTTTTTATGGTTATGGTCTCAGACAAAATATTAGCGGTTCCACGAAAGAACTATATACCAAAGAGATAAAGGATCTCATGAGATGTTTGTCTCTCGCATAATTTTCGAGTCTTTTAAAAAGTTGTTCGTAAATTCATTTAAGCTAATGATCACCTTGTTTTAAAATAATTTTATAAATTATTTACTTCAGTAGAAAAAACTATGAAATAGTTAAAAGATTTACTTTCCACTTGGATTTGTAGTTTTCATTTGTTTGTTCAAGTTTCTCATATTGTCAAAAGAATTCAGCCTGAGTCATTAATTAAAATTAAGTGTTGTAAAATCACTTCCGCATATTCGTAATATACACACAAATTGTACTATAATTAATCGTTTGAAGTATTTACCTAAATGTACTCCAATAAATAAATCTAAGCACACTTCAGTTGAAGTGATTTTAACACCTTTGTCTGTAAAGTGGCTAATAAGTATTATTATCAGAGTAAATAACAACAAGTCAATAAAGACACACGACCTAAATTAAAGGTGAACTAACATTTCCACACGGTTGTATTTCCAACGCTGAAACATACATATCACACGTGTCATATAGAGTGTGTTCCTAACATGAGTTGTTTAAATGGTCTTACGAGAGTAAATAATAAATAAATAAATAAATATTACTACTCTCTCTCAAAAACCGCTAATTTCACACATTTTAAAATTACACTCAAAAACTGGCAAAAACCAGGTGACATTTTCTATTAAAATTACTAATAAATTTATTATACTTATATAATTAGTAACTAGGCAAGTTCATACCACTTTACGCTGACGAGGACTCGCAGAGACTCTTCAATTTTGTCTTTTAAATTAATTGCATTTTTCACAGCTGTAGTGTTTTAAATATTTAGTACAAATTAATATTTACAATTAGTTTGTCTTTAAGGAAGCAAAATGCACAGCACAAATTAATGTCTAAGGAAATATGCGTTTGCAGAAAAACACTCCGTGTTCTTAAGTAGTATAAGCAATTAAGATAGCTTATCGTGAAGTGTCGCCGCGCTTACGCTCAAGAAGTGCGGTTGGCATCAGGCGTGTACGCATGTCGGTCTTATTTGTTTGAAAATTAACTGATTTTTTATTGCTTTATGAGTGCCATATAATTAAATGACTGATACGAGTGGTGTGATGTGATTATAAGACACGGCAACAGACTGATATCTTAGAGTACATAATTGCAAGACGAGTATGAGACAAGTATTATTTAGAGCCGAAGCATAAAAGTTTAATTATAAATGTGTTTACTTATATGTATAAATGCTAGCGAATTTTCGCAATTCAGGACCATTAGGGATTATAATTTATAATTTATAAAGCATTTTCAGGTAATTGTTAGCTATCTTCTTTTCATCACATTTTGCAGTGTCAAATCGAATACGTCTTTTTTAAGTTTCCTCAAGAGTTAATTATTTCGATTTAGGTATTTGCGTTCGTTATCGCTGTGTCTTCGTAATGTAAAACATAAATAATTCCATTGATTCTTTTTTTTGTAATTTATATTGAAATATTTACTGTCTGCATTTGTTTTGCAATCCGCTTCGAGATGAAAGCAAATATTTGTTTCATATGGTGTTTATACATATTTGAGGAGAAATTACTTTTTACGCTTTTGAAATTTCAGCGCCTTCAGAATGAGGTCAAGTACATTTTTCCTTGAACACTTTACTTAAATGTGTAATTTATTTTTATTGAAGTATTTACAAATAGCTTGTGCTAAACTGGCACTAAAGAGGCCCTTTAGCTATAAAATAATAATTAAAAACTAAAAAATTGGAACATTTCAGATAAGAGTATTTTTTTATTAATTTTAAAAGCAGCAATAAATAAAATTAAATTTATTTATGTTTTTTCTTTAATTATATGAGATTGTTTTTTTTTCATAGAAAACAGCCCTTGCCCTTAAATCATACGCCGATAAAAATAAATATTTATTTATTCATATTTATCCGTTATGTTATATAATAAAATAGCAAGGCAACATAAAAAAGTTAATTAGTCGCTTAGCTAACTTATTGCACCAATAAAACTCAATAAATCAAGTATTTGACTTCCTTTGTGCCAAATTTATGCTTTTATTGTTTGAATTACTCATTTAATTGCGCAATTTTATTGGCTTCCATATAAACATACCAACAATCAAAAAGTAATTAACAACAAAACTGTCAGACATACATAGCTACGACAATTACATATGCTAGTACAAGGATTATGAAAGTGATTACATTTGCGGTTTTACAACTGTCACAATTATTTGCTGGCAATGGCTCACGGCGCTGATAGCTGATAAAATACATACTGACATATTCATATGCATACTCACATATGTATTTATGACTTATGTCTACTTGTTGTTAACTGATAAGTGCGAAGTACCAATACAAACACGTGTTTGTGGTTACAAGCAGCAACAAGCGCAATAACTGATAGCAGCTGGGGGCCAAAGTCTTTGCCTGCACACTGTCGTGAGTTCTGCATCATACTTATTAGCCATCCAACTGCTGCCCACTAGTCTAGCTCGCCTTGAGCTTAAACAATAATTTCCTTATCACTTCATTGATTGCGAATTGTGGCCGTAGGATTGTCTGTAGCAAACCGCAAATAAAAGCAACTTGTTGATTGCTAATTGTTTGGAAGTTCGTGGAAGTCATTCATTGCCCATGTATGTAGACGGACACAACGCCCACGATGGCAGTACAGTTTTTGAAGGAGTTACATGATGGAAGGCTAATGATACTTATTATTCACATGTTTACAGATTTTGTTGTTGTAGGTCGTGCGTCAGTTTATGCACTAATTGCTGTTTGCATAGAATTACAAAATATATGTATTTTTCACATGCTTCACATTAAAAACAAGTAAGGAAAGGCTAAGTTCGGGTGCAACCGAACATTTTATACTCTCGCAATTTATTGCTATATTTTTATAAAGATAACACACAATTTGACCCATATAATCGGTTTAAAGTCCAATAGAAAAGCGAAAATCATCATATATGGTATATAGGCTGAGGTAATTCCTGAGCCGATTAAGCTCATTTTCATCACCAACATAAATTTAATTTGGATAAGAAATTTCATATCTTAGCCGATTTATAAGCTATTAAACCCATCGTATTTTTGAAAATCCTATGATTAGCTATTTGAGAGCTAGGGAAAGTTATGACTCGATTTTAACCATTTCTGACACAGAGACACACTATTAGAAGAAAAAGATTTCCTCTGAATTAAATTAAGATATCTGAGCGATTTACCGGTATTTTCGGTGATAAATTACCATAAGGCACTGAATTCTACAAATTCGATATCCGGGGCCTTGAAAAGTTATAGTCCGATTTCGACAAGTTTTACACAAGTTATGCCACGGATCATATACAATATTTGTGTATCTTCATTGGTTCCTAATGTATATCTTATAAAGTGAAGGAATCAGATGGAATTCAAAATTGAGGTATATGGGAAGTTGGTGTGGTTGTGAACTGATTTAGCCCATTTTTCAACCGTCAGGGTGGGAGGTTTCAGCTGTCAGGGTGTAAAGAAAATATTATAAACCGAATTACATTGAAATCTGTCGAGTAGTTTCTGAGATATGGTTTATGACCCATAAGTGGGAGATGCCACGCCCATTTTCCATTTTGTAAAAAATCTGAGTACAGCTTCCTTCTGCCATTTCTTATGTAAAATTTAGTGTTTCTGACGTATTTCGTTAGTGAGTTAACGCACTTTTAGTAATTTTCAACCTAACCTTTGTATGGGAGGTGGGCGTGGTTATTATCAGATTTTTTTTCATTTTTGGACTGTGTTAAGAAGTGGCTAAATAAAAACGACTGCAGAAAGGATGGTTTATATAGCTCTATTGGTTTGCGAGATATATACAAAAAACCTATTTGGGGGCGGGGCCACGCCTACCTTCCTATGGTACTGATCACTTTGGTATATATAACCCTATATCTAACTCGTTTAGTTTTGGGTGTTGCAAACAACCGTTATGTGAACAAAACTATAATACTCTCTTAGCAACTTTGTTGCGAGAGTATAAAAATAATAAAATTACAAACGGTTGAACAAACATGGAATAAAATTGTTTTTTTAAATATTTCTTCTTTAATATTTTGTTTTTGAAGCAAAAAAATATTTAAATATATATATATTCAAATTTAATTTTACTCATAGAATGTTTCTCTTTAGTGAGGTCATGATTTTTTGCGATTCCAGCGTAAGGGTATGGTAATCTTGTAAAACGTGTCTATCATTAGATTTTCAGAAACAATCAAATAATTTCACTTCAACTCAACTTAAACTTAGAAAATCACGGATATTTAAATATATGAAAATAAATGTTCAAATTGTTTTTTAAAAAGAACTTAATAGGGTTTTAATACATTCTAGTAAATATAAATAATTTTAAATTTTTTTTTTAATATTTATACAAAATTAAAATTATTAATAGTTTAATAAAAATCTAACAATTTTAACTTGAACAAAAACAGCAAGTTCAATCGTTTAAGATTGCAAATTTGAAACAAAATTTATTGAGTTTATTCAGTTTATAAATGTGTGTCATGTGAAGTAATTTCAACAAATAAGAAAGTTTAAAAATGCAATAATTGAATAAATCATTAATTTAATTATTATTTTTTTTATTATTTCTTTAATAATATTGTTTTTTATTTATTCAATTATTATTATTAAGTATTATTATTTAAGTACCGAATTATTTTTTTAAATTATATTAACAACATTTTTTTTACACTTCCATATTTTCTCTCAGTGTATGCTTCTTAGAACAAAGTTTCTAAACAAAAGGTTTTAAGGTTTCTTTAACTCTTAAATTTGTAACTAATATTTGCAAAAATCCGAATACTTTATTTCTTTTTTTGATATATTTTTACTTAACTATACTCTGCAAGTTACTTTTGAAATACTTTTAGCACTTTTAAATTGAAAAATTAAATAAAAAATGTAAATAATCTCTTTCCACTAAAATAATTTTAAAAATAATTATAAATTATTGCTGGCAATAAAAAATAGTTTATATACACACCATTTCCATAATTTATTCGTCCAGAGCACCGACAACAAGTAATATTGAAGCAATTATTCTTCGTTTTTTCAATATAGCAGTTCAATGGCTTTTCATAGCACCAGACAACGCAAAAGTTTCGAAATCAAAACAACTTTAATTATATTTGCCAAACGGAAAACTTCTGAGAATTCACCGCGCCAATAAACAAAGGAAAATCTTTTATGCAGAATAACGCACAGACTCAGACACGAGACTAGTATACGCACACTCGCGAATGCGAAACAATGCTCAGAAGCTCAGCAAACCGAAAGCGGAATATATCGCGTGCAACACCTTCGAACGATATAAACAAACTGAACAACAGCAACACAAAGTCAAAGTGAACAACAGTTCGAAGATCCGGCAGCAACAGTTTTTGAGTGGCGAGAAAAACGAGCTGACAGACCAACATGGGGTAGCATGCCAAAGGAAAGAGGGTGGATAACGGCAATAGCCGTCAAAGTGGTATTGCGACTCTCTACCGCTACTACTAGTAATGGTTAGCGTCCAAAGCACAGCCACACACAGATTCATTTGTTATCATTATATATGTAGGTATATTGAGCGTAGCGAGTGAGAGAGTGAAAAGCGATTTAATGATTGCTCGTCATGGAGCGCAGTGATACGAGTTTGCATAAAAAAAGTATATGTAAATAAATACAGAACTCAAAAAACAGCTGGTTTCCCCACAACAACAAATGTATGTATGTACTAGTACAGCCAACAAAAATTATGTCTTGCCATGTTTGACGAGTTTTTATGCGTGAACCCAGTAGAACCAGCAACGCGCGGAGTATTGTAAATGAGTGTTCTTGCCAATACAGAGATTTGTGAGATAAGTTAGTTCTAATACCTGTAAAGTTGTAGGTACAGTACCGTTAATACCCATATACTGGCTTAATCATCGTTTATACTAATGCAATCAAAAGAGAGACACACATAAGAGTAACTGGAGTAAAATAAAAGTAGGTGAGAAATTTTACTAGCCTTGGGTAAAATGTATAATTATGAAGGAATGTCACTGAATGTGACAGCTGTGAAAAGATACGTCAATAACTCTACATCATACACTTGTATGTAACTTTGGTAATTGACCACATATTTAGTATATTTACGTACGTAGCTAATTGTTTTGTCTGTTAACCAGTTTTCAAGACAAGTCAACTGTTCTACCTGTCATTGCAACGTTTACTCGCGCAGTCGCTTGCCTAGCAAACGATTAAGCCAGTTTAGCGCGGAGCAAGTGACTTAGTCGCCTGTAACGTGTGGTGGAATATGCGAGGTTAATTGAAATTCCGAGTGCAAAACGTAATTAATTATTGATATACAGTTAATCGAAGCCGATGGAAATATGATTTTCAAGAATGTAACCTACGAACAAAACAGTTTTTTGCTGAGTGTATAATATATAATATCCATAGAACCAGTATTATACTGCACATTGAAAAAATTTCACCATAGTTTCACCGGGGAACATGTTGATAGTAGAATCAAGACTAGACTTAAGTATTAAAAAAATATGATAGAAATGAAACAGAATATTTCCTCGGAAGGGTATATTTAACAAACATAACTAATTTACGTCGTTTTGTCTTTGATTTTCTTGGGAATAAACATTTCATTAGAATTCTGTATTGTTGCAAATCAAAAACAGTACAAAGGTCTACTCTAAGCCTTCTGCATGTGCTCTATATTTATGCGGAGTACAAAGCGTGCTCATATGGTGACTAGCTAATTTCATTCAATTACAGCCGATAAATAATAAAAACACATAATTTCGAGCTGATTCAACGAATAATAAATTTACAGTCATTTTTACGAGGTGCAGTTAGTTAATAATAAGATTGGGTCAATTACAAAGTCGGTAAAAAACAATTTTATTGAATTTAATAAAATAGATTATTGAAGAATTTCTAACAGCTCAAAGAAAGAGTAGCATCATTGTAGACCATTTACCAACTTCGCCGCACTCCTTATCCAAAAAGTAATTATGAATCAGCTGAGTACGTATCCAAGTGTATTATTTTGTGCTAACATTTCTAAATCATCAGCAAGCTGTCCGAGCAAAAATCGTTAGTATATAAAAATTATGCAAAGTAATAAACAAATTTAGTCATATTCAGCGTTATATTGTAGTTGGTTTATAAAAAGGCGAATAACCTGGTATTGTCAATTGATTGCGTAAACAAATCACCAAGCAACAAAGCGTGTGAAAAGATAGGCAAACTGAATCGATTTCGCTTTTAGGCTAGCACCAGTCTATCTGCAAAAAATTGTATTAACTGTATTTTAGGCAATTAGTAACATATATACGTACGACTATGTATGCATAAATGAGTATTTGTAAGATTAAACATTTTAAATAAATTCATACAAACATATTTTCATACGTGTTAGCATGTTTAAATCATTCAAAATCTTCACTTGTCTGATAAATTTGGTTAAAACGACATTCTAGATCGAAGAAGAAAGTATTACGAATACACCGATTAACATACTTTCTTTTACTAACGAATTCAGAATATTTATAACCAAGGATTTCTGAGACCCTTCATAGGTTCCATCCATAAGGATGCATTCACCACTTTCCATACTTTATAACAGCTCTAATAGAGCCAGATCTTTTCAAATCAAAACTTAGTTTCATATATTGTGGAACCACACTTATTAAATTATTTCACAACTCCATTATAATGGATGTCTAGAAACCAGATCTCTATTGAAAATAAAGAGATCAATGTATACATAAATGTATAAAAAACGAAATTGACAGCAAAATTAACTGTAACCATTCCAATTAAATCATTAAATGAAAAAGAAACAACAAATGCAGCTACTTAACGCATTATCATATATAACTAATGACAGCAACAACCACAATTAAATAGAATTTAAAATACTATCAGCGCTCAGCGACAGCGGTAAGAGCGAATCTACAAAAGTGAGAGATTAGCAGACCCTGGCTTTCGAATGTTGTAATGTGAAAGGCATAGGCAGAAGTGCGCCACAGTTACCATAGTTACGCATGCGAATCGCCGGAACCGGCTAAGCGCCGATGTGAACCGGCTAAATCTACAAATTTTACGGTACCCATTACTACGTAAATATGTAACGGGTGATTTTTTTGAGGTTAGGATTTTCATGCATTAGTATTTGACAGATCACGTGGGATTTCAGACATGGTGTCAAAGAGAAAGATGCTCAGTATGCTTTGACATTTCATCATGAATAGACTTACTAACGAGCAACGCTTGCAAATCATTGAATTTTATTACCAAAATCAGTGTTCGGTTCGAAAATTTTTTATCGACAAATTTTGTTCAGCGATGAGGCTCATTTCTGGTTGAATGGCTACGTAAATAAGCAAAATTGCCGCATTTGGGGTGAAGAGCAACCAGAAGCCGTTCAAGAACTGCCCATGCATCCCGAAAAATGCACTGTTTGGTGTGGTTTGTACGCTGGTGGAATCATTGGACCGTATTTTTTCAAAGATGCTGTTGGACGCAACGTTACGGTGAATGGCGATCGCTATCGTTCGATGCTAACAAACTTTTTGTTGCCAAAAATGGAAGAACTGAACTTGGTTGACATGTGGTTTCAACAAGATGGCGCTACATGCCACACAGCTCGCGATTCTATGGCCATTTTGAGGGAAAACTTCGGAGAACAATTCATCTCAAGAAATGGACCCGTAAGTTGGCCACCAAGATCATGCGATTTAACGCCTTTAGACTATTTTTTGTGGGGCTACGTCAAGTCTAAAGTCTACAGAAATAAGCCAGCAACTATTCCAGCTTTGGAAGACAACATTTCCGAAGAAATTCGGGCTATTCCGGCCGAAATGCTCGAAAAAGTTGCCCAAAATTGGACTTTCCGAATGGACCACCTAAGACGCAGCCGCGGTCAACATTTAAATGAAATTATCTTCAAAAAGTAAATGTCATGAACCAATCTAACGTTTCAAATAAAGAACCGATGAAATTTTATGCGTTTTTTTTTTAAAAAAAAGTTATCAAGCTCTTAAAAAATCACCCTTTACATATGTACGTAATGGTTTGATAATAAGAATAAACTGTGGACACACACAAATGCACAGATAACATAGTCAGCGGCAGTAACCAATGTTGCGAAATCTTATGCCACACACACAACGGTAATTGTTGCCAGACGCGTCTGCCTCGGCAGTCGTTGACATTGTAACGTCACTTTTACATGTTGTTTATTACATATTTTTGCGTATAATGCACATTGCAGGGGCGTTTCGTTAGTCTAGTGACGTTGAATGCTAATCATTAACCCATTATGGTCAAAATAAAATGTATAGCATTGTTAGAAAAAAATTCCTAAAATTTTAGTTATAATCCAAAATTGATATTACTTCAGATTAAAAGACAAATGTGAATAGCAAAATTTGCAATTTTTTGGAGAAGTTTTTTATGAACATCTATTCTAAGCTTTCTCTAATCAGCACATTTTCTTATGTGTATATACTAAATGCTAGTTGGGGGCTTTACATTAAAATGTGGCTACAAATATTTGCACACGTCTCAAGCTTCGTTCGATAGCATAGCATTACATGTTTTTATGGTACATATATTTCTCTCTAATCGGACGGTATTTCCCATTTGACACAGCTATAAAGGGAAATGAAAGCAAAGTGCTCTAAACAAAATAAATTATTATCAAAAACTTTTATTTTATCACATTACGAAATGAAATATATTGTACTATTGCCTCTTAACGGAATTAAAAAATTAGTCCCAGCTTTATCTAACTCATACAAATGGATACAGCTTAGTGTAAATATTTATTATTATTTTTTCTGTACATAATTGATAAAAATTTTCATAAGAAATACTTTTCTTGACACGAGTTTTATACGAACAATAAGAAATATACTCAAAAGCAGCTTGTTCAAGGCAACTAGTAACCGAAAGCGTTGAAGTTATGAAGTAACTTTGCAGTTCTTTAATTTATTTTTATCGGGCATACTTAACGTTGACCAAAATAATAAAAAAAAATATTTTTACTATTTCCTCCTTTTCAAAGCGCAACTAAAAAATTTAAAAACCTTGTACAAAATAACTTAAAATGCACTTTACAATTTCCTAACGTGTTTTTTCACTAATACCGAAACAAAAACTGGAATTTTACGCGAAAATTTCAAAAAATTTACTTCAATAGTATATTTTTATTTAAAAATAGTTGAACCGACTTTATGCCCGTCTGTATGTACTAGTATTGAAAATAATTGCAATTACTATGCATTTATTATGAGAAAATTTCCTCCAAACTAACCTTCTTTAAGTTATGTGTAACTTTCCACATTCAATAGGAAGGCTAACCGCCCCATTTACCATAAACATGCATATTCATCACGTGAATACGCCAACTGTCATGGTTAAAACGTTTTACTTTTCTACGCACATCAATATATTTATTTATAAACAGACTATTGTACGCCCATCTATTGCAACAAACGCTGCAATTGCATACAATTGCTCAACTATACCCGCATACATATGTATGTCTCTATGTATGAAAGCTTTAAATGAATTTATAAATTACAAATAAATTAGAATGTCAACGCAACTATATTTATATAGTTTACTTCCACCAGCCTTGAGACAAAAATAAACAAAATGAATTTGTTGAATTCTAAATGAAATATTTGGGGTGCTTGCACTCACACATCAATTAATTGCAAATAAAAACATAGACAATCATTAAGACAATTGAAGAGCTAAGTACGAGCACATAATAAAGATTTCGAAGACTCAGTGCATGCTTATATGTGGTTTTCATTAAAAGTTCTAATCTATTTTGGGAATTTACATTCATATTGAGATGCAGCGGCCATACATACATAAATACATGCAGAATACAGATAAAATCGTCACTTCTACTCATTGATTAATTACACAATTCTTATTCGAATATTATTTAATTGGCACTTACACATCAACTAGCTGCTTGGCAGACTTTTCTTCTAATTTTTGATGTGTCACTTAATTTTTATGTTTTTAAGTAGCCAAACAGCTGAGCCATATCGAGATGGGTTCAAAGCATCATAGTCAGCTTGGTGGGATTGGGTGGGATGATCTATCAGTTATAATTTATCATTATAGTATAGGGAATATCGAGATTCATTATATCCTCATAGTTTTAATTTATTACAAAAATCTATTTTATTTGCATAAAGTTATTTATTATTTATAGCATCGAGACAGTATAATGCCGTTTTAATTTAACATTTGATATGCAATTCTATGCCTGTCTTAACAGATTAAAACTGAGGCTCATAGTTGTCGATCGCTTTGTATAAGCTTTGAATATATTTACAATATATTACAGTACACGTGCCATACTTTTAGAAAAAAAACAGATTTATATAATGGATAAGATTTAATTACACTATGCAACAAATTTGAAGATATTGCCGCGGATGTTAATTAAAAAAATCTCAAACGATGATATTTTAATAAATAATAAAAGCTTGAACACTCTTTATCTTTTTTATACTCTCGCAACAAAAGTTGCTAAAGAGAGTATTATAGTTTTGTTCACCTAACGGTTGTTTGTAAGTCATAAAACTAAACGAGTTAGATATAGAGTTATATATATCAAAATGATCAGGGTGACGAGACGAGTCAAAATCCGAATGTCTGTCTGTCCGTCCGTCCGTCCGTCTGTCCGTGCAACGGATAACTTGAGTAAAAATTGAGATATCTTAACAAAACTTGGAACACGTATTCCTTGGCACCCTGAGGAGGTTGCTTTCGAAAATGGGCAAGATCGGACCATTGCCACGCCCACAAAATTACGAAAACCAAAAACTTATAAAGTGTCATAACTAAGCCATAAATAAAGTTATGAAAATAAAATTTGGAACATAGGATCGTATTAGGGAGGGGCACATTTGGATGTAATTTTTTTGGAAAAGTGGGCGTGACCCCGCCCTCAAATAGGTTTTTTGTATGTAACTCGCAAACCAATAAAGATATAGAAACCAAACTTTCTGCAGTTGTGTCTTTCAGCCATTTCCTTATACAGTCCAAAAATTAAAGAAATCGGATAATAACCACGCCCACCTCCCATACAAAGGTTAGGTTGACAAGTAAGGAAGGGCTAAGTTCGGGTGTAACCGAACATTTTATACTCTCGCAATTTATTTATTTAACTTCATTTATATTATATAATACATAATTTGACCCACGTATTCGTATATATTGTATAAAGTCCATTGAAAGTTGGAAACCATAATATTAGGTTAGAAGCACCGAGGTCCTCGTGTTCGATATATGAGGCCTTAAAAACCTATGGTCCGATTTCGGCAATTTTTAGAATGGGGCTGCCACACTATTAACATAGTATTTGTGCAAAGTTCTGCACCGATATCTTCACTAGTACTTACTTTATATATTGTAAAGTAAACGATTCAGATTGTCTTCAAAGTTCTGGTATATAGGAAGTAAGCGTGGTTGTGAAGCGATTTGGCCTATTTTCACAACATATCATTGGGATGTAAGGAAACTATTATAAACCAAGTTTCATTGAAATCGGTCGAGTAGTTCCTGAGATATGGTTTTTGACCCATAAGTGGGCGATGCCACGCCCATTTTCCATTTTGTAAAAAAATCTGAGTGCAGCTTCCTTCTGCCATTTCTTATGTGAAATTTAGTGTTTCTGACGTTTTTCGTTAGTGAGTTAACCCACTTTTAGTAATTTTCAACCTAACTTTTGTATGGGAGGTGGGCGTGGTTATGATCCAATTTCTTTCATTTTTGGACTGTATAAGGAAGTGGCTTAAAAAAACGACTGCAGAAAGTTTGGTTTCTATAGCTCTATTGGTTTGCGAGATATGTGCAAAAAACTTAGTAGGGGGCGGGGCCACGCCCACTTCCCCAAAAAAATTACATCCAGATATGCCCCTTTATAGTGCGATCCTTCATACCAAATTTTATTTCCATAGCTTTATTTATGGCTTAGTTATGGCACTTTATGTGTTTTCGGTTTTCGCCATTTTGTGGGCGTGGCAGTGGTCCGATTTTGCTCATTTTCGAAAGCAACCTTCCTATGGTCCCAAGAAATAAGTGTGCCAAGTTTCATCAAGATATCTTAATTTTTACTAAAGTTACAGCTTGCACAGACGGACGGACGGACGGACGGACAGACAGACATTCGGATTTGAACTCCACTCTTCACCCTGATCACTTTGGTATATATAACCCTATATCTAACTCGTTTAGTTTTGGGTGTTACAAACAACCGTTATGTGAACAAAACTATAATACTCTCTTTAGCAACATTTGTTGCGAGAGTATAAAAATGACTAAAAGTGCGTTAACTCACTAACGAGAAACGTCAGAAACACTAAATTTTACATAAGAAATAGCAGAAGGAAGCTGCACTGAGATTTTTTTACAAAATGGAAAAAGGGCGTGGCGTCGCCTACTTATGGGTCAAAAACCATATCTCAGGAACTACTCGACCGATTTCAATGAAATTCGGTATATAATACTTTCTTGACACCCTGATGACACATGTAAAAAATGGATCGGTTCATAACCACGACAACTTCCCATATAACTCAATTTTGAATTCCATCTGATTCCTTCACTTTATAATGTATACATAAGGAACCAATGAAGATAGCGGAATTAAACTTTACACAAATAGTACATATCATCTCTGGCTTCACTTGAGAAAAAATTGTCGAAAACGGACTATAACTTTTCAAGGCCCTAGATATCGGACATGTTGAACTCAGCGCCTAAGGGTAAATTTTAACCGAAAAATCTCTGGTAAATCTCTTAGATAATTTAATGTAATTCAGAGGAAATTGTTTTCTTCTAATAGTGTGTCTCTGTTCCAAAAATTATTAAAATCGGATAATAACATCTCCTAGCTCCCATGTACCTAATTATAGGTTTTTCAAAAATACGGTGGGCTTTAATCTACATATATGTATTGGTTAATATGTGAGATACTATATCTTTGCCAAATTAAGTGCGTGTATAGTTTTGGATATAGTGTACCTAGCTGGTGAAAATGAATGAAATCGGTTCAGGAATTACCTCAGCCCTCATACACTATATAGGATGATTTTCGTTATTCTATTAATCTTTGTGCCGAATTTATAGGTAAATTTGGGTGTTATCTTATTAAAATTTCTTCAATAAATTGCGAGAGTATAAAACGTTCGGTTGCACCCGAACTTAGCCTTTCCTTACTTGTTTTAATTTGAGAACACATTTTTTTAGAGAAAATTGAAATTCTCAGAAAGTTTCACTCTGACCATTGTTTCAGTGAAATTTCAATATTTTGATTAAAAATCATTAAAATTAAAATATAAATTTGTGAGAAAATAATTTATAGAATTTTTTACGTATAAAAAGAATTCCAAATAATAAGCAAAGAACTAGACGAAGATCTTATAAATATCTTTCTTTCAAAAGAATGAAGAATTCTATTAATAAATATTAAAATTGTTTGAAAATGCAAATCTCATAGAAAAACACATTTCCAACACGTGAGCAGTTTTTACGCTTTATGCTTTTCTTATACACATCGCTTTCAAATCATAAACGCTGGACATACATACGTCCGATTAATGTGCTGTAGACAGACACGTGTGCGCATACACACATATTTTATTTTAGTAAATAATATTAGCATAATATTTTTCTTTTTACATTTATAAAAAATCGTTTCCTTTATATCCGATAAATCTTCACCACAATTTTTATTTACGTCAAACAAGTTATACAATAATTTATCAAACGTGTTGCTCACTATCGAGATTTCACGTTTCCCATTTGTCCCATTTATTTAAAATAGTCACAAGAGCTTGTTTTTGTAATTTTATCAATTAGTCTTGTTGTTGCTGCCCGCAAACACGTTCATTCGAAATTCACGTGATACTTAATTTATGCTTGTTGTTGATACGCTTTAATATGTCTATGAATATTTTGATTTTTTTCTTCGCTATTGTATTATTAAACGTTTAATTTGTGGACAGTGACTTATGTATTTACTTTGTGTATTCAAATTTAGTTGATTAGTGGATAATTAGGTTATATTTAAGTAGGTATTTGGATAATTATAAAAAATGTAGATAAATATTTGAATTTACTCGAATTGGAATAATTAAAATTAATGAATTAATAATTGAAAAAAATCTATGAAATTTTCATTTCACTACAAACTCAAATTCTGAATAATCGAAAATCATAAAAAAATATTTTTTATTATGAAAACTTAATATAGACCTAAATGTACAATTACATCCAGGTCTCCTTTTGAAACTTATACAATTTTAAATTCTCCTCAAAATACTCTAATATTTTCTATTTTTTACAAAATACTAAATCTGTCAAGTTTATAGTAAATATTGTATGCATAACACATACATATTTGCATACGTACATATTTATTCGAAATGTATTTTATGCCACGCACGTTATTATAAGCTGGCAAAAACGTGATAAGTTTTATGCACAACAAACAAATCGTGCTTACAAATATATAGTAAATATCCCCATAAGTAAACAAGGCAAAGGACAAATCAAACAAGTTGTATATTTAGAGGCTAAATAACTGAGAAATAGTTAAATTGCCATAGACAAAATACACACATGCAAACGAAGTATCATAAATAGATACCAAAGCCTCTAGCTTTAAAATAGTAAAATAAGTAGCTTAAACTCTTAAAAAAATTATTATGTACATATGTATGTGGATCACCATCAACTATAATAGAAATAAGCGCATTATAGTCGTATACATATAAAATAGCTGGCTTGTAGTCAATGCGGATTTGATGTCAAGTTCAATGCGAAAGTTCATTCTTTCCGCAAATGCTTCCAATCAAATTGCCTCATGTTCAAACTGTGACTTATCTCTTCAAAACATGTATATTAGGTTGGGACACACGATTTGTGAGTAATCACAAGTTAAATAATTTTTATTAAATATCTCACACAATAACCGATATATTCGGCAAAAAAATATCCAAAATAAAGAGTTAAGTACTTTAGTAAATAAACTTGAAATCACGGAACCCTCAAAATGTGCATAAATAAACCTGACTTAACCTTGAATAATATAAAAACAAACACATCACGTGACACCAAATTTGACCTAGAATAATAAAAAAAACAAACACATCACGTGACACCAAATTTGACCTCATATCAGACCTGAGACAACATACATTACCTTACTTGACCCACAACTCAAAATACAACCAAACCTGTCATCATGTGATTCTTCAATATAAAAGAAATCCTGTTTCCACATGACCCTTCCAAATTTAATCAAACACAACTCCATGAGAACCCTCAAGATGAAAACACATCTGTTCTCATATGAGCTCTCAACATGTGAACAAACGTCGCATGATGTAAATAAACCACTGTCGAAGGACATTGACCTCGGAACAAAACATTACCAAACCCCTGTCAAAGGACAATGACCTTGGCCCAAACGTAAACAAACCCCTGTCAAAGATCATTGACCTCGGCCGCGTTTGTTTACGTTTTGGGCTGAGGTCATTGACCTTTGGTAGGGGTTTGTTTACCTTTTGGCCAAGGTCAATTACCTTTGACAGGGGTTTGTTTACGTTTTGGGTCGAGGTCAATGACCTTTGGCAGGGGTTTGTTTACGTTTTGGGTCGAGGTCAATCATCTTGGGCAGGGGTTTATTTCGATTTTGGTCACGTGATGTCAGTTTCTTTATACTTTGAGGAGCCAGATGAAGTAGGATTTAATTGCCTTTGAGTGTCCAGTGTGTGGTTAGGTATGCCTATATTATATGGATTCATGTAGGATCAAATCAGTTTATATTGGGTCAGGTTTGCTATAATTTTAAGAGGTAATTTAACGGCATTTTACTTTACTTTGTAATAGACATGACATGTCCAAGTTTGTTTGTCTTAGAGAAGTCCTTTGAAATAATTTTTTTATATTTTATCGGCTCACTTTATTTTAGCTTTATGTAAATTCTACGAGTATGAAGTCAAGCTTGTTTATATATTTGTTTCACTTGGTGTCAGGTTTGTGTGGTCAAGTGATTTCAATACTGTCCACGTATTGAGGCTTCAGATTTGTTTTCATTTAGCAAGAACCCACCAAGTCATGCCTGCTGACAGTCTGTGGATTCAAGTGATGCCAGGTTTATACTATACATCTATTGAAGAGTAAGATGACGGTAGGTTTATTGATTATTATAGGTGTAATTTGAGGTAAATTTTTTCTTACGTTTTGAGAGGTAAGGGCCATCCATAAATTACGTCACACGAATTTAAGGACTTTTTAACCCCTCCCCTCCTCCTTGTCACAAGTTGTCACATTTTGAACTTCCCCTCCCCCTGACGTGACGTCACCCATTTTCCAATTTTATGGATTTATCATAAATTAAAATATAAATTATTGAATAATCTTTAATAAAATCAACATTTGGTTAAATATTAAAGTACAGAGACAACGAATGACTAGTCAAGAAATAATAGATACTTAATTATGCTGCTGCGTGATCGGCGTGGTACAGAGCAGCCAGTCGTCTAGCACCCAGAAGCGCAGCATAGCGGGAAACGATATTGCCCTAAATTTTGAAATGTGATGTCCCAAAGCTTTTGACCCCCCCTGCCCCTTGTCACACAATGTCACTTCTGAATGATACCCTCCCCCCCCCCTTCAAGGTGTGACGTAATTTATGGATGGCCCCTAATGTGAGACCCGATTTGTTTATATTTTGGGGTGAGGTTTCTTGAGTAATCACATGAGTCCCGTTATGCTTATATTTTATGGATTCACGTGAAATAAGACTAGGTTAGTTAATTAATTATGACTATACGTTAAATCATGTTAGGGGTTGCTAAATATAATAGTTTTCTGGATGTTTGTTTGTCGGATATAACGGTTAATGCGGGAGATAATCCTAATAATATATATTAATATATGTATATTTTCACAAGCGTGTACATTGTTAATTCCTATTCCAAATATGGATGAGACCAGTCTTGACATTGCGGGAAGGTTCGCTATATAGTGGTTTTACTTATCTAACTTGTGATATTTTTTTCATTGAGTGAACGCCTTATATAAAATGTGAAATGTTTTACTGCGAGAAATTGAAGGAAAATGTTAAGCTTTAAAATGAAGGTATGGGTACCGAGGCCCAATAGAAATCTATACTCAAGAAAATTCTTCCACGATATTTTTTAATACCATAGATAAACACAAGTTTTACTAGATAACCACTCTACTACGTTGTGCAATATATTGCTTATATATTATTATCGTAAGCTGAACTCGTCGAAAAATTTGAGTTAGTTCCGCGTTTACTTAGTCACAATAAAATAAAAGTGTCATATAATCGGAAACCACCATACATTCAAAGAGAATATGGGGAATAAGCTCTACTTGTAAATCAGCGACGCGATAGTAAACAAAAACAGTAATCCAGACATATACGTAGATACATATGTACAATGTTTGACAATATAAGATACAATATACATATGTATGTATATAAATGACGGCCACTTCATAATATTTCATAATTTTATTCGAGCAAATTCGATTACAATGTAAGAGTATGTATGTCTATGGACTTGTATGTCCATAATTTCAAAACGAGATAGCAACCATGGTGGTATGATATTTGCTACTCGGTAGCGTGTTATTGGGTGCTATTGACGACAGCCTCGATAAGTACTTCAGACTCCCTGACACCATGTTTGCTATGTATGATACAGAGTGCCGCAACTAGTCAACATTTGTTCAATGGGTATACATACATATATACATGTTCAGATACATATTTATTTATCAATATTTTTTCCATATGTAACGCATTGACATGGCAACACATATATTTATTGTACGGCAAAATTTTTGACAAAATTTCTGCGTGAAGATTTGCTTATCTCATGCATGAGATGTTAATTGGCGGGCGACAAACAATTAGTGAGATATGTTTGGCTGAAGACTGTGTCTATATTTGTAGAGTCTGGGCTGGAGTTATTAAGGGGGAAGTGAGTAAAATATTTCGTCTAAGATATCGGAGAAATATGGATCTCAACAATTCTGAGAATACAAAAATTTTAGTTACAAAAGTGTAACGCCCTATATAATTGTTTTATTATAGATAATGTGTATATCGATTTACTTTTAGGTTTATGTGTCACTGAATCATCAAGCAAGTGGATCGCTGTGGAAAGTTTAATAAAATAAAAATGATAAATAAACTTCGGAGCAAACTAATGGGGAAAGAAACTGAACATTCGCACAAACAAACAAATGGTTCATTAACTTCTATTGCAATAAACAATAGAAAAATCGTCGAATGTGCAGAAAAGCAAAAACAAAACAAAAACAATTAAAGCATTGCCGTTTAAATACGGAATATTCCATTAATGAAGGGAATCACCAGAAATATGAGAGCTGATGACATAAGCAATAAAAGAAATCAAGAAATGTAAATGCATGAAAGTAAATTTGCTGATTATAAGTCGAGCTTAAAGAGTTGTATTTTTGTATGAGTTATTGGCAACAGTTTTGCGGTGGCTGCTGAAGATTTATGAGAACAATTTTTATATAAACAAGTAAGGAAAGGCTAAGTTCGGGTGCAACCGAACATTTTATACTCTCGCAATTTATTGCTATATTTTATTAAGATAACACACAATTTGACCCATATATTTGGAAAAAAGTCTAATAGGAAAACGAAAATCATCATATATGGTATATAGGCTGAGGTAATTCCTGAGCGAATTAAACTCATTTTCATCATCAACATACATTTTATCTAAGTTTATATGCTCATTTAATTTGGCTAAGAAATTTCATATATTACCCGATTTATAAGCTATTAAGACCATCGTATTTTTGAAAATCCTATAATTAGCTATATGAGAGCTAGAGGAAGTTATGACCTGATTTTAACCATTTCCGATACAGAGACACACTAATGGAAGAAAAATATTTCCTCTGAATTAAATTAAGATATCTGAGAGATTTACCGATATTTTCGGTGAAAATTTATCATAAGTCACTGAGTTCTTCAAATTCGATATCCGGGGCATTGAAAAGTTATAGTCCGATTTTGTAAAAAAATCTGAGTGTAGCTTCCTTATGCTATTTCTTCTGTAAAATTTAGTGTTTCCGTGTTTCGTTAGTGAGTTAACGCACTGTTAGTAATTTTCAACGTAACATTTGTATGAGAGGTGGGCGTGGTTATTATCCGCTTTCTTTAATTTTTGGAATGTATAAGTAAATGGTTAAATAAAACGACTGCAGAAAGTTTGGTTTATATAGCTTTATTGGTTTGCGAGATATGTACAAAAAACCTATTTGGGGGCGGGGCCACGTCCACTTCCCCAAAAAAATTACATTCAATTATGCCCCTTCATAGTGCGATCCTTCATACCAAATTTTATTTCCATAGCTTTATTTATAGCTTAGTTATGGCACTTTATATGTTATCGGTTTTCGCCATTTTGTGGGCGTGGCGGTGGTGCGTTTTTGCCCATTTTCGAAAGTAATTTTTACTCAAGTTACAGCTTGCACAGACGGACGGACAGACCGACATTCGGATTTGAACTCCACTCTTCACCCTGATCACTTTGGTATATATAACGCTATATCTAACTCGTTTAGTTTTGGGTGTTACAAACAACCGTTATGTGAACAAAACTATAATACTCTCTTAGCAATTTTGTTGCGAGAGTATAAAAACACGTACAGATATTCAACTTCTCATTTTGTTTGGCAAAAGTTGACATTATGATTTTAGATTTCTTCACAATTGCTCACTCTGCGCAATTTATTGAAAATATATAATCTTACAGCATTTTCTCGCAGTGCATAGCTATTGGCACCGCTCTATACTAGCGCAATTCAGTTCGAACAGGATATGCAGATAAGAAAGAGTGACTCTTACTTGTTCATAGCATTACATGATTTTACAAAGTGAACATTCACCACAACGTGCTTCTGCTGGGGACAGAGTGAGTGTATAGGCATTAACGTCAATCTCCAGCACACGGCGCATTCATGAAAAACGTGAACAGAACGTGAGTAAGGCAAAGTCAAAAGTAAAGCCGTACGAAATCAACAACAATCATTGTTATTCATTAAACGATAAGCGATCGTAAAAGCAGAGAGTTTGCTTAAAACTAAAGCTATATGCGAACAAGAATCTACATACAGTATATGTGAATATATCTAAATACGTACGGAAGATTTGCTTATGTAGAATATGAATGTTTGAAGATATAGACAATTTAGTTTTCAACTTAAGCTAAATAATTTTTTGTGAAATTTTCTTTGAAATATTTATTGTTTCAAGACGACCTTTGTGCGTTTTATCGTATAGTTGTTTCAAATACGACTGTTTCTTATAATGATAAAAATCATAAGCGTAAACTAGTTCAACGCTGGACCAGTAATGAACTAATGAATTTCCTGCAGGGTAGTTAATCAAGCAGTCACCAAGTCGATCGCCTTATTGCGCTTAGAAGACGTTTAAGCTAACAATAGTTATTTGTTACTGAGTGTATTTTGTATTATAATGACCTATAATTTACGTTATGCATTTGTTTAAGATAAAAAATATCAAACTTAAGTCAACAACAATAATCGAGTAACTAGAAATACAGTTTCCTATACAAATTCACTGAAACTCTATAAAAACTTTAGCTTGAAGTGGGTTTAAATTAAAAACTGTGGCTCTAAAGTCAACAAAAGCTAAAGTAACATGAAGGTAACATGAATAAGAAAATTAAATAAAAACTGTAAATTTCGAAATTAAGAAAGTGGAAGAGTTTTGTTGCAAATTTTGCTGATTCCAATTACATCCGAGCTTAATTATGATTTATGTACATATCAAAGTTCTACTTTTTCCACACATTGATCAGCAGTTTGGAAAACGCTTAATATTAAAAATTTTATTTACACTTACGGAGACAAAAGTTTTTCCAGTGTCCAGCGAATTCCGCTGAGGTACGAATAATCGAAATATCTTTCACTTAAGGCAATTAATTAGAACTGTTAAGTAGTGTTTTTTTAACTTTGTCCCCCTCTTGGGCTCGCTGAACCCCAAGACAATTAATGGAAATTTTTACGTTGGATCAACATATTATTTGCCAATATCAGCGAAATCACAACACAAAGAAATATGTATGTAGATGAAGAGAGAAATAAAATCTGCAAATTTAAGCATTATTTACATACTTACAAACATTGGCACGATCAGCAATGCTTAGCGGTAAGCGTTCTCTTTAAGACACTAACACTCACTTCCGTGTCTCCTGCGCTAGCCGCACTGTGGTGGATAAAATTGATCTTCTTCACTTTTGTTTACAATATATGAATATTATATAGCTATACATCTATGTATATAATGTGAACACAGGTATTTAAGTATTTTGTTATTGCTCATATATTGTTCTTTGATGTAATTCTGAGTAAAAAAGATTTCAGATTGCATCATAAGGTTAACAAAAGAATCTAATTGGGTTGTCAAACCCAGTACTGTCGACGAGACACTAAGTACTTCCGCAACCGAATTAGTTTAACTTTTTTCTTACACACGGTATGCACAAATTATCTCTGCACTTTAGTACTCACAAGACGTAATTCATTTCATTATGCAGAACAAATAACACCACTGTATGCCGATTATTTATTGCATTCGCGCTGAATGCGCACGATCGACTAAGCGACCAATGCAATAGCTGCAGTGGAAGACACAGGTTCAGCGCCAAAATTAATTCCAACAAAAAATACATAAATACGTTGTATATACTACATGTAAGTCGCAAACATCGAGAGAGGCGAAATAAATACCTACCTAAGATCAGCGCTAGACAAAAGCTATTGCCCATTCATTTTAGTCAGTTGGTTCATATATTTTAATATATTTATTTTTTTATCCATATAATTCGTTTTTTCTGTTGAGCTATTGGTTTTAGTACTCCATAAAAAATTTAGAACTATTCGTCGTTAAAACACTCAGTATTCTATGCAAGCTGTATATTTATTTTATTTGTGATTAGCAGAATTGCTTGTTCATTTTTATACCAACCTGAGCATAAATAATCCAATAAAGTATGGTTTTATATACATAATTTTGGTTATTAACCAAGACATATGAGATCCCAAGGGGTCTACGAATTTCCAAGACAAAACAATGAAAAGAACGCGAGCGTAAAAGTGGAAACAAAAGAGGCATTCCGCTTTCTATTGAATATAATCGTCCGTATTGGTTGTTAAGTGATACTGTAATTTTATATTTTGGTTGAGTGTTTTCTATGAATGTGTCTGAATACTTTTCAGACAGTTTACGCATTAACAAAATCTACGCATTTAACAGTTTCGCCTTACAACTCATGCAAATGGCAAAACACCTTTGTTGAATGTAGTACCTATTCCCCGCCCCGCGACAGAATAATTACTTCACAGCATCTTTTATAAAATAAGTCGTAGATAAAAATTTCTTTATTAACAAACAAAGAAAATAGTTGCAACGCATAAAATGCGAAAGAAAATCCCCGACAAATGTTTTTTTCGATCAAAAACGCATACAACCTACCCTAAATGCAGCAGACACAAGAGCGATTATACACCTCTTTTTGTCTTCTAGCCCTCATCGACATCGCCTTTCTTTGTGCACAGCTGATTCACAAAGCAATAGAGCAATAGTGAGTTGCGCAGAGAAAGAAAGGTACGAACGCATTGTTTAAATATGTATGTAAATAAATCCCCTATTCTTATGCAGTGTCATTGTTGAACGACCGCAGGATTTACTTTTATTACATAAACTTGAATAAAATTTCCGCTCATTATATTTTCTCAGCAGGCGATCTAATTGAGCAGAAAATGGTACAACGATTTTTAAGTATATGTATGAGTGTTTGTGTAGCTATATAAACATTAGGGTGGATCGAAAAAATTTCAAACAATGAAATGCAAACTCTAAGGCAGGTCAAACAGTACTTTAGTGCAATATTATAAACGCATAATTCGTTTTCAAGACACCATGAAATAATATAATTTTTGAAACTATTTTCATTTTACAGTACACTATTCTCCAAAATTCATGAAAATTTATTTTTTGTATTATATATTCCTTTTGTCGAATTAAAAAAAGACAAAGTCTGACACACCTCCTTTCAAATAAACAAATATTCTATTGAAGTGGCAGCAAAACTCGCCAAAGACGCAAAAAATGTTTCCAGATTTGAGCAAACAAATGACAACGACCTTCAGAAATGGATTACCCACCGGCGAAAATAGCAAATTTGCAAACAGCTGAACTGAAGTACCCGCGCACAGCACAGCTATTTGGACGCACAATATACATACTGAGCTACAATATAGACATAATAAATATACCTTAAACACTTCTATAAGTGTGCCAACCAGCGCCTTTCTAGCCACATTTATTATTGGCCCCTAATACATATAGACATACATATTTGCAAACAATAAATGGAACAGAATATGCGCTCTATAAAATCAATGCAAAGTTCAGTGACAAAATGGTAATGCGATGGCCTAAAGCCAATTGCCACAAATTGGCGATGAGACACATATAGTTAGTATGTGTGTTGTACAACATTGCACATTTCATTGCTCTCGGGAAGTGTTCTTTTCGCAAATTCCGTCGAGCACGTTTCTTAGTTTTTGTCAGAATGAATTATATTAGTTTTAGACGATTTATTTTCCTCACTTCATGCCAAAAATAAATGTTCTTCTATTTTCTACACACATTTAAATAATTGGCAAACGATTTGCCAGAATTTCAAGTGCGCATGCACATACAGCTAAGTGTTGAAGATGAACAAATTATGAGTTAAATTAGTAGGCAATAAATCCAATTTAATTTGCACTTAAAATTTATTTACTTAATAGTTAATTGCAGCATTTGTTGATATATTTTTACGAGAATGCAGATATATTTAGTTTTTCAAAATTCAGCTAAGTCATTTAGTTGAACGATTACCACTAAATTTTTGAAGAATTCTGAGAAAATATGTCTTTTTGACAGCAGTCGCCTGCACAATACAATCATAGAAGCTGTGTAGTATGAGCGCCATATTATGTTATGTGCCGTTATGTTGCATCTCTTTTATAAAACTAAAATGTCTTCTACTGAATGATATACAACAATCTTCATCTCTGATCACGAAATTAAGAGTTGAATGACAACCAATGATTTCTGAGCTAACGAAACACCCTTGAATGAGGAAACGGCAATATTAGAGCAGTTTAATATATTTTCTTTTTAATTTTCCCTTTTTATACTCTCGCAACAAAAGTTGCTAAGAGAGTATTATAGTTTTGTTCACATAACGGTTGTTTGTAACACCCAAAACTAAACGAGTTAGATATAGGGTTATATATACCAAAGTGATCAGGGCGACGAGGCGAGTCAAAATCCAAATGTCTGTCTGTCCGTCCGTCCGTCCGTCTGTGCAAGCTGTAACTTGAGTAAAAATTAAGATATCTTGATGAAACTTGTTTATTGGCACCAAAGGAAGGTAGCTTTCGAAAATGGGCAAAATCGGACCACTGCCACCCCCACAAAATGGCGAAAACCGAAAACACATAAAGTGCCATTACTAAGCCATAAATAAAGCTATGGAAATAAAATTTGGTATAAAGGATCGCAATATGAAGGGGCATATTTGGATGTAATTTTTTTGAGGAAGTGGGCGTGGCCACGCCCCCAAATAGGTTTTTTGTACATATCTCGAAAACCAATAAAGCTATATAAACCAAACTTTCTGCAGTCATTTTATTTAGCCACTTCTTACATACAGTCCAAAAATGAAAGAAATCGGATAATAACCACGTCCACCTCCCATACAAAGGTAGGTTGAAAATTACTAAAAGGCCGTTAAATCACTAACGAAACACGTCAGAAACACAAAATTTTACAGAATAAATACTAGAAAGAAGCTGCACTCAGATTTTTTTACAAAATGGAAAATGGGCGTGGCATTTCCTACTTATGGGTCAAAAATCAAATCACAGGAACTACTCGACCGATTTCAATCAAATTCGGTATATAATATTTTCTTGACACCCTGATGACACGTGTGGAAAATGGATGAAATCGGTTCACAACTACGACAACTTCCCATATAACTCAATTTTGAATTCCATCTGATTCCTTCACTTTATAAGATATACATTAGGAACCAATGAAAATAGCGAAATAAAACTTATAAATACTGTATATGATCCGTGGCATCACTTGTGAAAAAAGTGTCGAAATCGGACTATAACTTTTCAAGGCCCCTGATATCGAATTTGAAGAACTCAGTGCCTTATGGTAATTTTTCACCGAAAATATCGGTAAATCTCTCAGATATCTTAATTGAATTCAGAGGAAATATTTTTCTTCTAATAGTGTGTCTCTGTGTCAGAAATGGTTAAAATCGGGTCATAACTTTTCCTAGCTCTTATATAGCTAATCATAGAATTTTCAAAAATACGATGGACTTAATAGCTTATAAATCGGGTAATATATGAAATTTATTAGCCAAATTAAATGATTATATTGTATGTTGGTGATGAAAATGAGTTTAATCGGCTCAGGAATTACCTCAGCCTATATACCATATATGATGATTTCGACTTCTATTGGACTTTATACCGAATATACGGGTCAAATTGTGTGTTATATTAATAAAAATGTAGCAATAAATTGCGAGAGTATAAAATGTTCGGTTGCACCCGAACTTAGCCTTTCCTTACTTGTTCTGTGATAGAGTATTGCAGCTAATCTTATAATTGACGCAGAATCAATTAACTCAATTTATGTGAAGTTTGGTATAGAAGAAGTACTCGACAGTGTGAGCAGGGGAGGACCCTATCGATGTAGAACATATGTTTCTCAACAGAAACACCCTAAAATATAATAGACTCAGAATCCCATAAGAATGTACATACATACATATGTATTTTTATACTTATATATTCGAATTCGCGTAAGTGCTGTGAATTCCCAGCAACTTTCTGACACCGAGTTCAAAACAAATTAATTTTGATTATTGTACGTCTTAGCGCTAACAAAATTTTCCATACCACAACGAAATATGAGTAATTTCGGACAAGCGTATTGCGTACACAATTCAATTAAAATCTATTAAAAATCTGAAAAGCTAAATGTTTGGAATAATAATGCCATATAAAGCTAAGAGCAGTTGTAAACAAATAAAAATCATGTGAAGACACAAAAAACACCGTTAATTAATTAATATTAGAGGCATTTGATTTATAAAAGCTTTTTGTAAATTAACACCTTAAATTGATTGTGATTGTGAATAGCTTAGAAGCCGACATAACGATTTTAGTGGCTTGAATGGCACTGACTTGCACGATATGGGTTATATTTGTGAATTCAAGTTATTTTTAGATAGACTTGTTTTCTATTAACCCATATAATTTAGTTTGCTTGCTATAGATCACAACATAATGTTTTACTATGAGTATTTTGAGTTGAGTCTACCTTAAAGATAAACAATTAGAAATATGAGTTTCAGTTACCACTTTGTGCTATGGATCTCACAGTGGTCCAAAGGTTATAATGAGTGATAGGAAATTGTATAATGTATAAATGTAATTTAGTTTTTGAAAAAAAAAAATTAATCAAATTATAAATTAATTGAAAACATTTAACAGAAAGTACCGTACAGAAACATTCAATTCGAGAGAAACGAATAACCAATAAAAACGAGAAAAGTGAAAATTTCATTTTCTCCGAAATGTTTTCCACATTTCAACTAATTACAAATATATGCATTAGATAATGGTAAACAACCAACACACATGCACTCATGTACAAAATATGCATTTGATATACTGTATGTGTTAGTACATATGTATATGAGATAACGTATACGCCAGCGCGCATCCGCTCGAGTCTGTATTAGCACGAAAACAACACTTCCGCTTGATTGGTTCACGAAGCCAATAACATACTACAAATAAACTTAAAATAAAGTATGTAAATATATGAATAAATTAAAATTGTTTGTGTCAACATTATTTGGCGCACACTTTTCAAGTGAAATTTTCGATTTGTGTTCGTTTCGATGTTCGTCAGCGTAATTTTGCTTTTATTGCTGAGTATTTGTGTGTGCATGTGTGTATTTCATAACATTTTTGTACATTAATTAGCTATGATTTCTGATTTAAATATATGTATTTTTATTTTTGGATTTCGGATTTCACACAACACCGTTAATTTGCCTTAATTCGGTTGCTATTCACATTTGTCCGTATATAAACATTGATATTAGTCATGAAATATGAAAATTTCTCCGAATTTCTAAAATACATTTGAAGAGAAATTTTGTGTAAACAGAAATAGAATTTTATATACATATTTTATTTTCAATGCATTTTGGAAGGTCATTGTCTTTGCAACAATTCTAAAAGACAACTAGTAACCACAGTTTAAAAGGATATTTCTAAAAAAGAAATCCACAAAACACACAACACGTTTATCAACTTTATCTGATGGAAAGGCAGAAAGAGCTACATGCGCGGTGGATTATTTAAAAAGAACCATCTACAATCAAAGGTAACTAAAATGACAAATACCAAGAATATTTTTTTCTTATCCCGAAACAACAATTATGGCTTGCCCATTGCACTGGAAGGGTAGGAAACCGCCATGTTGTCTTTCCCACAGTTGCTGATTGGGATGATGAGTAAAATGGGTTTCTCTTTTGAAAGTATACACGCTTTTCTACATTGGTATGTTGTCATGGTTTCGCTGCGAACCTGCATGCTTACATGCCTTTTTTAGTTTAAATGTGTAATTTTTGTTGATTTCAACGTAAAGCATGTAAAAATAGACACAAGGACACAATTTGCGTCAAGTACGTGTATAATGCACGCACACAAGAAAGCGACATAATTCATTGCAATAACAAAAAACAATGTACTTTTTGCATAAATTGTGGAAAAGAGCAACTCAACTTGCAATTGTCAATGGAAATGGAGTAACCTTTTACGGGACTTCAAGATTTACATGGAAGGTTTAAAATATCGTTTGCACTTTATACTTTAAAATAACGATTTCCAAAATAGTTATCAAAATACGTAGATTTTTTTATTTGAGAATTTCTTTTAAAAAAGCTAGATTGTGACACACTTAACGTCAAGATAATGGCATGTAGTATTCCCATCGATTTAAGGCAGTATTTTGTTTCACAGGCTTCAAAAAATCGATTTTGTTTTAAATCTCTTCCAAAACTATCCAAGAATATGTCTTTAAAATTACAGAGGCCAATTCGACATATTTTCGAAGCTAGAGCAGTTTTAATGGCCGATCGTCGAGCAGGTGCGAATGCTCAGGCTAAAGGTCTGCCGTTTTCTCGAGTTTTCATTTTCACAAGTGTTAGAAAACGGTGCCGGCGATAGCAAAAAGAATATATGTCCGATCGAAAAAAGCCAAAGTGAAAAAAATGTTGGACAAAAGTATTATTTAAACAATTTGTTTTGCAACTTAAAGTAAATTTATTTTCTTAAAAAAGTGAATTTTTTTTTCAAACTTCGAAAAAATGTGGAATTTTATAACTTCTTCGGTATTTTTTTAGTTCATAAAGAAAAGAAACTTATAAAAATTAAAAAAAAAATTTGGTTCGACTGTTTCAGATGCATCGCACGACCTCCATCACTGGATTTACAAGTGCAGACTCCAGGCGCTCCAGAAAAATACTTACAACTTTGAAAAAATTTCAATATTTTTTAATAATAAATATTGGTTTTTAAGCCTTAAATATAGTACACTATAGTCTTAAAATTCCGTTTACCGCAATCATTTCCTTCCCTTTCAAAAAAACGTTTTTTTTCGGCTTCTAAAGCAGAGCACTGCCTTAAGGGGTTATATACAGTTAGAATTTTCAAAAAATCGATTTTTTTTTATTTCATTTTCTTAATGTACATATATTTAAAGGTCCAAACCCAATGCTGGCTGGCTTTGCTTGCTTTGCTGTGGGAACTGTCAAAACTTAATAGAACTATACTACAGCACATGAAAAGAGACCAAATGCAGCTTTGCTTCAAGCGCTTGAAGTAACGAATAGATCTATGCTCTATTTGCCAGCGCTTCTGGGGCTTTTGACATTTGATATTGTAACTAGAGTTACCAGTTTGGGCGAAATGTACCAATTTCAGTAATTTTTTTGATGCTACATTGACACGCAAATATTTATCACATATGCGTTTGCTAGTACAAATAGTTAAAATGTAGAATATTTAAAATATTTGATATATGTATGTAGAAATTTACAAAGAGTTTATAATAATATAACATTGAACATGAAACTATTACCAAGTTTTGATTGACTTTTTGATTTACAAAAAATTAAGTGTGTGGCAACAGTGATTGTGACATTATTTTGAAAGCGTTCAAAGCGCTCATTTGGTCATACAAGCATTCAAAGTACGCAAAGTCAACGAAAGCAAGTAAAGCCAGCCAGCATTGGGTCTGGGCCTTAAGAATACACACAGAAAATTTCATGTCGTTCCGGTGAATATTTTCAAAGTTACAAGCAAATGAAAAATTTGAAAATGCGTTTCAGAGTGCTTGGAAGTACAAGGTCCAAACTTTAAACGCGTTTTTCTCAAAATGGTGTTTTCAAAGTCGGTGACCAATATTACTCGAAAACGGCTAGACCGATTAGTCTCAAATTTTAACACGACCTTCTTAAATATATTTTTTAGTAATTAATCGAAGATTTTTTCTCTCCGATAAATATTTTTTTTTTTATAAACAATTTAAGGCCGAAATTTCGGTGAAAAATCGATTTTTTTTTGAGAAATTTTGCTTATTCCCTCGATTAATTACTAGATTTAACATTATTTTAACGAAATCTGTTTGGTTTTTTAATTTCGGATGATCCAGTTCCGAGATATAGTGGTCACCGCAAAACGTCTTTTTTGAGAGGAGCTCCTGGAGATCAGCTGTAGCTCTTTTTCAAATAAATATTTTTACTAGTACTAAGTCTTAAAATACAGTTAAAAGATACCATAATATGTGTATAAATTTTTGGATCAATAAATTAAAAAGTTTTCTCAGAAAAAATTCTGGAAAATTCACTTTTTTTCGGCCGTCTAACTGTATATAACCCCTTAAGCAGTCTGCGCTATACAGTGAATATAGCGAATATAAAAATAAATTAATTCAAGGACGTCTATTTTCTAGAGAATTGGTTCGTATCTCGATATTCGAATAATAATCCGGTTTAGGACCAAAACAGCATATGTATTGTGTCTTTTTCAGATTTCTAATAATAACTAACATATTAAGATATGAGAGGAGGCAGAGTGACAAGGGCACTTGAAGTAACAAACGACTTGTATTAAAGAATATAAATGGGATCGTCTCGAAATACCTTCATTTCAAAATCACGAAATTTTTTGCATTAGTAGAAACAAATTATTATTTATAAATTGCTCTGAAATGATTTTGTGAAGATCTCAACGACCTCAACCTTTTCATACAGTTAGTTCTTAAAAAATAACTCAAAAGATCCAAGCTCCAACAACTTCTGTGTTTAAGTCACATATACGCATATATCCCGTTCTAATTCCTCAAAAAGCTCAAACTATTTGCGGTGAGTTAAAAAAATGTTCTCTATCCAGTGCGGTGCCCACAGCATGTCGTGGTGCCGCTCCAGTATTCCTACTCAGTTGTTAAGTATGCGTGTCGATTGCGTGCAAATAAACGTTAATAGCTTGGAGAGCGTATATGTGAATAGTTGTTGCACATATTTGTTGTTGATTGCTACGAGTATTCAATTATTAATTTCAAATATGCTGTCGTTGGAGTCCTTGCTTGTTTACCATCAACTGAAGGTTGGCGCCAAGCACACACAGTGCATAAACGCAAAAGAAGAGAATCGCAGCTAGAATTGTACTAAATAGTTGAGTACAGTATGAGCATTGAAAAGCTGATTATGAGTAAGCCAAGTGCCCAGGATAAGAGCAATACGAAAAGATGGTTGCCTAGTTATTTGGGTTTAAAGTTTTAAACGTTGTTAGCAGAATAAGTGGGAAAACACTAGAGGGCGTAGTGTAGACTTGAACAAACTTGTTGCGCTTCTACGAATTTCCAACTGTGCACTAATCGCCCATTAGTTGGACTTAATGAAGACTTTGGCGATTTTTCATTTCAACAGACTAATTGGCTTGGGATTGTATGGCGCAGAGTATTTTTAAGTTTGAGTTGCCCACTACACAAGGATAATGGTTGATAAATTCTGTTCCTGTATTAGCGTTGCGCTATGCTTTGCTATGGTATTTATACGGTAAGCAGAGAACTGATAATAATGTTAAAGCCTGATTATCACTGAATCTGATGTCAGTCTACTACAGCGGCCATATAAAGGAGCGCAAATTTGGTGTTGGATTTGTGGTGGGAGAGAGACTCCGTCGCCGAGTCCTGGCATTCACCCCGGTGGATGAACGTCTTGCCACAATCCGCATCAAAGCGAGGTTCTTCAACATATCGCTGATTTGCGCCCACGCCCCAACGGAAGAGAAGGACGATGTGACCAAAGATGCTTTCTATGAGCGCCTAGAACGTACCTATGAGCGCTGCCCCCGCCACGATGTCAAAATCGTACTTGGCGATTTTAACGCCAGGGTGGGTAAAGAAGGTGTCTTTGGCACAACAGTCGGAAAATTCAGCCTCCATGACGAAACATTGCCAAACGGCCTGAGGCTGATCGACTTCGCTGGGGCCCGAAATATGCTTGTCTGTAGTACCTGATTCCAGCACAAGAAAATCAAGCAACATGGCTGTCCCCTGATCGAAACACGCGCAATCAAATCGATCACGTTGTGATAGACGGAAGACATGTCTCCAGTGTTTTAGACTTGCGTACGCTCCGAGGACCAAATATTGACTCGGACCATTATCTAGTAGCAGCAAAGATACGCACTCGCCTCTGTGCAGCAAAGAACGCCCGTCAACAAACACAAGGAAGGTTCGACGTCGAAAAGCTGCAATCACAACCGACAGCCGAGCGATTTTCTACCCGACTTGCATTCCTGCTTTCTGAGAGCACTCATCAGCATCTCGATATAAGGGAGCTGTTGAACGGCATCTCAAACTCATTGCATACCGCGGCAGCCGAAACAATTGGTCTCCGGCAACGCCAAAAAACCAGTTGGTACGATGAGAGTTATCGTTCCGCAGTGGAAAGAAAACAGACTGCCTACCTCGCAAGATTTCGAAAGACCACAACACGTTCGGGGTGGGACAGATATCGAGAACTGAAGAGGGAAGCGAGACGCATTTGCAGACGTAAAAAGAAAGAGGCCGAAATGCGTGAGTATGAAAAGCTTGAAAAGCTGGCCGACATGGGTAATGCTCGAAAATTTTATGAAAAGATCAGGCGATTTACAGAAGGTTTCAAGACCGGAGCATTATCATGTAGGGACCGAGGAGATAATCTGGTAACGTATGTCCAGAGCATACTGGGATTATGGAGGGAACACTTCTCCGACCTGCTGAATGGCAGTGAAAGTACAACACCAGGAGATGGCGAACCCGATTCCCCAATCGATGACGATGGAATAGATATTCCATTACCCGACCATGAAGAAATTCGAATAGCAATTACCCGCTTGAAGAATAACAAAGCGGCGGGGGCCGATG
Source organism: Zeugodacus tau (assembly GCA_031772095.1). Lineage (NCBI taxonomy): Eukaryota > Metazoa > Arthropoda > Insecta > Diptera > Tephritidae > Zeugodacus > Zeugodacus tau. Next base: position 4,310,180 of record CM062649.1, on the reverse strand, counting down.
GACTACCGGCCGAGCTATTCAAATAGGGCGGCGAAGAACTGATAAGGTGCATGCATCAGCTTCTTTGTAGAATATGGTCGGAAGAAAGCATGTCTGTCGATTGGAATCTCAGTGTGCTCTGCCCAATCCATAAAAAGGGAGACCCCACATTCTGCGCCAATTACCGTGGTATAAGTCTCCTCAATATCGCATATGAGGTCTTGTCGAGCGTATTGTGTGAAAGACTAAAGCCCACCGTCAACGAACTGATTGGACCTTATGAGTGTGGCTTTAGACCTGGAAAATCGACAATGGACCAGATATTCACCATGCGCCAAATCTTGGAAAAGACCCGAGAGAGAAGAATCGACACTCACCATCTTTTCATCGATTTTAAAGCTGCCTTCGATAGCACGAAAAGGAGCTGCCTTTATACCGCGATGTCTGAATTTGGTATCCCTGCAAAACTAATACGGCTATGTAAGCTGACGTTGAGCAACACCAAAAGCTCCGTCAGGATCGGGAAGGACCTCTCCGAGCCGTTCGATACCAAACGAGGCTTCAGACAGGGTGACTCACTATCGTGCGACTTCTTCAATCTAGTACTGGAGAAAATAATACGAGCTGCAGAGCTAAATAGAGAAGGTACAATCTTCTACAAGAGTGTACAGCTGCTGGCGTACGCCGATGAAATTGATATAATTGGAAGCAACAACCGCGCCGTTTGTTCTGCTTTTTCCAGACTAGATAAAGAAGCGAAGCGTATGGGGCTGGTGGTGAATGAGGACAAGACGAAATATCTCCTGTCATCAAACAAACAGTCAGCGCATTCGCGTCTTGGCTCCCACTTACTGTTTACAGTCATACCTTTGAAGTAGTATATAGTTTCGTCTACTTGGGAATCAGCGTTAACAACACCAACAATGTCAGCCTTGAAATCCAACGCAGAATCACTCTTGCCAACAGGTGCTACTTTGGACTGAGTAGGCAATTGAACAGTAAAGTCCTCTCTCGACGAACAAAAATCAAACTCTACAAGTCGCTCATTATTCCCGTCCTGCTTTATGGTGCAGAAGCTTGGACGATGACAACATCTGATGAGACGACTCTTGGGGTTTTCGAGAGAAAGGTTATGCGTAAGATTTATGATCCTCTGAACATGGGCAACGGCGAATACCGCAGACGATGGAACGATGAGCTGTACGATTTATACGACGACATTGACATGGTTCAGCGAATAAAAAGACAGCGGCTACGCTGGCTAGGTCATGTTGTACGAATGGATGAAGACACTCAGCTCTGAAAGTGTTCGATTAAATTAAAAATATTTTTTAAGTCTTCCGTTAAAATATTTTATTGATCAATCAAATATTTCAAAAACTAATGATTTTCCTAAGGAATTCAACAAAATAGCACAAATTCACAAAAAAGTTTAAACCGTGAAATTATGAATACCACTGCGTATACGTAACAATTACGTATAGGCGCTGCGGGTGTGCCAAAATGTAGAATAAATAAAGTAATACCGTTAATCAAACTTTAAATGTGCGAAAGATAAACAAATCTAGAGTGGCAAACGCAATGGCAATAAAAGAGAAATTAATGGACTGAGTAAGTGGTGCAGCATGAAGAAAAGCCAGTAAAAAGCAATAAAAATGATTGATAAAACAAACCTTGCTTTACAACAACAATCAGCAAGAAGACAATAACCTCATTTTACGGGAAATTTGCTGATTATCTGGCATGCGTGTGCATTCATTCGCATGTTAAAAATCAATAAAACAAAATATATATTTTACTAAAGCTTCCAATGACTCCTTCATGTAATGTAATTTAGGAGCGAGCTGTTTTACTATTTCTTGTTTACGCTATACAAACACAGACAAAAAATTCAAGAAACTTGTTAACTACCATAAAGGCACGGTTTTCTAAATGTGCGGTAGCACTTACACTATGTGGCACGTGCTATGGAGCCGGCAGTTGCGAATACCGGTGGCACATTCACTTACACATTTCTCGTTCGTGCATTCTCTTCTTCTCTGGTCCTTCGTTGATGTGTCGTTTACTCTACTCTATTCGTTTGGTTGTTGTTTTTGCTTTTTTAAATTTTGTTTATGTTTTTGTTTTTGCTTTTACACTTTACGATTGCCAACGTAAATTTAGCCTTGCATTAGCATAATATTCTCACACAGCATGACTTGTTTAATTATACTGTGAAATCATGGGCATATTCACATACACACACACACACATTTGTATACTTATATAAGTCTGGATGCATTTTTATATAGCATGTCAGACGATGAATTGCACTTTTTGGATTGTATGTTTCACATTTACATATTTATGAAGCTCACTAGTACTCTGTTAGCCCTTTACTTTAAGACGCCGTGAGTTAGTATTAATCGTTATTTGAAACTCTAGACTTTTTGGATATATTTTTGCAGCTTTTGTTAGCTATTTTTACATTTTCTTACAACCGTTATCCCCAACTCTCTATATACATTCCGAAATGCCGCACAGTGAAACTGAAAATCACTCCCCATAAACATTTACATTGTTCAACTATTTGCCTCTGTTAATTATATTTCGATTTGATTGTTCGTTGTTCAGTGTTTACGCTAGAAAACCCAAAACTAAACTGATTCGTTGTTCTCGTAGACTTCCGCGAATGCGGAAAGGCAATGCCGTCAACTGTTTCTAAACGGTTTCGAGTGCCAACTTTTGACGCGTCAACAGACGGCAATGCAATTCGTTATTTTGTTTTTGTTGAGTATTCTTAATTTAGTGTTTGCTTGCAAGACAATTTTTGTTTTGAATTTGTTGTGTGTAGCGCGTCTGCGTGCGTCAGGATAGCTAACCCTTTAGGAAACTTTCAATTGTATTTGATTTCATAGGTAAAACAGCTCCTAAAAGTATGCGTTGAAGACATTTTTAATCATTTTCGGCTAAAAATCGGAGAATAAATTGAATGTGATTCCGCAAAAAAACTTGAACCTAAGGTTTTTGGGTGTAGTTGAGAACCGAAAAATCTTGGACCCTTAAAATGTATGTCTTGCCACTGGTTTGTATTGAAAGAGTTGTTTATTAGCATCCAAAATTATCGCTTAATAAGAGTTTTAAATTGATAGAATGTGACAATGAATTAGCTAAACTCCAAGTCCATATATGTACATATCGTATGTATGAGTGTGAATAGCCATTCGAACTTTTTGAACCCCAAAGAACTGACAACAAATGATTATAGAAAAGTGTGCACTCATCAACAACGCCATCGAAATTCGGCAAACAAAAAAAAAACCGACCGCATTAAAGCACAAGAGGCAACAGAGAGTCGAACGCGGCGAACTCTCAACATTGGCGACAACGTCTACAATAATACTACAGAGAATACGGCATATTAGAAATTCTCCTCTCTTCGTCGCCCCCTCTCCTATAAAACTAAGAATTGCCGCAACAGGAATTGCCTGTGTGAAATAGCTCTTACAGACTACAATTGTTGACGTCATTATATTGCATGACATGCGCTAGATGATGGCGTCAATTCGCCTTTAGTACTGCCAACAGTAAACAACAACAACAGTGAGTATCTTTTTTTATTTTCCTTTTCAAAGGCGACAATGAACTCAAATGCAATAGTATACGTAAAGGGGCTTACGGCAGCCCGATAGCGTCATCAACAACAACAAAGCGTTGTTATTAAGGAATTTATGCATTTCTACTGGCGCTTCTAACAAGTGTATGTATGTAAGTGTGCGTGTATGTGTAACTAACGGAATGGCATTTGAGTAATTTCCTAAGTGCTGAAATGCAGCTGTCACTTATGCTTGTTGCTCTCAAAAATTCCGCGGCTTGCATATTATATGCAGAGCGGCATTTTTTTAACTTTAAGGATTTACCCAACAAGCAAAATAGTTTGAATAGTTGTCTTTTACTAAAATTTTTGGAATTTAAGCAATTTTAGTGATTACTGTCAAATTTCATAGAATTTACAGTAATCGTTGTACATATTGAGTGCGAATAAAAACTTATTGAATTCTTCTAAAAAAAAAAAATAATATTTTTCTTAAATTATATAAATTAACTTTTTTAAGTACCAATAAATCATATCTTCTTATATAGCTTATACATAATAAATACACATTTACATATATAAATAATAAAACAAAATAATTTAATGTTTTCATTAAATCAACATTTATTTCAACATAAATAATATCTAATTTATCACAAAACATTTAAACTTTTTTTTAATAATATTTAATTTAAATAATTAAGTCATTAATATCATAGAATTAGATATTCAACAAAACTTCCACCTTTAAATTAAAATGAAAACATTTTACTTTCAACAACTTTACATAGTAATTAATTAATATACAAAACTAACTAAGCAAATGTACAGTAATGTTACTTTAATTAATGAAAATGTTGATATTTTACAGTATTCTTCGCACATTTAATAGTACATATGTATGTATGTATACATTTCCCGTTTGTCAATGAAGCACTTTAATTTCAAAGCACAGTCTCAGTTAAATATTTGTAAAACCACAAAATGTTCATTAATTGTTCGAAGAATTCAACTACAGTTAGTATCGAGTTGGATCTCTAAAAAATATATAGCAATGTATATTTTAGCTAGAATAGGAACATATTTAAAAGTTTTTTAATTTTCATTGCAGAAGTATTTTGAGATATGCAGACAGGTTCTGTAAATCACTTCCGAGTGAAATTCAAGCAAATTCACTTTCAATCCGATATTTGGTATATTTGGTGTACTGAATTTCGATTTTACTTTTCAATATCCACATTTTTTTTAAATTTCACTTTCACTCGGATTGAAGAACCTGCCTGATAAGAATATATAGTTTTTGTTTCTAGTGACAAGCAAATAAACTGTAGGCAAACATAACGACACAACTTTCCTACTTAACTTTGTTGTATGTTTAAATAATGCTAATAGTGAGTGTTTTACCAATAAAACTTTATATTTGCACAATGAGATTTTTTTAAGCACCTGAGTAACCTGATAAATTTTTTTAAAGCTTAGAGCAGATATAGTAAATCTTTTTCATTTTGAGGCTCAGAAATTGCTTCGTGATAATTAACTAGATGCAAATAAAAATTAATTACAATTGCAGTCTAAATAAATACGTATGTATGTGTGTAATTATATGAGATTTTAAAGGCATAGGATCTAACATAGGATAGGCATGAAGCGCTTTCAAAGCACCGATTCTTAGTTTTGGAGATTACTCGTTACTAAATACTATATACAGTTTTCTCTGAAAAAGTTAAAATTTACTAAACGCAAGACAGGCATAACTTTATCTCTCTCTTTCTTCATTTCAATATTGTTTTAAAAAATAGATTTTCTTTCACGGAGTAATATTTGTGACTTTTTACTTAAGCATAAAGAGATGCCGCTGCGAGGAAGATTCTTTGTTTTTGTGCACTTCACATTGTGTCCGCACGGTAGTCATGTCCACAGGCGGAGCAGCTGCGTCTATCTAGTCCTGTAATAACGGAAAAATTTGATTGCAAATTCAAGATTCTTCCCACATATTTTGTATAAATAAACTCACCTAAACGCGCACGCTCCGCTTCCTTGGCAATAATTATTTCATTGGTGAGATAAACTTCACGTCGTATCTGATCGCGCAACTCAACGCTCATATCGGGTATACACCAGCGCACCAAAATCATAACAAGCGCAACGAAATTCTATAACGAAATTGAATATAGTGAAATGAAAAAATAATACAAATTTTCCAGATAATTATAAGTGAAAATAATAATAATTTAAAATTTAACTATTTTAAATTTAATTTTTTTGTTTTTTATTGTATTTTGTTGTGCGTATAATATAAATTCAATGTTGCAAAGCAAGTACTCTTCAAACCAAAATGTTTAGCCTGGTTTTCGGTGTTCATTGCGGAAATTGAGGTCATGTGCTAAGCATGAAGACGTAAAAATGCATTTAAATGTATTAAGGAAAGAGGTTGGTTGGAGAGATGGTGTTATTGATTGTTAACGGTTTCGAAACAAATCAATTTATAATATGACAATTAATTATATCGACACAAGACAATGCTTAAAAGTGTGTTTAAGTAAAAAAAAATAAGTTTCTTCAGCTTAAAATTGTTGTTTTTGTGGTAGCAGCTTTAATTTCGCCTTCAACAGTTATTAAGGCCACTGTCTAGTGGGCACAGTTGCAACTAAAGAGGGTAGGATTACGCTACAAAAATGTAATAACACAAAAAAATTTTAATAAACTAGAATTTAACAAAAAGAAAATAAATCGAAATTGTATAGAAGAACTCATTAAAATTTTCAGAATTACCATTTTCGAATACTAAACTTGTAATAAAAATATCAAAAAGAAAAAAAATATAAAAAAAAATTTCGTTTCAAAAATATCTTGAAATTTCAAAATCTTAAAAGGTTTTGATTTATCCTAAAGCACATGTATTAAATATGGTTTTTGCCGCGTGTTGCAAGCGGCACACCACCTTACTTAATCCCGCCTAAAGGCAACGCATCTTAATTGGCCCTGCTTGGAAGTGTGTCAGATCATTAAACTTTAGCACTTTCGCTGCATCTACGTAGCCTCTGCCGCCGCATACAGACGCTAATCACTCAACAATGCAACGGCGACAAGTGGCATGCCGCAAGCGGACTAAACTAAATAAAATTAGCCGTCTGCAGCAGCAGAGTCATGTCACTTCAAGTCGTGGCAAATACAATGGGTACACTTTAATTCAGTGCAATCGGAAACGTCAAAGAGTCAACAACGCGTCAAAAGCAATAAATATTTTCAAAAATTTTTGAATGGAATAGCATTTAAATTTTATAAAAAACAATTAAAGTGGATTTTCTCAAATCGCTTTTTGAAATACGTTCGTATACTTTTGCACCGGACTTTGAAGAAAGTGCAGCAGCAGCAGCAACACCACCAGCGCCACCACCGTGTCCGTCCAACATGAAACGTTTCAATTGTTTCAGCTTACGTTCATTTGGCTTTGTTGTTGCCGGCTTTGATATCATCGTGGGCTTATGCACGCTGGCACTTTGCTCCTACTACCTTTGGACCGACTATGTGCATGTGTCGTATTGGCCGCAGGACGAAGTCAAAATATTGAGTCCGTTAAGTAATTTCATTGCAATAGTTGGTGAGTTTTGAGGGCGGAAAACGGTACTTTATTTTATACAAAGAGCACCAAAGACAACATTTTGAATGATTTTACTTCATAAAATAATAAAATGTTCGAATTTCTACTTTGCAGTTGACTATGTACTCGTTCATAATTTCTCCAACGCCTTCTATATGGTATTGGCAGTTACAATTTGGGTAAAGTCCTTGATTAATTTAGTTGTTGCTTCCATACTCTTGGATGGTATAAGAAAGGTAAGACTACTACGAACCATAAATCGTATCAGAAAACATTTTGACATTTGATCCTGAATTCTCGCAGCAACGTCTTGTTTGCATTGCTCCCTGGCTGATTAACACCTCGATCTCGATTGGCGTTGAGATAGCCGTATTTGTATTCATGGAAATTAAAATGAATGAATTCGAAGAGGAAATTGCATTGGATCGACGCATTGTGCACAGTGTGATTTTCGGCGTATTTATGGGTAAAATTAGTGAAATCAAAAATTGTCTCCATAAACTTTTGCATTCTCATATATTAAACTATTCCATTATACAGTTTTCAATGCGCTCTCTTTATTCGGCATCTCGGCACTATATAAAATGCTCAAGGCAACGGTTAATGAGAATCGTACATTACAGGAGAGTATTGTGGAAGCAGCTGGGCTCTATCAGCATGTTAAAGTTTAAATTTGTCGTGGATTCGTCGCGTATTTCGGCAATGTTTGCAGCGTTTGTTAGCACGATAAAACAACAATTTTGGTTATGGGCGTGTTGTTCATTTGAAAATGCATTTATTTAGCAAAAAAAATTGAAAAACTTTAATATAAAAAATGTAAAACTGCCAAAATAAATAAAACAGTGCTCTTGGGAAACATAGTTAGAAATAGAGTCATTTAAATACTATCTTATATACGTATTCTAGATATCTGTATATATATTCTCTTTCAACTCACCTCAAATACCACAACGAAAGCCAAACGACAGGCGAGTATGACATAAAATTTACTTGTTAAGGTATACTTTTGCGGCGATGTCGGCGGTTCTCGATAATCAGCATAACTAAGAGAGCATAATAATATAGATCAAGTACAAATCAAAAGTTATTTGAAAGTGCTTACAAGCATGTTTTTATACTCGAGCCATCACCAGCTAAACTACGCAAATTATCCGATTCCGTTATATTATATTCGGATAATGTAGAATTCAAATAGCCAGCAAGCGTATGACCCTCGGAACTAGCACGATAAACTAGGCGTGGTATGAAGTCGGATGTAAAAGCAATAATGAAGCCCTGCAGAAGTCAACGATTAGGAATTTGAAAAAAAAAAAAAAATACAAATTTATTTTTCACTCACATTGCTAATGACGCTCAGCTTGCCTATGCTGTCCAATATGCGATACCAAACACCAATATCACGCACACGCTGTGAAACGGGACGCCTGTGGTTGGCCAGCAACTTTTTCGCATCCAAGCGCATTTCGAAAATATTGTTAAGTAACGCAAAGAAAGGCGCCAAAGGAAAAGCGGCCACGAACAGCGTAACGAAGCCATACTGCAAAACTACAAGTGTAAGCACAATTTTAGGTTATGTATTATTGAAACAATCAATGCAGGGGAAAACCGGTTAAACTTACCCATTTCCAAGTACTCCGGAAATAAGCTGCGTGGACCCCAGTCGAGTAATTTTAAATCACGCAAATAACGTTCCACTTTCTCCTTGTTTATATCTTGAGTCTTGGTGCTGAACAAACGCGACAGACCAACTTGTATGGCCATGATTTTTCGCCATACCTTTGGCATTATCACCTCCAGTATGGTGTTAAAAGCTTGTTTTCCAATCATTATGATTGCCAGTTGAATACAGAGCTCAGTCAAGCAGCCGCCAGAGGAACACTAGAATGAGCAATACGTTTAAGATGTTGTATAACAGTGAAGTAATTCAATTTGGTGCAAAAAGTACCTCCTCTTGCCGATAATCAAATATCATGTTGTATTTTCCCGGATGCCCTACGAATTTACCCTTGAAAAATGCAATGTAAAATATGGAGGCATAATAATTTACAAACTGCAGTAGATAAATCTTCAGTGTCAATGAATCGTCGAATTGTGTTTGTGTGCGCCACATTTCCTTCTCAGTCAGGTACTCCGCGAGTTGTGTGTACACCTGATAAGAAAACAGTATGAATTAGTTAAATGTTAGATTTTTCGAATCTCCCAACTTACATAGTTCAGCAAATAGAGCAGACACAAGTTGACGAACGCTGCCGAAGCTGTGGCCAACATAATGGCGCTCGAAGTAGTCATCGAGCTAGAATTCAATTTGAACGTGCCCATCATGGACATGCGATACACTACCACCGCAACAAGCGCAACGAAAGCCAAAAGTATCAACAGAAAAACAACCGAAACGCTTAGAATAGTGGCAGGAAATTTCATGCGCCAAAATGGCACTACTGGCTCTTGTATATTCGTGACGTAGTCAATGCGCGTACGTGTGTTTTTCACATGACCCAAACGCGATAGATACTCGGGACGTGGGTGCTCCTCGTGCACATCGAAGCCAGTTAAATCCCAACGATGCGTAATCTCCGCCGAATAACGTTTCCATAACTCCAAAAATAGTGTGGCCCAAAAGGACATAAAGACAGCAAAGAACACAGTACTGGGATTATCAAAGAGGTAGGTGATTTTGGCATAAAAGCATGTCTCCTTGAGGTACCAGAAATCGCAACGATCACAAAGGGGACACATAGTGAGGTTATGAGTGCGCTCATTGAAGCAAACGTCTTGGCTGTGTACGGAAATGTGGAAATAATATTATTACAAAAGTGTTTGTTGTGATTAGTAACGGTAAAAGTGTACATACACCGGCACGTAATCCTTCAATGTTATCAATGAATACACAAAACAAATGATGCCAATCAGTGAGGCAAGCAACAGCATGTAAGTGTAGAAGCCCAACCAAGCGAAGTACAGACCTTTAATGAACCTTAATTAGTAAATGGAAATGAATAGAAATATAAATGAGAAATATACCGATTTTCACGCCAAAATATTCCTTGACATAATCAAGCGGTTGATAGCGATACCATTTCTTGACTGAGGCCCAATGTGTATAGAGAGCTTCACGCATTGTACCTTTCTCTGTGATTTCGCCCTGAAATTAAGAAAGTTTAATTATAGTTAAATGAATATTATAGAATAATAATTTTTTTAAACTAAAACTCACATCATGCAGCGGATAAGCAGCGCAATAAACATTCGACTCCACCAAGCGATCAATGCCGAATGCACGCGGATCCTTTTCGTGATTATCGAAATATTGTCGATCCAATATAAACTGCACGATACGCGAACGCACTGAATTTGTGAAGAAACAACGATGATGTATATCGAATCTGTTTAATTCAAAAAAGATAAATTAATATAATAATAAAATTAAGTGAAAAAAAATAATTTCCAACTCACAAATACTCTTTATCACGGCTGTAGATGGCGGTGAAGCGGTACGCACGACGGGGGAAAATCCGTTCATCCACAAATATATGACGCAGAAAGAATTGCACAACACTTTTGAGACTAGAGAAGGCGCTTCGAGTTGAGCGATTCACGGCAGACATGCCGGGTATCTATAAATATAATTAAAACACTTAATTGACCACTTGGCTAAATGTATGCGATTAATGGAGCAGAACTAAGTTTAAATAAGCAACAAAGACCAGCCACAGTATTTTAAAAATTAATTTTAAAAATAAAAAATATGTATTCTTAAAACAGTTATAAAAATTATAAGCCGCATTTTTTATATACAAATACAGAATAGTCGAAGTGAGCAGAAGCCAGTGAGAGGTTTGGAAGTAAGAGCCAATAGTTAGATGCGTTCTTTTTGAAATTAATGCAGCATTTTTTTTGCTATGTACGTATGTAATTCAGACCTTTCGTGAGAGATATTGCGCGGCATGTAGCAAACGACTGTATTTGCTGTAAACTGTGGTACTACAAAGATCCTGCAATAGTAGTGCATTAAAAATAAATTAAATTTTATGTGTAATGAGCAAGTAACTTTTTAAAATATATGAAATGCTTATTATCTATAGCATGTATAATAATAACGGTATTAAAGACTAGCATAATATATTTGTGGAATCTAAAATTGGTAAACTACATTGGGATTAACAGGCCATTCGACTTTTTTTTATATTTTACCTACACAATAAGGATATATAAATTCTACATACAATTGCTGAAAATGAAAAGAACGAAGATTTAAAAAGTAAGCAAATTACATATAAAATGTATATAAATATTGATTTATAAGTTTTAAAATATACATTTGATACCACATTTATAGGTTAGTTTACTAATAAAAATTTTACAACAAAAATTAAAAGTATTATATATATTATATATTTCAAATCGATTATAATATTTTTTATAGCATTGTGTTGAGCACGCGACTGTAACTTCTAACAAAAACATCCAGGTGAACCTCACAGTTGAGAAAAATATCATTTAAGTAAAATATTTTCACGACAATGTACTTTGTTCATATTTATATGTTTGTATACCCATATTTATTATGTCTTGTCTAACAAAAAACATAACATTTCTTTTGAATATCTATAAAAACCACTAACTTTGTCTTACCTCCTTCATAGGCATACGCAGCTTTAGAATTTCGGCATAGCGACGTAAAACGTCCAAAGGCGCATGTATCTATAGTAAATAACAAATTAGTTTAGCAACGATTACATACACAAATATATTTTTTTCTTTGTTTACCTTCACAAAATATATATGCTGCTGCTCCTTGTAATCCACTTCCATCTGTAGACCATTTTGCAAGAGATTGGCTTCGTATTTGAAACGCTTATGAGCATTAATCGCCTCTTGACTTGGTTCCGGATCCACTTTGTAGGCAAGCACAAAATCAATTGAACGCCCACCATCCGCAAAGAAAAGTGTTTCATTGTATTTTGTTGGCGGGCAGCAGTCTTCTTCATTTACAAAATTATTTTCTAAAATATCATCAGTCATTGGCGCTAATGGTGTTGTATACTTTGAGCTATTGTTATTTGAACTAATATTACGTCTCAAATGCCGATTAATTTTGGCTGATTTGTTGCGTCGATGGCGCGATGTCTCTGCATCGAGTGTCAAACTAGTTGTGTGCTGAAGTTTTCTGCAAAGAAACAGTTATCACTAGTAACGATAGATTTACGATATGCTAAACAATGCCCGTCTAGGATGCAGACTACCCACAGGCCTACATAAACTAACAATGAAATTAAAAGTTTCGCAAATTTCTCAAAAGCTATTACCAAACTATACACTCCACTCTCCTTCCTTCGACACACTTCTACTATAGGGATTTAAAGCTTATACAGAAGTGTGTCAATATGCCATTAAATTCTAACACCCAGGGTGTGTCGCCAGACATCGAAGCATACTGTGATAACAATTTTAATATGCTCACTGGGCCATAGTGTAGCCTTATTTAGTTTATTACATGCCCACCATGTAACAAATGCACATACACACATATATTTAATAATATAATTATATATTTTTTTGACAGAATTGTCACGAATGCTTTTAATAACCCAACTAGCGTGTTGAGCTTACATATTATTGAGGTATCAAAGAGTTCAGTCAAACTATCCATGCCATAAATGGTATGTTCTTTCCATGACATATTTTAATTCTGTAGGACGCCTGTCTGCCAAGTTACATATTTATGCACAAATAATACATTTCACAAAGCATACAATGACCTATATTCGTCATGAAACATATATCTATATATATATATATATATATATATTCTCATAGAAGGCAGGCACCCCACTAAAAAAGCTCAACGAGTACTACACAACTCAAAGAATGCAACAGGTTCATAACAGAAGCACAACGTGCGAAACAGTTCAAACACTTTTATTGCTCTTACGGATACGCTTTAATGTGTACAACGATGACGGCCATTATTATTGTGGACATATTCTTAAGCGCTATTTCTTCACGCTAATCATGTTCAAATTTAAATTCCATATTGATAATCTGTGTATACATAAACGTATACATACATATATTTGTTCCAAGCAAAACTAATGCAATAACGTAATTGGAGTGCTTATTCTTGCGTTATTGCATAAAAATTATTTATATTAATATATTTGTATGCAATGACTTGTATGAAATTCGTAAAAATACAATTCATCTAAAAATAAGCAAAGAAATATAAATTTATCTTCGGAATAGTTTTCTTTCTCTTCTTTCTCAATAAAAATTTACACAAAACAAAGAGGGTAAAATCGGAGGCGTGCTAACACAAGATAAGTAAACACACATCTACTGAACCGACACAGATGATACAACAAAAACAAAAAATTATAAATAATAAATAACAACGAAGAAATATTTAGTACAAGGAAAAATAGCACACATTTATAAAGTGCAAAATTTATTCAACTGCTAAATCGTACAGAAATTTTAATATATCGACTGTTGGCAAATGCAAAAAGCCGTAACTCAAGGCTCCATTTACGTACTCTTTCGTCTTACAATTACTTTTACTTTATTTAATTAGCATTCACGGCACTGAGAGTCGATGATTAATACAGTAAATGTGAATTGTGAGTTGGACATAAGTCGGAAGGCATAACTACATATACATATGTATATAAACGTATTTATGTAAGCAGCAATTAGCGATATGAGTGGGATTTTTATATATTAATATTTCCTATATATAAGTATGTTGATAAGTGCATTACATATCGCTGGATGACAGATACTAAAATATTTTCCTAGAGTTTTGCCTCAAAATTCCAAAAATTATCTAACTATGATTAAATCTAGACGTATTTCATTTAGTTAATTAATCATGTACACATAAGGGGATAATGCTTACACTCGCGCTGCGTTCACAAAGAAATCGTAATCTCACACATATCACCGTTAAACACGACGTTTCAGCGCAGACTGATAAAATGTATATTTTCTCTGGACGCCAAATAGCACCGCACAGCTTCTATCGACCACACTCAGCGGAAGAGCGAAGCGCGCACACTTTTTAAGCATCTAAAAATATGTATGTATGTATGAGTATTATATGCAAGTCGGCATATTCTTATAGGCACATAAGTAATTATGAGTCAAGCTAATGGAAACATTGGCCTTTAGAAACAGCTGTTAGTACAGACGGTAACACAACGTCTGTCCATTTACTCTCGCCGGTAGGTATGTAATATATTGTCAAGTAATGATTGACTGAACGCAAATTTAATGAACTGCTCTTTGTTATGTGTTTAAAAACTCACACAAACATATAAAGGAAGTTTAGGTATATTTAATTATTTTTCCGGTTTCTTTTCTTTTCTACCATTTGTATTTAGGCTATAAGCAATTATATAATTTTATTCCACCAACAACTATGTAATATTAAAATGCTAAAAAATATGTATTTATTCATTATCATAAAACACTTCTGTATAATAAACAGTAGAACGAATGAATTAATTGAAAATATTCAGTTGTAATATAAATAACTAAGCTTTTCAATGTCCAATGTAATCTTATACTTTTACATGCAAAAAAATCTTCATTTTGAAAGATAAATGTGTTTACGTTATTATGAATGACTTTAATTATAACATTGCTGATAAGCCCTATTTACATATATATATTTACTAGACTCGTATTATAACATTCCCGTTTGCAATGGACATTCTTCTAAAAGATTTTGAAAACAACCTATAATAAATTTACTCAAATAAGTTTTAGAAACGTTTACTGTTTAATTTTATCTAGAATAATATTTTTAGAATATCTATTTATTAAGCATAATGTTTTTCCTAATAATTGTTGGAAAGTATTTTTTTATAAATTACTCATCTCATTGCAAAAATTGACGACTAAAAACCACATGGGTTATATGTTGCAAGTGTATTTTACTAAAAATATATGTATGAATGTACAATCAACAATTTAATAAGAAAAATACTTATAGGCATATTTGAATTCGTCATCAAACTAACACCAAAAGTTACGTTTTGCATTATCTTATTTATTCGCTTATACTTTAAAATGAGCTGTCATATAAACAAAACGCGCATGAGAGCAAAATTTTGCAAATGTAATCTCACCTTTTATCAGCTATTGTGTAGCCACGTCCTCCATTGCTCCGTAGTAGCGTATCATCAAGTTCAAAGCATTCACCAACAACAAAATCATCACCATTGCCATGGCATTTGCCTCTTCCATTCACATTATCTTTATCATAAGTTTCGATGCCTAGCTCACTACCTGCATCTCCAGATGCACTTGCATATCGCTCATTCTGTAGAAACATCTCACAGAGACTATCGTAACTTTTAAATTTTTCTTTGGAAGCTACTACCGCCGATCGGCGTTTACTTTTTATATTATTTTTTGGCCTACGCGTACTGCCCTCTTTTTCTTTAATACTCTGTTTTCTCCGCCACTCTTTCGGTGTAAGCAATGGCGCAAGAGGCGCTGTGTACGGTGGCTCAAACGCGACTGCCGGTAGATCGCCTTCGCTGAAAAAAACCAGGCTTGAATCTTCATCGGGTTCCGATTGTGAGTATGCTGAAGTGTGATCGTCATTGTCGATATCGTTGCGAAACTTGCGGTTTTCTCTCGCATTATGATTGTCGGTGTTTAAGCTGGCCTCGCTGTTTTCAGCTGGCGTAGTTGGTGGAGTTTCCAGCGATGCTGTTGTCTTGGTTGCGTATAATTCGTACGATTCATCCGTCTGCAGTGGTTGTATATGTTTGACAGGTGTATTTGAATCTTTGCCAATTGCATCCTCCTCGTCGGTTTCTAAAATTAGAATTGTTATACAAATAATTTGGCACTTTTGGCAACATATCTAGCCAATAATCATTTGAAACGCACGCATTCTTGCAAATAAATAGCTGGTACTAAATATGTCATTTATGCCAGGTCATCATAAAATTGTATTTCTCGTTGCGTTAAATTCTCTAATATGAACTTTGATTTCTATTAATTACAATCATATGCTAGAAAAGCAATTCAAGTTCTTGCAATTATACCATGACTTTGAACGTGTCACAATTAGTAAACTTTTTTCAACCGAAACCCGACCACAGAATCTTGCACAAAATCACATCCAAACAAATTCAGATTCCGCGAAGCACTGAAACAGAAACAGCAGGTTGTAAGGGTTGACAAGCCAATTTGAAAAATACCCAAATTATTATAAAACGTTAACAAATCTAATTGGAATAGTAATATCAGATAAAATATTAAATAAAAAACGTGAACGTTTTATTTAATATGTTTCTTCGATTCATCATGTCTCTGATCGATCGCTGGAGTTCTACTTTATTGCCAAAAATTCTTATATGAAAGCTCCATTAAAAGTAATCATTGAATTCAGCACAAAATATAATGTGAATACTCGATGACAGTCGTATATTGGATTAATAAGTTTTGTGGTTTTTTTTATTGTTTGTTATATATTCAGATTCTTTCTATATGTATATTTGACGTTGCATACATTTATCTATCAACCTGATAAGATAATATGCATTTATTCTAATATAAGGTACTTAATTTTGGAGCTAAAGCCAATTAATTAAATCTGGAGTCAACGGCATAAAAGACACATTCACATTTTGACAATTGTGAACTGCACATTCACACTGAAGCAGCAGTGCGGTTGCCGAATCTGATTTGCCAAAGTTAGTTTTTGCAAAATTATTTAGTTTTTGTAGAAATTAAGGAAAAAGTGTAAAAATTATAAAATGGCTTTACGTTATACTCAACGTTTACTACAGAATCAGGTTCCGTTTCTGACTCGTGTAAGTATGGAAGAAAGTTCGTTTAATATTGGTTATTAGGTTTCTACGTCGAACAATAATTACATAAGAAATTTCAAGCAAAAAAACAATTTTTATTTCACTACACATTTTTTAGGGCTATCCCATGCTGGTGACCAAGGAAAAAGGCGAAGATGTGGCCCATACGAAATCGGCTCTGCAAAAGAAATGGACGGTAAGTAGTTGACAATGTTCCCATTGATTTTTGCCCAATAAAAAATGTAAACAAAAAGTGAGGTTAATCACTGTTTATCCGACTGTTTAGGGTGTTGATAAGCCATCTGCACAATATGGAGGTCGTCACGCGGTCACAATGCTGCCAGGAGGTGGTATTGGTCCCGAACTAATGCACTATATTCGCGAGATCTTTAGTTTCGTCGGCGCACCCATCGACTTCGAAGTGATAGACATCGATCCTTCTACTGAGGGCAATCACGATTTGGAATACGCCATAACTTCAATTAAACGTAATGGTGTCGCCATTAAGGGTAATATTGAAACGAATGCTCAAGGCTTGGATGAGGTCTCCCGTAATGTAGCCATTCGTAATGAGCTCGATTTATATGTCAATGTTGTACATTGCCGGGCATACCCCGGTATTCCTTCGCGCCACAAGAACATCGATATAGTATTGATACGTCAAAACACTGATGGTGAGTATGCCATGTTGGAGCACGAATCCGTGCGCGGTGTAGTTGAGAGCATGAAGGTCGTTACGGTAGAAAATGCTGAGCGTGTAGCACGTTATGCATTCGAATATGCGCGCCAGAATAATCGCAAGAAGGTCACCACAATACACAAGGCCAACATTATGAAATTGTCCGATGGTCTTTTCCTTGATGTTGCCAAAAATGTCCACAAGGAATATCCTGAAATCGAGCACAACAACATGATTATCGACAACACATGCATGCAGTTGGTGTCTAACCCACATCAAGTAAGCACTCCCATCCGTAGACTAGGGAAAACAACTAATACTGCTTTTCTTTCATACAGTTCGATGTAATGAACATGACCAACTTGTATGGCACCATTGTTTCCAACGTTATTTGCGGATTGATTGGTGGCGCAGGTCTGCTCTCTGGTGCCAACTATGGCGATCACGTAAATTGAAACAAAAAATCACATTTTTTCAATCATATTACTAAATGTCTCTTAAATACTAATTTAGTTCGCTGTATTTGAACCTGGCACCCGTAATACTGGTACAGCTATTGCTGGAAAGAATATTGCCAATCCAGTGGCCATGATAAGAGCCAGCGCTGCTATGTTGAATCATTTAGGACACAAAGAGCATGCGCGTGTTATTTATGAGGCAACATATGAAACTCTAGTTAATGATGGCATTCGCACACCAGGTTTGATTGTTAAAATTACAGTGCAATATGTGTTAAAAATATTTGTTTCAATGTAGATGTGGGTGGCACCGCTTCCAGTACTGATGTCGTGGAAAATATCCTGAAAATTTTGTCCACGAAACGCGTGAATTGGTAAAGCAATTATACACCCCAAAGAATCATACACTCTGTTATACCCTCTATCAAATACCTACGTACATTAGTATAGTCCGCCTGTGGAAATGTTATTTTCTTATTTTACGATGTACTTATTTCGTTTAGCTATTCAATGCATGCATATATAAAATACTATCTACGTAGCTGTATTCAGCAAATTTAATTTAAGAGTGCAAAGCACATATTTTAAACAAAAAGGCACATAAATTATAATTTATAATAGCAAATATGCATCGAATAGTTAATCGTTAATGTTATTTCACTTCTAGTATGTTTACTTATATGTTATGCGTATGCTCACTATATACTTATTTGTATTGTTTTATTACGTACTGCTTATATTATTGTTATCATATTGCATTTATTTACTTTACTTTGCTTATTAATCTTTAACATCTACTAAAATTAATCTAACTTTTCTAGCGCTAACAGTAATTTACCACTAACACCCCGCTTGTATAATTAGTGAATCTTTTTAATTTTTTTTATTTTTGTAAATTAGTCCTTATTACAGCTCTATATGGTGTGGATCGTTTATCTTCTAATACTTTGATTTGTTTTTAGTAGGCTGAATCTGCACTTAGAATCCACAAATACACATTTCCTTTTTCCGGAAACCACGTCTACATATAACCCCAGTGCAACCGACTCTTTACACACACAAACACATTTTTACACACACACACTCACACACTTGTGATAAGTAATTTGAAGTATTGTTTATTTATGGCTTTGTATCTCTATTACATCTATGGATTTAGCTTTTCTATCTAGCTTGTGTTTTCAGCCTATACATTTAGTGTATTTTCAGCATCTTGCCGATGCTTATCTTATACAATTTCGATCATATTTTCAAAATTATACTTGTTTATGCATATTTTTTTTAAATTTTGCCAATTTCTATCACAAAAAAAATTAATCTACTTACACGCCGCCTGCCCCGCACCATGTATCCGATATCCGTTTAACTGTCAACCAATAACAAAATCTGGTTTTGTGGGATCCCACACAATGCACTGCTACACACCACAGGCCCCAAGGACAATATTGCGACTAAGTTTAAAAAGAATTAGCGTACCTTAGTTTAAGCCGTTTAAAAATTACAAAACTCGGTCATTTATTGTTGCTATTTGATCGTTGCTGATATGTATTATGTATATTTATGTTAACACAAACAAACGAAAAAAGTTAGGCGCCAGCATTCAACTCACTGCAACTAAGCCAATTGGTATTAAAATCCACAACCTGGTATTAAATCAAAATTATAAAGCAAAATCCGACGCCTGCGCATAGCTGCAATATATTATTAAAGCGATTTATTAAGTGCCCGCTTTGATGTTCAATCCTTGGTCCGTTTGTGCGCTACTAATGATAAAACCGTGTCACAAACTCCTCTGTTACTCCTTGTGTTGCGTGTCAGCGTATGAGGTTATTGGAGCAGCAGGTAATTGCTACCACAAATTATATATTATTAATATTTCACGGCAAACCTTGCAGCTAACTCAAATCTCAATTCTTTTACAGATTTAAAAATGCAACCTGGAGTGTGTCGCGCAAATCGGAACAAAAAGTTTTTTTAATGCAGCTTTTGTGATGCGATTTAACGTTTGCTTGACTCAATATTTGTTTAAATAGCCTTTTCTGAAATATTTAAATGTATTAAGTACCTAGAAGTCGTCTTAGCGTTATTCATAATGCAAGTTGATTTGTTGACATCTCCTTATAGTTTTAAATTGTACTAGAATTTTCAAATTTTGACTGCTTTTACTCAACCGATTGCCGATTGTGAAGTGATTGCATAAAGTTTTACATATTTTTATTTTTTAAATTTATTTATTTATAAACAAACCGAAAATTAAGAATGTCATTGTTATCTAAACCATTGTATTTGAGGAAAAATGTGAGCGAAAACCTTTGGTCGTTTCAATAAAGTAACTGTATACAATATTATTTTCCATATCTACTAATTTGCTTGGTTATTCAGTCGCGAAATAATTATTAAATTAAATTATTAAAAACTACTTAATGATTCAAGAGAAGTTAAGGTAATAACCGAAATAGGACATTAAAATAATTTAATGATGGAAGAGGTATTTATTTATTTATCGGAACTGTCGCAACCCAATAAACGTCAAATATTCTATTTAACGTCACGTAAACGCTAATGGAACATAAACGTAGCACTTTTCTATTTTTATTTTAAACAATCTTGCAATATGGAACCACAAATGGATCCTACAGAAAAGTATTAAAATTGGTTTTACTAATTTAGACAAATTTTGAGTGTGTTTTCAATACAATTTCATTTCTCAAATCAAATCCAGCCCAAATGTATGCAAAGCATAATTAATACAATGACCAACTCCTAGACCCAAGGAATATCACTCGACTAGAAAGCGTAAACAAATCATATAAACATGTCAACGCACTCCGATGAATAAAAAATCGTATTCTCCAAACAAAAAATACTTAAATTGCAGCACTAGAACCATTGTTAATACGTGCGATTATAAATGCACCAAATAATCGCACGAGGAATGAAATCAAAAGAAACTATAAAGCATATTTTTAAGAACCACTTTATTTTAGACTGTAGATTGCATTCCAACATTCTACCATCCTGGTATCACTCTTACATCTTTTCTGCTCTTCTCCACACAATTAAAACATATAAAATTATGTTTTGAAATGTATAAAAATTAAGGGGCTTATCTACGTATCAAGTAATCCAATGGTGTGTTAGCTTAGAAACGCAGCTTCTGGAAGAACCACTTGTTCTTGCCCTCTTTGTAGGTGGATTCGAACTTGACGCGCGTTTGGAAGCGGTGTGTCTTCTTCTTAACGGGGTCTTTCAGATCCTTTGGCGACAATTTCTCGAAAGAGATATCGTGCACGGCATAACGGGTGGGCATCAAATGATTGTAGTTCAACACCTTCAAGAAAGGCTTGACCTTAGACTTCTTCTTCAACTTGTTCTTGCCCATCTTCTTGGTCACCTTGCGTGGATACCGATCGATACCAGCGACGAGTGCGTGTCCGAATGGTTTCTCCGGTGTACCGTCATCCGAAGTCTTTACAATGATGGCTTTACGACCTGCGTAACGTCCACTAAGGACGATTACGATTTTACCTTGTTTCATAATTTTCCTCATCTTGTCGGCTATTGGAATCAGTCCAAAACATTCAACGTAATATGGTTGTTATTTTAGTTGAAGATGCAGATGCAGTTACAGATGCGTATGCGAAGATTATGAAAATTTTAGAAAAGAGTTCGTTATAAACAATTCAAAGTCAAAATTGGTTTACAAATTAACGAAACGATCAAGTGAAATATAGAAATCACACAATTTTATTGAAGCTTCGCTATACAACAATATTTTTGTTTAACCAAACTTTATATATTGCACTGAATGAATGTCTATGAAGAATTACAACATTCTTTAACACACTTTTTAGGCGCTAAAATCAATGTAAAGCGCTACAATAACTACACTAAACCATTCTCTGAAGTTTTATTTAACTTTTTATTTTGTGTAATTGTTGCGATTTCTTAATATTTCACATGATTTTTTCGATAAAAAATCTTTTAAAGCACAAAATTCCACTTACAGGTCTTATGGCTGACCGGATATAGAGAAAGAGAAACGGGTTGACATTCCCCACATTGCCTTGACGTTTCACGAACGTCACAATATTCAGCGGGTTATCAGCACTTTGCGGCATTGCCAACGTTAAATATTTTAGTGCAAACGTAAAATGAACGTGTGAAAATAAATTGTATAAAAAATGTTTTTATGCAAGGAGAAGCATTCAGCTATTTCTGTACTATCTCATTCCATATTCTTTTTTGTAGTTGTTATAACAACGTTTTTCTCAACTTCCATTATCACATTTTTACTTTGATTTCAAGACTTTAAAGACAATTGTTTTGTAAATGTAATCGAATAATACAGTGCCTTTCAAACTGTTCAAATATATTTATTCATAGGGTTGTTTTTTGTGAAATCGGCATAATTGTCAAGCGTTCAAGTTTCCGCTGAATAGCGGTAAAGCAAGAATATTTTAAATAAATAAATTTTGGAAGCTCAATGAATACATTTTAGATTTGTAAATGCGATACAATGTTAACTAACGAAACAACGTAACACGTAATACGAGTACGAAGCATAAAGACGAGCCCTTAAAATGTAAATAAAAATATCCAAAGAAACCGTGCATGGTAAGTGGGGGGTCAAAAGATTATTCCAATAGTTTGTTCGTTTCGCTGCCGTCATAAGTCATGACCTCAATTTGTTCTCATTGTACTACTACATCGAGGGGGCGCGCCAAGCGATTGTTTGAACGCATAGTGGTACAGGGCGTGTGTTGGTCGCATTGGTTATTGTGGCGTGCAGCGCAATTGGTGTTTTGCGGTTGTTGTGCGGCGTGCTTGTTTGTGGTGGTTGCACTGGCCGCGTGCAAGAATGGATATGAATGAATAAACAAGTGCTGTGACCATCATTGGGCGGGCGTGCTATTTAATATATTTTAAATGAAGAATTAACCTGTGTGGAGGCTGTTTGGTTGCTGGCTATTGCAAATACATGCATATGAAATATGTACATACCTAAAAGTGTTCCACGCTTAAGTGCCTCACCGTTTAAGTGCCTTTCCCGGTTTAGTGCCTCTAAAGTGTACCATTTTTAGTCGTGGCACTTAAGCGAAGATTACTGTATACTATAGAATTTCAGTTATGTTTTCATATTAGTTTCGTCGGTATATATGTATGTTGATACATTTAAGGACAATTTTTTCATTTGCCTTCGCCTCTTTAAGTGTAGTATTATCCACTTATTTGCTTGACAACATTTCTTATTTCTATTCTACAATTTTCGCGCATTACTTTGACATGAAAATCCTTCGTGTAATGGTGCATTTCCTCCTCTTTCCGTTAGTCACAAGTTCTTTGTTTGTATTATTGTGCTGTGTTCTTAGCGTTTACTCCTCAGCCTGTCGCATTTTTTGGTTTTTTGTGATATGTGCCAACATTTTTTTTCATTCGGAGAAAAGATATGCTTCTTTTCGCATACTAAAGCAAAAGAATGGAAAGCCTTATAATATGTATGTCTGCAGATTTTGAACTCATGATATAAAGACTGATGATGATATAGTTCAGAGAAACTACAATAACAGTAATCAGTACCATTAATGGAAACATTTGGAATTCAAATTGTTTTTAACAACAAGCACTTAGAGCTTTAAGCTTAAATATGCATACATACATACATACATACAGTGGGACTTCTCTAACTCGAATCACCATAATCCACAAAAAAACTTGCAGTTAGAGAGACTTCGAGTTATAGAATTTTTCATTAAAACATAAATTTTTCAAAAAGCTGTAAACTATAGATTTACCCACAGTTTAAGTTCGATTTATGGAAGGCAATTTGTATGAAATTTGACTTCTATCGCCAATTCAAAAGTTCGAGTTATGGAGATCTTCGACTTATAGAAGTTCGAGTTATGGAAGTTCCACTGTATGTATCACAAATTCTAAATTGTATAAGAACTTTATTCTTAAGCACTTAAACTTCCACAGTAAGTTTTTCTATACGATTTACTTGCTTTTAGGTCGAGTGAATAAACTCTGAAACATTTATGCCGTATATTCTACGAAGAGTGAATGTGGAAGAGAAGAGCGCGTGAAGATTTGAAAATAACCTTTT